>JANHMN010000012.1:15455974-15473430 GCA_030674055.1 Rhabdomys pumilio
AGACAGAGACAGAGACAGAGACAGAGACAGAGACAGAGACAGAGACAGAGACAGGGAGGGAAAGGAAGGGAAGGAAGGGAGAGGAGGGAGAGAGGGGGAGGGAGATGGGGAGGGAGACAGAGGGAGACTGAAAGAACTAGAACTGAAATATTGAGAAAGAGATTGAAATAGATATTGAGATGAGAGATTTGAGAGGTTGATAAAGATGAAGAGACAGAGATGAAGAAAGCCATTGAGGAAAGGTGAGACACCAGAGCAGAGGGAGAATTCTGAGGGTTGGCTGACATTGTGGTCAGGCTGCAAGTTCAGGACACAGTGCAGCTGAGAATGGGTGGGCAACCACTGAAGAGACAGCTCTGGTCTGATGTCATTTTTTCCAGCAGAATGCCCTCCTCTCTGGGTGACCTCAGCCTTTCTCTCAGAACCCTTACCTGATTGGATGAGGTCCCCCCACACACATTCTGAAGCATAATTTGCTTTACTCAGAGTGGAATGACTTGAATGTTGATCTCATCTTTAAAAGGTCTTCCCAGCAATAGCTAGACTGGTGTTTGACCCAAGAGCAGAGCACCATGGTGTCTTAGTTAGGCCACGTTCCCAGCCCAAATAAGACTCAGACTCAAAATATACTTACAAATACCTTGGCCATATTAGCTAGGCTCTTCTCTAAAATCACAACTTAAGACAAACCAGTTTTTTTTCTAATCTACCTTTTGCCATGTGGCTGGATACCTGTGCTCATGCCTCTGTCTCCTCACGTATCCCTAGGCCAATCTTGTAGTACTTGGCTCTATCGCAGAATTCACTTTACCTCCCTGAAGTCCCACCTTCTACCCTTTCCTATAGGCCATGGGTTGTTTAATTGACAGGTGATACATCCATACAATACACAAGATATTATCTTTACACTATGACCTGGCCAAATTGGTGCAACTGGCTATGAAACACACCTCATATTTACAGTGTACTCTGTGCTAGGCTGTGGTGTGTGACATGTTTTCCCTTATCATGGCTGGTGGCAGTGACATATCTACAGCTGCTTTATGAACCACAGTTGGATGACACCATCGCATATTCACACCTGTGTGGGGGTTCTGGATTTCCTTTAACTTGCTGTGCCAGGCCTAGAGAGCAGTTCACTTTCTGCTCTTCCAGAGACCTGAGTGGATGAGGGGATGAAGACAATGTGACATATTCACATAGCAGAAGCTCTTCAGCATGTCCCTCATGGCAGAGTGGACTCCCAGAAAACTGGCCAAGGGAACAAGCATGGCTCAGGAATGTGGTTTCATTGATGTTGGGGTCAGCAAACTGACATATGCGGTGTACTTTCCTTGATGTCTCCTCTCCTTGGAGTTCTTTGAGCTTCTTGTGTTGTTGGCTCCACAGTATTCATCAAATTACAAAATATTTCCACCATGTTTGTCTCAAATATCTATTCTGCCCATCACATTTTGGAGGTATTTAACAGCTCCATGGCATACTAGTTACTATTAAAATACTTTTTTACTAGATCATATCACTATGGACATCTACAAATTCACTCATCTTCATTTTCTTTGATTTTTTTTTCACTTTGAAATTTTTTTGTGTGAGGTACTGTGTTTGTTTCATTTCCTCTTTTTTCACCCCTCCCTCCAACTCCTTCAGTGCCCCTGTTCCTTCTTAAATAAAATAAAACCCCTTATTTTTTAAATTTTAGTTGTTTTATACACACATACACACGTACACACACATATACACACATACACACACAGACACACACACCCCTCCTGTTGAGTCCATTCAGTGTTGCTCATCTGTATACATGTTTAAGGCTGACCACTTGGAATTAGATAACCTATCAGGGGACTCATCCCTAGAATAAACTGATTCTCCCCCAATCTAGAGATAGGACCTGGTAAGACTTCCCCCAGCCATGTTGGCACATCAGCTGGTATTGCTATTGTTAGGGTCTTATTTAGATGACAGCTTCTCTGTCATATAGAGAAGACACGTTCTAGCACAGATATCCTGGTCCTCTGGCTTTTGCAATCCTTCTATCCTTCTTCTGTGATGTTTTCTGAGCCTTAGGTGTGAGGATTGTGTTGAAGGTATACCAGCTGGGACTGGACACTCTAAAGTTAGTTGTTTGCTGCTTTTTGACCAGTTGTAGTTTTCTGTAATGGACTCTATTGACTGCAAAAAGAAGCTTGCTTCATGAAGGGTGTCCATTGGTCATCTAATCTGCCTTCTTAAGGGGCAAGAATTCACGATTGGCACTGTAAACATAGCCAACTACTCTAGGCTTGGTGAGAGCATAAACCCTAGAGGAAAGCCTACTGCTGCAACTTTGCAAGGCAGCATAGTTTGTAACTGCTTTCTAAATACCTACAGGTGAGCGTAGCATCCTCCGTTTCTAACTGCCATCAACCACGTTGGTGTTGCTTTTTATCTCACTTGTAATTTTTACCCTCTAGAAATTCATAGAGGGCCGTCTGGTATCTTCCACATCTCTAGCTAGCGTCGTGAACATATGGATTCTTGTTTTAATGTCTTTTCAGGCATCTTTGCCTGCTGATTCGAACACTGTGTCAGTTCTGGGTTGGTTTGAATTGATTTATCTCCTCGTGTGTTGAAATTTCCAGCTTCATCACATTCCCGACAACTTTTTATTGGACATCAGTCAATATGAACTGTCCCTGGGATGCTGGATGTATTTGTATTGCCATAAATATCACGGAGCCTCATTCAAAGCAACTGTGTCCTCTTGGGTCTTACTTTTGCAGGTCTTTTTAGGTGTATGTAAGCAACAGAGAACACAGTGTTTCATGTCCACTATTGAGGCTAGACTTAGGGTCAGTGAGACCTGCTCACATCCTCGAGAACCTTGACGAGTGCAAACAGACGCTGCCCTTGCCTCTGGGGGAACAATGAGACCAGTCTTCCAGTATTGTGGGAGGTGAGCTGCGTTAGTCTGAGTACTCTCTGTGGAGCCTTGACTCTACATTCTGTACTTTCACCCAGTTTTTCTTCCCCTGGATGCCTCTTCCATCTCCTCCAGACAAAAGATCATGTTGTATCCATATCCTTTTCATACACAGGAAGTGTACTAGGGTCTAAGTGTGTTCTATCTCTTGGGCATCTCTCTATTTCATATTACCGTATATCAATGTGTATACACACACACACACACACACACACACACACACACACACACATCAGTGTATTTTAAGACATGGTTCTGTAAACACCCACAGCCACTGTTTTGCTGATGGTGTGGGCAGTGTGCTTTGTTTCTGCCATTTCATTATTTGGAAAGCAAAAAGTCTCCTCTTTTGCATTTTCTCTATTAAAAATATATTATGCTGCATAAAAGATGATCAAAGGTTGTCTCTTTGCTTAAAATTCACAAGAATGGGGGAGAACTGATCCCTTGTAAGTGTGCTGGTGGGAGAGAACCCTGCACGGCTCTGCTCTTTGTGCTAGGGACAGTCACAGCTGTGGTGACATGTGCTTCAACAGAGCACATGTGGACTTGAGGGCTCAAGTCAGAAAAGAACTCCAGGCCTGCCAGGCTACTGGCCAAGATGAGCAAGTAGGTAACTATGGGGCCATACAGAGTTAGAGGGAGTGTCTAGTCCATTGAAACAGGATTGGCACATACTGGGGAAACTGAGTCCAGGGGTAGGATCTGAACCTGGAGTGTGTAGAGAAGAAAGATGGGAGACTGACAAGAATCTTTCCTCTATACTTGGTTGGGTTGTCCCTGTGAGATGCAGCAACTTTGGTATGTGCCCAAGTCATGGTTACAGTGCTGCTTTGTCCTCTTGTCCCTGAATGGCAGGTCATGGGGATCAAGACTGAAAGGAGGAAGGATGGAAAGGAACAGCCAGAATCTGTGATCAGGACAGGTCCCAGTGAGCTTCTTCAGTGTTTCAGAAGGATTGGTGACAGTGCGTTATGAAATTGGACTACCACTAAGCCAGACTGGCATCAAAAGGTGGTCCTGATGGCAAAGCAGGGTGGAGACATCTTTTCAGTTCACAGATGGGTAAGAGAGAGGGACTTTTGTTTCCTGTAGCATCAGTGTGGGAGAGCCTGCCTGGAAAGGGTCTTCTCCTGGATAAAAGCTGTAGATAGGGTGTGAGGTCTGCAGGATCATTGCTCATAGTGACATAGAGCAGAGAGGGAAGTGGGCCAAGGGTGAGTCCCCAGGAAAGGGTAAGGGGCACCTGAGGTTGTAATGGCAGTAGGGAGGTTACAGGGATGGAGAAACTAAGTGAACAAAAGCCTAACCCAGCACACCCTGCTTGAGCCATGGTTTATAAAAATTACATGTCAAAAGTAGAGACTTAGACGACTCTGAGTGGTGCTTGAGGCCATTGTAGGTGCTGTGCAATAAGATAGTGGGTCTTGGGTTCTGAGACTATAGCTCTATTTTTAGGTATTTGTGCTGAATTGCTTGGATAGTAAATTAACACAGACCTATGAGACTTAACTACAAAGTACTTCTGAAAAATTAAAGGAAAAGAGAGATGGGAAGAGAATTGGGGAAAGAGAAGATGAAGGGAAGATGAGGAGGAAAAAGAAGAAAGGGAAAGGGAAAGGAAACAGAATGAGACAAGAAGGAAGAGGGATAGAGAGAGGATGAATATTGTCCTGGGTGAATCCTACCCGGATGGTTGGTTGACATCTAGATGCCTGTGAGTCTGTGCCATCCCTGTCCCGTTCATTATTTCTATTCTGCACTGCTGAAACCAGGCAACCACCCAGGCTGGGAAGCTTGAGCTGAACGTCTCAGAGGTGCTATGTCAGTGCGGCGCTAAAGTGTGGGAAAGACAATGATCGTATGCTTGATACAGTCACTCTCCCGTTAACATTCCAACTTGATATCACTCATCCTTGAGAGATGACCTCCATTCTGCACCCATCCATTCTGTGTCAGCCCTACAGCCTGTCTCCTGAACCACAAGCAAAGATCGAGACCCGCAGTTGGGCCTTCCACCACACCGTGGCCATGGACAGTTAACAATTCTTGTAGTTTCCTTTGACTCTTTCTTCAGATGTGACGTACACAAGCAAGGTCGGTAGAATGATCTTTTGTAATACCGAGCTACGGCCGACTACAGTGCATCTGCTTCTGCCAAGGCCTTTTATGCATCTTTTAGACATAGCTCCAGTATTAAGGGTGTGGGCTCTCTCTCTTGGAATCTCTGAAAATTTGTGGATGTCCATCTGGGAGACACTAGGCTCTATCCAAGTGCGATTACATGCATAGATTGTGGTAGGTGGCTAGCTCTCTAAATATCTCCCACCACCAGGTTTAACTTATCAATGAATGCTCTTTATAAGTGATTTTTAACTTTAGAAGAGTTTTGGAAAGTTGTGGAGATTGTAGTATTCACACAATTGTACTGTATCTTGTCTCGGGAAGATCCGTACCATAATCTAAGGGCCAGCTTCTCGTTAGCCGCTCTTAGTGCTCACCCTGCACTTCCTCTCTTTGAGAATGTTTTATTGGGGGCTGGAGAGGTGGCTCAGCAGTTAAGAGCACTGACTGCTCTTCCAGAGGTACTGAGTTCAATTCCCAGCTCACAACCATCTATAATGAGATCTGATGCCCTCTTCTGACATGTAGGCATATGAGCAGACAGAAAACTGTACACATAAACAAACAAACAAACAAATAAATAAATATTAAAAATGTTTATTGAGCAGGCCAGTTGTAGCAATGCCTTTAATCCCAGCACTTGGGAGGCTGAGGCAGGCAGATCCCTGAGTTTGAGGCCAGCCTGGTCTACAGGGCAAGTTCTGGGACAACAAGGTCTATGCAGAGAAACCGTCTTGAAAAACAAAAAAGAAAAAAATAAAGAAGAATTTTTATTTTTATTGCGTGTTTTAAAACTGTGTTTTTATCTACCTGTTAGCCTGTCTGTAGAATGGAGAGTCTGGGTGACCAAGAGGACACCTCAAGTGAAGGTCACCTTGGAACAGCACAGCCACCTCACTGCATGCCCATTGATACCTTGCTGTGAATAAAGTGAAACGGTCTTGGGTTTGTTTCATATTTATTTGTTGGCATAATGAGAAAAGATCCTGGGTGTGCACATGGACACGTGTTCTTGCTGGAATAAGACAGTAAAAGCTGCCCAGGTGTTGGCAGATGGAACTGACTCACCGTAACTCAGCCTGTTCCCATCTCTATGATGTTCCTTCTATGGAACCAAGAAACTCAATGAAGGGGGCTGGAAATATGGCTCAGCAGTTAGGAGCACTAACTGCGTCTTTAGAGGTCCTGGGTTCAAGTCTCAGCACCCACATGGCAGATCACACCTGCCTGTGAATCCAGTTCTAGTGAATCCACAGCACCAGGCATGCAAGTTATACACATACAAAGCATGCAGGCAGAATACCCATACGCATAAAATGAAACAAATCAAATTTCCATTGGGTAGTGGTGGTTCACACCTTTAATCCCAGCACTTGGGAGAAAGAGAGAGGCAGGCAGATTTCTGTGAGCTTGAGGCCAGCCTGGTCCATAATGTGAGTCCCAAGGCAGCAAGAGCTACACAGAGAAGCCCTGTCTCAAAATCAAACAACAAAAACCCAGCAACTCAATGCAAAAAATCCATTCTATTTGCCAGTTCAGAATTGGAGGGGTCCATGTCCCTCAAAACATTAAAAAATTAACCCTACATGGTATGGCGGCATATCTCTTTAGTACCAACACTTGGGAGATATAGGCAGATAGCGCTCTGTAAGTTTGAGATTACCAGCCTGATTACAGATTGAAACTGTCTAAAAAGGTTATACTACTTGTACTGGCTGGTTTTGTGTGTCAACTTGACATAAGCTGGAGTTATCACAGAGAAAGGAATCTCCCTTGAGGAAATGACTCCATGAGATCCAGCTGTAAGGCATTTTCTCAATTAGTCATGGGGGTGGGAGGGCCCATTGTGGGTGGTACTATCCCTGTGCTGGTAGTCCTGGGTTCTATAAGGAAGCAAGCTGAGCAAGCCATGGGAAGCAATCCAGTAAGGAGCATCCCTCCATGACCTCTTCATTAGCTCCTGCATCCAAATTCCTGCTCTGTGCGAGTTCCAGTACTGACTTCCTTTGGTGATGAACAGCAATGTGGAAGTATAAGCTGAATAAATTCTTTCCTCCCCAGCTTGCTTCTTGGTCATGATGTTTTGTGCAGAAATATAAACCCTAAGACACAACTGGACTTAAACAGTCAAGAAGGCCCACAGCAGTAGGGTATCATCATGGGACAATGGGCTGACACATGCCTCTGTAGAGAGATGGCTGGATACCCTTGCCTAGCCAGAGGCAAGTGAACTCTTGGTACTCATAGCCCAGAGGGCAGAGCTGAGTATGCAGCTCGAGGGATGGGTCAGTCAGACCCCTTCTCTCCATAGCAGCATGGTGTGTCCCCAGGGTAGAGGTGCAAGGGGGAAGAAGCAGGAGGCCTGGCTGACCTGGGAAGCTGGGTGTGGCCCAGATGCTTCAGGGCCACTGGGATATGGGACTATAAGGCAGAGAGTCGAGGCATTGTTCACTTTAGTCAGATTTCCTGTGTGATTCTGGGCCTGCCGAGAGTGTACAAAATGGAGTAGACATAAAGGGTGCCTTTTGCCATTATTGTTCTGAGAGGCGGAGGACGTCTCACCCTGAAGGACCTCTAGGAGCTTCCCATGTGAGGTACCTCTCACACTCACTCTCTATTTTGAGTGACCAGTGAAGCCCTCCCTGGCACCGCACATTTATAAGTCTAAATGAGCCTAACCCCAGAGCACAAACCCTTGCAGGCCTTTCTCAGACATCCATCCCATGGCTTCACCTCCTGTTTGGTTCAGAAAGGCTTTTATCTGGCTTCTACTGTTAGTCTCTTTATTTACCTTTTGCGGCCATGACTGTCAGAATTCTTCTCACCAGCCTCCCCACTGTCTGTGCACTTGACCTATTTCTTACTGGAAAAATAAAATAAAATAAAATAAAAATAAAAATATAAAAACCACCTAGGTCTTAAACACAAATCCTTCATCTCTTTGTGAATATGTGCGGAGCATGTGCCCGTGCGCACGTAGGGTGTGCGCATGTGCCAGTGAAGGTCTCTGAGGATATCAGAGGCAGACTCGGGGTTCATCTATCACTTTCTACTTTATCCCCTTGAGACAGGGCCTCTCACTGAACCTGAAGCTTGTGTTTTGGCTGGACTGGCTGGCTAGCAAGCTCCAGTAACCCTACCTTTGCTTCGCCACCAACCCCCAGCACCGGGGTTCCTAGTGCCGATAGTCATGCCTGGCTCAATATGACTGCTGAGGATGTGAACGCAGGTCCTCATGCTTGCTCCGCAAACACTAACACCCACTAGGCCCTCCCCAAGCTCTCCATGCTTCATTCTTCTTTTTCTTCAACACCCCAAGCGATTTTACATAAATAAGCTTGCTCAAAATCATTTCAGCCCCAAATCAAAATCGAATGTATCCAGATTGCTACAACATTAACTAAATGTCTTAATTATTCTCTGTTTTCTTTTGATACTTGTCCATGCACAGGGATAATCCCTGCACATCGCACATTAATTTTGTATTACTCTTTTCTACTTAATTCCACAGAAAGAATCATCTTCATTTTTACTCTGTAATCTTTCTAATCTGTTTTTGTTTGAAATTTTCTGAGCAAAAGACAAAAAGTATTTATTATTTAAAACCCTATCAGTTAAAAGTAATTACAAGGGGTTCAAAAGATAAAAAAAAAAGTATTTATTATTTAAAACCTTCCATGTTAAAAGCAATTACATGGGTTTCCCACTAAGATAGTGTAGCAAGCTCAACTAGAAACCCTCTGCACCCCTAGCCTATGAATAATGAGAAAAACTCAAGGCTTAGCCTGTATCTGTAAAGTCAATCTGTCTATTCCTATGTCCTGGACAACTGCTGAGCTCAGTGCCCTCCAAGAGCCAGCTATTTTGCAAGCCCAGAGGCAGGCGCAAGAGGACAAGTGGGCTTTTGTCCAGTAATATTGATCAAAGCCTTTCATGGTAGGATTGTAGCTAGACCTCTGCCTGTAGCCAGGGACAAGTGGTTCTCAGGAGGGACAAATGATTATGACTTACTGTGAACTGAGGGGGAGGGTGTGTTCTGGGGACATGCAGGCCTTGGATACCAGAGGAGACAAGCTCTTTTTGAAGGGTCTCAAGCTCAGCCCCTAAAGGCATTGCAGGTGACCCAAGATGTCTGCAGATCCCTTGCAAGTGACATGAATCTGATATGACCCAGATCCAGATTGTTCTGAGGACAGTGGAGAAATGCTATCCATACACAGGGGCAGGATGGGAGAAGAGGAGAAATGATTTTAATATAGGAAAACCACCCAGCAATTCTCTGTAGAGGGAACCTTTTGTGCAATGTGTAGAAGCTTCGCCTGTCAATAAAAGGCTGTTGGCCTGTGAGCTTAGGGAGGTGGGAGTTCTGGTTTAGAGAGAAGATTTCTGGGATAGAGTCAGAGGCATGAGAGGATCCACCCCAGAGCTCTGAAGAAGATGGTCAGAGGAACCAGACTGGGCTCAAATGAGTACATGGGCAATCCAAATTAAACTTGGTATGTCTGGGGGGTCGGGAAGCGGAGGGAGAGTGGACCTTGAGGGAATAAGAGGGAAGTGTGGTCAGGATCATTATGTGGGATTCCTAGATAATCAATAACTATATTATGTTGGAAAAATAAATAAGTATGACCAGCTGAACTAACTGTTGGAATGTATCTCTATGTAAAAATCGTTCATATCTTCCTTATATAAAAACAAATTTCTTCAGACTAATTTTATAGTAGGTGTTGAAAGAGATAATTAAAGATAAATAGTACACGATAATTGAGGATGACAACAAGTAACAATAACACACACAAAGCAACAACAACAAAACAAACAAACAAACAAACAAACAACAAGCAATCCAAAGAAAAACCACCCAGGATAAAATGCTTGAGCACAGTTTGGAGAAAAAGAGCCCTTGAAATATACTGTAGAAATCAGCTCTTGTGGGACTCTGAGGTGCTTGAATGAGTCACAGAGAAGATCAGAGAACTGGAAGGCAGCTTGAGGGGAAATTATCCCAAATATTGCAACCAGGGGTTGAAGCAGTGTCTTTCCATTTAGCAAAGGTAAAGAGCTACATACTTAACGTCAGAGGGAAACCACCTTGATGAGTTTTAAACCACAGACGAGATCTGGTTGTACAATTCCTGAAATAGGTAGGAATTTCAAGGATCTTTTTGTAAAGGATTTTAATATCTTAAAATTTTAAAGGATTTTGCGTGTCTTAAACTTTCCCATGTGACTAATACTTGTGAATTGAGTCATCCTTCTGACATACAGTAAGAGATCAACACTCAGCTTTTGCCTGCTCAGAAGTTAAAATTTTAAGATTCACATCTAGAGTGACTATGGGTGACCATGCTATATGGTTTAAAAGAAAAATAATGGTTCTATCACGAAGAAATAGTATTTAAGGAGGTAGGCATGCTATGTTTATCCTGGTTTGAAAGCAATATAGTGTGTGCATGTCTTAATGCATGAGAAGATTCTTATACATGGGTACAGCATCTGTGTCTATTAAAATTCAAATCCAGGGGCTGAAAAGTTGGCTCAGTGGGTAAGAGTGCGTGGTGCCCTTGCAAACAATTCAACTTCAGTTCCAGTGTTCTTATTGAGTGGCTCACAATGGCCTATACTTACAGCTCTAGAGGATCTGATGCCTTCCTCTAGGCTCTGCAGACACACACACACACACACACACACACACACACACACACATACACACACACACACACACACACCACATGTATATAACATATATAATGTATACTTATTGTATAATGTATAATTATATAACATATAATTTATATACAATGTATATTTCAAAATGTACTATATAACTAGTTCCTGTCCTTTTTTAAAATAAATCAAATGTAAAAGAGGTTCATTACAAGAGTGTCTCCATTTCCAAAACACTGGGATACTGGGCATGTACACTCCATGGAAACCAGGACCTCATGCGTGCTAAGCAAGAAATCTACTGAGTCCCAGTCCCAGCTCACCTTTTAATTCTTAAAGGATGCAAGCAGTTTGTGAATTATGAGTAGGTTTTCTTTCTCCTATATATGTCTTGCTTTTGCTGTGACTCTGACTTTTTTTTAACATTGGAAAATAAAATTCTCAGTAAATGGGGAAAACTTTCTTTCTCTCTTTCTCTTTCTTTGCAGCATCTTTGCAGCTTGGTCAAGAAGTCAGTAAATGCAGGCAGCACAGTTCTGAGTCTATTCGATTTCATTTGTTTACTAAATAATGTTTATATAAATACGATGCAGCCTTTGACTGCAGTTACTGAGAAAGTCCTTAAGTCTTAATGTGAGGTAACTTAGTTCCTTTGATTTTACTGTGTCCTTTACGTGTTTGTGTGCATATATGTGCATGCTCTTGGGCATGAGTGTATGGGTATGTATGCACATGTGTGCATACTCTCACGCTTGGAGGCTATACCTCAACAATTTTGAATGTCATCCCTGTTTCTTTTTAAACCTTTAATTGTGTGTGTGTTTTTTTATTTATGTGTATGTGTGCACTCTGGTGGCCCAGGAGGCCAGAATAAGGGGATGGTCCCTCAGAACTGGTGTTTCAGGCAGCTGTAAGGCATCCAACACGGGTGCTGTGGACCCAGTAAGGTCCTCTGGAAGACTAGGATACATTTTCCTAGCTCCTACCTTGTGAGACAAGATCTCTTACTGGCTGGAGCTGACCAGGTAGAGTAGACTGGCTGCCTGCCCTCTTCTTGCTTACACTAGGATGGCAGTACACCACTGTACTTATTTTGTTGTGGTGGTGGTTGTTTTAATGTAGGCCCTGGGGAACTGAACTTTGAGCCTCATGGCCAAACTCTTTACCAGCTGGCTATCCCTCCAATTCTTTACTCTATTTCTCCCTTTCTCTCCCTCACTCTTCTATGCTTTGCATCCTTTGTTTACTTATATAGGTTTTAGAATCATGCACAGGACCCCGATTTGGACAAGTGGCTAAAACTCATGTATTAAACTATCATCTTTTTTTTCTTTTCTTTTATTTATTTTTTTTTTTTAAGAAATTAGTGTCTTTACAATATTGAGCCTTTGAGTCTTTAAAGGAAGAGGACAGACATTTCCACTTATTTAGGCTCCTTGATTTCATTTCATTAACTATATTTTTCTGTGTACAGTACCACATGTGTGTCGCTACCCAACAGGCACCACCCACAATATATAGCCAACAGATTTTATATTTTTGATGTTTTCATGGGTGAATTTTTCCATGTTCAATATATGCTGGTCCATTGCTAGTGTGTGGAAATGTGATCTGTGTGGTATACATGTCTTATATTCTGCTATTCTGCAACTTTTAAAGGTTTTTTATACATTTTTTATGGTGATCATGAATGCCTCTAGTTTTTGTACACTGGACAAAAGCTTTATTACATCTCCTTGTTTGAAAGATGATTTCACCAGAGAAAGATCTCCATCCTGACCCTGGGTCCATTGCAGAAGTGGCTTTCCTCAGGGGAGAAGGAGGGAGGCTCTGATGACAGACTTGCTGTCTGCCTGATATTCGTCTTTTGTATGTGATGTGACATCTTTCCTTGACAGTTTGAAGGTTTGTTTCTTTATGGGTGATTCTGAAAATTTTTGCGGAACACAGGCCTCATGGTTTTCTTACATCTTGATCTTTAGATTAAGTGAGCCTTTTGAATTTGTGAGCACACAATCTTTATAAAATGCACAACTCAGCTGTTATTCATGCAAATGCCTATTTATTTCTGTTCTATCTCTCTGGAAAGTCCCAGTGCACACTTCTCAAGCTGTCTCTAAACTCAAAGAGGCTCTGCCAATATTTCTCCTTTTTGTGTGTGTGTGTGGATCATTTCTGTTGCTGTGCCTTCCAGTTCACTAATATTTTCTCTGACATTGTCTAAACTGTACTGGTCCCCTTTAAAGTATATCCCAACCCATATATTGTGAGCTCATCTATAGTTTCAATATTTGACTTTTTATTCAATAACTTTTAAGTGACTCCCACATCACCATGTAACACACAGTCTTACTATTTTGAACATATGGCACAGAGTTATGACACTAACTTCATGTACTTGCCTGACAGTTCTAACAACTGTGTCATTGATAGGTTGATTTCAGTTGATTTTCTTCCTCATTTGGGGCTGAAATGTCCCAATTCTTTGCACATTTGATGGGTTTTTGGTTGAATGCCAGGCATTTATGAATTTTACCTAGTTGGATGTTGAATACTTTATATTCCCAAATTATTCTTGAGATTTGTTCCAAAACACACTTGTGTTACTTAGAAACAGCTTGGCCTTTCAGGGTGCTGTGTGCCACATCTATTAGCTAGGAACAGAACCTTTAGTCTGTGGCTTATTTTTCCCTTTCTACTGAGGCTGATCTTTGGGGGTTAGCCACCCAAAACTCCATGAGTTATGGAAATTTCCATATGCCTAGTGAGAATGTTGCTGGATGAGTTTAGGGTGATGCTCCCTCTTACCTTCAGGGTGTTTGTTCTGTCATGTTTAGCTTCCTTGGGTGTACATACAAATCCACAATCTACTGCATGTTAGGGTTCTAGAAAGTTCCAGGAGCCCTTTCTGTCTCTCTCTGGTTCCCAGTCTTGCTGATTATTTGTGTTGACCTTAAATTTGCTCCATACTAATCCCAGAGAGGCCTCTTACTCCAGATGGTTCCCCTTATTAACTGTGGCTGGAAACTGTACGCAATGGCTGCAGGATCGTCCCCCATCTGCTTCAGGCTCTCAGGAGACCTTGTCCTAGACTCTCTGGCATCCAAAGTTTTGAAACTCATTTCTAATCTCATTGGAGTTTATTGTTTCAGACAAGAGGTTGAATCTAGTCCCATTTACTCCAACTCAGTCAGAAGTGAACAAGAACAGTGTTTAATATTGCTCTCTCTCTCTCTCTCTCTCTCTCTCTTGTTCTCTCTCACTCTCTCTTACTTTCTCTCTCTCTCTCTCTCTCTCTCTCTCTCTCTCTCTCTCTCTCTCTCTCTCTGTGTGTGTGTGTGTGTGTGTGTGTGTGTGTGTATGTGTGTATGCATGTAGGCCAGAAGCCAACCTTTAAAGATATACCTACTTTTTTTGTTTTTAAATACTCATTGGGTTGGGCCTCACCAAATAGGCTAGGCTGTCTCACCAGTGAACTTCAGGGATCCTTCTGTCTCCATCTACTCAATGCTAGGTGACAAGCATATGCTGCTATGCCCACTTTTAAAAAAATAATGTAGCTTCTAGACACCGAATTCAGGTCCCTGTGCTTACAAAGCAAGCACTTGATTGACTAATCCGTCCCTCTAGTCTTAATACTGAAGTTTTAAAGATGATAATACATTACTAATTTAGTCATAAGTCATGTGACCTTCAATAACTGACTGAGCAAATAGTCAGGCAAACAAAGACAGCCGTGTTCCAGAATTTCTAGAGTAATGTTTAGATTCTCTATTCGTGACATGCAGCTCAGCACGCTCCCCACATCCCTAAGGGAGGGCTGGACTCAGCCACTGTGTCCTAAAGTCTGAAAGGAAGTAGACAGAGCAGATCTTCAGTAGAGAGTGGTAGCCAGCACTACTCAGCCAGTACACAAAGTCATCTCTAGTAAGGCCACTGGGTTTCAGGAGCCTCCGAGGCAGTGGGAGGCGGAAGGCATTTCCCACCATGTGATAGCAGCACTTCTAGAATGTATTAACCTGAGTCTGTTCCTGAAAGAGATGGCAGTCAAGGAGCACATTTGGGGACAGGCTATGGGTGGCATAGCCAATGCTTCCCCAGGCCTGGCAAAGTCATAGAAACAATAGAAGTGAAGAACTGCAAGTCAGAGCAGCCTGCAAGAGGGATGTGAGCAGAGCAGCCTGCAAGAGGGATGTGAGCTGACCCTGATGTGAGATTCAAGATTAAATACTAGGACAGAAACAGCACTTTGCAGGGGAGATGGCGAAGAAGCTGGACTTTCATTTAAAGAGAAAAGGGTAGCTGAAATAAAGACAAGATGGCACCATAGGAAGGACGGACAGCCAGCCAGCCAACCAGACAGACAGACAGACAGTCAGCCAGCCAGCCAGACGGAAGGAAGGAAGAAAGGTTGACTCTTCAGTTATTGAGTCGTCTGATTGCAAAGATCACCATTTTCCCTTCTTTTCCCTGTGTATAAAAAAAATCAATTTCAGATGGATTACAGGTCTAAATGTGAAACCAGAAAGCTTTGAGATGGAATCACAGGAGTATATCTTTGCAAACTTAATGTAGGCAGATTTCTAGAAGAAAAAAAAAAAAGAAAGAAAAGAAATACCATCTCTGAGAAAGGGGACAACTTGGGTTATTCTCGAACAAAGACACTCCAGTGATCAGAGGACACCATTAGGAGCATACAAAGGCAGCTAGCAGAAACGGAAGCATTCATAAATAAATAAATAAATAAATAAATAAATAAATAAATAAATAAAAGAATGGACTCATGGCCAAAGTATGAGAAGAATTCAAAATAACAAGGGAAACAGGTAACCCACCAGCACTTGTCATACCAAAGGCCCATCCTGGTGTCTGCTCCATGTGGAAGCCTTCATTGAACGGTACTCTTCTCCAAACAGTAGAAAACACTATGGAAGCACAGGAGTCAGTGAGGGCACAGAGCTACCTGTCTTATGTTCTCAGAACTGCTGAGAAACCAGGCTGGCCTAAAACTCTCCATCCGCCACTTCAGCATCCAGAATGCTGGGAGCATAAGCATAATATGTCCAGCTCTAGGAATGTGTTTAGAATGAGCATCCACACAGCCTTTGAATGTATCCAGGACCACAGAAACACAGGAGCTGGCGTCAGTCTATGCAGAAGCAGGTGCTGAGAGCAAATGAGCCAGTAAGCCAGCTTGGTAGGGTCCTGATTCCGCTTCATGTGAGACCTTGAACAGATCTTGTAGCTTCTCTGGTCAGATGTGAATGAAAAAAAAAAAACAACTATATCCAGTTTAAAATGCCAGTTCAGGGGCTTCAGAGATGGCTTGGTGGATAAGAGCACTGGCTGCTTGTCCAGAGGACCCAGGTTCTGTTCCTAGCATTCACATGGTGTCTCACAACTGTTTATAACTTCTGTTTCAGTGGATTCTAATTCATACCCTCTTCTGGCTTCTTTGTGCATGAGTCATAAACATAGAACACAGACACACATGTGGACAAAACAGTCACAGTCATAAAACTGATTAATGGTAATTCATGTTAATCAATCAATCAATTAATTTTTAAACAAATAAAATGCCACTTCAAATTCTTACCCAATGCAACTTGTTCTCAACTGTGGCCTTCTGGCAGAGTCTGCCAGACGCCTGTGGAGAGCATGTACCTTCTGCTCTTTGCTGCTCATCTCCAGAGCTCCTGTGGTTGGAGAACACTGAGCGGGACTTGGGGTATTTGCAATGCTACATGGTAGGTAAACACCCAGAAGCCAGCTTGTCTTCAGATACAGTGTTGGACTCTTGCTTGGATGACCTTTGACCCCATGGGGAAGCCTACAACAGTGGCTTTGCTCTGTTTTCCCTCCGCCTCATTTCCTTTTCACAACAATTCTTCATCCCTCTTTCTGTCCTTTTTGTCTATGCTCCTCTCCCAAAGTGTTGTCAGGGCTGTTTATGTGTGACTTTGCCCAGGATCCAGGATGCCCTAGGTTGCAAAAGGACTGATTCTCTTCTTTTCTTCAGCATCCTTGTCTTTGCTGGAACAGCAGACCGATTAGAGCTGTGGTGGAGCCTAGCTGTGACTCTTTCCACCTGTGAAAATCCCCCAAGCTTTTAACTCCCTTGTACCTCAGTTCCTCATCAGTCAGATTCAGCTGAAGATGGTACCATGTCAGGTGGTGCAACTCTTGAGGATTACAGATGCACCCCTGTCAAGAGTATGGGCCTGGGCATGCGTCTCTGGCTCTGCCTAGTGAGCTAGCATCTCCGTACGCTCACCTGCAATGATTCTTAAAGCCCCTCTTTGTTGTGGCAGGATGCTTGCTCAAACCCATGGCTTGTCTGCTTCTCAGCAAATGTTTTACCTTCAACTTCCTTAGCCCTGCCATCTTCAGTCTGCAGTCTTCAACCCAATCACTTTCTCTACTTTCTTTGCTCCCTGTCCCAGCCATCCTGCTTGGACTGGTTGTGGTGTTTCCAGTTAGCTTCAATCATTGGGTGTGGAAGTGGTGGTGGTATTGAGTTAGGATTAGGGTTATGTATTTCATATACATACATACATACATACATACATACATACATACATACATACATACATACAAGCACACACACGTATATACATATACATATACATATACATATACATATACATATACATATACATATACATATACATATACATATACATATACATATACATAT
>JANHMN010000012.1:15473440-15491198 GCA_030674055.1 Rhabdomys pumilio
CATATACATATACATATACATATACATATACATATACATATACATATGTATCTATCTCTATCTCTTTCTCTCTATCTCTATCTATCTATCTATCTATCTATCTATCTATCTATCTATCTATCTTTACCTATATCTATATCCTTCTTACATCCACTGTGAGATAAACTATCCAATCTCCCCATGGCTCAGCTAGCATAGCAACCTCTTCCTTCACTTGTTAAATCATGGACAGAGGATTGCCCAGTGACTATAAGCAACTCAGTGCCCACCAGGACCTCTCACCTTGCAGGTTGCTAGTCAGTGTTGGAACTATTGGTGGAAGTTGCTTCTCTTTGGACCTGAGACTTCTGGATCACTGGAGTATGAGATTGTGGGGACAGGAAGCAAACCTTTGCCGTGGATCACTAGGCGTGAGTAGTGCTATTTCTATATCTACACTCAATTTCAGGACCACAGTTGTATCATGCACCGGGCACTAGAACCACATACAGGAAATTGTGCTCCAGGTTTGTAGGGAGGGTACCTGGCCAGAGCTGTGTGGTGAACCCCAGAAAACCACACGCTTCTTCTGAGTGACGTGGCACTTCAAAGGACCACAGCCATTTTTGTGCATAGCCCCATAGCCACACTATACTCCATGAATTGGACAGTCACTGGTGAGAAGCCATAACAGTGGGTAAAGCCTCTGTCTGCCATCCATGGATGGCAGTCTGGGCAGAAGCATTGGGAGAAAGGAAGCAAATCCTTACTCAGAGATGTCTGCCTTGCAGCATGGACAGAGTGCTGTTTCTGCCATGGTGAGATCTACCTGATATTTCAGCCTGTCACCCTGGTGACTGGCACCTTGTTGAGGGCTCAGTTTGGTCTTTGCTGCTGCAGGTAGGTAGTTAGTGGTGGGTCCTTGGGGAGGAGTACACCCAGCTGAGCTTCTGAATCTATCTGTGCTCATGGGCACTTGACTCATGACCCCCTGTTAATGGTGATGATGATGGCTATAGTGATGGCAGTGTGGCTGGGGACAGGTTTGAAATCTCTTCTTCTAGTGAATATCCACACAGGACACAGATGTCCTCATAGTTTTTGTCCACTTGGAGCATGGCCACTCCCAGATTTCTTGGGTACCAGCTTCTAGCAACTTCTCCCAAGTCACTGATGAACTGACCAACCCACCCTTGTCAGACCATTGTCCCAAGCCCAGAGCCTAAAGTGTGAACCCACACGCATGGCTACATCAACTTCCACTCAAGCTGCACAGCCATATGCCTCACTCCAAGTCCTTCTTAGTGGGAAGAGTTCCCTTTGCCATTGTCCTCAAAGATGCCCAGAAGCAGCCACACACTGCAGCTGTCCACTTCCCGGTGCCACCTGCACAGTGTGCAGAACCAGCTGTGGTCCCAGATGAGTTTATTTTCTCCTGAGCACAGGGAATTTCCTGGGGAAACAGGCTGGGAGAAGGGAGGTGTTAGTCTGAGTGGCCTGTGGGCTTGTGGACCACTTCATGCTGTGATTTCGTAGCCTGCTGAAGCCAATCTTGCTTACATACATCTCTGTGATGATAAAGCCCAGCTGTGCATGTCTGCCTTTGTGATTTGGAGACTACTAACACTCAAATTGTGTGACATTTTATCATACAGTAACAGCGTGGCCTAGCATCAAGTCCAGATCCACTAAAGGCCCAACAGCAGACTACCCTAGTTTTCTTCTGTTGCTGTGGTAAAGCACTTTGATCAAAAGTGACTCACGGGAGGAAAGGGTTTGTTGGGCTTGTGCTTCTTCCAAATTATATTCCATCGTTAAGCAAAGTCAGTGCACGGACTCCAGCAGGAACTTGAAACACAAACCATGGAGGAATGTTGCCTGCTGGCTTGCTCTTAGACCCACACATAGCTAGATTTCTTGTATAGCGCAGCACTACCTGTCTACCCGCAGTGGGACGAGCCCTCTTGTATCAGTGAATCATCAACACTGCCCCCAACCCCACATTCCAACAGCCACGCCATAGACCAATCTGATTCGGGGAATTCCTTAGTTGAAACTCTCTTCTCAAAGGACTATGGGCTATGCTAAATTGACAGTTAGGAGCTAAGAAGGACATGGATCAAAAGTAAAAGCTATGCTCCACAGTCCTCAAGCTGTACCCTTTGACATGTCTCCCAGAGCTGGTCATAGGCACTCAACAGCACCTCTGCTGTCTTTGGCCTTTCCAAATATCACAGGATCAAGAGGCAAAGCATCCAAACCTTCTTGTGCTCTAAGCACACTGGAAAGCTAGAAGTCTTGATTTAGTTGACAACAGGCCAGAAACACCATGCCAGGTGAGGAATGTATGACTTCAGACTGCAAAGAGAGTGGCAAAACTCCACACCTCAGTCTGTACTGAAGGAAGGCCCCGAGTCCAGCCACTTCTTCTTTGTATTAAGAGGCATGTCTTAGCATACCTCATTTCACTGGGCTCCAAGTGAAATTTCTTCTGAATTTTCTTCTGAAAATTCTAATCACATGTGTTTCCCACCCTCGTGAAATATATCATTAAAAGGCCCAAGCCAGTTGATTCTTCTTGCTCAACAATTCTACTCAGCATGATGTTATCCATGCAATAGTAGTGTGATGGCTCATGGAAGAGAACGGTGGCCTTGACCTTTAAGAACTAAATGGCATCTGGCTGGAGAGTTGGTACACCCTTGAGGAAAGACAGTATAGGTGTTTTGATGGCCAATTGACACTACTGCCTCTGATGTTCTTGGAGACAAAAAGACATGTCAAGGGTAGAGATCAAGAGATGCATTCATCATCTCAATCCAGGAAACTGCATCTGGTATAGCAGCTGCAGTGGGAGTGTCCTAGTTAGGCACATAGTAACCTACAGATACTGTCCTCTAGGTAAGGGTTTGGATGGGCTTGTTTTGGGAATCACTACCTGTGCTCTCTGAGCTGACTTGGAGCCCCTCTGGGAGCAGGCACTGTTTTGGTTGAGGCAGCTCCTAGGACTTCTTCTTGGCCTTTCCTACCTTGATGAGAGCTTCACAACCCAGCTTAGGGACCAGGATGAGGATTGGGCCACATACTTGAATGTCTGTGACAATTTGGCATCTGATATGAAGGAGTAACCACAGAATGAGTGGGCTACCCTTTGGGCCCACTGCCATATGCTCCCAAGCTCACTCTTTATTCTTATTCTTTTATTCTTTTTGCTCAACAAGTCTACTTGGCATGGTGTTATCTATGCAATAGTAGTATGATGGCTCATGGAAGAGAAAGACAGCCCGGATCTTTGAGGACTAAATGACACCCGGCTGGAGAGTTGGTACACCCTTGGAGAGATAGTTTCTTGACCTCCACAAACCCTGGCAGTAGATGGAGTCCACAGTGAATTTTCAGGTCAGCAAACTCATTGGATATGTCCTTCTTCCCAAATCACAGTGATGCTGGTGACAGCCCACAGCTCCCTAGGTGTAACTGGGAAAAGGGTCGTCTGTGTCCTTTCTTTAGTGTAACTGGTTCCTCCTCTCTTGGTCATACCTGTCTTTGCTCAAAGGACTTAAGTCTAAGCTGGCTGGAGTCTAGAAACTGATAGAAAGGCTACAACTTTGAGTGACTCAAATTGGACTTGTTTTCTTGTGTACTTTTCCATTCACAGAGAGCATACACAAATTTTATAGGATGCCAATCTGTTTCATGGACAGCAGGGTCCACTGCCTGAACTGGAGGCCTCTGTGAGAGCACTTTGAAATTTTCTTTCATGGAGTGCTCTGTGGGTATACAACTTTCACAACCTACTTTTAATAAGGGTCTAACTTCTCCTCTAGCCCACCATCTAGCAGAGTTAGTGGAAGAGAAAGTTATTAGGATATGGGGGAAGTGGACTTGTTCAGAGGACGCTTGTTTTTGGGGATGAGCTTGAACCTTTTTCTCAGCAGTTCAGTCCTGTAGCAAACACAAAGTATGATTCAGCAGCTGTAGACCAGTCCTCTAAGCAGGCAGACACCAGGCATGAACCAGCAGCCACAGTCCAGTCCTTTCAGCATGCAGACACCTGAACTACAGGCAGCTGTAGTTCAATCCTAAAGAAACCACCAGGCTCATCAACCTGCCTAGGAGGCAAGCTGCCTCAGAAACCTCATAAGCAGTTCTCAGGTCAGTTTCTCTCAATGGCAGTGTTACCACAAGCTGAGCTCAATAACACTATGTAAGGCGAGCCAATACCTGTGT
Source organism: Rhabdomys pumilio (assembly GCA_030674055.1). Taxonomy (NCBI): domain Eukaryota; kingdom Metazoa; phylum Chordata; class Mammalia; order Rodentia; family Muridae; genus Rhabdomys; species Rhabdomys pumilio. The sequence goes on from JANHMN010000012.1 coordinate 15,477,650, forward strand.
GTCTTTAGCAAAGAATAGCGAGGCGGAGCAAACCAAACCAAAGCTCGGTACTTGTCTCCCACTCTTCGTGGGATCAAATTTATATTCCTTCATCCCAAGTTCATTCATGTGTTTGCTATATCAAAACATTCTTTCACCTGTGTCTGCTTCAGGAAAACAATCTTTCACGTGTTTTGTTTTAGCAAGACATTTTTTTTTCACCTGTGTGCCCCAACAAAACATCATTTGACATAATTAACTTTCCAAAGAAACTAGAAGTTTCCACTTCAGTGCTCCAGAGCAGTCATGTCATGCTGGGTTTCTGTTACTAAATACAATTTCATGGCATCTGTGTTCTCTATTGCATTTAGGGATCTCTGGTCAGAGACCACAAAGCAGCCCTCTTTGTAGAAAGGAGCAAGAACAGTGCTACTCAATCACACAGTAGGCACCTTCCCAGAGACATGCAAGCATCTGTCAGCCTGGATCTACTTTTCCCCTTGGGGTACCCAGCCACCATTGCACACTGGGCTGGACTGGAAGGACTGAAGCTTAGCTGGTCAGGTGAGTTAGACAGAATCTCAGTTGGCATGAGTGCGGGAGTAACAGCCTTCTCTGGAGACAGGTTTTGGTGAAAGAGCTCTCTTTATTGAGGGTGAACAAGGGCTATATAAACTTTGTGGAGGGAGTAGTGTAGGAGGAATGGCCATAGCCACCTCAAAATAAACATTGGGGCCATGCAGCCATGGAGGCAACTTCCACATGAGGACCTAATTGAAGAGCTGCCCCAGAGCTGTAAAATTGCTGATACAGATAGTGCCAGCCAATCAGGAACTGCTACTTGAAAGAGATGCTTGCTTGGGACCAATAGGACGTGGATAGAGGGTTTATAGGATACTCCTCCCCCCTCCCCCCGAGGATTAATAAACGAGCTTGTGAGAACGTTTGGACCATGTTGCTGTGGGGATCTTACCTGCTCCCAGAGTCTGAACCTTTGATTCCGTACCACCTCATCTCCAACCCCCATGGGTGAGTACAATAGAGTGGTCCAGGTCATAAAGCAGCAGGTAGGGGTAGGGGTTTGGGGGTGAGTGTATATCTTTGACTGGGGCTGAGGTGCTAGGAATGGTTCATTTACATGAAAAAGAATTTCAGGTGCTAGCTGCACATGTCCTTATAAGGAGAGAGAAAGTTTAACCCATAACCTGGCCACCAGGGTTACCTGACTACCTCAAAGGTGGCAGAGGTAGGAGTTGTAAGTCTTATTTGTGTCTGGACATGCAGCCCCAGAGCAAGGAGACTTACTTCTGCTGGCCTCAGGATCAGGGTTTCAAAGTTTGGACATGTCTAGACCTCATTCTTGCTCTGGATTGGCTCCTCAGGTGACACTGCTTCCCAGTCCTACAGGCACCATCCAGTGGGACTCTGTCTGGAAAGAAGCATCATCCTGCTGACCTTGTCTAAAAAGAGATCTCAACTCAGGCTTCTCTCTACCAAACAGTCTATCAGAGATCTATCTGAGCCATCTCACCCAGAGGGCATCCATTCCTCACTCTCTGGGGCTTAGTTCCAGGACACTCTTCATATACCAGAATATACACAGGCTAATAATGTCCCTTTCATAAATGGTGTGACATTTGCACAGAACCTCACACATTCCCCTGTGTACTCTTAAAAGTAGATATATTTTCTTTATATTTGTACACAACATATTTTGACCAATTTGCACCTTCTCCTCCTCCTAAAACTATTCTTACCCACTCCTAACTTTGTTTCCTCTTTTTAAAAATAATTCACCAAAACAAATTTCACACATGTGTGTGCGTGCACGCGCACACACACAAATACACACACACAAATACACACACACAAATACACACACACACACACACACACACACACACACACACACACACAGGCATTGGCCTATTCACTGGAGTATGGTTGGCCTACCTTGGAACACACCCTTAAAAACACTGACTCCACCCACCTAGCAACCATCAACTCTCAATAACCCCATGCTCGAATGTTGACTGGCTTGATCTTGTACAGGTCTTATGCAGGCAACCCCAGCTGTTGGGAGTACATGTGTGTAGAGGTTCTGCATATCCAGAAGATGGCATTGTGCTCTGACCCTTCCTGACCTGTGGCTGTTATGATATTTCCACCCTCTTTTCTGTGGTGGTCCCTGAATCCTGGCTCCAGTCTTCATACTTTAAACTTTTAAAGTGTTCTACCTTTGATACCGCAACAAGGGTTATCATCTACAAACATGATCCTAGGTTCAAAGGTAGAATGGAGAATATCTGGAGCATGAAAGGGGCCAGAGAGAGCAAGGAGGATGGATGTGGGAGGAGAGTGCAGGGGCAAGGACAAGACATGTACAGTGGTATGTGTATTTGAACATGTCGCAGCGAGACCCATGATTTTCTATGTTAACTAAGACAATTTAAGGGCTGAACATTTAAAAATTCCATATGAATGCAATGAATAGACTATTTCCTGAAGTAGTCTATTTCAACTAGAGATGGATATTTGAAACATTCACAATATAAGTGATTTTGTGGGGCTTAGGGGGCAGCTAAGCAGGTGACAGGGTAAGCATGAAGACCTGAGTTAGAATCTCCATTGCCCTCATGAAATTTAGGCACAGTGGTGGGCATTTACAGACTTAGTGCTCAAGAGGAGACAATGGGAGGGGCCTTGGAGCTTGCTGACCTTTGCTTCAGCTGGATGAGGAGTCTCCATGTTCAGTAAGAGACCCTGTCTAAAAAATAAGATGAGGTAATTGAGGAAGACCCCTAACATCATTCTCCAACCTCCACATACATACATACATACATACATACATACATACATACATACATAGTATACTCACACACTCACACACACACATTTATACATATACTACATGTATATGTGTATGTGTACATTTGTATATTATATTCACAGATATGTGTAATTAGCAGGACTTGAGTTACACATGGAGGCTACTGTAATATTCAAGTAAGTGGAAGACACAAGATGCTTTGGGAGGTAGATTCTAGACACTTGTGCAGGAGAGTCCTAGAAACCCACATAGGCTGTAGGAGGTTCTTCTGGGAGGAACCGTGGAGCTGCATCAGGGAGCTCTTCCTGCTGTGGTCCCACGAAGCCTGACCCTGTGATCAGAAACAAGCGCTTTAAGCTCCATGATGTATAGCCCTCATGATTTTTTTCTTGAAGAATTACATCGTAATACCCATGTCTTTCTCTCTCAGATTTTTATACTTGACTGGAATACAGTATTGAAACGGTGTGCTAACTAAGGTTTGTGTGGGTCCAGTACCAGGAAATGGCAACCAGCAGGGTTATTTTTCACTTTTCTTCTCCTTAAGTATGTATACTGATGTGTATTGTAAACACATTCATAGGCCCTTTGCCAACTTAAGTCCTTGCTTACCATCACTAAAGAGAAAGGGCTATACTGGGCACTTAGTAAAATCTCAGCATAGGGCTGGTCCTGTGTTTGCTTCTTCTGTATAGAGGAGAGGCCCTGAGTCTTTTTAGGCTAAGCATCTTGTGAGCAGCAGTTACCTCCTGTTCATGGCCATGCAGGCAAGTGAATCAAACTGACTGGATAAATGTACTTTGGGAGGCTCATGTTTGAAATGTAGAGTTGACACGTGTTACCAAGGTCTCTTAAATTATCAAAGTAACTGTAAGAGAGACAGTAAACCCCCCCCCCCAGCTTCTCTGCCTCCATCTGAAAGATAAAAGGACTGTGAATGAGTGTGTGGGGTATCTAAGCTCCCTCCCCCTTCTGGCTTGCAGCTGGAGGCAGTTCACCAGCACAGCAGATCTGAAGGCTTCCCCACATTGACTGTGCATAAAAGACCTATAAATGAACCATTCAAAGGCAAAGATATTGTCATATTGTCTTTTCGGGTACAGAATAATTCTATCTTCAACGAATTAGAAAACTACCTAAAATCATTACAAATTCAAGTCAATCCCCTTGGATGGTTGCAGGATGCTGCATCAGCAGGACCTCAGTAGAAGAGTGAAGATTTTTCATCTCAGACGGGACGTTCTATGGAGGGATGGTGTGTGCCACGGGCGTCTCCGTACCAGCCTGCTGCAAGAGCTGAACTGGAAGATATTTAATATTGTGCGATAATAGAATTCAATGCTCATTATTCAGGAGCAGGCACGGGCTCTGGCCCATGGTAATTATTAAAATCATGTTTATGCCAAGTAATGCAATGAACATCACCTATTTTTGACCTGCCTGTGAACAGGAGGTGGGGGAGGCAATGTTTTACATCTTATCAATTGGATTTAGGACATGTTTGTGCCGAGGTGGGAGCAGGAGGTCTGGCCATGGTGATTAGTGGCTGGGCCCTGTGGATGAAAGGCTGTTGGGCTGCTCTTGCTGCCCAGGACAGAGATGTCTGTTTCCCACTAGCTGCAGTGGAAGCCAGAGTGGAGCGAAGACTGTTGTTGGCTACAGGGTGAGATCCTGACTCCCTGTCCTGGCTCTTCTTCTGCTAGGCTGTGGCTTGTATTTGCACAGTTGTGGTAAATCTACATAGGCCATCACCTTGCAGTATTGCAAGGCACCAGCAATGTCGAAGAGAGACAAAGAAAAACTATGCTGGACCAATGCGGGGCTTATCAAACCAAGGGAAAGACATTGCATGTCCCATTTTTTTTTGTCAGATACAACCCCTCTTTCTACCTTGGGTAGGGCACTAGGTCTCTGGTTCTGCCAGCATCCCTATCATCTCATACCCCATTGGCTATTGTTGGACATCTCAGATAGTCTCACCCTCTACAGTGGCAGTCTCAACACGACCTTGCATCTATCTCCATCCACTGTAAATGTTATAACCAAGCTGAGGTCCTGTCCCTGGAAACCATATTGGGCCCAAGATTCAGTGTGAGCTGTGTCACTATCAAGCACAAATGGCTCAACACCCAATACAGACAGGAAGTTCTACCCACTAGCCGCTTTGCACCCAATCAGGCTAGATGATGGGGGGCTCAGACTTTCAAAATCTGGGTCTCTAAGGGAGTGTTTGGGCCTGGATATGCTCTCCCACAGTCTTCTTCCAGGTGTTCACCATGTTGGCACTTTGTAGCCTACTCTTGGTGACTCCACATAAAAAGGATCCTTACTGTGGTAGGAACTGGATCATAGGTGACCAGGAAGTGTCTGAGCACACCCTAGATCCCTGGGGCTAACCCTGATTGTCCTGAGTCCTGTGATTTGAGAATGCCCAAATGTGTCCTCCTATCTCTGGGAAGGCAGTTTTCATGGCAAGCCAGATATTTTTACTACTCTAAGGATTAATAATTGCAAATTAGACTTTTGTTCAGCAGGGTGAGTACTATTCTAAACCTCTTCCACGTCTTTCTTTTCACTCTGCCAATGGGCACTATGCAAGGGCACTCTGTTGCTGAGGATAAGGCAGGCTGGCAGAAGCTGTTTGCTGCTTGGTGAGATCCCAACTCCCTTTGCCTGGGTCCCCTGTTAAGTTATGGATTGTATTTGCTCAGTAGTGAGAAATCTAGGGGAGGCATCTACTTCACATACTGCAAAGCCCTAGCCTTGTGGATGAGAAGCAAAGGAGAGCTAAACTGAATCCAAAAGGTAGGAATTGCATCTTTTTCTTGCTGAACAGCTAATAGTGAGATGTAATTAATGTTATGTTAGAGACATAATTAACAGTTACCTTATGAAATCATTAATTTATAAGGCTGCATGGACCCTTTGAAGTCGGTGGTGGTCAGGGTGGTCAGTTAGTTTAGATCTGTGAGATTGTATCTACACGTGTGCGTGCATGCTCTCTCTCTCTCTCTCTCTCTCTCTCTCTCTCTCTCTCTCACACACACACACACACACACTTTGGTTTTAGACATCTGAATTTTGTGGCTCATTTCTTGCTTTCTGAAAGCCATCTTGCTATCTTGGATAGAGAGCTTCATGGAGAAGAGTTGGCATTCAGTGCGATGGGAGATCCTGTACTTGGGAATGAAGGACTGAAACTAACTGGAGTGTTCTCAGGTGGAGACTGTGAGCCCCATACACTTGAGCCCACTGAAACCAGGTTGCTTGGGTGGAACGTGCTCTCTGGAGATGCCCTGGCAGCAACTTCCCAAACTCCTTACCTTCAAAATGCACCCCTCCAGCTTGCGGAGGAGATTGTAACATGTTGGGGGCCCTGAGTAAAAACAGAGGTTATAGTCCTATAGCTTGGGTCCTGCCATGTTGGCTGATGCTAGAGCCAGTCCCCTAGGGAAACAAGGAAGTCATAGGCTATGTGGATAGCCCTGTGCATTTGTGAAGGCTCAGACCCATGGAGGATCTGGAGTAAAAAATATTCTTCGTCCAGGGCCCCAACTCCATAACTCAGGAATCCCCAGGGCTATGAGCACAGGCCAGGAGCTAGGCTGAGCCTACAGTGCCCAGTCAAGTTAAGCTGGCTGTAGAGTAACACCAAGCCTTTGGGACCAAATGTAATAGCTGCTTCCATCACTCACTGACAAGGCTTTTGGGAGGCTCTGCATGTTATCTGTGGCCTGGTCTCAACTCTGAAGCCTTCATCTCCTCATCCTCTTAGTCCTGCTTGACTCTTCGGCTGAGTCCCAGCTCTCAACAGATGGCCAGTCTGTGTGTGTTTCCCACAGGATGTCATTTTTGTGACATAAAAATTCACAATGAATTCCAAAGCAAGTACCCTTTGGAGCTCCTGCCACTTTGAGACACCAATAGGGGCCCAGCTGTCCTATCAGAATATTCTCTCAGCCTCTCTGTCATACCTGCGTTCTGTCCATCTATAACATGCTGGAGAGAAGTAATATACCTGTGTCTACTCTGCCTTTTGGCATTTACTGTGGGCTAGCCGGTGCACCCTCAAATCCACACTAAATTTCCAACCCATTGTACTTTCCTCTGGTTAAAAATTGGGTCTTAGCAGAGGTGATTAAGTTAAAGTGAGATCTTTGGGTTTCTCCTCATCCAACATGGTTGGTGTCCTTCTGAATAAGAACTAGACACACAGACACATGCCCAGAATGACAATTGTATGGGACACAGAGAGGAAATGCTGTCTGCAAGTCAGAATGTCTAGGAAGGAGCCTGTTGTGCAGACAGTTTGACCTTGGACTTTAGCCTCCATGCTATGAGAGGCTATGTCTGTTTATGCTACAGGCCTGGTATTCCACTATGGCAACTTTAGTTGGCCGGTTCATACTTGTGGATGGACAGCATCCTGCCCTGGGTAACTGAGAAATACACAGGTGTCAGGACATGGGCCAAGACACAAGATTTTCAGTGTGGACACTGGGAATTCATGGGTATATCTAGAAGGTAGCTCTTGCCCCTACTTGGCCTTCCTAGGGTTGTCAGAATGTTTCTCAATCATTTGAACCACTCAGGCCTTTTCTCCCTCTTTCTCTACACCTGTTTCTTGAAGTTCTCGAGGCCTGGGAGACCAAACATTGGCGTAACCATCTCCTATCCAGGTGCTGTGGGTGGGGTAAGCCCAAAGTTTACCCCTCAGTAGTTTCTTCCTTCCCTAAGGAAACTTTTAATGAGGGCAAAATATAACAAAGCAAAAAATAAAAAACCTGATGTTGACAATAGAAATCAGATAAAAATGGAAGGCATAGTCAGTGCTTATTGCTACTCAGTAAAAAGTTCAAAAATAGATAAATATTATACATTCCATCAGAAACTTAAAATTAATTACCATTTTAGTTTCACTGGAGTCGTCAACGGATTTGATTACTATTCTCAATTATAGACCTAGCGAATTATTCCCCCTTCCCAAAAGCACAAGTGACATTTCTAATTGCTGATCTAAGAATCAGCTTCCTAAAATAGTCAAAGAGGACAAAAATAAGCAGAGTGGGTAATGAGAATCTATCACCCACTGCCGGGCACTGCTCTCGGGCCCTGGTGGGCAGAAGTAAGGGACTGATTGGCTGAGTGTCTCTTTCTGGCCCTTTCCTTTCCTCTGGAAATGTGCCAGACCTGGAGCCATTTTCCTGACCTCCAGCAGGATCTCTCCTTCTGGTTCCCAAGAGCAATTGTGGTCAGTAAGTTGGATCCCTGAGCACAGGGCCCTCTCTGCTTTCTGCTTTGGTACCCATTAAAGTTATGGATGGAAAATGGCTCAGATACATGCTCCAGTGGAGGTCAATTGCAGCCCAGGTCAGTGAGTAGAGCAGCCTTCCCATGCCACCTTCCCAGCCCCAGGGCTGTGCTCCAGAGAATTCTGGATCTGTTCAGGAAACCTTCCCTGACTTGTGAAGTACAGCTCTTTGAAAATCTGTTCCTCTTCTGTCTGGGAAGAGGCCTTTTCATTCTGCCTCCCCATGCCTGATTTGATGTACATCACAGTCCTCTCAATCCTGATGTTCTTGGTACAGGCAGTCCTCAAGAGGCAAGAAGGTGCAATGGAAGGGTAAGGCTACTATGAGGCTGACATAGCTGGGTGAGCACTGGCCTCCATGGCTCAGTTCTGTGAAATGGGCCAATAGAAGCAAAATCTTCTTCGTGCTGAATATGAGGAGACCAAAAGAGAAACCACCATTTTTTTTTTTTTTTTTTTTTTTTTTTTTTTTTTTGTAGATCTCATTAGGTTGCAGGACTTGGAAAATTTATTCATTACATACTCATGTGTGGAGATGTCACTGTGCATGGAGGCATGGCCATTCCTTGAAGTCTTAACTTCTCAGGGGTGAGAGAGTCATGGTGACCCACAAAGCCTGATCCCACATTGCATCTCAGGTCTGCATAGTCCCAGCCTTCAGACATCAGGGAAGCTCATCTTGGTAGAAAGAGTAGTGATTGTAGAGCATAGCATCATGGGAGGGAAGGCTGGAGGAAGGCTGAAGCATCAAAGGGAGACTGGCGTTAGACTGCTTGCTTGGTAAAACCTGCATAATGGGCTTGGAGGACAATCTGGACATAGTTGTCATATTAGTCATCACTTTGCTGTTGTGACAAAGTGCCCGAGAGACATTGACTAAAACAGGCTTATTCTGGCTCATGGTTTCAGTTCAAAGTCAGTTGGCTTGTTGCTTTTAAACCTGGAAGCAGAGAGAGGAAGAGGTAGGAGGAGAATATTCTTGAAAGATGTGACCCAGTGATGCCTCCTCCAGTAGACCCACCCATGTGCTTTCTGTCACCTTCTAATGGACCTACACATTTTGGGATTGGTGGCTGATTCTGTCAGAACCTTCTCAGTTCAGTCTCTGCTGAAGGCCATCTCTGAGCTGTGCTTTGTAGGAAACAGTTTTCAACATGTGAGCTTTGGGGGAACATCTCAACTCTCTGTCTAGAGCAGTCTCTGACCATGGAGTCTTGTCATGAGGAGGTAGTCTGAGTTATGTCTTCTCTGAAAAGTCCCTGGCTTGATAATCCACTAAGGTGAATTAAAATGCTTTGAACATGACAGTTCTTGTGGTGTCCTAGCTTGCTTGTTATTGCTGTGATACAACATTCTGACCAAAGCAACCTAGGGAAGAAAAGGTTTCTTTTACTTCATCGAGGGAAGTTAGGACAGAAAATCAAGTAGGAAATGGGGAGCAGGAACTGAAGCAGACCACAGAGGCTTTTGCTGGCTTGCATCTCGTGGCTTGCTCAGCCGTCTTTCTTGTAGAGTTCAGAACCCCTGTCCAGTGTTGCTACTACCCACAGTGGGTTGAGCCTTCCTAAATCAATTATTAATCAAGAAAATGCCCCACAAACAGGACATTCTGATGGAGGCAATTCATGAATTGAAATTCCCTTCTTCTACATACATCTAGGTTTATGTCAAGCAAATAAAAACCAGTCATCAAAGGTATCGTGGGATTTACCTGGAATAGACTTGCCCTTGTTCCATTCCTTGGATCCCTGAGACAAGAAAATAGCTCTCTGGATTCCAGAACTCAACTTTTATACAGTGGAGGACAGAGGAAGCTCCAAAGTCCACAGGTGTATTCTGAACCTGTAGCTTTTCCATTCCTGTGTCTTCATGAGGTCACCAGTTGCTTCCTGAGTGCCCAGCAAGCAAGGCTTGCATTTCTAGTTAGTGATGTCCATATGGGGAACATGGCCATGATTCATGCAGCTTAGTCTTGTAGGATGAGCTAAGGTGGAAGGAGTAAGGAGAGGAAGAGGAAAAAGGAAGAGGAGGAGCTAGAGAGGGCAGAGATGTAGGAGGATGAAGAGCCACGCAGGTTTGGAGAGCAATCTCGGGTAATAATTTATATTTAGGTTAACTAATTGGGAAACAACTCTAATTGTATGGGCATATTGTTATTGAGCATTACCAAACATATAACGCCTTTGATTAATATTTAAGCATTAGAGTCTCATTTTTTACCAGGCCTGCGTGGATGGTGGGATGGTTTGGGCAATGCCCAGTCTTGCGGAGACAGCATGGAAGATTGGCAGAGCCATCTTTTACACTGGCATCTTGCGGGTGGCAGGGCTGGTGTTTCTGGCTGACCATCTCTAGCTGTGGAACACACGTGGCCTCTGGCCGTGGAACATGGCGGCTGAGCTAGGCAGAGCCTCTGCAGCTTAGATAGTGGGCTTGATTAGCGGCCATTTTAAATATTTACTGCAACATAGTCCTGGACCACTGACTACAGACAGTGAGGGAATTAATCCTTCTTCTCACCTCCCTGGGTATCAGGCATGCACATGGTCCCTACAAATGCACACAGGCAAAACATTTGTAAATATAAAATAAAATAACTAAGGCTAACAGCAATTCTTTAAAAAGAAAGAAAAGAAGGCAAGAAGGAGGAAGAAAGAAAGAAGAAAGGAAGGAAGAAAAAAGAAAAGAAGGAAGGAAGAAGGAAGGAGGGAAGGAAGGAAGGAAGGAAGACATAAGGGAAGCTGAAGTCAGGTACATACTTTGATGTAATTGAATTTACTATCTCTGAAATCCAGACTCCAAGAGTGTTTATTCGGTACAGTATAGGAGGAGGCATTAGCTAGTCTGGGTAAGAGGTCTCTGAAGACAAGCTATCTCCTGCTGTAAACATCTGGGAGAAGAAAAACACTGTAGTTGCTAGTTTTTCTACACTGATCAATAGAGCAGTAGTCTATAAATACTTGTAGTTGGACCATAGGAAGAAGGCTTTGCCAATTTGAAACCTTTTGCCAATCCCGCCATGGGTCTGAGGCCTTACCCTTCCTCTTGGCTGTGCCCATGACAATACACATTTACTCAGGACTTCCTCGGGTTTGTATAGAACATCAGTTTCCCTAGAGTTAGGGGCATGGTCTTTTGCATCATTTGTGTAGAACAGATCTCTGAGAACCCAAGGAAGCAGTGCCAGCCAACACCTTGTTGTGCAACATGCTCCACACCTGCACAGGTGAATGCCAAGAGAATCCTGACAGTATTCTGGGCTCTGAATCCATTCTCTCATTACCATCCAACATGTCTTGTAGGATATAGCCATCATTCTATGGGACACTGTGTTGATCAGCTCAGGCTCAAGGTAAAGCTGGGCTTCACTCTTACCTTCTCTCTTAGTTAGGGTTTCCATTACTGTGAAGAGACACCGTGACCAAGGAAACTCTTCTGAAGGCAAACAGTTAATTGGGACTGGCTTACAGTTTCAGAGGTTCAGTCCATTATCATCATGATGGGAAGCATGGCAGCATGCAGACAGACATGGGGCTGGAGGAGCCAAAAGTTCTACATCTTGATCCTAATCCAATGGCTACCAGGAGGAGACTGTCTTCCACAGGCATCCCGAAAGGTGGGGTAGGGGTCTCTTCCACACTGGATGAAGCTTGAGCCTAGCAGACCTTAAAGCCTGCCTTCATATTGACACACTTCCTCCAACAAGGCCGTAGCTATCCCAACAAAGCCACACCTCTTAATAGTGCCACTTTCTATGGGCCAACCATATTCTAATCACCACAGCTACTAAGCCTGGTACTGAAGCTGGTTGCCTGCCTTTGGCTAGCTCAGTGTGGGTGCTGTGGCTACTGACTCTCCATCAGTCACACTCAGCCCTTGATATGACTATGGGATTGGCAGTCTTCACACCTCTGTTATGGAAAGATAAGTGCCTGTTCCTTGGATAAGCCTCACAGTTTTCCCATGTACCACATGCCATCCACTCCTTCACTGAACTGTTGCCAGGCTCTGGAGCCTTTCAGAGACTCATTAGCCCATTATTTGACTTTTTAAAATCCTAGTAATTCTGGCTCCACGCAAATCTTGTCATATTTTCTTTCAAGGGACCTGGGGCGTGTCTCATTGTTTGTTTTCCCTTTCATTCCCCTCTGAATGTTTAAGCACCTTAGGTAATTATCATTACACACTGGTCAGAATCACTCATCCCTCACTCATTAAGAGCCTTTCCTGTCCTATTGAGATCAAGTCCCACCATGGGTTTCAGCAAAGCCAGTAAACTCCCATACCAGCCCCAAGGCCCTTACAGAACTAATCTCTAATCTCTCTCTCTCTCTCTCTCTCTCTCTCTCTCTCTCTCTCTCTCTTTCTCTCTCTCTCTCCCTCTCTTTCTGTCTCTGTCTCTCTCTAACCCACTCCTTTTAAAAAGCTACTTTTAGATTTATTTGTTTTATTTTATGTGCATGAGTGGTTTGCCTGCATATGTTTGTGGGTACCATGTACAATGCCTAATGCCCTTGGAGGAGGGAAGAAGGCATCAGATCCCTTGGAACTGTGGTTATGAGTAGTTGGGAGTCACCATATGAGTGCCAGGAGCCAAATCCAGGTCTTCTCCAAGAGCAGCAACTTCTCTTAACCACCAATTCATCTCTCCAGCCCCTCTATCTTCTTCTTTACTTTCTGGAGAACACAGAGAGTTCATACCTCCTATGTGCTCCAGTGAGCTGGGCATCAAATGCCACCTTTCTCATGCCCAATTCCCCTCAGCAACGAAGTCCATCTTCTCTTGTCTTCCATTCTCTGATACTCAGAGCCAATGGACAAGTGACAACCAAGTGTCCAAGTGGCTCCCATGAGTCAGTTGGTCAAGTACTGATGTCCTTTCTATTGCTTCAGGTCTTGCAGCTTTTGTACAATCAGATGGCTCCTCCATTTTTTCTATTTCTACAGCACAGATTGATCCTGTCTGCTCCCAGCTCCCACAGTCTCACAAGCCAGAGGGAGGGGCTCTTCAATTCTTATTGTAGAGTCTCCCAATTTCAGAAGCTTAGATGTATACCATAGTTTCTATATTGGGCCATTATTAAGGAGACCTCTTGTCTTCATGCTGAATAGTAAATTTCCCTACTCTATTTTAAAAAACAAACAAACAAAAACAGATCCAAGGACTCTTTTCTCTCACTCCTACCTCACTTTGTCCCTCTTCACTCTCCAATTCCTACAGAACTAATTGGCTTTGATCTCAGGAAGGGCTCGTTGGCAGTCTAATTTCTACTTTCTTTCTGTCTTATAATGCTAGCTATAAGAAAGGGCAAGCCCACTCCTTCATTTTCCCTATTCTCTCCTGTCTTTATATTAACAAGAGGTTAGTGAGGGGGATAGAACACACACACACACACACACACACACACACACACACACACACACACACA
>JANHMN010000012.1:15491208-15525412 GCA_030674055.1 Rhabdomys pumilio
ACCATTGTCATCATCAGCGTTGTCATCGTCGTCGTCGTCGTCGTCGTCGTAGTTGTCATCATCATCGAGAAGCACTATGGAAGGAATCCAAGATGACTGGATCCAAAGCATCCCTCCCTAGAGATGGCTTTGTAGTGGCTTTGGAAAGAGCTCCTTCAGCTACCATGAGGCTCAGGGGTAAACCAGAGCAGTCACCATGTAAAGTGCCTGTCAAATAGTCTCAGTAAGATGGGAATGAATGTCTTGGATGAACTTTCTGAGGGTGAACTATGTGGAAGATCCAGTAAAGATCAGAAGATCAGTAGTGGCTTGATACCTTCTCCAGGTGCCAGGCTCTGAGCTACAGCTCTGTTCTAGCTTTGTAAATTGTGGTGATTTGAATAAGAATTGTCCCCTCAGGTTCATACACTTGAATGCTCAGTCATCACTATTTGAGAAGAGTTAGAAGGTGTGACCTTGTTGGAGTAGGTGTGGCTTTGTTGGAGAAAGTGTGACACTGGTGGGGGTGGAGGGTAGCTTTGATGTTTTAAAAGTCTATGCAAGGTCTAGGATCTCTCTCTCTCTCTCTCTCTCTCTCTCTCTCTCTCTCTCTCTCTGCCTGTGGATCAAGATGTAGCTCTCAGCTACTGCTCCAGTGCCTGCCTCCATACTGCCATGTTCCTCACCATTGACAATGGGCTAAACCTCATAGCCTGTAAGCAAGTCCCAATTAAACGCTTTCCTTTATAAGAGTTGCCTGTTGTGAAGTTGCCTCTTTGCATCAGTAGAACAGTAACTAATACACAAATCAAGACATGGTGTCTTCAAGATACAGCTGCCAGGGTCAACCACATCAACCAAGGATGCACTGTGAGTATGCTGGGACATTGGCCAGGAGGATGGGTTTCAATTGGGACATGTGGCATGACTTTGGTCCTCACTGGTTACAGGGATGCAGCTGGCATGTAGTGGGGAGTCAGGAATGCTGGTAAACACTCCCACAGGATTCCAAACCCTTAGAGAGCAGTGGTAGGTGGAGAAGGAGCTACAGAGGATTCCAGGCCTGCAGCACAGAAAAGGAAATGTTCCCTGCTCAGGAAAAGCCAATATTCAGGAGGCTGCAGCAAGTCCCAGAGGGAAGTGTGACCTCCCAGCACCCTGAGTAAAAATGAAGAGAACAGCCATGGAACCAGAACTGTTGGCTGTGGAGTCTGTGCAGCTGGCTTCACTGAGAGCTTTGTGTGTATTCTTCAGAGATGGTGATGATACATTAGCCTCAGGACCCCTTTAAAATGCCACAGAAAAGAGACAGCAGGAGCTGTGTCTGAACATCAGAAACCAGCAGGGGTACGAGACTTCAGGTAAATTGTGTCTGCCTTACTCTTAAAAGGCACGTTTGGTAGCATGCATGATGAATTTAGGTGATTCCCTGGATTACTCTGATAAAGCTCCAGCTCCGAGATCCCGGCCGAAGATGTCAGATTTCTGATCGGCTTGATGGCTCGTTTGTTCTTCAGGAGACCTTAAACTTTGTAAGATCAAGTTATCTTGCATTAATGCAAAGATAAAAGACAGTGGAGAGGAAATTTTTACCATGTTATAAAAATGGGAAACACAGAGGATGTCAATCTATTGCCTGAAAGGCAAATGCTTCATGCTTTTCAAATGACTCTCTTGTCTCCTACCAAGACTGAAAAGGCACCATGCTGGCTATGGGGCTCCAGACAGACAGACAGACAGGCAGACAGACAGACAGACAGACAGAACTATAGAATCCTGTATTTATAAGTTTAGCATAAGGCTTTGAATTTATGAAGAAATGAGGGAATCAAGAATCCATGAATTAACATCAGTTCTGAGGAGAAAATAACTCAACGAGGAGAGGGCCTGTGTGACTGAACCCAGTTCTGAATGGGTGGCTACTCTTTGTCTATGCTTGCAGCAGATGCCTGTAACTTCAGAGATGACATTTTACTCACTCCACTGAGCATTTGAGTGTCTCATACCCCATCTCCTCACCCACATCCATGACCCTCTGAAGCATGTCTGGGATATCCCTCTGAGTCCTGCCAGTGATGATTCTTTTTACCAGGGTTTCTGGCTTTCCAGCCTGTCTACCTTATTAGATGCTTTTGAGGTGACCCAAAGTTAAGTATTTTGGGTTCTGTTTACCAACATTGAGTGGCTCAATTATGTCTCCCAGATAAATATCCCAAAGCTCTAGCTCCCAGGATTCTGAGTGTGGCTGTGCTAGGAGACATAACTTCTATGGAGATTCAAATGAAGTCACTGAGGCAGGGGATGTGTCCTGAAACACTAAGATGAATTCTGTTATGAAAAGAGGGTCAGGACACAGACCCACTCGGAGAGATGACCATGGAGGAAACAGGAGGGAAGTGGGAAGAAGACATCCACAAACCAAAAGGAGAAGACCAGGAGAAACAACCATGGGGTGCCTTGGTCTTCCAGGTTCCTGGACCAAGAGAGATTAGGTCTACCGTGGAAGCTTCTCTGCTGTGGCTGCCGTGGAAGCTATCCTGTGGCTACCGTGGAAACTGTCCAGTCTGTGGTACTTTGGTCTAAACCAGTGTGAATTTGCTTCCACTCTATCCTTTAAGGGAGCAAGTGTGGGTCAGAGTACATGGTCTGAATACCTTCCTATCTGTGCAAGATGGAAGAGTGGCAATTCACGGCAAGTGTGGGGACCACCGGGAGATTCTCATTAGGTTGAGGGTGAAGGACATGCATCTGGATCAGGGGCCGTCCAAAGTGTTGGAACTGCACTATGAGAAATGTGCACATGACTTTGTAGCAGATGTAAATCAATGGGGAAGGGAATGTATCAGAGGTGCCCTCTGTGGGAACGTGTTAAGTCAGTCATTTTACCTCTGAATCAAACAAAGCCCACAAGTGGCAGTGTCTCAGATCCCCACAGTTAATCATTCTGTGCATTGACTTTTGTCCTTAAAGTCTCTCATCAAATAGGAACTGCAGGCCCGATGAACCAGTCTATGGGTGTCCCCACAGGCAGAGGTCCCAGCAGCCTGGGGAAATGCTCTACAGAAGGACATAGGAGCCAGAGGGATCCCTGGGATTGTTCAACTCATGAGTGTATATTGGGGAGACTCTAGTTCTCAATCACCCATCTCTCAGGCTCGGTGCAGAAGATATGATTCTTGAAAGTTCCATGTTCTGAGGTATCATCTATGGCCTGGGGAGTAAGGACAAGTGTCATGTGTCTGATTATCTCTCAGTTTGGGGGAGCTAAGATACATCAATACATAGGTTTGAGGTGAAAAAGAAAGCAGAAATAGGAGGGCCTATGAGATCAAGCCACTGATGTGATGGACAGGTTATCCACTCCCATAACTGGATGCTGTGAAGGACCATGCGCTATTCCTGGCAGCAAGGTGACCTCTTCTATAGCAAGACTGGGACCAATAGCTCTCTCTCAGGCTCTGGGAGAAGGAACTTTTGCCAAGACCCTCTGAGCATGTGGCTGTGTGAAAGTGACTCTCAGCAGAGGACACAGGCTGAGAACTGGCTGTTCACCACTGTTTGGGGCTCTGATGCTAAAAACGAGATATTCCCACTTGTGGCCAAGACCACCCGTGCTTGGGACTCTCTGTATTTGGGACAGAATGAGATCTTCTCTCTCCATGCCCTTTCTCTATAGTGTAACCCTAGCAACCTATTCTGTGATCACAGTACAAGCCACCTTCTGTCTATCACAAACTGCAGAGGTTGGAGAGTCAGTTCAGTCGTACCGGCACAAAGCTGAGTACTGGGGACATAGTGGGGATGGGAGGACATGGAGGGCTGTGCATGGTGCACCATATGCCAGCATTCTGCTTTTACTACTCAATTTGCATTCATTACCCTCCCTCTGGATTGGCCTCTCAGCTCCCTTCCCCTTCTGTCTCCTACTTGGCTCCCCTTTTCTCTCTGCTTCTGCCCATTCATCTTTTCCTTCTTCTCCATCTTCCTGTCTTTCTTCCCTATCAAATTTAGGAACATCTGTCTTCCTTTGTGAGACAGATGTAGGTCTTCTGAGAGCGATTTCTCTCCTTTACATATGAGAGAAAAATGAGCGGACCAGTAAAGTTGCCAGGAGTAGCGAATAGCCCCATGTCTGAGCACCGTGCAGACTAAAGACATGAAGAGTCTGAGCCCCTATGATTCTGTTGGTGCTTTCCTTCACACTCATCCTCTCTCCTTCATCCCAGGGCTGAGATTGATGCTTGACATACCCTTGCTTCTCTTTAGTGTGGCTCACCCATTCCTACAAACCAACAGTGAGGCAAATATTCCACTCAGCTGAGATGAGCATGCCACCTTTCTCAGAGCACTGAGCCTGTGGCTTAGTGTTTCCTTCTCTCTGCACCATGTGTCTCTGTCCTCACACTCCAAGGCTCCTCAAGTGGGCAGGAGAGAGTGAAGATAGCTAAGACGGGAAGCTTATCCAAGCTTATGCCAAGGACCTCTGAGCATGTGGCTGTGTGAAGGTGACTCTCAGCAGAGGACACTGAGGCTGAGAACTGGCTGTTCACCACTGTTTGGGGCTCTGATGCTAAAAACAAGCTATTCCCACTTGTGGCCAAGACCACCTGTGCCTGAGGACTCTCTGTATTTGGGAGAAAATGAGATCTTCTCTCTCCGTGCCCTCCATGCTGATGGAAGCTCATCTTGGGTTGAGGATCAGGGGACTTTGTTTCCTGAAGCTATTTTTCTGGCATGGGAATTCTCCAATTTCTAGATACGGGTAGAACCACACCATCTGCTTAGATGATGCCTGGTCCCTATGTAGGGGCATGGGTGTACATCTATACCCTTCCCTTTGCTGTCTACATAATAGCTGGTAAGGGTGAAAATCCCAGCTTCTGGTAAAGGCCCCTTATGGGATACGGTGGATACACACAGGCTGTAAAATGTTTGTAAGATGTAATATGTTTGTAATATTAGGAGCCAGTGCTACCAGTGGGAAGGGGCTGACTCTATCATGGAGCACTTACACTCAAGGGAAAAATAGAACCGACCTTCCTGGTTCTGTCGTGCATCCACAAGAGTGCCAGCCCAGCAAGAACCTCAAGGAATTCCTAGAGTGTTTACAGGGCTTGGGAAGGCTCCTGCCCACTTCACTTCTTCCAAACAATATCTCAAGGTAGGATCTTCACGTCTTGCCTTGTGAATGGTGGATCATTCAGAGCAGTGGCCAGAGCCAGGGTGCAGTTTCATTTGGTCTTAAGAACAAGCTATGGATTTCCCAAGGGTTGTTCTAGAAGTTCAATTCCAAGCAAGTACCAAATGCCTCCGGGTAGGTAAGAGCCATTGAGGCTTCAAGAATGGATAGAGAGATGAAGTGTCCAGAGACATTGACCCTCCAGGACCATCCAAAGGTGGACAGAGGGCTAGAGCTGCTGTGGCTATTTCTAGTACCAGAAGACCTCTAACTACATGTTCTGTTTTTAGTAAAGGTACCATGGGCTGGATGGATGCACGTGATGAGCTAGTTCATTAGTAGAATCTCTTACCCTGATGAGACTCCCTGTTCCTGGTCACCCAGCTCATTCCTGGCTGTTCAGCTTGGTAAGATGGGTCAGGGGCCAGCATGAAGGATGCAGTGATGAACTTGACGGTCCAGTCTGTACTACCTCTCCCTGGGCATCGAATCATGGGCTTGGATTGAACCTTTTCCTTTTAGTCGGAAGGGTCTCTCAGAGTCTTTTATTTTATTTTGAGGCAAAATTAGATGAGAAAAGGCTCTCCGTGTATGGCAGTCACTTCTGGAAGAAAAAAGCAAATGAAATTATCTCTGTGCAGCTCTGGATCTCCTTTCACAGAGGAAGAAATAAAATTTGCACGGAGTGTTTCCTCTCAGAGAGCAGACTGGCCTGCTGAGGAAGCAGAATCCTAACTTCATTCAGCGAACTCCTCGCTGGTGCCTCAGCTACCTTGCCCTAGGCTTCAGGGTACAGTCCAGTGGTGTGTGTGCACATAGAATATGTGTGCATCTGAGAAAGAATACGTGTGAACACAGAACACAGGAGTGAGTGTGTAAACATGCTTGTGTATGCATACACGTGTGGGAGAGTGTGGAAGGGTGTTTTCTTGGGGTGCCCATGAACTTCGGGCAGTGGAGGGAGGTAGTGGCCATAGCAACTGTGGCCGAGGAAAGGGGAACCAAAGTTAGGTTTTCTTCAGGAAGAAGTGGTGACCAATACAAAGCAACTTTTTTTTTTTTTTAAAGTGAGAGTCAACAGAGGCTTTAAAAACATGTTGGGAAGAAAATGCATGTGCGAAAGATAAATGGAAAGTCTCTGTCTCTGAGCATAGTCTTCCACACGTGTGAGGTGCAGATCTAGATCCTCAGGGGCTGCTATACTGGCTTTTGGTCATGGAAGCAATTCCAGGTGGGTTGTGGCCCCAAGGTCCTTCTGTGTCTTGGGGCTGGGCCTCCAGAGTTGGAGGGGCGTGTCTCCAGGGAATGGCCCAGGCAGTACGCTGTTGTTCAGTGAGCAGCTTTGTTGAGGCCCTCTCCGCTCCACACTTGGAGGCCAAAATGTTGAGACCCGCTCTGTGCTCTGGTCTGCGGGTCAGGGTCTAGTAAGAGATGAGAATGGAGACAAGACAGAGGTTCTGATCAAGTCTCATTTACTGTCTCTCTTCATGTCTCTCTTATTGTCTCTCATATTGTCTCTTATTGTCTCACACTTCTGAAGGGAAGTCCGGGGTATTTATACACTTTGTCACGTGCCTTGTAGGTGTGTGGATACCACATGCCTTGCAGGTGTGGATATGACGTATGCCTTACAGGCGTGTATAGCGTGGATAGCACGTGCACCGTGCGCCTTGCAGCTGGGGGCGCTAAACAGCAAAACAAGATATGTGGGATATCAGAGTGTGCTTCAGCTGTTGTAGGCTGTTGAAAACCAAGTCTCATGTCAGGGTATATGGCTCAAGATGGTTGCAAAGCTGATAGCCGCTTTCTGCTACAAGTCGGTTCCCAACATAGCTTTTGCTGGCTCTGAATCATGATTGGGGTTTGAAGCAGGGCACAGGTTCATCAATTCTCTTCCTGCCTCCCTTCCAGGGAGGTGATCACAACCTCTGTGTCGCAGGACTATGAGGACTACTGCCCAGATAGTTGTGGCCTCTTGAATTGGGTGGAAAGCTGAGCCCAGATCACAGAAACTGGATGACATAGCACCTCACACTGCATGTATAGGGAGAACAGAGGCCCTATGCTGTGGCCTGCCCAGCAATAGTCTGCTTGATTCTCCGACTTCAATCTTCACTTCCGGGGTCCTAGTCTCTGCTTGGCAGCCTCAGTTCCAAGTCATGGATCTCTTCCTCATCTGATTGAGAAGCCCTCTGGTTCTTCCTATTGCAGCCGCCTCTGCTCTGCTGGACACTGGCTCCTTTTGCAGCTATGTATCCTACAGCTCTACTAATCTCCCTGCTTGGTGTCTTTTACTCTGTGGGTTCCTTGCCCAGTTTCCCACTGTTCCATAATGCAAATGTGGCCACAGCATGATCTTCTACCATCACAGGGGCTCAAGTGAACATGTTCACTTCTTGGGGTCTCAAGTTCCAGCTACTGGAGGTGGGGGGGTCCGTTGTACAGAGCAGCATCTTCTTGCTCCGTCCTCGGATGCTTTGCGTCGTCACGAGGGATGTTATTTTTGTTAAGGACATCTGCAGAACACATCTGTTAATTTTCTGTATTTGTTTATCCACAGTAAAACTCTGAATTAGTAACTGTTTCGCACTGCAGATCACAAATAAACAGGGAAAAGGCAACACAACAGAAAATCTAAGCAGAAGCTCAACAAAGCTCCCAGCATCCTCTAGGAAGACAGAAGTGGGAGGAGCTTAGTGGACAAGCCTGTTTCCTTCCACTGGCTGGGTTAGATGGGCATGTGGGCATGGAGTCCTTCTCAATACCTGGTTCTTTATAGTGGTTGCTACATACTGCCAAGTACAGTGAGAAGCCCAAGAGATGGGGCAGAATGAGGCTGAGGGGAGGCAGCCTCAGCACACTGGGACTAGAACTGGCAGAAAGGTGATCTCTAGCAGGCAGTTTCCTTTCCCCATCAACTAGCTCCTTCTTAGCCCATCCAGGTCAACCAGAATGCTGACTTCTTTGTAAGTCTTTAGATTTCCTGGTGAAAGATTTCACTCCAACCGTGTCCCAGCTCAGTTCCTGAAAGAGGAAGGGCCAGAGTAGGGGGTACCCTCCCACACAGTACTGTACTACAGTCGAGAAGGTTCTTTTGTTATCTCAGCAAACAAGAGGCTGGAGGAACAAATAGGAGTGTGTGTGTGTCTCTGTGTGTGACCAGCTCCAGTGTGGCACATGGAGAAAAACCATATAAAAGTATGCATCATATATGTATACATATACATTCAGACACACAGACACACACACACAAACACACACAAACACACACAGACACACACACAAACACACACAGACACACACAGACATACACACATACAGGCACAGACACACACAGAGACACATACAGACACACACACACACACACACACACACACACACACACACACGCACATGCACACATGGCCAGAAAGAGACAAAGGAGCTAAGCACTGCTGTTTGTCACAGAGATAAGTGTTGCAGGGTTGTCTCATGGGTTTGCCAAATGTCCTGTAGGGCATAGCAGTCCACACATGTCACAGTTCCTAAATGAGACCAAAGGCTCTTCCATCTAGTGGGAGGACACACCCATGTTGAGGGAGGGGGACTCTGGCTTTCATGGGGGCCTGTCACCCTCAACAAGTGACAAGCCCTCTCTTCACAAACCTGTGTGGTGTCAGTTAAGCAATAAAAGAGTCTCTCTCAATAAAGAATTACACATCTTCAGAGTTTAATTATAAACAGCCCCGTCATTCGGAGAGTAATGGTGAATGAGTCTCCCCTCCCCTTTTTCTTTCTTTTTTTAACTTCAGATGACTGCAGCTGAAGGAAGACATCCCCATTATTCTCTAGGACATGAAGACAAGCACTCGTGGTATTGAGAGCTGGAGGGGACAAAGGCATCATGTCTCAGCAGCTGGGCAAGGGAGGAAGGAAGGAAGGTGACAGGGATATTCAAAGGCACCAAGATCCTCTGGGTCATTGGGCAGTAAGAGGGACCCTAAGGCGTGGAAGCCCCACCTACCTGTTTCCCAGTAAGACAATAGTGAGTTCAGGGAGGACACATACACAGAATGTTCTGAGTATGAAGTCACTTAATTCTTATAGTGGCCCTGGGAATAACCATCACTCCCATATTACCCACCAACCCCTAGTGGGTGTGTTCCTCTCCCTGGGCTAGCCTGTGATCAAAGCCATTACTTCATCCTTTCTTCTATGCAATGTAGTCATAGTCTGACCTCAGGGAGATGCATTGCTTTCTGCAGTATCAATGCAAAGATTCTCAGTACCGAAGATCTTTCACAAGTCCTGGAGCCCACTGAATTCTCCACAAAAGGAGATGTGTAACAGGCATTTGTCTGTCTCCAGCCTCCCAGAGCAAGGGACCAGGTATGTCCCACTGTGGAACAGGCATATGGTCTGATTCTAGCTTCTTAATCTTGTACAGCCAAGCTCAGTGGCCTGAGAGAGTAATAGGGACCTCAAAAATATGCCTCTAATCTAAGCAGTAGGCAAGACACATAGCCACTGAAATACATTTGGTGTTAATGTTATTAAGTGTCAAATGAAAATAAAGCTTACATGCAGATGTTTATAGCAGCATGATTAAAAGTAGCCAGAGTGGAAACTTTGCAAAAGTTCATACTGATGATGAATTGACAGAATAAGGCACATTCATGCATAGGCCTAAAGAAAAAAAACAGTGACTTCCGGACACATTAATAGAGCCTGTGAGAATACTAGTGAGTTGAAAGAAGCCAGTGTAAAACAGTACACACAGTAGGGCTTCAGCTAAACGAGATGTTCAAAATCAACTAATCCACAAATACCAGAGTAGGGGTCTGGGGGGGGGGATGGGAGCAACTGTAAAAGCTTCTCATATATTATAAAATACTATCAAATTAAGAGTGGTAGTGACTTGGTCCCGGGACTGCAGGCTCTGTCAACCAGTTTTCTGAGTAGATCTGGACTGGTGATGATTCCATCAGGGCTCTGAACTTCAGTTCTCAGACAACACATTATTTGTGTGCGTGTGTAATGGCAGCCTTTGAATTACCAGATTGTAATGTTGTATCTGGCCCCTGCAGAGATCGCATTATCCACTCCATAAACAAATAGCACGGACTCATTAAGTTATTAATATCGTACAGAGCCACAATCACCCTGTTTACATCTTCGAGCAGATTTATGAATAATACAACCATTAATCACCCCAGAACGGGCGGGCTCAGAGGAAGGAGGCCACTGTGAGCTTTCCCACCCTGAGCAGGAACCCTGAGTTCTGGCCAGCCTCCTGCCCTAGCTTTTTGCCCCAGTTCCCAGGCACTCAATAGTCTACAAGTATTCTCGTCCGTCCGCCTTCCCTGTGGCTGATGGTGGGTCCAGCTACTTCGGTCCTGCTCTAGATGTTACTCTTGCACCAGGCTCTGATGAGATTTTCGAGGGAAAGGGTTGTGGGTTCGAGAAGGATGTGTGAATGGCTTGCTTATTAATCTGTGAAGGTTGGTGAGCATGCCAGCAGTCAATTCAAAGTAAAGATGTAAATGACCTAAACATCGCAATGTCTGTGTGTGCTTTCCATCTCTGTGTAGTTTTTATCAAAGCCAGATCCTGCTCCAGGCTCTTCCAGCTGTTACTGTTCCAGTTGTGCCCTGCCTTGCCCTGGGTTAGGGAGCATAGCAGCATAGTATGTCCCTAGCTAGTCTAGATGTGCTCTGTGGCCAGCAGAGGACACGAAAACAAACCAGTCTTGGGATATAATTTAACTCATGAAAGAAGAGGGTTTTTTATTTTTATTTATTTTTTAATTCTTCAGCACCTACAAGCTTCCCTTTCAGCATTACAATAGAGACAGCATCTCCTGTTCTGTTTTTGAGACTGTTGGGATCTTAGTCTCTTCTTATCTGTCTATTTTATCTTTCTTGCTGTCATCTACCTATCACTCATATCTTTCTTTCTTTCTTTATATCTATCTATCTATCTATCTATCTATCTATCTATCTATCTATCTATAGATGTAGCTATCTTTTTATCTATATATCCATCATCATCATCTTGTTATTGCTAACATCTATCTATTGCCTATCTTCTATTATTACATAATTTCTTCCTTTAGTAGTATTGGGGATTGAACCCAAGACCTTGAACATGGCGAGCAGGCCACATCTAGTCAGAGAGATCTCTGTGTCTGATGGGTTAGTTCATTTCTTTGGTGCAAGTTTGTGGACAAGTCACAGAAGCCTGTATGCAAATCCTCCATCAGAGAATGTTAGATGATTGTGTTAATCTTGCAGCCCTACAAGATGATGTCCACACTGGCAGGCGATGGGAGATAGCAAGATCAGGAGAGGGAGAGGAGTCAGCAGGGTGGAGTAGGACCAGGAAATGACACATGTCATGGCCAGGAAATCACCAGTTCCAAGCTTTATTTAAAGATCAGTTGATCTCAGAATCACTCTGAAGCACACCATGTGGCAAACATTCACTTCTTATTAGTACCCCTGTTCCTACAGGCAGTGGTGAATATACCCTGTCCCCAGTTTACCTTGCATGAGTCTCGGGAGGGCAGACAACTACCAGACACCAGCCCAGACTGAGTGGCATGTGGAAGTTGGTAGGGATTGCTTGTCTTTCCTGTCTGGGATCCCTATAACCTATAGATTTCCCCCAGGCGAACACTAGCATGTCCTTGTCAAGGCAGCCTATCTCTGACCCCTGACATACTCCATAAAGCCCCCTAGTCAGGTCCTGTTCCTGGGAGCTTCATTCTGTGAGGACAGAAGTCTTCTGTCACATTGTCTCTGTCTCCAGGACTTATTCTTCTCTCCCATCTTTCCCCTTCCCCTCTCCTTCCAGCCTTCCTTCTTCCCTGACCTTTCTCTACCTGCATGTCAGTTTCCCTATGGAAAAATCAGATGTCAGATGGCTCTTTTTCATTGGAAAACTGTTCCACTTCAGGGCCACACCTCTTCTCTTTAGCATCCCTGTGCAAATCACTCCCTGAGCCTAGATTTCTACCTCTGGTTTACTCTTGATGACTCTACTCGGTAGAATCTTTGGAAAACTCTGGATGTCTCACTAAAATCTTTGATGCCACTGTACGGAATGACAAGTGTCCCTGGGGAACAATATAGACCATGGGCTGGGTGTGGCTGTGTAGAAATGTGGTAGGGTCATGAAAATGGTCTTGTTTCACTGCCTACATTTGAGCGCCCCCAAGAGAAGGATCTTCAGAGATCAAAAGACAAAACAGAAAGGTACATATGCTCTGTATCCACCTCACATGAGGGGGAGGGGCACAGCCAAAGAGCCTGTAGCATGAGGCTCCCCAGGAATGTTCCAGAGCCCCTTGCCCCTCATAGGGCATCAGAGAGGGCGCTCATGGATCACTGTGATGACTCATAGAGCCAATTTAATTACAAAAACCTGATCCGAGGCCTTAATTAAATTTTTAAAAATGTAGTCTGTTCTTTCTGGGAGCAACAGGGGTCGTTTTTCCACCCCACTTCCTGCATGAATTAGCTCATCTGCTGAGCGAGCTCCCGGGGAGCCATTGGAAATGCAGATCACCATCTCCAATGTCCCCCCTGGCTCTAACAAGTCCTCATTATCTGGAAATCTCCACACCCCTGACTGAAGCCTTAACACACACACCTATGATAGGCGCTCAAGAATCAGGGACAGTAGCCCAGGAAAACTATGCTATTTGTCAATTTAATCTCCTAAAACCAACAGCCTGAATCTCTGTCAACAACCATTACGCAGGATCATATTGTGTTTCCTTTCTATAAATCCGACTCATTACCGTGCGTGGCAGATCTCGGCCTGTTCCTCTTGTTTGTCTTGCTTGGGCTCAGTCACTTCTCTTCCTGGGAATATGCTGGCAGGGAGCAGCATGGGATCATGCCTCCTTGTAGTTTCTTAGAAATTCTCCTCTCAAAGCAAAGACCTCAGCTAGTAGGAGACCCTGGGTGGGAGGTGGGAGCCCCCAGCTTGGCCCCCAGCCACCTTCTCACCCTCCCTCCCTCTCAGTGCCACATCTGGAGGCTAGTTTCTCAGTCCATGTGCACAGACACTTCCAGTGCCCCTGGATGATAGTGGCGGCCAGAGATTAAGGGTTGGATGGGCCATAGGTTATTAGACTTAGAGGTTGGTCCTCAAAGCATTCAGACACAGTTACTTCTATTCTGTTCCTGATAGAGATAAGGACAGGGCTGGCTTTGCCAGGTTTGATTCTGGGCAGTAGGAAAACGTGGAACCCCAGACATGCTTGACTCTCTATAGGAGCTGGTTGTATCCACCCCCCACTTCAAGATATACTAGCTGGGCCTCATGGTCTCCAGCACCAAGACATGCCAATGAGCCTCCCATTGCTGAAGTGCTCAGACAGGCCAGAAGTTTGCCAGGCCGGGAAGAAGCATCTATGTAAGCCTTGAAGTTTAGTCTGCCTTTCCTTGTTTTCCCAGGATGGCAGTGGGGGTTTTGAGCAACCTGCAATCCTGGGGCAGCCAATGGCTTGGACCATGGTGTTAGAGTTGACATTTGAGGCAAATGCTAGACCAAAATACCTGCTGGGGATATGACGTGTAGCTGGTCACATCCATCATGGACACTGGAGGAGGTAGTATTGAAGAATTCTGGGAATTGCTTCTACGGTCACAAGAGAAACATCTGGGTCCTGAAGATGCAAGCATAGAGTTGAGTTGGGTGAGGTAACAGGGCACAGGGCAGAGCTGAGAATTTCCTTCGACAGTCAGGTGCAGCATCGTAGTCTCCAGATACATGTATGCCTAAAACACACTACACAGAGGAGGGTTGCACATACATTACACACAGGCATACAGATGCAAACACACGTATGTGCATACTTCCCAATACAAACACATATGCATACACACAGTTACATACCACACACAGGACCACACGTGGATGCATACATCACACAGAGACATACATACACGCACACCCCTACACAGGTGTACAACCTGCACACACACAGAGACACACACAGATAATCACAGTCATATAGCGTGTGCAGGCATATACATATCCACACATGTCACACACAGATATTACACACATACTCACATAGGTGTGCACACTTTGCATGGGCACACACACACTCACATGCACACTCACAGAGATGACACAGATAGACATGTGTGTGGACACGTACAACCTCACTAGTTCCGGTCTTTCATGTGACAGTGGGAACCTTACTGTTTGGGGGAAACTGATGATGAAATGGGGGACTGGAAAAAGAGTGGGAGTGGTCAGAGCACATGAGAGAAGCTACGCATGTCATGGAGCCTACTCTTCATCCTGTGCACGCTGCCACAGTGAAAGGCCACATGCTTCTCACCTAGAAAAAACAGAACCCAAAAGAGGTCAAAGGTCTCTGGGGGAGGGGCAGCAGACAGTCTTCCAGGCTGCCTAAGGCCAAATCCCTCCTAGGGGTAGTGAAACCCTCTGCATTCATG
The DNA here is from genome assembly GCA_030674055.1 of Rhabdomys pumilio. NCBI lineage: Eukaryota > Metazoa > Chordata > Mammalia > Rodentia > Muridae > Rhabdomys > Rhabdomys pumilio. Next base: position 15,505,825 of record JANHMN010000012.1, read on the forward strand.
GTGCACCCAGTACTGTCCAACAAGGAATGGGGTTAATGGGTGCTTGGCTGGCTTTGGCACCCCAGAAAATCCATATCTTTTCTGCCCATGGTAAAAGAGCTGTCTGCAGAAGGTCTCCTGGCCTGGGACTATGGACCTAGGAGGTTTAGAGCTAGCCTGTGGCCAGCACTGTTCATGCCACAGTTTAGAGTTATAGCTTTCAGAACTGTGAGATTTCAAACCTCATAACGTCAGGGAGTCTATAGGACATGGTCACTGTGCCCAGGAGGCTTGGTGGTGACTAAGCCTCATCCTGTCCCATAGTCAGACTCTCCACTCTAAGACAGATTCAGTTCAGAGGCCTGTTGCTTCCCCATGTCTATGGGCTTGGTGCTTTGTCATCTCCGTGGTCATGTGAATCTGTGCCCGTAAGTTGTATTAATCCACCAATATTCCTCCCTCCTCCCCTGCATCCCCCTTCACACCCTCACAACATCTGTGCGTTACAGTGGGGATTCCCATGATGGGAATTTGGAGAATGGCCACCCAGTGTTAAGGCCTACTTGGGCTTCAGTTCCACCCCAACTTTGTATTCTTGGCATCCAGGAAAAGAGGCTAAACTGAAAAATTGACTTCTTGACTTTCATTCAAATTCTGCATTTCTGTTGTTGGAGAGAGAAACAGTGCCAGCTTACTGAGCCCTCTGACCTAGGGCTTAAGATAGCAAGTTGTACTGTTGTGAGTCACAGATGTTCCTTTGACCCAGGGCCTAAGACAGCAAGCTGTACTGTTAGAGATGTGGTAGCACCTTGTAGCAGTCATGGAGATTCACAGTGGCTGAGTTGGCACTTGGTGCTGGACTGCACTGCATACTGCGGGGACTGTGGGTGGAAGGCGGTTCCATCTCAGCTGGATATGTGATCTTGAGGCCCTGTCACTCCATGGGCAGTATTGATGCTACAAACCACACCTGCTTCTTGATGTGGTGGATGCTGGGGTGGGTGCTTCTTGCCAAATTTACACAAGCTAGAGTCATCTGGGAAGAGAGAATATCACTTGAGAAACTGCCCCATCAGATTGGCCTGGAGGCAAACCTGTGGTGCATTTATCAATGACTACTATGTAAGGGCCCAGCCTGCTGTTGGCAGTATAGTCCCTGAGCAGGTGATCCAGGATAGAGAACTAGAGACCCATGGTACAGAGCCTAACTTGTTATCCTGTGCATGCTAGAAAGAAACAAGCTGAGCAAGCCATGGGGAGCAGACAGTAAGAAGCATTCCTCTCTGGCTTCTGCTTTAACCTATGCCTTGGCTTTCTCTGATGGTGAGCCATATAAACCCTTTGCTCCCCCAGTTGCTTTTGGTCATGGGGTTTTTAATCATAACAACAGAAAGCCTTACTAGGACATAAGGAGACCAAATGAGCTATTATGTCAGAACTACCCTGATAACGGTCAACCTGCAAGAGCCGGTCCATGATTGGAGATGTGGCAGCTGTACAAGCCTCCATTCCCTATGGCTTGGTGATTCACTCATCAGGCTGTGACACTGACAGGTGCTCTGAGGACCATGGATCTGGGGCCTTCTGCACTCTGTTTCATCCCAGTCCCCATTGCTTCCTCAGTTTCCCTCAGACGAGTTCCATGGTGGTAGTTACTTTGATCTGAAAATGACAGATCTTTTTCAGTTGTCAGGAGCGTGTGCCCACTTAAGCCCAGACCACACCCACCGGCTCCCACAAGCTGTCTGGTTTGTGGGTACTTCTCAGCACCTCAATATGCACTGGGGCTGCCCTACTGTGCCTGAGTCCCTCTCTATTTTTCCATCTCCTTTTAAAGTCACTATTTCTTTTTCAGAGCACCCAGGAGATCCCTCTGTGTCTGAGGCCCTGTGATCTGGAGGAATCCAAAGCCAGGCTTCAAGACTTGTGTGTCACTACACAGTCCCTGCATTTCCTTCCTAGGATCCTGGGTCCAGGTGATAATCAGCTCCTCTAATGTACCTGCCTGTGGCCTCGTGAGCAGGCTCCCTTAGAGAACCAGAAAGAGACGTAGACACCAGCGATTCCATTTCACCGCAATACTGACCCCAAATCCAGTCTAATTTGCATGAACCCTGTGCTCTCATGAAGGGGGGTCGGCTTTCTCTGCCCATGGAACCTGTTTCAAGAGCGATTGTTTTGCTCACAGATTTATAGAAATCCATTCTGTGTCAGCAGATCTTTTTGTCTATAGCTCCATTGACACACACCCTGCATATCTTGGGACTAAAAAGTTACCACTTGGGATCTTGGTAGGGAATGAAGTGGTGAGTTGTAAAACAGAATATCTTCATATATACTTCTGAGTGCTGACAGTTTCAGCATGACCTCCTCCCTGAGAGTGAGTGGGAGGTCCTGGAAAAAGCTTATATCTTCTGGCACTGGCTACAAGCATCTGCTTGTCTCCCTGAAGCATTCCAATTGAGGATGAGCATGACATCATGGCCAAGGCCATAGGACCTTAGCAGTCTCTACCTGAATCCATGCTCCTTCATTTGAACACTGCGCCTCAGTTTCCCACTCTATAAGCTCATAGGCTGTGCTGGAGTGAAGGGAGATTTTGGACACTTTAAAATGTATTTTAGAAATGTGTTTTATTATGTCTGTGTGTGTGCATGTATGTAGGTACCCATGAAGGCCAGGGCAGAGCATTGGACTCTTGGAGCAGGAGTTGTGAGCTGCCTGACTTGGGTGCTGTAAAGTAAACTCCGATCCTTCAGGAGAGCAGCCTCAAGCTCTCTTAACTGGGGAGTCATTTCTCTAGCCCCAGCGTTCTGGGATGCTTCTTGGATGCTACATGTTCAACCCATGAAGATTTCAGGGGGTATCCAGTTGGGTTTTTAGCATTGAAGTGTCAATGTGGCTTAGACAGAATCCCCTTCATAGCCACAGGACCCCCCACCCCAGCACACAGAAATTCCATAACCTTCCTTGATCCATAAAGTAGGAAGCACACTAGTAGTTGGTGTCTTGGTTAGGGTTACTATTGTATAGTGAAACACCATGACCAGAAGCAACCTGGGGGTGTTATTTCACTCTCAGTTCCATATAACAGTTCGTCATCTAACCCAGTGAAGACAGGAACTTAAACAAGGCACAAATATGGAGGCAGGAACTGACACAGAGGGCATGGAGGGATGCTGTTTACTGGCTTGCTCCTCCTAGCTTGCTCAGCATGCTTTCTTGTAGAATCCATGACCACCAGCCCCGGGTTGGCTCTCCTTCATCAATGCTGTAGAGCCAGATCTTATAGACACATTTCTCCATAAGGAAGTTCCCTCTTTTCAGATAAATTCTACCTTGTTTCAAGTTGACATTAAAGTGGCCAGATGGGGGCTGAGAGGAAGCTTACAGGAACTCCATCACTGTGAGATGGACTCCAGGTCTACTTATCCCTCCTCTTACATCTCCTGGGCTGGGTATCTATCTCCCTGCAGTCTGGAGGTTCTGGTTCCAGCCTAAGGAAGGGCAATGGGCGGGATCTACAGCTGCTGCAGTGTGGTGCTTTAATAATGTCCCTGATAGGCTCCCATATTTGAACACTTGGTGCTCAGTTAGTGGCTCTGTTTCGGAATGTTAGGGAGTAGAGCCTTGCTATAGGAAGTATGTCACTGAGGAGAGGGCTTTGAAAGGTCAAGGCTTCCCCAGATTTGCAGTTTGCCTTTTCTGCTTGGTGTTGTAGCTCAAGATGTGAACTTGAACTTCAGCTTCCTGCTCCTTTCACCTGCATCCCTGCCATCCTGGACACTAACTCTCTGGCATGATAAGCCCAAGTAAAGACTATTTATAAGTTGTTTCCGCCATGCTGTTTCATCAGAGTAATGGAAGGTAATGAATATGCAGCATCTCCCTCTTCTGCCTCAACTCTTGGGTCAGACTTTAGGAACGGAAGACTGACACGCCCTTCCAGCAGACTCCAGGAAACATTTTTGCTTTTCCCAGGGAAAAGAAAAGAGACCCACATTCATCAAGAGTAGGAAGACATCCACAGAGCACAGAGGCTTCCTCCAAGTCTAGCTTGGTCAAATAAGGTTAGTAGGTTTTCAGGAGTCTGGGTGACTGCTGAGGGAGGAGGAGACTCCTGGGCAGCTCACGGGAGATGCTATGCCACCTAATAGTAACCTAGGTAGGGAAAAGTGTAGAGCTGTAGACCATGCTCATGAGAGATGGACTTTATAGTTTGTGTGTGAGCCCAGTGGATAGCCATTCCAACAAGTTCATTCGTGGTGCTGGTTCCTCTGTTCTCTGAAAGGATAAGTAACTAAGTGTGAAGAAGGCCAGATCTGGGCTCAGGTTCACTCAAGATGAAGAAGCCAGAAGTAGAATGTCCAAGCCTGAGCAAAAGAAGCTGAAGGGAGGTGCTGTGGATGGGCAGAGCATGGCTTCTTCTAGTGCCTTTTCTACTGGTAGAGAATTCCTACTATGTGCTTTTCCTACTGCCAGAGAATTTCTGCTATGGCATCCAGAGAGAGAGGATGTGTGATTGTCAGCCCTAAATTTTCTTACAGCCCCATTTCCCACGAAGACCTACTAATTCCAGCAATGTCCCCAAGTCTTATCACCTCTCTCTCTTATCTCTATGCCCACCCATTATACCCTATTCCAGGACCTTTCCCTATACTGTGGCTGTCTGGACCCTACCTTTCTGCACTCCTGTCCTCTTCTGGTTTGGGCATCATGCTAACTTCTATGGCTGTGATTACCCCACTCACAACTACACGCCTGACCTTGTGACCTCAGCCCTCAGCCCTCCTTCCAGGCGCATGTTTCCTCAACATAGTCATTTCTCTGTGTTATATATTGAGTGTTTCTGCCAAAGCTGTTATTGAAAATCAATCCGCATTGGGAGGAATTAAGGTGGAGTCCTGGGTGGGTGATTAAGTCTAGGTGAAGCTGCAAGTGTGGGGTCGTGATCTAACTAGGACTGTGGCTTCTTAAGTGAAAAAGTTTGACTTGGGATGCGTCTCTTCTATGACCCTTCTATCAACCCCTAACTCTACAGAGAGCTCCCCCAGCAAGAAGGAACAAGTAGTTATCTAGATATGGCTGCCTCCTGGCTAGGTGTTTTTGCTTTTTTGTTTTTGTTTCTTTGCTTTGTCTGTTTGTTTGTTTGTCAACTTAACAAGATCTAGAGTCATCTGAGAAGAGAGAAATCTTTAAGAACATGCCTACACCAGATTGCCTTGTAGAAAAGTCTATGGGCATTCTCATGATAAGTGATTCATACTGAAGTACTCTGCCCATTGTGGGTGGTGCCATGCCTGGACAGGTGGCCCAGAGTCATATGAGAAAGCAAGCTGAGCAAGCCCTGGGAAGCAAGCCAGTGAGCAGCAGCCCTCCATAGCTTCTGCTTTAGTTCTCTTTCTGGGTTTCTGCCTTAAGCTCCTGCCCTGACTTCCTTTCATGCTGGATTATAACCTGTGAGCTAAAATAAACCCTTTCCTCTCCAAGTTAGTCTTGGTTACCATCTTCATCATAGCAACAGGAAGCAAACAAGGACACCATCCAAATTTTGACAGTTTTCAGTCTTCATACCTGCTAGATCAATTAAGCTTCTTCTTCCAGTCAGCCTTTGTTCATTGAAGGAGACTCTAGAGTAGAGAGGCTGATTTTGGCTCCTGAGCCCAAATGCTCAAATCCAAGGTTGCACAGTCCCACTGGTTTTGGTTTTTGCTCAGGGTGGCAGGGTTTTATTTTGTCAACGTGAAGGTTCACATCTCCAGCCAGAGCAAAAGGAGAGAGAATAGGTCCCCTACCTCTTCAAAGTACATCCCAAATACCTAGGGGTCTCCCTTTAGATCCTGCCTCCTAGTAGAAGGCTCAAAACTGTGACACATGAACGTCACATAGCTCTGGGTAGCTGACTATAATTATGAACCTAGTGTAACTGTAACAGTTCTCAAGCAAGAACTTTGTATTGACATCATTGTGTCACAATGCCAAAAGATTGAACATGGGCTAGGGCAATACTTCATGGCAAGCACGAAGATCATTTAGATCCATGCACTTGCAATCTCAGCGCTAAAGAGCAAGGACTGAGGATACTTGGGGCTTGCTAACCAGTCAGCCTAGCCTACTCAGGGAATTCTTGACCAATGAGAGACCCTGGCTCAAAAAAGCAAGGTGGACAGCGATTAAGAAATGCCTCTGTGCACATATGCACACGGGTACACAAAGGCTGGACACACCAGTGAGGAGGTATTGCTTTCTAAAAGTATTTTCCCTCAGGAGAGCCTACCAAGCCTTCAACACATAGCCTTTGGGAGGCCTTTATGGTCAAACAATTGTACTTCTCCTTTTGAAATGTTTTTTTTTTTCTTTTTATAAAAATTTTATGTCTTTCAGTGCTTTACCTACTTGTATTTATGTAGGCAGTGTCCATAGAGGCCAGAAGAGGGCATTGGCTCCTATGGAAGTGGAGGGACAGATGTGAGCCAACACGTGGATGCTGGAAACCCGGGTCCTCTGTAAGAGTAACAGGTACTCTTAACCATCTCTCCAGCTCCAAACAACACTTCTTTTCCGCCCACACCACGCATCATTGATGTTCACTGACAAGTTCGGAATACAGCAGAGGGTCAGAGACTTCCTCCCATAGTGGCTGCATGCCAGGGTTGAGGGTAGGGGGTCTCTTGGCTTATGACAGCTCTTCCCACCTGGAAACGGACCTGCCATGCATATCGCATTGATGCAGAGAGACTCACGAAAACTTTGCTGAGTCATGGGGCTCCAGAAGGAAGGTTCAGACAGTACATGCAGGCAGGCCTGAAGTCTCAGAACTCAACCCGTTCACTTAGAACACATTGTCTGCAAGGTGATATGTTGGAACACTTGGCTCCTGCCGCACAGTGATGCTTCTATGTCTCTATCCCCACATAAACAAACCTCTTCTAGACAATGATACTTGTGTACCATTCGTCTGCGCCTACTCACATGTGCGCATGCGCGTGTTCGCAAAGCTCGGTGCTACACAGTGATGCTTGGGTGTCTTGTGTCTCCGTCTCAACACACTCAGATTCCTTTCCTCCACTTCATAAATCCAGCAAACAGCAGAATTTCTGAAAGTGTATAAAGTAGAAATAAGACTCCCTCCAGACAGAAGTGTGCAGTAAAAATGAAGTTCCTTCTACTCTGGCCTTTTATGAGAGCAGTTGGAGGCCTGGCCGCAATCTATTCCAAATCGCAGCCTTCCTCCTAAATCACTTCCACACTTGAGACCGATGCTGGTGATATTATTCCAGCACTCTTTCCAACGAGATGCAAAATATGTGATAATCATTATTCTAGCGTCACCTGGGGCCTCTTGGTCAAGTAAAGATATTTCAAATGCTGCGTTTCCAAGTCAGAGATGGCTACAAAATATTTAGAGAACTCCACCAAAGAATTGCCAGACTATGAATCAACAGCTGCACACCAAGAGCCTTTTTATCCCAGACAGGGCTGGAAACTCAGAGGGAGATAAATTTTCATTCTTTTCACCAGCTCTATTAACCACTCCAACTGCAGTGCTAGGCGCTCTGCCTTCCCTGGCCCCAGTCCCAGGCTATTGTCCAGGTGTCATTAGCAACCATGAGGGGCCACCCAGCTGCGAAGGAGGAAGATTGCCACGCCTAGAGAAGCAGCAGGCTGCTTTTTTCTGCACCCCTTTTCTTGTGTCTTACGTTCCCTGGAGATAAATATACATACACTTGGATGTGTGTATCCTGTCTCGCTCTGCTTCAGAGAGGGTGTGCTTTGAGTGGAATGGCCTCCATAGGCTTGTGTATTTGAATATCTTGTTGTCTGTTAGTGGCGCTGTTTGTGGAGGCTTAGTCGTTGCTGGAGAAGGTATGTCCCTGGGGGCTAAAAACTCATGGTCGAATCCTACTCTGCTTACTCTCTCTGCTTCCAGCTTGTGGTTCAAGATGTGAGCCCTTAGCCTCTTGTTCCTCTTGTTCCAGATGGGTTTGTGTCTCTCTGGAACTATAATCCCAAACAAACTCTGTCTTCTATAAATTGCTTTGGTTATGGTGTTTTATCACAGTGGTAAAAATGTCGCTAATACAGAGTGACCTGAACGTGTGCCCGGATGTCACACATTCTGTGCATCATCACCAAGACCTCTCTAGAGCAAAGGACCAGCAAACAATGGCCAGTTGGCATAGACTGGCTCTCAGTTTGTTTTGGTAAATAAAGTTTATTGGTACACCACTTTCCAAACTGTCCGCACTTGATGGCGCTCTGCAGACACAGAGTTGAGGAGTAGCCACAGAGACCATTTGACTGTGTATCAGGGGCAATGTTACTCTCTGGACCTATGGGGAACAAGCTCTCACTTGTCTCTGGTGGGTCTCAGTCCCAAGGATGTGTGTGAGTGAGCCTGGCCATTTATCCTTCCTGTTTGCTTTTCCATATTCAGAAAAACAAAGTTCCAAATACCTCAACAGACCAACAACCTTCATGAGCGAATGAATAATAACATCCCGCAAACTGCCAAGAAAGTAAATAAATTTTGAACTAAAAGTTCAACTTTGGAACATCTGAGAATTTCTCACTTTTCTCTTGAAGTAAGAGAGACATATGGACTATCCACTTTATTTATTTCACAATAAATATTGCTGGTAGAAATAACAGAAAACAAATGTGGTGGTGAAAAAAACTTTCACACAAGGAAATGTATGTTATTGTTTTCATAAAAATTTAAAGAAGCAAAATTTAATTAGAAAATTCTGAAATATGTATAAATCTATGTACTTAAAAGGAAACCAGGGGCTGGTGATATAACTCATCCTGCTCTTTCAGAGGACTTAGGTTCAGTTAACTGTATCAGGCAGTTCACATTTGTCTGTAACTTCAGCTCCCAAAGATTCTGGTGCTCTCGGGTCTCCTAGGGCATCTCTCCTCATCTGCACCCTTCATACACATAACTAAAGACAAAATGAACTATACTTTTTTAAAAAAGAAGCCAGCTATTTTATATTAGTCATTAGTATAATTCATGAAACCAGGCACAATCAACTATTAAATTAAATTTCTATAAATTTCTGACCAAAATAATTTGATTCCTACACCGTTAATTTCAGTAAAATAAAAATACCCATTTGAATCATTTCAAAATAATGAAACTATGGTAGGTGGTAGGTTTAAAAGTTCCATTTTGACAAACAAGTTACAATTCTATTTTTAACATTTATATTTATTAAAATTAAATCTGTCCGTAAACTCTCTTCATTCTATGAGCTCACCATTCAGTAAAGCATCTAAGCACTCAACCATGAATCTTTACAGTACTCTTCCATCCACTAATCGCCCATTCATCCATCCACCATCCACCAATCTACTCATCCATCTATTCATTCACTTACCCAACTACCCACTTGTCCTTCCGTCTATCTGTCCATCTGATGGACTTTTCCTAGGGAGATGGAGAATTAGCATCAGCCACAAACAAACTGGAACAGCACCAACAGACAATGACAAACTGAGATTCATGTATAAAATGAGTTTATCGCATGTGACTTACAGAGCAGTAGGTGATGGTGGACAATTCCAATCTCCCCAAAGTTGTCATCCAACCTGACAAAGAGCCTATTTAATGTGGCTCCAAGTATGTAACATTCTGATGCAAACTTCACTCCAGAGTACTATGTAGTGCCAAAACAGTAGATGTGACTACCAGCTCAAGCAATATGAGGTGCATACAGAACTGGACTCCAGTTGTTTGCATGAACGTTATCCTCATCCTTAGTGGTAATTTTCACTTGTCCCAGCAAATGCTGTTCAAATATTTAGAGAAGTTATTTATTTAGAGAAGTTATTTATTTATTTATTTATTTATTTATTTATTTATTTATTTGAAGTCGAGCCTATATAGAAGGTGGTTGGCTACAAGATGGAGTTGTGTTGGCTTGGAGTTGGGGGACTAGTCTCAGGAGGACTAGTCTCACTCTATCATCTGATCACATTTAAGCATCCATCCATGCACCTATTATCTGTCTAGTCACCCAACATTCACACATCTGTCCATCCATCCAGACACACATTCCTCCATCTCCACCCACCATTAGCTACACACCATCTGCACTTAAACTTAACCATTCACCCATCTATCTATCCATGCATTTATTAGTTACTATTTACTGATCAACTATTGGTCAGCCTGATCATTCATCCATCCATCCATCCATCCATCCATCCATCCATCTCCATTGATTCAGTTATCTAATCTCTAATTCAGTTCAAAAACCACAAATATTTAGATTAAAATATATAATAAAATAACTATATTAGGATCTAAAAACTATATGAGGATTGAATGTCAGAGCATGGGGAAATGAGAAAGATTTTAGGTGTTTGGTCCTGTATCAACACCAAATTGAAGTTGCAAATTAAGCTCTGGGCTTTTTTTTTTTTTTAAATCTTTAATTTAAAAATGAAATTCATTTACTTCTCCACCCCCCTTCTCTGAGTGTGTGTGTGTGTGTGTGTGTGTATACCATATTGTGCATGTGGAAGCCATTTCTCTTTTTCTACCATGAAGAACCTGGGGATAACTCAGGGCATCAGCTTGGTTGTAAACATCTTTGTGTGTTCAGCTTCTTGCCAGTCCAACAAATATGAGCTTCTTAGTGAAAAAGCTAACCCAGCCAGTGACACATCATTCTTGTCTCCTAGAAGACCACATGGCACATCAGAGGCCTACACCCCTTGGCTTGGTATTCAGGTCTGAGACTCAGGGCTACTTTATTTCAGACAGGCACAGAGCAGTGACTGCATGCTGAATCTTCCCTGTGGGCCTTGTTTGAGAAATTTTCAGCAACCATTGAAAACACCACTGCTTGCCTAGCAAAGATATGCAGACAGATCACAACTTGAGAGAGATGATTTCTGCCCTGCATGGATATACTTTGCAGAGCTCAAAATTGCAAAATTGTACTTATTTGCAAAATGTAGTAATTCAGAATGTCGGGTCACTGAGAGCAATCATTTCAACAGTGAGTCAGAATCTGCGTGATGAGGCTGGATTTGTTACTGTCTTGTTAAATCTGTGTCAGTTGTGTAAAACTCATAGCTATTTGTAAAATGTTGGGAAAAGGGTCTATGAGAAAAGCACTGTGGATCTCAAGATGAGACCATCATGTACTATCTAAGCCGGCCCTAAATTAAATGAACAGGGCCCTAATAAGAAGCAGAAGAGGAGAGACATAGAGAGATGAGCACAGGAGGATGGGGTAGAGAACAGAATGCTGTTTCTGTGAAGAGCCCCAAGGAAGGCAGCAGCTACCAAGATACTGGAGTGAGCCTGTTCCTGATTCACCCTTAAACTTGTAGGTGTCAGTTTGTGCACACACAATGCTTCTGGGTGTCTGTCTTCTAGAACTATCTGATCTTGGTAACTTATTATGGAATCCCTCAGTAGTTTGCATAGCCTGTATGGTGTGTGTATGTCTGTTTAGTAATGTCACCGTGGTCAGAAGAATGTCACCATCACAATCAGAATGTTCGTTTAAGGCATTCGTGAAAGAGGAGATACTTTATCTCAGGGACTCACATTTGGAAAGCAACAGATTGATAAGACAATAGAAGTTTTATCTGCTGACTGAATATACATTTCTTCTCCTAGATCCAGTGAGATCAGCAGAACTAGGTAAGGAGAGACAAAATATCTTCCAACTCCCTGAACAAAAAAAAGTGGTTCACAGTGAATCTTCATCCTTTAAGTCTTCCTGGTGTTTTCTGGGTATCAAGGGATGCTAAGTAAAGTGGGTACATCTTTCCATCAGCTTAGGTCTCCCCAGAAGTCATCCTTGTAGACTGAGGTTGATAAAGGCTTGTTGAGGGTGATGGGGAGGTTGGGGGCGGGGAAAGGGAGAGCTAGTTTAGTGTTCATCAAATTATCCTTGAGACCTGAATTGAGGTCTCAAGAAATTTTAAGAAACTGTTTGACAGCTTCGTACACGTGCAGAGTGAATTGGAGCCATTTTGCACACAGCCCCCACCCCTGGTATCATCTCTCACCTCTCCCCTCTTCCTCACTGAAGTGCTTTCCCTAAGGTTTCCCACCAAGTTTCATTATGGCTGCCTAGTAAGCACAAGTGTAAGATTTTTTGTTTCCTGTTGGAACATAAGACAACTTACCATCCACAGAGGATAGTGACAACCACTCTCTCTGGACTTGTTAATTGCAGAGTGACGATTTTAACAATTGCAGTATCGTCACCATGTAAATTTCAGCATTCCATTCCCATCGATTCACTTTGGGGTGGTCCCAATATTCTTAAGGCTTCCCCTGAAAACCCTAGCCTCCAACTTTTAGAATTTTTCCCCTGCCATCTTCCTGGTCCTTAAAACACAAAGCATCATTTTCTCTTGGCCACAGATCCAGCCTTTAGAGCACTGAAAGTGCATCTTTCATTCAATGTTCTCCAGAAAGTTTGATTTGACACTCTTGGGACTGTTTTTTTCTGGAATCTTCTAGGTTTGTTGTGAAAATTGCACTTGGTTATTCTAAACATCGTTTGTAAAATTAAAATTCTATTTCCGAAGAATCTTTTTCTTGCAAAAACAGGTTTGGTTTTTTTGTTTGTTTGTTTGTTTGTTTGCTTTTTGTTTTTTGGTTTTTTTTGAGCTGGAGAATTGGCTCAGCAGTTAAAATCACTGTCTACTCCTACAGAGGACCTGTGTTCAATTCCCAGTACCCACACAGAGCCTGCAAACATCTACAATGCCAGACTCAGAGGATTCAATGCTTTCTTCTCCTTCCACAGACACCTGGCATATATGTGGAGCACAGACATATATACAGGCAAAACACCCTCACACAGTTAAGAAAAAGGAAGAAAACAACACAACAACAACAGTCCTATGAATACCATAGGATGCTCTCTGTCCCTTTTTGGTCACTTGAGTTTTAATAGAAGCATCATGGAATGCCTCTGCTCTTGTCTGTCACCTGCCAGTCCCCATCACTGTAACAGGAGCTTATTCCTCAGAGAGCTCCATGAGGGAGACTTCAAGAGCCATGTAAGGACATAGTGAGTCATCCACGTCTCATCTGGTGGACTCTAGGAGTCTGCTAGCCGAATGGGCTCCTAATCTCAGTCCTTGTCAAATGAGAACAGCCGGTCTAGAAATGACATGGTGTGTCTACTGTCTCTCCAGAATGTAGGGATTGAATACAGAACCATCATTCAACCAGGCCTTTGTGACACTCTGTCTTGTAGTTGCATGAGGACAACCCATCCTTGAGGGTCCATTGTATGCCACATATACAGCACGTAGGGGACTCTATCTTGCCACAGTGACATGCTAACCTTTCTTTTTGCCAGAGATAAAATTGGTGGTTTGAGTTCAAGTTCATGTCTTCAGTAGTAGTGGTGGTGATGATGGTGGTGATGATGGTTGGTGGTGGTAGTGGTGGTGGTGGTGATGATGGTGGTGGTGGTGGTAATGATGGTGGTGGTGGTGGTGATGGTGGTGGTGGTGGTGGTGGTGGTGGTGGTGGTGGTGGTGGTGATGATGGTGGTGGTGGTGGTGGTGGTGATGGTGGTGGTGGTGGTGGTGGTGGCAAGGGTGATGTGCCACATCCCTCAGTCATGTTTTAAAATGAAGTGAATGGCCCAGAATTGCTTCCTGCCTGCAGACAGCACTCAGCATGCTGCACAGGTCTCTGTTATTGATTGCTCTGCCTGCTTTACTCTGGCCTGCTTGATGGATAAGGGGCTTTCCTGGTTGCTGTGTTTATTAACTTGATGGAGTGGCCCCTTTTCCCAAAGCCCTCATCTCCACTCTACCAGAAAGTCCAGGAGGTGCCCTTTGACTAGGAGATCATGGAAGCCAGCAGATCCTTAACTACCAGAAGGTGTGTCCATAGCCAGGCTATTGGAGCCAGCTTTACCTTTGGCCATAATGGGTCTGCTCAGAGTCTGGGTAGAGTGTTCTTTCTGATTTCGATTCTTTCTTTGTTCTAGTGTCCTCTGGCTTCTGGACTCAGTCTATCGCTGTGTGTTTGTGGCACAGTTTCCATTTGCATGCCTGTTGCTTTGTTCTAGACTGCTTGCTCTTTACCAGACACCCAGTCACAAAGATGTCAGACCCCAGGCCAGGGTCAGAAAACCCCAATGGACATTTATAAGACATTCTCTGACCAGCCAACATGCTAGTGTGTAAGTCAACACCTTGACTTTGGCCTGCCCTGCAGAAGCTATTTATTGCAGCGGTCACAGTCTCTCATGCCTGATAGAGAGCCGCTGTTTTCTACAGAGCTAGCCAGTGTGCAGCACTGGCTGTGGGTTTGTCTGATGGACATGCAGACACATGGCTACCTTAAAAGTACACACTTCCATTAAGCTGGGACTGAGACCACCCTGAACTGTAACCCACAGAGTATCTGTGATAGAATAAAGCCACCACACCACCACATACTCATTCATTCCCTGACCCCCCCCCATTGTCCTAACAAAATCCCAACTCACTAAGTCTCTTCTCCATATGAGTGAACGTGGTCTGTGTGCTACATGCTTGTTTCTCAGCTCGTTGGACTGGGAAGTGGTGAGACTTTCAAGAGGTGAGCCAAGGAGAGGTTTTAGATTATTGTCTCCAGGTCCTGGAAGTACAGTATTGTGAAATTCCTGCATCTTCTTCTCCCTTTGTCCCCTGGATGCTGTGAGTTGAGCAGCTTATTCTGCCTTCTGTTTCAGACACAACATGTCCTGCGCTGCTACAAGCACAAGGCAACAATGCCCCAGACCATGGACCCAGACCAGAGCTCAGAAACCGTTAGGCCCGACCAAGTGTTCCTCTTTCTAACTTGCTTTGTAGCACTCCTTTGGTAATGGGAAGCCCATCCATACAGCGTGCCAGCCTCGTGAAAAGGGCATTGCTTTGTGCTTAGAAGCAAAGAGATGTGACATAAACAGCAAGTCTCAGTCCCCACAGCCGCCTGAGGTTTAGAAAGTAAGGGACAAAGGCTGTGTTTGCAGCAACTCTTGGCATTCCTGGCTAAGCAGATGCATCTTGCAAGATACAAACAAAAACTCACTGGCCATCTCCCACATTCTGGATGTTTCCCAGCTTGGCATTGGAAGCACTGATACAGGATGCGTAGACTCTGTAAACACTTGCCATTGAATTCACAGGAAAACAATCAGCCTGACTCTTTAGAGAACGCTTGAGACAGGTATGCATAGCTGTGGGGTTTGTAATTCACAGCTATTAAGTCCCTTAGAGAGGTGATAAAACTTTTTCCTTGGGCAAGAAAGTATGAGAGGAAATGAAGAGAAGTGTAAAAACACTTTCCAATGAGGGGCTTTGATACAGTTTGAGGACACTAAGTGATGAGTAGCTATCAGCTTGGGATTCACACCTAATCAGTTCAGCCACTAGTTGCACCAAACAGACTCCAAGACTGCCAGAGTAGGAGAGGCACAGAGGCAGACTGGGAAGGTTCTGGCCCTAGTCTCAAAGTATATTTTGATTCTAAGGGACACAAGGAAATGATTTTTAAAATGCAATGTATCGATATCTATCATCTATCTATCTATCTATCTATCTATCCATCCATCCATCCATCCATCTATCATCTATCTGGCAGTTTAACAAATCACTTAGTTAAAATCACAAAAATTTACATATCAATTTGCATTTAGAAGAAAATCTTTACAGTTTCCCCTAGAGAGACAGTAGCCAAATGATCTGACAAACAGGATTAAAATGGCTTAGCCTCCTGTGTAAGGTTCTTAGGGAGCATGTCCGCCTAAGACCAGCCCACTTCTTCCTGTACAGTTTCTGGTCCACAAAAGACATTAGACCCTCCAAGAGAGCAAGCCTGGACTGCACACCTATTCCTAAACTCAGAAAGTGACTTCCCCTCAGTCTAGTTGGTAAACACTCTCACTCTGACATGAAATACATTTTTTGAATTTCTCAGAAAAAAAAAAAAAAAAAACCTCATCAAAATGCTTTCCCATAGAGAATGCCACCAGGAAGCGTAATTTAAATGTTTCAGTTTTTACCTGAAGTTTCTGTGTGAACAAAGGGGCTCTGAACACGCTCTACATAGTCATTTAAATAGCTCTCGCTCACCGAGAAGCAGCTTAGAAGTACTGTGCTCTTCCAGACAATTTGAAAAGTAGTTATCATGGAGACAGAGGAAAAGCTTTAATTTTTCTATCCTTTTATCTTGCAGGTTGTCATGAAAAATACTTGCAGGGCTGCTACTGCTCCATATGTCAGATGAAGAAGGAAACATGTTTCAGGCCCTGTCATGGAATGTAGAGACCAGAAATAATAGGAGAAAAGGAAGGCCCACTTTTGTGCCTGATATCTGACTAGAGTATCCTCAGGGTGGAGGTTCTAGCTTAGCCAACTCAAATGTGCCGGTACCACGGCTGGAGCATAGAGGCTTCGGGGTTTTGCTGGGGACATATGAAGGGTGCTAGGAATGTGGTTACATACAAAGTATGGGGGAGCTCTGACTGTTAGGGAGCTGGCAGTGTGATATCATGCAGGGTACAGGGGAACAGTGTGCATGCTGGGTACTGGAGAAGCAGCTGGAGTTCATACTAGGTGTTAGGCCAACAGTGTCTGTGCAGGGTTCTGGGATGTGGCCACATGATAGCTGCAGGAGATAACACCTACGCCAGAAGAGGGATGGGCAGTTTATTGCTTCATTCCTTCTCACACTGTGACTCCGCCCTGCAGTACCAGGAGCCTAGATTATACGGAGATGAGACCTGTGAAGTGTGTGTTTCAGGGGTGAGGTGGGGAGCGGGCAGGATCCTGATCCTACCTGATGACTGGTGGACTGTGATTCAAAATACCCAAACTTGGATAGTTGTACTTATGGGAGAGATCATTGACCAGGACCAGTCTGAGCTCTTCTGATGGTCAGGGCCAAGCCAGTTTCTGATTGTCTCCAAAGAGAAAAATTAATTACAGTTCAAAAGTGTGGCCATCTTAACATGGCCAGAAACTGTGGTCTGTTGGAATCCATCACTCTGGATCTCAGCGAAACTCTTATTTAACTACCCTCTGATGATGTCATCGGGCTGGGGTTCCTGGATGTGGAACTCTGCAACTCACTCTGGCGACCAAACTAACAATTAAATATGGACGTCTCCAACCACAGACGCGTGCTTCTCCAAGGATAGGTGGTTGTAATTGGTTGTGGAAGTGAAAAGTGTACGCTTCTACTTCTTCCTCCATAGATCACTACATGGCTTTAGCCTTGGGGGAGAAAATCTAATTTGCATTTCCACCAGCCAGGAAATGCTTAGCCATTTTACTGCACCTTCCTTAACACCAAATATTATGCTGCTGAATTGCCAATTTGAAAGATAGGGGGAAAAAAATCATGTATTGTTCTCATTTGCATTTTAAATCACTGTGGGCCTGAGTACTTCTGATATGTGACTCATTTGCTCAAATGTCTCCCTTCGTGGTCGCTAAGCACATCTCACCTCGGAGGATGTTGCTGTTTTCCTTGTGTGCTTGCTGCTTGTGTATCTCCTCAGAACGCACCTTGTCTTTTAATGTCTGGAGAAAGATGAAATCTTGACCTTATAACAATACGTAGTAATGAGTTAAACTCTCAGTTAAATAACAAAGGCTCCTGGATTAGAGTCAAGCATCAAATATAATAATGGGAGACACATGTGGAATAGCAAGGTGATGTGATGGGGACTGTAATAAGGCAGAGGTACTGCTCACCAGCCACTAGTTATTGAATGGAACTAAGCTTCCTATGGGAACCTTTTAGCATGGTTTCCCTCTGGCAAGTGCTCATGAAACTCGTCAGGATGTACCGAGGGCATTTTGCAGATGTGATTGTATGTGTGTGTGTGGGGGGGGTGTTTGGAATATGTACATGTCTATATATGCAGGTGGAGACCTGAGGGTGATGTTTAGTGTCTTCTTCAACAGCTCCCTGCCTTATTTTCTGAGACAGGGCCTCCCCCTGAACTGGGAATTACCAGTTCTGAACCAGGTATTGTCCTGTCTCCTCTTCCTGAGTGTTAGGATTATAGGTATGTGTTAAATGTAACCAGATTTTTTCACCTGCATTCTGGGACATGAATTCAGGTCCTCATGCCTGCATGTCAAGCACTGAGCTTGGCCCCAGCCCCAGTAGATAATGTCTGTACCCCAGCCAGACCATGGGCTCATAAAAATTAGTCTATGTTCATTGCTGAATTGCTAAGTGATAGACCATGAGTCTCATTGAATTCTGACCTCAATCTTGTGACTAACTTTCATCACCACCAACTTAGAAGTGAAGGATCAGGCTGAGGAATGAGACTCCTTCCCATAATTTCATGTTTGCTGGGCATATGATACAGGAAGAAGGAAAGCCTTGCTGTGATTGGTGACTAAACAATGCCCTGAGTGAAAGTCCAGGACCCAGAAGTTAGAACTGAAACAAAGAAAGAAATGTGAAAAAAAAGAGTGGGGATGCATGGACATTAATGCCAACTACCAGGAAAGTTCAAGGTCATGGGCATTTAATAGACAGAGATAGAAAATGTTTACTGATTAAAAGGATCTTGCTCAACAGAGGAGAATAATTTTTGAATACTTTGTGCTAAATAGCATCATCTAAACAGACTCAAATCATCCTTAGCAATATAGACACAATTGAGCAGAAACCCATTACAGAAGAACATGTGTCTCAGACTTTGTCCAATAGACAAAGAATAAACGAAGCACCCAATGAATTTGGATAGTTTAACTAAAAATGCATTCACAAATTTCTATGTAAGATTGCATCATATGAAAATTTATATTATCCTTTCAAGCTGTTTTGAAATATTTTCAAGCTAGTGATTATATGCTAGACCATAAAATAACATGAATTAATTCTAATGCAATAAAGTAGAAATGAAAATTTAAAAATACATAGAGAAAATTGCTCTGTTGAGTTAAAATAATAAAACACAAGAATGACTATTGAGTCCAAGATCCACAAAAGCAAGAGGGGGAAACATAAGGTTTTTGCCAATCCTGGTGAAGTCCCAGTGTGTATCCCCAGGGTACAGCCCGTGTGTAGTGTGGTAGATGGAAAAATCCCTTTGGAAGTTTGATTCAAGGATGACTCTATCTCTTACTGTCCTAGTGTGGTTTTGGTGTACAACTCTATGTCTCAGAGTAGGGAACAGCACTCTCATTGGAAAGCTTGCTAGCATTGGTTGTCTATTCCTTGGTATTCTTTGAAATTGTGGGTGAGTGCTTGCCTACAAGACCTTAAGTGTCAGTGGAAGCAGGAAGTTTGCTGTTTATGAGGCTGTCCCAGGCTAAGGACAGATCTGTTACAGCAGACGCTGTTTAGCCGATTGTCTCAGTCAGTGTTCTATTATTCTGAAGAGACACCATAACCTAAGTACCTCTTATAAAAGAAGGCATTTAATTAGGACCCATTTACAGTTCAGAGGTTTAGTCCATTATCGTCATGGCAGGAAACATGGTGTCAGGAGTGGCAGGCATGGTGCTAGAGAAGTAACTGAGAGCTACATCCTGGTCTGCAAGCAGACAGAGCGAGAGAGAGAGAGAGAGAGAGAGAGAGAGAGAGAGAGAGAGAGAGAGAGAGAGAGAGAGA
>JANHMN010000012.1:15525422-15591550 GCA_030674055.1 Rhabdomys pumilio
AGAGAGAGAGAGAGAGAGAGAGAGAGAGAGAGAGAGAGAGAGAGAGATTTGGTCTGCCTAGGGCTGTTGAAGCTTCAAAGCCCATACCCAGTTGTTGACACAGCTTCTTCAACAAGGCCACACCTTCTAATCATTCTAATCCTTCTTAAATAGTGCTACCCCTGATGACCTCATATATTAAAACATATGAGCCTGTGAGGGGCATTTTCATTCAAACAATTAATTTCACTCCCTGGACCTCATAGGCTTGTAACTTCAGAAGTCCACATAGCCTATCACAATCTTAACACTGCTTACAGTCCAAACTTTAAAGTCTTTTCTGAGACCCATAGCAAGCTTTTAATTGAAATCCCTTTAAAATAAAAAAAAAAAAAACAAAAAATCAGATATCATATTTCCAATGATAAATGGCACAGTATATGCATTACTATTTCAAAAGGCAAGAAAGGGACTAAATATAGTGAAGAAATACCAGACCAAATCAAGACGTAAACTCAACAGGACAAAGGCCGAATGTTGCATTCCCATGTCCTATGTCAAAACACTCTTTAGAACTCCAACTACTTTCAGCTTTGTTGATTGCAGCACACTTCTTTCTTTTGGGATGGTCTGTAGCTTTCCTTGGCAGGGAGCTGCAATATCTTGTGGTCTCCAAGGCAGTCCATATCTTTCCTTCACAGTTTTATGCAATGGCCTTTCTAGGCCTCCATGCAGGGACACCCTTGACCCACATCTGACCTTAGTGGATTTCCTTAGCCAGGAGGGATATTTCAAAAGTAGTTTCTTGTATTCCTGATTCACAAGCTAGGGACATGTGGGCAAAGCTGCCAAGTTCTACTGCTTGATGGGGACCTGCTTTCAATTACAGTTCCCTTAGCTTTCAATAACAATTGTCTTAGTTTTCTGTTGTTCATGGTTTCCCTTATTACTTAAGCTTTCCTTTAATTCCTTTTCATAATTTGGAAGTTTACCTCAGTGGGGTCTTGACCAGAGGTCATCACTCTCTTTACTAATTTAGAATAAGAATTTTCTTTTTCCACTTTGAACACAGGACTTGGCTCTAACATCACCTTCCTGATGCTCTGTATACTTCCTCACTCTGTACATTTTGTGTTTCTCCTTTCCCCTCTTCTTTTCATTATAGATCTGCATAGCAGTGACTACTAATAACAACATGACAGAGTCAATATTAAGCTGTCTTGAAATCTCCTCTGTCAATGCCATTAATTCAAAACTCTTTAATTTAGCCTCAGACAGATTTTTAAGACAAGGGCAAAACCAGCTATATTCCTTGCTAAAATGTCACAAGAATGGTCTCTAGTTTACTTACTAATATTTTTCCCTCTCTGAAACTTCCTGAAATTGGCCACCACAGTTCAATTTAACCTCAGTACTATCTTCCATGTTCCTACTAGCTTGGCTCATTAATCTCCACTTGACGTGTCCAACTACTTTTCTAGTCCAAAATCCTAAAGTCTTCTATATTCCTCCAATAAACAGCAATACTCCAGTTCCAGGTCCCAATTTCTGTTTTAGTCACTGTTCTATTGCTGTGAAGAGACCCCATGACCAAGGCAATTTTCTTTTACAAAGGAAAACATTTGTTTGGGGCTGACTTATAGTTTCAGAGGGTTGGTCCATTATAACCAGGCTGGGAATCATGGTAGCTGGTAGGCATGGTGTTAGAGCACTAGCTGAGAATTCGATACCCTGATCTGCAAGCAGAGAAAGGGGCAATGGGTTTGGCTTGGAATTTTGAAATTGCAAAGCCCAACCCCAGTGACACACTTTCTTCAACAAGATCACACCTCCTAATCCTTCTCAAATAATTCCACACTCTGATACTAAGTATTCAAATAAACTAACCTATGGGAATCATTCTTATTCAAATCCCCCATCAATGATCCTTCCTGACCATCTCTGCTTCCCCTCAAAGGACTTTTCTTATGAGCACAATCCTGGGCATTATGAATCTCTAGAACCCAGTGAAATACTCCCTTCAGTCCTTAAAACAAAAAAAATCTAGATGATCTAAAACCAGCAACGTATTTTATCTGCATCCCTCAAAAAAAAAAAAAGGAGTACCAAACACAGGGCAGAGAGAGGGGGGGAGCTTATTAAAAGAGACACAGCTAAGACCTATTTCCCTGTAGCCAGTACCCCTGAAGCCATGCGCAGAAAGGACTTAGAAATGGTGATGTTGACAAACTGCCACAGATTGGGCCGGGGATGCTTGCGAGTGAGGAGTGCAGGGCACTTGATTTAGAGGAACTAGTCCTGAGAAGACTACCCCATCAGAAGCCTCACTAAATGCTCACAATGAAAATTGGAGAACAAGCTTCTGGGACCCTGAGCACTGGCTAGGGTAGAAATAAAAATCACTGAGAAACAGCAGATCTTGGGCAAAAGACCTGCTAAGCACTTAGTCTATATACTAAACACAATCTTAATCAGTCTTCCAAGAAGACATATATTAACAAAGAGTCTCCAAACCCTGGCACAGAAACACAGAGTACCTGGATCAAACCAGCTACATGTAAGAACTTTGTAAAACAGCATTATGTAATTTTAAGACTTAGGACAAAAGTCTCAGTGCAGATAAATGCAGCAAAAGAATAGATGAACCTGGGGCTGGAGAGATGACTTAGCTGTTAAGAGCAATGTTTGCTTTTCCAGAAGGGATGGGTTCAATTTCTAGCATCCATTCAGCCGCTTACAACTGTCTGTAACTCTAATTCGAGAGGAGCTAACATCTTCTTCTGACCTCCATAGGCACCAGGCATGCATGTGGTACACAGACATTTATGCAGGCAAATCCCCATACACATAAATGCACAATAAAAATAAATAAAATGAGTAGATGAATAGAACAAGATGCAGACCCCACACAAGTTGTTGATAGCTTTTTTTGTTTGTTTGTTTAATTGGTTTTGACAAAGCCATACAGACAGTTTAATGAAAAGGCTATATAATCACTTCAGCAAGAGGGGTTGAAACAATAGGAAACCCCACTGGAAGAACAACAATAACAACTAAACAAACAGACAAGGCATCAAAATCAAGCAAAATGTATAGGAAATGGCAATCAGCAATAGTGCTCTGGTATCAAGTTGTTTTCCATGATGGGGGATGACTGACATTCTAGTATCAACATGCATGCATGCTGGGAATGGACAAGGGAGTGAATGGATGCCAGTTCTGTGAGCTGAGCTTCCAATGTGAGAGCAGAAATTTGTAGGTCATTGTGGTGGTTTGAATAAAAATGGTCCCCATAGGTCCATAGGGAGTGACACTATTAGAAGGTATAGCCTTGTTAGACTAGCTCTGGCTTTGTTGGAGAAAGTGCATTGGGTTGGGCTATGAGGCCTTGGAAGCTCAAACCAGGCCTAGTGGCTCATTATCTCTTCCTGCAGCCTGGGATCTAGGCGTAGAGCTTCCTGCTCTTATTACACCACCATGTCTACATACAAACCACTATAATCCCCTCCATAATGATAATGTACTAACCCTCTGAAACTGCAAGCCAGCCCCAATTAAATGTTTTTCTTTCTAAGAGTTGTTGTGGTCATAGTGTCTCTTCACAGCAATAGAAAAACAAACCCTACCTAAGACAGTCACCATGCAACATAGACCTAGGTGGCAATTAGAACCTGGAGAAATTGGTATGACCCCTGCTTAGATCATTATAAACATAGACAGTCACACATAGAGTATTGCCTTAAGTGTGTTCTTCCACATGGACCAGAACACAAATGACTGTCCTCTTGCTGTTAGCTGAAAAAAACAATGGTGCCTGAGTGGCAGCCATGGCATGTGACTGAAGTTCATGACGTCATTTTTTAGCAACAAGTGCTAAAGGAACCAGCAGATGTTGAGACTGTAGCAGGAAATAGGTCAGATGAGCACAGGGCAGCCCAGAAAGCCAGGGAGGAAGGAAGCATCCAAAACCAGCCAACGAGGGTTGGGAACTTGAAGAAAAGCCAGAACCAAGACGAAGAGAATGTCCCTAGTGGCTCAGGCCAGAAAGATTTCAGTAGCATAACATAATGAGGTTGTTATAAGAGTTAATTTGACTGTCAGCTGTTAACTAGGGGCTGGCTAGAGTCACCTAGGAGACCAAGTTCTGGTAGGGTCAGAGTGGGGACGGGCTCTGTGAGGGGATTGCTAGATTAGGTTAACTGAGGTGGGAGGAGTCACTTTGAACATAGGTGGCACCAGTCCATGGGCTGGAGTCCCAGACTGAATAAAAAAAGAGAAAGGGAGCTGGGCTCCAGTATTCATCTCTGTTTCTGCTTCCAGATTGACTATGCAATGTGAACAGCATCTGTCTCCATGACTCCCCTGCCTCAGTGGACTTCAGCCTCAAAGTCTGAACCCAGATAAACCCTTCCTTACATTGCCTTTGTCAGTATTTGCTGCAGCAGTAAAAAGTGTAGCTAATTGTAGTAGTATTGACTTACAACAAAGTTATCAGAGAAACATCTATGCATCAAAAAGAATGACTAAGCAGGAGAGATACAAAGTAACGATTAGACACACAAATAAACAACACACAAAAGACTCATCTCTCCTGCAGACAATTCCAAATAATTTATGTAACAGTCTAAGATGGTAGAGAAAGGCTTGCCCAGAGGCTAGGAGTTGAGTGTGCAGTGTGGTTTGTGGCTGGAGAAGCTAGGTTGCAAAAGGAACACAAGCTATTGATTGTTTATCTTGTAAGAGAGGGCAGAAGAAGACAGGAACTGGAGGAATGTATGGTGTGTATGTATGTGTGTGCACACACGGGCTGTGAAATGCCTCCCTGGACGTGACATGGCTTTTGCACGCCTGAATTTATTTTCAGGGATGAAGTCAGATGAGCAGAGCTGCTGCTGAGGAAACAGGGACACCAGTGTCCACAGCTAGTGCACACTGCAGAAGGTGCCACCGACAGGACACAAGGGGTTGGTGCTTCCCGTCTGTGCGTCCCATCCCTAAAGCTCATCTTACTGGCTGTGAGATAAATATCAGATAAATCCCAGTGAAGGATCTTCTGAGGAATCTGTTCTCTGGACTCCTCAAGACTGCCAAATTAGTCGTAAATACAGTGTGAGGGGATGTGACTAGTTAGTCCATATAAGGAAATCCTGTGAATGGGATCCAGGAGCAGGAAAAGGCAATAGGAAAGAAGGGAGTAGAGTGGTGCATAAATTGTGGTTAGTACTATGGTATCCACACTGGCTTGTTATTGTTTAATAACATTGTGTCGACCTTCTTAATATCAGACCTTATTAATGATAGAAATAGACACTATGTTTTGGGAATTCTCTGTGCTGTCTTTTTTATATTTTTGTGTTTCCAAATCATTTCCAAAATTGAAAATTTGCCAAAAATATTTTCTAAAGGGCGAGTACATTATAACCGCGCTATTTTAATTGCCCCAAAGGATAAGCTCTACATCTTTATAAAAAAATTACATTTCATAGATTTCCACTGCTCCTAGCCTTGGTCAGAGGAAAAAAAAAATTTTTTTTTTTTTTTGTAGTGGGTGATAGTTAGCATGGAGACTCATTAGCTGGTCAAAGTACTGAAAATAAGATGCTTTTGAGTGCTCAGCTCTAATTGGGACATCAATACCATGCTCCCTTCCTAAGAGCCATGCTTGTAAGAGAGGACAGAAAGAATGCAGGAGCTGGAGGATGGGCGGGAGGGAAGTGCTGTTGAAATGCTCTTCTGGGCATGGCCTGACTATTGCATGCATTAAGTCATAGCAGCTGTGTTTGATGGTGGACGCTCAAGCTAGGTCAGTGCTTGGCTGAGTGAGGAAGGAGTGCATGGATCCTACTGCAAGCTGAGAATTAATAGGTGCCGCAGGAAGGGTCGTCATTTTCCTTGAGTGGTGTAGCCATGGTAAGTTGCCCACAATCCAGTAAACAAATCTGCACTGGTGTACATGCCAGCAACACTAACTAATCTCAGCAGGCCATCAAAGAAAAGTAGGAAAGGAATGTGTAGAGAGGAAAAGTAGGGCCCAGAGGGAGAAAGAGAATGAGAGCCAATTCTGATCAAAAGAGATTTACCTGTGTGAAATTTGCAAAGAATAAATAAAAGTGTTTTAAAATAAAATTATTATACAAACAAAAATATTTTACCCATTACTAGGAAAGGTTTTAAAACAACTGTGATCCAAGACTTCTTTCATTCACACAGGCCTGTACTGACCTGGATGTTGATTTCCCCTCTTCTCAGATCAGTGTGTGTGTGTGTGTGTGTGTGTGTGTGTGTGTGTGTGTGTGTGTGTTTTACTGAGAATTTAACCCAGGGCCCTGAACATTCTAGGTAAGTGCTTTGTATATGTGTACATGGAAATCCAGGGGACAACTGTGGTGTATTTCCTCAGGAGCTATTCAGCTTTCTTCTTAGATAGGGCCATTACAAGAACTTGAGCCTTCCAACAAGCATAGACTGGTTGGCCAAGAAGCCCAAGGAGGTCCATCTACCTCTACCTCCCCAGCACGGAGATCACAAGCAAGTGCTAACACACTAGAATGTTTACATTGGATCTTGGAATTGAACACAGGTCCTCATGCTTTGCAGCGAGAACTTCACCAGCAAAGCCATCTTAAAAAAAAAAAAAAATCAAAAGCTTAGCATTTCAGCTGTGCTCTATAGAGTAACTCTCACTATTATGTAAAACACGATGATAAACATCTTTGTGGGGTATTTTCCCCTTCTATGGAGTCACTTCGCGGACTACCACCTTTCCAGAAGATTTTTCATTAGTTTGTTTAAAATTATGTGCTATTGTATGTGTTTATATGTAACACGTGTGTGCAGTATCCACAGAGACCGGGTGAGGAAGTCAGGTCCTCGGAACTGGAATTCCATCTGGTTGGGAACCACAGAAGGTGGTTCCTTGAGATTGAACCTGGGTCCCTTCGAGAGCAGTAAGGACTCTTAACCACCGGAACATCTCTCCAGTATTCAGACCACTGCCTTAAAATTCACACTTCAGTGTCGAACGGGATAAGCCTTTCCTTGCCTTGAAATACACAAGCAAGATTTAAAATATACAATGACTCCCTGGCAAAGGCAGATGAAAAAACAAGAAGTCACAGACAAATGCGGGCATCTCCAGGATGGATACTGTGTGTGTGTGTGTGTCTGCTGTAGCTCTCAGGTCACTCTGTTAAATATTAAACAACGTATTCCTAGCTGTGTTGTGACAGTGTATCTCCATTACCTGCTGGGTGAGCCCATCTCATTTCTTCCAAAGAATTTTAAATGGGTGCTGGAAACTGAACCCAAGTCCTCTGGAAGTGTAGTCAGGACTCTTAACCACTGAGATACCTCTGGAGCCTTCATATTTGTATTTTTATTTTTTAGATGATGTTTGGAACATGAGTAGGCAAGAGATGGTATTTATTGTTGTACGATCGTGGCTCAGGGCAGACCACATCAGACCACAGGGTTCCAAGTGAGGTTTGTTCACGAGATAGGGCCAAGGTGGGAGCAAGAAGATGGGAGAAGAAATAGAGAAAGAGGGCAGGGGGCTCTGCCTATTTATATGGGCGGTGACAAAGCCTCTCGCCAGTAACGGTGGGAGGTAGCCAGGTGTATTCTGGGTATGTATGGCGGTTGCCTTGGCAACGATGTGGGGGTCGCCTAGATGTGACGTCACTGGGTTCGGCGCCTGATAACAACAGTATTGGTTTTTGTCGTTTTAAAACTTAATGTAGGGCCATAAGATGACTTAGCATATAAGGCACCTGTTGCCAAACCTGATGACCTGAATTCATTCCCTGGAGTCATGCGGTGGAAGGAGATAGTTGACTCTTGCAAGTTGTACTCTGACCTCCATGCATGTGTGGTGTCATGTGTATAGGCCACACCCAAAATAAATATGTAAGTATGAAAAATAATCTCACTGTAATATTTTACATTAAGACTATATGATTTGGGGGTGTTTATTTATTTATTTATTTATCTTTTGCAACTTAGTGTAATACTTTGGGCATTATATCGTTTATGTGACCTTCTTCTAGGTGTGGTTATACTGGCTTTGTGTGAATAGACCAATAATTCTGCAAGCATCCATTAAGTGCACTTTCTACTGTTTCCTTATTTGTTGGGATCTGTGCTTCTTTGTTTTATGCCATGATCTCCATTTGCTCTTTGGCCACAACTATGGATGTGCTGTGCTGTAAGTAAACATTAGGGTAGTTTCTAATTCATTACGGTGGGTGGCTTTATAGAAAGAGGGGATAGGACACAGAAATGGAAGGAACGCCTGAAAGGTTGCAGGGAGACACCAACATTCATCCACCAAGGAAATGGCCTTGAGAGAAAGCAGCCCTGAGGGCTCTGGCCATGCCTCTCTGTGGTGCCTGCAGTCTCTGGTGTGAGTCACCTTAGCTGGACTCTTTGCTATGATAGTTGGATCTGAGCAAGGCTAGTCCTCATGGCCCTGGCCACACAGCTCAGTGCAGGAAGGGTCAAAAGACTTTCTGAGGATCTATTGAAGTGGCTGTGGAAGATGCTCACTATATTCTAAAGCTCCACAGAAGTCAATTCCCAGTTGGGCAGCTGGCAGCCATTGTCCAGCTTAGGGAAAATGGCTTATTTGTGGAAGAAAGCAGAATGGGCCATGGAGGAGAGGGACATTACCTGGGTTGGATAGCTTGAGCTCAGGTTTGCCTGTGCCTCCTGCAGACCCATCCCAAGTCTTTTTCAGTGACCCCTATGTGTTTGCAGAACCCCCAGCAAGGCACAGACCATAGTGCATGGATGCAACCCTCCTGGAAAATTGCATCAGAGTCCAGATCATGACCGTGTTCCTGTGACAAGCGCCGGGGACCATGATAGAAGCTCAGGCAGCCGTGTGAGATGTGCCTCTTGTCTCTCTTTTCTTGTTCTTAAGCAAGTGACTTGTTTTTTTTTTTTTTTTTTTTTTTTTCAGGGCATGGCTTTTCCCCGGAGGCTGAAATGAAGAGATTTCTGGAGCTTGAAATGGCAATAGTCATTAAATTAACCAGGCTCCCCTCAGAGCATCTTCTCGGTTTGTCTTGAAAATGACAAGAGAAGAAAACAGACAGAGCATTGGTCCTGGGACCTCAGGAGCCAGGCAGCTTCTGGGATCTCTTCCATCATCTAAGACTCATGACAATCAACTTTACCGTATGACAGGATTTACCTCCTCAGATAAACAGTTGCATTTTCCCATCGCTTCAGCAAGACGCTATGGCAGATAAATGTGTTAGAGAAAATTAGATCCTGTGAGTTTGTTTGTTTATTTATTTATTTAGCTTTTTTTTTTTTTTTGCCCCAAGTGGGTAACGATAATAAATGTGAATAAAAGCAATCAACATATTGCACTGGATATTAGAATTGATGTCGCTAACATAATTAAGAAACTCATTTCATTAAGATTGCTAATTATAAGATGTTTAAAAAAAATCACCCCAGACTGTATATAATTCAAGATAGGATTGGAATTTATTAGATGGAATTGGGCTCTGGAATCTGTGAACATGTGGCTTGAGATGATACTCAGAGGTGACATGAAGAAGGCCTGGGTAAGCGGAGTGATGTACTCTGTGGACCCACAGCAATGGAGAGTGAGGCCCCAGGTAGTTGGGTTTTAGTGTGCTGAGATTACCCAGCCATGAAGCAATGGCACCTCACCCACTGTGTCAGGGAACTATTTTATCCGGGGTTCACCTCTGTCCCCAAGGTAATTCTACCTGTGGCAGGTTTCCACCCACATATGTGGAACAACGCTAAGCATTGGGGAGCATATTAAGGAGCCCTCAGCAGATGCAGGAGCCTCTGTTAGAATCCCAGGGCCTGATTTCTACAGGAACAGGAGCGCCAGCTCTCACTGTCAGCCCCAGCTGAAAGGTCTGGCACAGGGATCTTGGAAAGACACAGGGACCTTGGAAAGACACACCATTGCTTGCCCCCTCTAAGCAAAAAGGAATTGGATTTTCTATCTACAGTGACAGCTAAAGCAATAGAAGCTTTGTTTATTTTTGTAGATCTGGGGGCTGAACACAGGCATGCTAGACTAGTGCTGTACCACCCAGTAACAGAATTTTCATACTGTGAAAAAAAGTACTTTAGGCAGGATCTTATGTATGTCTGTGTATCGTCTGGGTTGGGTTTATGTCTAAAGAGATTTCTCTGAGCCCTTCTTAGAAGCTATCTTAGTTTGTTTTGGTATTGTGATAAAATATCAGGACAAAAGCAAGGTAAGGGATAAAGGCCATAGTTCAAACTACAGTCCAGCATTATGGGCAAGTCAAGTTTGCAGGAGCATGGAGCAGCTGGCCACCACTGAGTTCAATACATCCATACTAGTGCTCAGCTAGCTCTTTCTCTTTTATACAGCCCAGGATCCTCTGTCCAGGGAATGATCCAGCCCACAATTAAGACGGGTCTTTCCTCAATTAATATACTTAAGACAATCTCCTTAAGGCAGGTCCAAAGGCCCATCTTCCAGGTGACTCTAGAATCTAGTTGACATATCCCACTGACCATCACAGATGACATTGTTCTTTCTTGGACAATATTCACAGAGCAACTGTCAGGTTCTGGGTACCAAATGGTGATGGAAGGTGATGTTAAGATGACTAAAGATCCTAAGAGCAAAAAAAGGGAAGAGTGACAATGCAGGTAAAACTTCCTGTCTCCACCAGCCTGTGTTCCCCTCCCATACCCCCTCTCTCTTGCTGTGTGTGTATATGTGTCTGTCTCTCTCTGTCTTTCTGTTACTGTCTGTCTGTCTCTCTCTCTCTTTATGTTACTCTGTCTGTCTCTGTCTGTATCTGTCTTTGTTACTCTGTCTGTCTGTCTGTCTGACACACACACACACACACACACACACACACACACACACACAACTAAAGGAAGGACTACCTTTTGGGTGTTTTTATCCAGTGGCAGTTGATATGACCCAGTGAGAGTCAGTGATAGAGTGTCACCATTGAACTGGCCCTACCAGGTAACAGATCCTTGACATAAATCCATTCCTTAACATTATGCAGTTGATGGCGGCCTTAGTTAGGATTTCTGTTGCTGCAATGAAACACCGTCATCAAAAAGCAAGCCATGGAGGAAAGGGTTTATTTGGCTTACGTTTCCATAATGCTGTCCATCACCAAAGGAAGTCAGAACAAGAACTCAAACAGGGCAGAGTCCTAGAGGGGCAGAGGCAGTGGAGGGGTGCTGCTTACTGACTTGCTTCACATACTTTGAAGTGAAAGTATAATTTTATACTTTCATACTTTCATACTTTCACTTCAAAGTATGTGAAGTTTGCTTAGCATACTTTCTTAGAGAACCCAAGACCACCAGCCCAGGGATAAAATCACCCACAATGGGCTGGGCCCTCTCCCATCAATCACAAAATAAAAATGTCCTACAGCTGAATATTATGAAGACATTTTTTCAACTAAGGTCCCCTCCTTTCAGATAATTCTAGTTTATATGTTAAGAATATCCAGTACACAGGTACACATCCATTTATGACATCATTGTGCCAAAACCATCAAAGCAGAGCTCAAGTGCTATCCCACTAGGAGTTCTGAGAGTAGATAGGTCTGGAAGAACTAATAGCACCAAAGGTGAAACTTGACCAGCACTGGGATGCATGGGCGATGAGACAGAACAAATGACCTTTCTGGGAAAACAGAAAATCAGGTGAGAATGTGTCATCAGCATATTAGAGTAGTGGGTGACACAGATACAGTGCTTGTGGGCCTGGGTTGAATCTCATGAGCAAGTTGCCTACAAATGACACTGTGTTATGATGGAGAGAGCTTGAAACTTAATTGGAGCACCAGTGGAAAAGGATATGGCTAAGCCAGTATCAGTTGTGTGTTTAAATGGTTTAATGTGGCCCCTGGAACTTGGGGGATCTTTCTGCTGTTCTCTGAAATGAGAGTTTTACTGAGACTAGCAAGGACATTAGTAATGCAGGAGATTGTTGTAATGGAGATTTCTTGGGTAGGGATGATGCTAGGGTGAGTCTGGTAGGATATTGAAATATCTCCAAAACAAGGAGTAGAGGTAAAAACCATTTTGCAAGTTAGCAGCTCTGAGAATAAGATACAGATTCACAGTTCAGATCTGTCACCTGTAGTTTATCTAGGGTCCCAAACCCCAAAACAAGCTTATGAGAAAACTCTTGAGTACATTTTGTGATGTCCTACAGCAGCAGTCTTGAAGGAAGAGAAAAATCTGAGCCAAGTCTTTCTTTAATGGGGAGAACAGAAAGAGAAAATGAGATTCCTCCTACTGTCAAAAATGAAAATGAATCTTTAAGTGTGGTTGTGTGAGTTAAAATGAGGATGTATTAAGAGAAGGAGGAACACTGAAGGTGTTCCTGGTATGATCTGTTTAACCACAAGGTTAAGACCACTGAACCAATTTGCTGGAGGTGGTGAAGGATATGGTGAAGGTGAAGGGCAAGGCTCAGGCGTGCTTAAAGCAACTCTCACCTTTGGTTATATATTCTCTTTTCATCTAATAAACATTCATTCATGTTTTAAGCACTCATAGAAACTGTTACGTTTGAAGTCAAATCTCCAAAATGTTTGCCAAACAATATTCATTTGAGTGTTTACAGTGCAAAAATTAGAATTAAAACACCAAGCATGAACTTAACCTAATTAATAAGAAGGTGAGAAAAGAGAGAAGCTAAAGAGCAGAGAGAACACACAGGAGTATTTTGTGCTGTCTTTCCTGAAGGTCTCCATGATAAGAAAAGACATTAGTAGGACAGAGCCACTTTTCACACAGGATACTTACTGATGGAGTAATGACATGGGGAACAATAGCAAATTCTAAGCTGTGACATCGGCCACAAAGGTAGAACAGATGGACGAGTCATGTGAGATCATGTGTCTGGGATGGGATTTCCCTCTAATTTTCATGATCCAACACTGATGTCAAGGCTTGGGGTAGAAATGAAGTTTCTTTATTGGAGTTAAGCCTCACGTGCACACAAGGAACAAGTTTGGTAAGCAGTCAGCTCAAGAAGGAGGCAAGCTAGTGAGTGGGAAAGCCTCAAAGAACATAGGTTTTGTTAAGATTTGAGCACCAATGTTTGAAAGTACACAAGAGTGTGAAGCAGAGTCTCCACTGGCTGTCTCCATGGT
Organism: Rhabdomys pumilio; assembly: GCA_030674055.1. NCBI lineage: Eukaryota > Metazoa > Chordata > Mammalia > Rodentia > Muridae > Rhabdomys > Rhabdomys pumilio. The sequence goes on from JANHMN010000012.1 coordinate 15,538,562, forward strand.
AACAAAGAGCATGGTGCCCATGACCAGAGCAGTAATATTTAAGACCCATGTAACCATCAACTACCTTAATAACAATGAAAAGAAGGGGCACCATTGACTGCCTCCGTAGGACTGAAGAGACAGGTGGTCATGAAGCACCTTAAGTTCAATATTGAGCAAGAAAACCATTGACCACAATGGAGACCATGATGTCCATGGATCAGATCAGCAACAATAGAGGTCCAGGTGACTATCAACTACATTAATAACAGTGAAAAGAAGGGTTGCCAATAACTGCCTCAGTGTCAATAAAAAACGTGGTGTCTGTGAACCAACTCAGCAAGAATGAAACCCAAGGTAATTGTCATAATTTCATTTTTGGTAGTAAAAGAAAAATACCCTGACAGAAACCAAATCAGGGGAGAAAGGTTTGTTCATCGTTCAATTCCATGTTGTAGACAATCACTCCAGGAAAGTCAACACAAAACTTGAAGCACATCCTCACATCCACAGTCAAGTGCAAGGGGAAATAAGTGTGTGCATGCTATTGATCAACTGTTTTTCTCTACTCTTATATAATTCAGCACCCAAATAGTGAAACAATGCTGTTCACTTTTATCTGGACATTTTCACATAAATTAACAAAATTAAGACAACCACTAATAGACATACCCACAGGTCAACTTGATCTAGACAATCCTTCATATATACTCTCTACCCAAGTGATTCTACATTGCCCCAAGTTGACAATTAAAAGCAACAACTACATTGACCATTAATTATCTCTACTGGAATAAAGAGAAAGTTAACCCTTAACTGCCCCAACAGTAATAGAAAGCCAAGTGATCATTGACTGTCTCAACAGCAACAAGAAGCAGCATGATCATCAGCCTCATTTAACTGAGCTTCATGGAGAAGCCTTGGGACCTAAACTATGCTCTTAAAATCACCAGAATACCTAAGAACAGTGACTAGGAGTTTTTCGTTCTCAATACTTTACTTTATGGAATATTTACCCCAAGTCAGATAACTGTGGCAGATATAATTTCAGTCTCAGTGGATTTAGCCCAATGGTTAAACAGATCTGTAAAGGCCTGCTGGTAACTAGCTATATAACCTGGCCCTACTATGCTAATCTTGTTGACTCTCAATAGAAGAAAAGGTGGCGATGATATTTTCTGATGATTGCAGAGGGGATCAGAGGAGATTATCTATGATCTTATGCTCTATGAAGATTCTTCTACACAGAGGTCTGTTCGTATTTAGGTGAGACTTTGCTACATGAGAAGACCTACACTTTGAAATAGGCTATACATCTAATATCTATAGTTCTGTAGCAATGTAAGTGTGCACCCACTTTGGGCAGCACAGAATAGCATGTATATGTGCTATCTGTTGGCTGGGCTGGGATCAATCCAAACACTGATGGCTAGACCAATGTATGTGTGGCCAGAGCAACTCAGCTTCACATCTGTCCGTTCTCCTATACAAGTGATGCCTTGGCCTGGCTTAACCGAGAATGCTAGAGACAGACCCAGACAAAACTAAAGTCTAAATACAGAACAGTGACCTCATTCTAATGGACAAAGAAGTCTCTTGGCTGAGACCAACGTCTATGTGTGAGGGAAGAACTCAAATGTTGGATAGAAATTCCAAAGTTACATGATACAGGAGGATACAGAAATCTAGAGAAGCCAAGTCCTTTGTGTAATAGCCACGGTTCAGGAGCAGAATTCTCTTATTTACCTGAAACATGTTTATCTGCCATGAAATGTCTATGGGTTGAGAGCTAAGGCACAGCGTGAGCACAATCCGTGGCTGCAGGGATATGAAACTCTCAGAAGGAGACTCTAGCTGTCATTCTGACTATGGGAAAGGTGTATGTATTGTGAAAGGTTTAGGGCCATTATTAGTGGGAGCTGGTGCCCAGTGCCTCCTCTATGGGATGACTCCTAAGAGGACACAATGCATGGCCAGTACTAAGAAAAGAGGCATGGTGTCAAGTCAGATGAGGGTGTCAGTGGCATCATCGTCTATGGGTCAGAATTTGGAGTGAGTCGGGGCTTCTCTGGATTCTATTTCCTCCTCTGGGAGTGATGAGCAGTTAGACCTGAGTCATCTCTTGTACATTCAAGGAAACCATTGCCCTATTTCTCAGACCTAGACACTATGACAGGACTGGCTCACAACCCAGACGGGGCCCAGTCTAGGCCCTGTTGAACTTTCTCAGTGTAGATGAGCTTCCTGAGCTGTGCCAGCAGTTCAGATGAGGCCCTGGGTCTCAGAGTTAGAGACCAACCAGCCTGAGATATGTAATCATTCCTTGCTTTGTTACTCCGTAGTAACTTGGGTTCTCTGAGCCTAGTGCCCCTCTTCAGAGAGGTATCCTATTGTTCCTTGGCACATCACTGAGTGGGGAAGAGAAAGTTGAGTTGACCACATCTTAGTCCACAGCTGTGAAAGATCCTTCTCTTCAGGGGCATTCCTTAACTGGATTCTACCATACCAGGGAAGGGCTGATATGTTGGGTACTCCTTTCCTCTGAGGTTCTAGAGACTCAGTGGCCCTTGTCCCAAGTCCTGCCTGGAGCGATGATTCATTGGAGGCTGGGGCAGGGGCAGGGGCATTTATCCCAGCATCTCCCATCAGAGTCATTTCCTGCTGTGTGGTTGTAAAACATGTGACTGAGTGCCATTCCTCGTATTTCCCTCGTTCACAGGTACTTCAGATCCAACAGCAGTGGTCTCTACAACCTGTCTCTCATTCTCTGCATTCTTGTCCCTTCTGACACCATTTTGGTTTGATCAGTAGTGCTTCAGACACTTTTTTTGAGAGCCACAGGAGAGGAACCCTGGACATCTTGCAGACCCAGCATCTTCCCCACCAGATCGTCTTGACTGCACTGGTCCTAGAGTTGGTGCTGGCATCTTAAATTCGGAAGTACCTCACATCTGCAAAGACTGGAGATCTGTGCCCTGGCCTCCAGAAGCTACTGAGTATGACTGGGTGTCTTAGGGGCTGAAGTCTTGGGGTCTCCAGCCAGATTAGGAAGTTGAGTGGAGAAAGAGTCTCTACCTTTGAGGTCTTCTCGTTTAGATCCTTCTGTAACGCACTGTGGGCTTTTCCTCCCATGTGCCTTGGTCCCCAAGGACAGACTTGCATTGCTCAGTATTCGCATAGGACCTAGGACTGACTGCCTTGTACCCTTAGCATCCTAAATACAGATAAGCCTAAATCTTGGGATACTCATCCAGTGCTTCACCTTGTTCTTACAATATTCCTCTCTCTTATTGAAGTTGGATTATATAACCTGGGGTCAAGTACAGAAAACTTCCTCCCAACCTTGCTTTCGGAAGGCAAGCAGATATGGGGTAGAGGGAATGGACTCGGGCTTTGGGTGCAGATTTAACACAGTGCATACCCATTAGCCTATATCAAAGGAGCCTACGACTCCCCAAGCCTCATCCCTCACTCTTTGCAAGACATTATGCTTATTTTAACAGGGGTAATTTTAAAATGAATGCTAATAACCTTTTAAAAGGGAGGCAAGATGTGTTCCAGACACCAGAAAGCCAATCACGACCTTCGCCTAAAGACCTATGCCACCAGAATGCTTTAAGAAAGTCCTTTGGGAAGAAAAAAAATAACAGGAGATTGGAAAGAAAAAAAAATCTATGCAAAGAAGAGGAGACAAGGTAAAAATGGAGCCGCACAGTGTAGTGACAATTTCTATTATCTCAATATTTTATCATGTAAACCAGTGAGTCTCAACTTGTAGTTAACAACACCTTTGGGAGTCAAAAGACCATTTCACAGGGATCAATATCATATATCCTGCACATCAGGTATTTACATTGCTATGCATAACAGTAACAAAATTAAAGGTATGAATTAGCAATGAAACGATTTTTTAGTTGGGGGTCAGCACAACATGAGAAACTGTACTAAAGGATTACAGAATTAGGAAGGTTGAAAACCACTGGCATAACAAAATGTGACATTCAAGCTTCATAGCATCTGCAACTGAAGTCTTAACAGCAGTAGGCAGGTGAGAGAAATGGCTGCCTGCCTCAAGGTTGCCTGCACGGGGCATGACCCACCTGGTCAATGGGATGTTGGATGGTGGGTTAATGGTGTGAACCATTAACCTAAAGCCACTGCCGACCTGATTACAGAGAATTACCAGTGGCAAGCTGATAATGCAGGTAAACACTCACCTAAACTCACAACTTATAAATTTTCAAATGTGGAACAATGAGGAAGTGGGAAAATTTAAATCCATCAGAAGCATGATAAACTCAGCCTTGTAATGTTACTAGTCACTCTAACACTGACACTAATTAGTGGAGCCTTCACATTGAAAAACACTCATCTGGGCTCAGCGGGGGGGGGGGGGGGATGACTCCCTGGGCAAAGCACTGGTGATGGAAACACAAGGACCTAAATTCTCATTCCAACAGCCCACATAAAGCCAGATGTGGGAATACACATCTGCAATCCCAGTGCTCCTAAGGTGAATTGGGAGGCCCAGACAGGAGAGTCCCCAGAAGCCTGGGGATCAGCTGGCCTGAAGTATGGAATGGTAAACCTAAGAACTGTTTCAGAAAGGCTGCTTGCAACAGAATGTTTACATGCACATCCATTAGGAGTAATTATCTGGCTAAACATCCATCACCTGCCACAGCTCTACAGGTTCATTGAAGGTTTAAAACCATAACTAAGTTATTAATGAAGTTTTGTATAGACAAACCCAGTCAATATTTTATTTTATAGACAAACCCAGTCAATATTTTATTTTCTGTCCTAGCACCTATAGTAAATCGTTAGTTCCTTTTTTATGACCTTTGGTTAATTGTTTTACAACCTCTTGGAATGTGCTCTGAGTAGGAGAAAGTCTGGTTACTAAGAGGCAATTAACTGGTGATAAGTGGGAGACTGAGAGTTCTCATTGCAATTTTTACTAGCAGAAAAGGACACAAAGAAGTCCCATTGTAAAAGAACTTAATAATCACTGATATAATTTTAGGAATTCTTATAGGATCATCATTAGAACTTAAGAAGTCATTCATTTGTCTATTTAGCATCACTACAAGACAGTACATCTTTGTAGATCTGCAGGAATCTGCTCAAAAGAGGTAGGTGGGCTAATACCTAGTTATTGTTATATATGTTTAATCATAACAGAAAAAGCACATAATTAGCAGCAGTTTTCCCTAAAATGAATTCTCTTAGGCCTTGCCTATAAGTAGATATAGATAGATGACAAGTAGTTGCTTGAATTGTTACTTGATGACTAGATAATATAGACAGATGATAGATGATTTATCAATTGATAGGTGATAGACAGATGATTGTAGGTGATAGAAAGGTGGGTCTCATTCCTGTCCTTACTAGAAGCCTTTTGATGGTCTTCTCTGTTACTCTTTCATTGACATCTCCCACACTTCTATGGGCTATGCTTGGTGACAGAGAACAGAAAGACAGAAAGAGACACTTGATGCACACTATCTTGTCCAGGTGACCAAGGCCATCCTCAATAGAGACACATCCTTCTGCTTGCATGTACCCTAGACAATGTGCTAATACCTCCTGTTCTGGCCTCCTCAGTACTTGTTCCCAGCCAGAACCAAATCTGCTGTGTGACCCTTGGAGAGACTCAAATTGAAGGCAGCTGCATGATTTCTTAGGAACACTGCTGAAGCTGTCAAGGTCACTAAGTGAGGGGATAGAAGCTGTTGAAGCTGGGGCTGTCTAAGCAGATGGAATTTGATGCCATTTCAGGCTGGATCTGAGACAGGGAAAGAACATTTTGAATAGGCTAGTGGCCTCCAGAGCCTGGGCTGTGGTCATTACTAGCATGTGAATACTGTTTCATTTCTTGTGACAAATTTAGTGTCATTTTTGAAGGTGTTAACAAGAGGGGACTTGAGTATAGGTGTGTGGGAACTTGGTATAATATCTTTGCAACATTCTGTAATGTCCTAGGATAAAATAAATCTATTCAGGGAATTGTTTTTAAGCTCCAAATGCAAGAAAGCACAGAAGTAGCCACTTCCAATTTACAAACGGAAAAGAAAATCAAACATGAGAACATTAACAACTTTTCTTGACCCATCAGGGAGATAAGGTATCAAGACAAACTGCCACATAGGAGAGACAGATACATACATATGTCTCTGCTGAGGCTGGGTCACCTGGTGTAGACACAGCTGCAGCTGTGACAAAAATGTGTAGATAGTTACCAGGATAATCGCTTAAATCTGAATATGGTTTACCAGGGCTGTACAAAGCATGGATTGTAGGCTATAGAGTCCCCACTTCCATGAGGTCTTTTTGAAATCCTGGAGGTCTCTATGGTAAAGAGTCAGGTGCCATCTGCAAGTCTTTGTGAAGTTCCATGTAAGTCACCTAGAACACTCTCTACGGCAAGGGTCTCAAGCCTCCACTTCCTAGCTGACAGGAGGGAATTACCTGATCTAGCTTCTTCCATCTCCTGACCTCTCTCATTTCACTCAGAGGAAGAAAGAAAGAAAGATATTCAGGAAGGGTGGGACCTGTCAACTGCATACAAGTTGCTAGGTTCTCTGAGAGATGAGTCAGCGAAGCACACACAGATAAATTAAGCAGTTTTTATTTAGGAGTAGGTGACAAGGGGACACCAGCAGCCTGGATTCACAGAGAACCAGTCCCCTATGGTACATGGAAGCTGCCTAGGTAGAAGAAGACTGTGTTTAAGGCCTGGCTTGTCCTGTAGCCTCACCTAGGTCAGGTAACCTGTGCCATGTGGCTTGGTGGACTGGAACACTAGAGGAATAGCCAGTTCCAATCCTGTTTCCATGGGTAATGGGGGGAAGTATAGGATGATCAGCTAGTCTTTTCCTCCTTCCAGTAGGTCATGGTCGTCTGATGGTCAGTCTTTATTGTCAACTCAAGTGTGTTGAGAAACTCAGGTCAGTGAAATGCACCCAAAGAGCACTTGGGAGAGCACTTCCAGGAAAAATTAACTAAAGATGTCCTGAACCTAAGCTTCACTGTCCAACAGACTGTGTCCAGATAGAACAGGAGAGATAAGCTGGGTCTGATGGAATAGCTACTCAGGAGGTGAGGCAGGAAGATGATAAGCTCAGCGCCAACCTGGGCTACAGAGTGAGTTTAGGGCTAGCCTAGAAACATACTAAGACCTTATCTAGGATCAAAAATAGATGAGAACTGGGATTCAGATCAGTGGTAGAATACTTGCCTAGCATGCATGAAGTTATAGATTCCATCCCTAGCACGGCCACCACCACCACCACAACAACAACATCAAAATGAAACAAAAGCTCACCAATAAGAGAAATGAAGTGTATGGACCCATTTTCAGAAAAAATGACCCTAGAAAATGCCAAAAACAGGTCTGGGGACAAACTAGGAAGCAGAGGATGTAAGTGGAAGGTTTAGAGACCCTACAGCAGTGAAGGTATTTTTACAAGCCAGGTTTTAGAAAACATTAGCAATATTTCGCTTCACATTACAGAGAGCTAAAGGCAAAGGAACCGTTCCTGAAAGAAGCCAGGGGACAGAACTGTATTCTCAGTGGAATGTGCATAAGAATCACATTGGCCTTGTTAAAATCATGGAGGTAGAGGGTGGTGTGCCATATTCAGAGCTGAGAAAATAAAACAAAACAAAATGCCTGACTTAAAAATTCTTTGTCAAGTGTACCTATCCTTCAACTAAAGCAGAATTAAAAATACTCTCAAACCAATAGGGCCTGCAGGGAAAGTTCCAACCAACTCTACCCAGGAAGGAAAGTCACTGGTTCAGGAAACTCAGGACTGCAGAGGAAGGAGGGAACCAGAGAAGAAGAGAGTGTGAGAAGTGGTTGTCCTAATTTCTCATCATTAATTGATCTAATAGACATGGAAAGTGATGTGCAGACCACAGAAGGGGTGAGTGGGGCCTATGAAGAGCAAACGGGAAGGAGGCTGTTTGAAGTGTTTGAGGCCAGTCGCATGATCACTGCTGTAAAGAGTGTATGGCAAAATGTTGAGATGGACTTGGGTCATCTGTGAGCATGTACTACAGGCCCTAGGGAATCCATCATAGCCAGGAAGAGTTAGGTGAGCTGTGAGAGCAGGCTATAAACTTTAACTGAGAAAGAGGGATTTGTTCAAAAGGGAGAGAATACAGAATACTTCAAAATGCCCTACTGAAATCCAGAGAGGCAGACAGAGAAGGGGGAAATAGCAATAATAGCCAACACATGATAGTCACAACTGTGTTAGCTGTGAATCCAGCCATATAAACAATCACTAGAGGAGGAATAGCCCGATGTACCAGTTAGAATAAGGACTGTCGGAGAAAACTGGAAAAACCTGAGCTGCACACTTCGTACGAGAGAGCAATTTCACTTGTAAAGAAGACAGGCTACAGTGGAAAAGATGGAGAGAAGCAGACCATGATAAGGCTAATTAAGAGAAAATCAAAGCCTGCACATTAATATTAAATAAAAAGACATCAAAGCATGGAAGCTAGCAGGGATTACAGAGCATCACACAATGATGAAGTGTCCATTGTTTCAAACAACAGCACTAAGACAATAGCAGGCTGCAGATACTGGGCTGATATCATCGGTAACATCATTAAACTCAGTTGGATTCCGTACACCAGCTCTGAATATTTGGAAACTAAAATGAACACAGAGCAATATGGTCAACAATACTGGACACAGCCATTTCCTTATCTGAGACTATTTTTTTCTTTTGTATTCTCTGTGAGCTCAGTTATTGTCTTCGTTAGGGTTTCATTGCTATGAAGAATCTCCATCACCAAGGTGACTCATATAAAGGTAAACATTTAACTGTGGCTGACTTAGAGTTTTGGAGATTCAGTCCACTATCATCATGACAGGGAGCATGGCAGCATGCAGGCCAACATGGTGCTGGAGAAGGAGATGGGAATTCTACACCTTGATTCAAAGACAGCCAGGAGGAGTCTCTCTTCCATTCTGGGTGAATTTTGAGCACAGGAGACCTCAAAACTCACCCACAGTGATGCACATGCTCTAACAAATCCCCACTTCCTCCAATAAGACCACACCTCCTAATTGTGCCACTTTCCATGGACAAGCATAGTCAAATAATCACAGTTAGCCAGGGGCAACTGACATCCAAAATATTAACACCCATCTTGACTCTTTGGAAAGAGCATGGTCACATGGCTTCCACTACAGTGAGATGCGACGATAGTTGAATTTATTAGTTATTGCAGTTAATCTCATCATCATATTGAGCTGCTCTCATCAAGCCTAGCTCGCAAATTATAATTGGCCCTAGCTGTGCACACACAGAAAAAGCCATAACAGACATAGGGTTTGAAGGGACTGGAAATCTCAGGCACTCACAGAGGGTCTTGAAATGTATCTCCATAGTCGGGTGGAGTATTATATACCAAGGCCCCTAAATAGTTAGCTATGTTTAGTGGAATATACAGAATCCAGGTCTAGAATATGATAAAACTCTAGTGAAAGAGATCTGAGCAAACGGAGAGCATCTCTGATTTTTTAGATTCTAACGAAGAGATTCTAAAGTTGATGCAGAGGCAGAAGTCCAAATGTAGCTAACGGGACGTGAGAGAAAAACTGGAGACTTGTGTTTCCCAATGCCCAGAACTACAGGGAAAACACCAGAAATCAGGCCAGGGTGGAGCCGCTGTAAGAACAAGCAGAGATACTCAGGGACCAGGACAGACAGCCCAGAAATAGAGCATCACAGAGCTAGTCAGCTGGTCCCTAAGAAGAGAACACAGAAGTCAATGAGAGAAGCATAGTCAGTCATCACAGAGAGCTGGAAAAGGTGTAAAAAGAAAAAGAGAATCTTGACAGAACAGTTAACTAAGTATGTGTCATAGTTCTAAATGTAAAACTTGAAACTGTAAGCCTTCTAGAAGCAAATGGGAATTCTAGGGGGCTGGGTTTAGAGAAATTTCCTGCTGGAACAAAGAAAGCTAATCTGCAAAAATACTGGTAACCTGGTCCCTGATTAATTTATCGTTCTGCACAAGATAATGTCAAAGCAATAAAAAGATAAGCCATGGACCAGACAAAAGTATTTATCATACATGACTCCTAAGGGATTTCTATCCTAAACGTACAAAGAAAGATTAGAATCCAGTGACAGAAGCACAGCATGGCTAAAAAGCCAGACAAGTCTGAACAGCTGCCTTGCCAAGAGAGGATATGCCGGTGTCAAACGTCATCTCTCATCGGACCATTGCAAATTAAATTAACAAGTGAGCTATAAGTGCATGCCTGTTAGAATTGCTAACATGGAGAAACAAAGACCTGCCCCCAATGAAACAGCAAATGCTGGTGGTGACATGGAGGGAATGTGAGGTGCATTGGCATCTGAGAGACTTTTTGTTTTTAATACCAGAGAGAACGTTACCAAGCAACTCAAAAACTCCATTTAGAGGAATTTGCACAGCAAACGTGTAAACTTCTAAATGTGTGTATCTGATGTGCTGTGGCCACCAAAGGCCAAGAACAGCCAGATTTTCTGATGAGCCTGGGCATATATGGTCAGACAGTGGCATGTCATTAATCAATAAAAACAAATGGAGTGCATAGTTACGGAGGTATGTGAGTTAATACAGAATGCATGTGCCCAAGAATAAGGGGAATGCGTGTCCTACAGAAGGAGAATGGAGGGAAGAAGGAAACAGTGGGGGAGAAGGAAGAAGAGATACCAGGCTGAAAAGCCTGTATTAGGCATGATCCAAATGATAGGACTGTCTGGGAAAGATAAGAGTAAAATGAGATGGTAGGAAGGAATTCATATCTGGTATTGCAGATACAGTTAAAGTCCATGCCTAGAGAAGTCATGGGCCCAAGGGAAGAGACACATTGATGGTATTTTTCTTAATGGTCATGCTGTCAAACTGCCTTCTAAATGTTTGTCTATACCCATAGGCATATGATTCCAACCTTGATCATAGAAACTTCTGATTGCAATGGGTTAACAAGAGACAGTCCTAAGTGTTGAGAAAAAGCAACGGGGAGTGATAACACATGGAAAGAGTATTTACATCAATATCCTTTGCCAAGGCTCAAGTAGCATCATAGAAAATGTGGCAGCAAGAATGCAAGATGATACCCTCTAGAAGATGAAGTTGCAAGAATGTAAGATGACACCCTCTAGAAGATGAAGTTGCAAGAATGTAAGATGTTACCCTCTGGGAATGACTTGGCGATGGTTACCTATACAAACCAAGCCAGTGAAACTTGTGCTGGGAGGGGCTCCTAAGCCTCACCCCTAGTGGAGGTGTCACTGACAGTTGATGGCTGCTGGAGGAGTGGAGTCACTTTTCTATAGGTGTGTGGCCCCTGGAAAGTGGTACAGACCCCAGTGGATGACCCCATGCTCATAAGCATATAGGCAGCACCAAGTGGACTTGGTGTGTTAAATAAATAATTATAAAAATACAAAATGTCAGTTACTGCTGGGGTGAAGATGACAGGGCTGAGGAGGTGAAGAACAGCTGGCCCCGCTACTCTGCACAGTCGCCATGTTGATTCATCCCATGAATTATTCCTGGATGCACACATAGCAGAAGATATATTTTTTCTTAGAAGAGAGGTCATCTTTCACTGTCAGATCTATTGTCTTTTAGCAGTGGACCTTCATGTACAGATTTAAGAACTCTGTTGGGAGGTGGAGGGGTCCTGTATAGACTGGGGCTGGGACTAGAGGCTTCAACTGTGTTTGTTACGCATATGCTAAGAGCCTCAAGGTGAGTGAGCATTGACCTCAGTGGCCAGGAACAGGTCCTGGATCAAGATTTCAGCAGGAAGAGTGGATTCCAGCTTCTGCTTATATAGGTCAGCTCTCAAGTTAGGACAAAGGCACCCTCTTAGTGAATCACATGACATATAGGGGACATGTGCTTAAGGGACATGGGGACACTTTGTGCTTATTTTTTATCTGTTTGCATTTTTAAAACTTTTCTAAAATAAAATTCATTATATTAAAATGATCCATTTGTATTGTTCCATAATTTCATATGCATGTGATGGCTTCATACATGTGCATAACTCATTTTAGTTAGATTCAATCTCTATTGCTCTCTCTGATCTCCTCTTTCCATTCTTCTTTCCAGTTAGTCCAGTTCCACTTTTAAGTCTTTGTTTTTTATGACCTACTGAGTTTAATCATGAGCCTATACATGCACAAAGTTGGGCTCATTAACATCCCATCGTACATGAGTGAGAGATTCATAAGCTCCCACCTAGCCTTAAAGAGATATTGGCAGCTAGCAGTTGCCAGAGGAGGGGAATCCACTTTCATCAGTGGTGTAGACACTGGTAAGTTGCCAATGGTCCAACAAACAGCTACTCATCTTTGTTCATGCTTGTGACTAATGAAAGAGTCTCATAGAGACTCTAATGAAACTCAGTGGATCCCAAAGAAAGAAAAACACACTTAAAAAGTCCACTTCTATAACTGAAGGTAGCAGGTGGCCAGGCCCACATTTTTACCACATCCACATTAAGACTCTGATGAGTTGAATTTATAATTCAAACCAGACCTAACCAGAAGGCACGGAATTTGGGTCTCTGTATTGGTTACCTTTCTGTTACTGTAATCAAACACCATGGCCAGAAGCAACTGATGGGAGAAAGAGTTTGCTTGTATGTAAGGTTCCAAAGGGCTAAGAGTTTCACTGTGGTGTGAAGGCATGGTAGCAAGGGTAAGGCATGGTGGTCGGAGTGGACAGCCAAAATCTACTATCTTCAACCATAAACATAAAATGGAGACCCCTCCCCCACAGAAAAGTATTTCCTCCAGCTGGAATCCACATCCTAAAGATTCAAGAACATCCGTAAATAGCAGTACCAGCCAGAGACCCCCGTGTTCAAACATCAGAGGCTATGGGGTTATACATTTACATCACAGTGTGTGTGTGTGTGTGTGTGTGTGTGTGTGTGTGTGTGTGTGTGAGTGTGTGTGTGTGTGTGTGTGTGTGTGTGTGTGTGTGTGTCCCTGTCCGTCCATCTGTCACTCCTTGAAGTCCAGAGCAGGATGTCAGAAGTTCTATCCTTATCACCCTCCAACTCTTCCCTTGAGGCAAGGTCTGTCACTGAACCTGGAGCTAAGCTTGCTGGTCAGCATGCCCCACAGATGGTCATAGTACCACAGATTACAGGCACAGGCTGCCATGCCTCACTTTGTAAGCGAATGCTTGGATCCAAACTTAGGTTCTCATGCTGTGCAGCAAATGTGTGGAAACACAGTTACCCTCTGTACCCAAGCCTGGATTTTTTTTTGTTATTAATATGAACTCTGGGGCATTGAACTCAAGTCCTTAGGTTTGCAAATTTATCTCCCCAACCTAGTCTCAGTGCTTGCGGCTTCGTCTGGGTCACAGTACTTCCTCACTTCCTGACCACTCACATGCTTACAAGTAGGCAAGCCTCATGTCTCTATTGACCATTTGCTCTTCTTTGGCTCATTAGTCCCAGCACTCCCAGTGCAGACATTGCTGCAGTAGTGGGGTTGGGTCGTGTTGGCTTCCGAGGACAGTCTTCCCGGGGAAGGAAGCCTGTTCCTGCTTCTTTCATGGTGACTCATCCTCATTAGGTCTAATCACTGCAATTAGGGCTCTGTGACACACGGTAAGTGATTTTAATATCCTGAAATATTTTCTAGAATGACTGTTTTTACAACAATGGAAATGCCACATTGTCCCGAAGACTAATTTGGGGAACGTTGGAACGATGCTGTATTCATAGGGTTCATTCTTTTTAAACTTCCGGTGACTCCCCCTTTCCTTACTTTAACCTTCCCTACTGCGTGATCCTTCAAGGCTGAGCTGGGTATATGTGTGGTGGACTTCTCTACACCCCTGCCTGCCTGTAGCAAGGAGCATAAAGCATCTACCCCTTAACTTCTGAGGATTGTCCCCCACACCCTACCCAACTCTTGCTAGCTCCCAGGATGCAAGGTATATGTCACCGCATTGTAGTCCTGGCTCCTTGGTGGTCACCAGGACAGGAAAGAAATTCCTAGTGTGCACCATGCTTCGTGCCACTCATGGCCACCCTTCCTATCAGGAGCCTGCGCAGATCTGTCTGCATGGCCAAGACCACAGACGAAAGCAAGATCCAGTGCAGACAGGCAGCTTCTTTGACTATGTCACATAGACCCCAGGGGTCTTGGCCCTTTCTCAGTGAGAGGCCGAAGGGTCTCTACCCACATGAGCATTCAGCTCCTTCAAGCCTTCTTAATTCTGTGAGGAGAAGACATTTGTGGTGAGCAAGTGAGAAAGGGCAGAGGCTAGATGGAAACCACAACCCACCCAGACACACAGGATGCATGCCCAAGTCTAAAAGGGATTCTGAGCCATATGGCCATTAGAGAAACAGCTATGTAAGTGTCCAGGCATCTTCAGCTCAGCAGCCTGTCTCCAGAGCACTATCGCACAGCTCCACAGAGGTTTGTGGCTTCCCCCTTTTGCCCATCCTCAAGCAGTTGCCAGGGCTGGGCAGCGTGCTGAACATTTGAATCTCTGATTGAATTTTGTACCCTGCTGTAATGAGAAGTTACTCACAAACCAGATGAAGGGTTGGAAGCACAGGAAGGTTAAGTGCTTAGCCCCAGACCACACAGCTTTCCAGGAGCAGACTGGGATTGCTGGCTGCAGAGGCAAGTGACTAGGACCCATTTCTCCTATGCCTGCATTGCTGCCTTCTTATATTCTTATTGAGGTCTTGCACACTATCTATGTCTGCTCCAGCCAATGGCAGTGCAGCCGGGAACCTGAGGTAATCTCTTCCTGGGAGACAAAGACTTCTCATATTGTCCATATGAGGAAGGTATGCATCGTAGGTGCTGATGTTTTCTAAGCTCCATCCACATTCGTAGTAATGATTTTCACATATTGAAGCAGAGCAGCCTCTACAAATGGCAACCATTCTGCCTCCCCATCTGACAGGTCAGATCTGCAGCCTTCCTTGGCTGGTGTGGCATAGCTACTTTGTCTTGCTTCACCTTGTCAGGGCTGACACACTGTTTTTTGTGGAGAATGGAGACAGGCTGTTACCAAGAGGCTGCTGAGGCCAAATTTGGGCATGTCCCCTTGGATGAGGGCCCCAAAGCTCCCAGCCCTGACCAGAGGGAACAGGGAGTTGCTTCACTGGAAGCTGGGTCTTCTTTTTCTCCTGAATTAACGATGTCCCTCACAGGGTGCCCGGCAGCCGTGTTACTAAGCACCTTTGCTAGGGAGTACGACAGACTGGGATGTGTTCCTTCAGTGTCCAGCTGGTCTGTGTCTGTCTCAGATTGCAGTTCTGGAAGTTTATCTGTAGGACAGAATCCACCACCCACGTGTGAGACATGACAAGGACAGGCGAAAATAAGGACTGAGAATTCAAACTGCAGAAAAAGTTCCGTTTAGGCTGCAGAGCCTGGGCTTCTGCACTGAGAGTAAGGAGAGCTCCCTGGTCATCCAAGTAAAAGGAGAAATTAGATGAGGTTTGCCATGCTGTCCCCTAGAGTCCGAAACACAAAGCCTAATTCAGTTTCTATTCTTGCCCTCTCTGACTCCCAAGAGGAATGTGACGCCATTTAAGAACAGAGAAGGAAGTTTATTTGGGCCAGCTCTGCTGGGTGTCTGCCTTAAAAAGCATTTGGGATATTTGCAGTAAGCACTGGGGAACAGCCTGGGGCCACGGATGCCTTTTGCTACTTTGATTTCTCCTTTAATATTAAATCGCTTTGATGAAGTTACAGGGTCTCCTTGAGCCCTGGCATTTCTAAAGAACAGACTAAGGTTTTTAGCTTGAGACTCTACCTTAAAGGTTGCTTTATCTAATGAGTTATTATATTTGAAAGTGCTTCTTAAATTGTCAAGCATTAGAAAAATGAAAGTAAGAACAATTATATTATGCTTTTCATCGAAGCTGAGTACGTTGCATGAGGTGAGGGTTTGGAGGAGGGAGCACGGAGGATGATGGAAACCCACCCAAGGAGGACTGCAGGGTTGGCTGGACACCACAGTGCCATAGTATATTTTCTGATGCCTGAGGGGTATCTCACTTTCACTGAGACCCAAACATGGGGTCCAGGAGAGGTGAGGGCAAGACAAGAGCCTGGTGGAGACCCTGGCCAGTCTGCTGCTGCAGAACTGGTGTGAAACATACCAGAATCCAAGTGGGGTCAGCCATGTGTCAAACCCTAATGAGGGGATGAATGAAGCCAGGTACCTCACACACACATGTGTGGTAATAAGTGCCTTCAGAGCAGACTCTGCCAGAACCACAGCCTTTCACAGTGGACACAGGGACGTTCCACAGAAAATACTTTTGCAAAGCCATCTATTCTGAAACCACCTTGGGCAGAGACACCTTGTTATGGAAGGTGGAGTCCAAGGTCACTGTGGCATGGCAGCCTGTGTAGCCCTCCTTGCTTTGGCAATTAGTTTCTCCCTCTACCACACCCACTGCACCCCTGAGTACTTTCCCTGCATAGTAAAGATTGCACCAAATAAGCACTGCTGTTCTTTGAGAGCCTTGTCTCATTGAATGTTCACACAGCACACTGCCCTGCTCAGTAGAACAGTGTGGTCAGGCTTCTGAAACTGCAGACTTGCTGTTTGTAAAGCACAGGTAGGAGGCTAGGCCTCCGCCTCAGGCACTAGGCTTTAGGGTAAGAGCACGAGTTAGGATGAAGAGTTAAGGTCACCGGACTGGGACTGGGACTGGGACTGGGACTGGGACTGGGACTGGGACTGGGACTGGGACTGGGACTGGGACTGGGACTGGGACTGGGACTGGGACTCACAGAGTAGCCAACTGCTGAAATTCTGGTTCTACGTAGCCCCCACCTCCAGACAGTTCCATGATAAAGCCCAACCCAGAAGCCAGTGTCTGATCACTTCTGCCAGTGATAAGCCAGCCTCAACCCGAACCCCAGAATTCCCCTTACATAGTACTCAATTCTCTCTCAAAAGTTGAGCTGTCCTAAGGTCTTTGGAGAAAAATGTCAGTTTGTCTTCAGGTCTTTCCCATAACTACTCCTTCTAGCCTTTTGAGAGCATAAGACAAGCATCCAGGAATCACCTCGGCAGGAAACATGTGGTGGATCCTTGGATCCTTCTCTAGGGATGCCAAGTGCATTTGGAAGAGCAATGCTCCTGTGTGGAAGACCAGCAGTCCTTGCACTGCCACCCACAGAGTCAGAGCAGGCATCTGGGAAGGTCTGAGCTGGGTCTGCAGAGGGGTAACACATGGGCTTCTGGACCCTGGCTCCCACTGCTTTGCTCCTAGCATCTTCCCATTGCTACCTCCTGTAGCCAGAGATGTTCAGGCCTGAAAGACAGCTGGGAGCTTCCTGACACATCCACTGGTTTTGCGAAGGACCATGGCCCACAGAATGAGGACCTGAAGCAGCAGACTGGGAGTCAAGCTGAATGTACCAGTTTGTAGCCTAGCCCACTGAGCAGTGGATGATTCCATGCTACTATTGAGGGCTTGGTAAGGGATGCCAGTGGTCCTTGCATTGTCTCCTCAGGTCCTGGCTTTGGTGAACTGCTCTTCTCCAGTGTGGTTTATCCTAGTGGCCTCTTTTGCCCTAATCATTGCTTTACAGCTTCTAGATTTATGAAAAAGAACTTCCTGATGTTTGCAATCTACTGAATCTGTGATGCTTTGTTATAGCAGCCAAGGATTGAGGCAGCATTGGAAGGCTCTGTGCCTAGGATACTGAGGGGGCAGTGCTCAAGTGTTTGGAATGAATTGGAATGGAAAAGGAGAGAGAGGACCAGAAGATCCCTGGTCTTCCTCTCCTTGCCTCAGGCTTTCCTCCACTGAGCCATACACACTAGGAGCATGTGAGGCTGACATATGGGTAGAGGATACAGTTTCAATATGGTGTACCCACGGATCCATGGGGATACCTGTATGGGACTGAGAGTACCTAGCAGCCATGGATACCAGACAGACAAGCTCTTCAGCTGAAGACCAGGGTACAGACCTCCAGGCAGACTTCAAGTCTTAAAACCTCAGGTCCCTCCAAGCAAGTTTTAGGTACTTTCCAAACCCCCATTTTGATAGCAGATTCAGGAACTGGAGCCCGAAACAGAATCATGGTGCATACAATAGACATGAGGGTCCCTGGGATCCCAGGGTATTCTCACTGGGTACCTGGACAGTGCTCTGCACCCAAGCTGTGGGACTGTGTTAAGTCAGGAGCCTTTGAGTCAGCTTGAACTTCTTACTGAGTCTTTCCATCCCTGAATGTGATCTATGGCCCTGCAAGGAAGCCTCCCATTGTGCTTTGATCCCTGTTGTAGTGGGGAAGGACTCCCATGGAGTGCTAAGGAGGGTCTTGGGAATTCAGGGAATCCAACAAGAAATGAGCAAGACAGAGCAGCTGTACCTCATTACCAAACAGTGTGACTCTGACACTTCTACATGAGGATCCCAAGCCCTCCTCACGGAGACTGATAAGACCCTATGCAGTGTGATAAGAGCAGCAGGTGGAGTAGCTAGGGATGTGTGGCTTCTGCCAGCCCGAGGATCAGCCAGTTGTTACTACCTGTGAACCCAACATGACAAGAATGCTTGTTTCTATCCAATGTCGGAGGGCAGCCAGACAAATAAGACTCTGTCTACTGGGGCAGTGGGTATAATCAAGATCTGGGCAGACATAGTGGGCTGGCATCAGACTCCTGTGTTCCCAAACCACAGGGACCAACGTGCCTCAGAGCTTAGCATGTTGGAATTCCCATATTGAACCTGCTCTTCCACTTACTCCTGAGCACGGAGTGTTCTGTATTAATCTATAGAGCTGTGGTTCTCTGTGAGTCTCGATCCCATTCGCATGTGTCACATATCAGATATCCTGCCTGTCAGATATTTATATTACAACTTACGATATTCGCAAAAATTACAGTTATAAGGTAGCAACTAGATAATGTTACGGTTGGGGTCACCACAGCATGGGGGTCTGTATTAATGAGTCTCAGCATTAGGAAGATTGAGAATCACGTCTATAGGCGAAAACGTCTAACAGTGAGAGCAAGGATTGTCTCTGATTCTCTGGCTGAATTTTGCCTTCTCTTTACTTATATTGTGTTATCAGGTCTAGTTTTAATACAAGGGGAAGCACCTCGTCTTACTGCAACTTAATATGCCATGTTTGGTTGATATCCACGAGAGGGAGGCCTGCCCTTTTCTGAAGAGATATGGAGGAGGAGTGTGTGGGGAGGGGTCATAGGGAAGCTGGGGGAGGGACTGGGAGGAGAGAAGGGAGCAGAAACTGTGGTGGGGACATAAAAAATATAATAAAATATCCCTCAAGGCCTATAGTGTCAAAGCAGCTATACATCTGAGGTCACCCAACAGGCAGTCTCCCTCCTGGACCGTCCATCTGAAGTGTGATTTCAACTAATCTCATGACTAGCTTGTCCTGCACACTGTGCCTTCAGCCCACAATGGCACTTTGCTCCCTATATCCCCCTCCCCACCCCACAGCATTCCTCTCTTCTGCCAAAGGGTGACCTACCACCTTCCTTCTAGTCAAGGGGCCCAATTTCCCCATCTCCTTCATTATCTCTCCTCTGAAATTAAACTGTCATTTAATCGTGGCTGATTTTATGGTTTAATTTCCAAGGGCAGTTATTTCAAGGTTCAGTCCATGTCATTGCCGTCTCTGTGAGCTTCAGTGGTATTGATTCTGTAACTGAGACGGGTTTGGATGTGTTCTGTCCCACCATCCCCACCAGGTAGCAGGACCAAGGTCACTCTGGGAGAAAAAAGTCTAAGGACTTTCTTAGAGGTTTGGGGCACATCTGTAGCCCTACCATTCTGGAAGCCGAGGCAGGAGGATGAGGAGTTTGAAGCCACCTCAGGTCATATAAGGAGACTGTTTTAAAATTAAAACAAAACAAACAAGAAACTATAAAACCACCCCTCCTGGGAAAAGTATGAATTGATTTGTATTCTCCACATTCTGACATGTCTGCATGCCACAGGAGTCTAGGGACACTTTACCCCATCTAAGGCAAAGACCTTCTAAAACCCAGCGTAATTCTAAGAGTGTCCCTTTAAACTTTCTACTATAAACTTTTGTGTATGTATGTGATGTGAATGTTTGTGTTCCTGCATGTGCATGTTTGTCTGTATGCAAGTGCACATGCCGTGTACATCTGTATGTGAAACACAGAGGCTGTATTCTTTCAAGGATATCAACCTTAGCTTTTAGACAGGGTTGTCCATTGGCTTAGGGCTCACTGATTCAACTAGACTGGTTATTCAGGGACGCCCCTGGGTCTCCTTTTCTGAATATCCCTAGTTCTGGTATTCCAAGCACCATCCACCATGTCTGGGTTCTGTGGCTCACACTCAGGTCCTTAAGCTTACAAGGCAGAGTTCCCCAAGAGCTCCTGGAAATGTTTATTCCAGTGACCCAGCTCTATCAACCATCAATCATTTAGTTTGATTGTCACTGTGGCCGGATACCTGAAGAAACACTTCAAAAGGGAAAGACTTGTGGCTCATGGTTCCAGAGAGTTCAGTAGATCATCCTTAGATCCAGTGAGGCAGATTGTTGTGCTGATGGGAGCATATGACTGCAGCTCCTCACTCCTTCCAATCAGGAAAAAGGGAGGGGCCAGGGACCAGGTATAAAGCTCCTAGAACCAACTAAAAATGACACTATCAACTGGGGACCAAAGCCCTTAAGATGAGAGCCACTTGGGGATACTTTCTGCTCTAAGTACCACTGGCCTTTTCCAGGTCTTTCCTTCCTAAAGCCATGGGGCTGACTGGTACTTCTACTTGGCTCTGTGTTAGGGCCATGGTTAAAGCCCCACTGCTTCAACATGCTAACTCTCCTTTATTTCAAAATATTTTTTTCTTCTCTTCCTTGTAGCTGTTATAATTTTCTTGTACTTAGGCTTTTGGCTTTTTTTTTATTTTGGAGCAGACAGAAGTTTGTCAACTTTATGCACTGATTTTTTCATGTCCTAGGAAACACATCTTCAATGATTTATTGATCTCTCATTTTTAATGATTCTAATTAATTAGTTTGTGTGTTTAGACCTTAATTTACTAGATGTAATTCTTTGAGCACTTGACCTGTATGGATGGCCATCCTTTTCATGGAATGACAATCATGAATAAAGCAGGGATAAGCTCTCATTGGTCATTCAGGCTTCAGGGCAGACCAGTGGTCATACTAGGTTGCATGGTGTGCTCTAGAAAGGTCTATAGATAGCTTCAGTTGACATCAATTGAGGCAGTCTGAGCCTGTGGTTAAGGAAGTGGGCCCCAAAGACACCAGGTATATATGTTTTAGGAGGTTCATGGGTCTGCAGAGATGCTGGCCTCATAGGACCAGCAAAAGGTGCAAATTGCACACATGTGAAGAGCACATGAAACTTTGAGGAAATAGGACAGAGGGTCAGAGTGGGTAAACTGCCAAAGGGAAGTCTAGCTTGGAATCAGGCCACATGGTGACCACACCTCCTGCTGTCCTCTATTTCTGGTGGCTCCGAGACAAGAACAGAACACTTTTCTCTCCTTTCTATTGGCTTCCCTCCCTTCTTGTCTCTCTCTTCATCCCTTCCTCCCTCCCTCTTTCCCCTAGTGTCCCTCCTTTCTTTCCCTTCCCCTCACTCTTTCCTCTCTTTCTCCTTCTCTCTTTTTCTTCCCTTTTCTTGCCTTCTTGCCTTCCTTTACGCTCATCCTTCTTCCTTTCTTCTCTCCCCTTTTCCTTCCTTCTTCATGAAGAGATTTAGAATGTGCCTCTGGAGTCCCAGGGCAGGCTCTGTCCCAGTACTGGACAGAAGACTGCATCTTGTGTTTGCTCTTGTTCCAAATCCTCCTCTTGGTGTTGGGGTGAGTTCTATGCAAGCCTACTTAAGCTTTTGAGAACCCACTGGAATTTATGAGCCATAAAGGACTATACATTCTTGTTCAGTAAGTTCACATCTTATTAAAGATGATACTAGGTCTCTTTCTTCCTCTCTGATAGGTTTTGCTTAGTGAGTGCATCACTCTAATGGACTTAGATGTGCCCTTGCTCTTGATGTCCCATTAAAGACTGAGAGGATTTGGGAAGTGCAGTAGGAATTTTGTAGCACCTAACTTGATTCTCTCATGCTCTCTAGGACTTTCCAATAATGGTATATTACTATCAGGGCTTCAGGACTGGAGGATGGTTGGAATGAAGACACTAGTCCCTTGCTGTGTCACTGTATCCTACTCAGGTCCCTAGTTGGGAAACATGGTGCCTGCTACTAAGTCACTTAACTCCTTGTACAACATTATATTTGTGTCATTTGTACATTATTTTGTGTGTTGTTTGTATGTATGACTTTAACTCCAAATACCTTTGTGAGGCCATACTCCAGGGTGAGGGTACCATTCTCTGTAAATGTCAGATACCACCTACTCGTTCAGGGGTTTCCATACGACCCTACTTTCACTAACTGGCTACAAATTTGGGTGCCCATGGTCTCCCTCACTTCTCTTTTACATCCATCACTATGAAAAAAATAAAAAAAACATTAAGCTCTACCTTTATTTTTTAGTTGTCTTCCAGCCAAAGGGCACAGGTTAGACCTAGCTGCAGAGAGACAGACAAAGGGTCTTGAAATATCCCACTTTGTCCTCAAATCTCAATCTGCCACATCTAGGAGCTTCTGGGTCTGTGATTTGGGGGTACACAGTATGTGGTCAGGTTGACTGAATAGATGGACAGAGAGTGAAACTGAATCTCTGCCAGCACCTCCTTATTGCAGGTGGGACATAGGTTAGATCCAGAGTGCATTGCAAAGCTGGAGTTAGAGGTCAACCAAAATCCGCTGCTTAGCAGACAGGAGTCATTCAATCATACAGTGTCAGGTATGCTCTGCCCACTCTCAGTGATGGACAGTCTAATCACTGAGAAAGCCCAAGGACTTAGAGATTCCCTCACTCCTAAGGAAGATGGAGAAAGGAATGCTTTTCTTCTGTGTTGTCCTGATAGTCAGAGTCTTGGTCTGACTTTGTTTGGGAATGTGAAACCTTTAGTGCTAGGAAGAAGAGTCTAGATTCCACCCATGCCTGTCTCGTGTGTCCCTTGGCAAGGCTGAGTCTGTCTAGCAGGCAGGGGACGTGAAGTTCTTCTTGTCTCTCTGACTGTGATGTGGAAGGGGTTTCTCTTGCTCAGATACATACCTAGAATACCAAAAGCTCTCTCTGCAAATCCTGCTTTTAGACCTCAACTTCTAGGTCAGACTATTCTCAGTTTGTTGGCCTATTCTGGAAATTTCCATCTTGATCATTACATATCATTACGGTCTGTGGTGAGCAGGGAAAATTCTGACCATCAGTCAAGTCTCATAGTTGTGTGCAGCGGCATGCATACACTTGTGTGCCTTAGCTAGGGCAAACTGCAGTCCAAACTGGTTCCTGATTTCCTACCAGGATGACATTGTGCTGACTACAGTGTGCACAGTCACTCAGCTCTGGGTTCCCATGGAATAATCTTCGATCCCTCTCAGCTTCCTACAGAGTGGGTCTCTGTACAACCCACACACCACCAGTGAGTGGTCCTGTTGAATTTCTGAGGTTTGTGTTCAGAGAGCTCAGGGGAAGGGGTGTGAACAACCCCTCAAGCCCCACACCACACCAGGACTTCTGATCTCTATCCCAAAGGATGTCTTTGTCTCGGCTTCCTCCCCCTTACTCCTGGTGCTCTGAAAACCAGGTGCCTTGTGGTGGAACTCCATTCTTCCCTCCTCTCAGTATGGCTGAGCCATGCTGGAATTTTCCAAAAGAGCATCACTGAGATCTGAGGGTGAGCGAGAAAGAAAAAAAACCCACAGAGGCACGGCAATGCACAGCCCAGAAATAGACCCACTCCCGACAGGCAGATTCTGCTCTCAGCCTGCTGGGGAGAGCACAGGGCGACCTTGGAGCCTCTCTGTGCTGATCAGCCATATCCCTACCCCCAGCCTGGAGTAGGTGGCTTGACTCCACTTGGCTGCTTGTCTTCCAGCCTCCAGAGCCTGGCTTTGAGTGAGACAATGACATTCATTTTTCAGGAAAAGGGGCTCAAATCCCTTTATGTGACTGGCAAGCTACCTGTCCACTCCCTTCTCATGAGAGGCCTGCTCTGGCCCCTGCTTCTCATATTCCATTCCATGTTTCCATTTCCATTCCATGTTCATATTCCATTCCATGTTTTGATATTTCCAAATGCCTGCAGTTATCATGAGCAAAGACCTCCAGGCCTTTTCCCAAATGATTCCTAGAGCTGGAAGATGCTAAGCTGGACACCCAGGGTCCTTGCATGGGAAGCCCAGGCTGCTAGAGCTCTCCTGAGCTTGTGGGTGTGTGTGACCCGGAACAGGCAGCCTTATTCTGAGATGCCTTGGCCCTTCAGACCTTCTCTGGGAGCCATCTAGCCTGACACCTGCCAAGGAGATGATGAAGGGCCAATTGAAACTTTGTGACAAGTTGAAGGGTCCTCATTGGTGAAGTCAAAGGAAGTGCAACTGGGCAGAAAAGGCCACTCCAGAGATCACTTCTGTCCACCCACCTGCTTAGCATGACAAAGGAACAAGCACTCTGCCAGCCCGCACTCCCCTGCTGGGAGCTGTGCACAGATAACCCCAGATCAGATCAAGACAGTGAGTGCTGAGTCTTGGCAGTCTACTGAGTGGCTTTCAAAAACCATGCATTAGCACTGGTATTCAGAAAAAACACAAGAATTTTATAGAGGATTGTCCTAAAATAACTTGCCTTTATTCACCCACCCACCTGCCTATCTCCTTATCCATTTATCTGTCTTTCCACCCACCTACTGGCTCATCCATTTATCCATCCATCTGCCTACGTATCTACTTGTCCATCCATCCATCTATCATCCATTCATTTATACATTTGTCTACCCACCCACCCCCTTATTCACTTACTCATTTACCCATCCTTCTACCCGCCTACCCTTTTACCTGCTTCTTCATCTACCCACCCGCCTATCCATCTGTCCATATATTCATGCATACATTCACCTACTCATTTATCTATCCACCCATCTGTCCATCCATATATCCATCAGCCACCAATCCATCTTTCTCTCCACCTACTCATCCATCCACCAACTCATCCACTCAGAAATCTGTCTACTCATTATACGTAGCTCCATGAATCCTGTCTTCTGTTTCCCTTATATATTCGTATTCACACATATTCATATACTCATATGTATGACATGTCCTCATCTACCACGTTATGGGTCACTGTACTGGCTGGTTTTGTGTGTCAACTTGACACAAGCTGGAGTTATCACAGAGAAAGGAGTTGAGGCTTGGCCCCATGAAGAGAGCCTGTGAGAGGCTATTGGTGAAGTCTAGTTGCATCAAAAGACAGCAGTATTTTGAAAATGCCAGTACCATGAGATGACCACTAAGAACAACAGGAGCAGTGGAGTACAGGCAGCTGGAGCCTAGAAGACAAGGTGTGTGTTACAAAAGGCAGAGCTGGAGAAGTGGCCCAAACCCTTGGAGGAGCCCAGAAGATCATAAGTGGATCCCAGACATTGGACGGTTAGAGTTTGATTTTGCTTTTGATTGTGACGGTGCCCTTATATTTTTTTCCTCTTGAAGTAAGAAAGTGTTTTAGTGGAGCCCACAGTTAAGAGACTTTAAATTGTAAAAAGACTTTAAATTTTAAAAGAGATTGGATATTTTAAAGGTATTAAATTTTAATATGTAAGAATTTGCAAAGACTGTGGGACTTTTAAAGTTATTTAGATCTTGGGGATGAATAAGAGAGTAAGAGTTAAGGCTTAATAGTGGTTGTGTTTGAGTGTCAAGTTGACAAGGGGGTCAATTACACTGACTGTTTTTGTGTGTCAACTTGATATAAGCTGGAGTTATCACAGAGAAAGGAGCCTCCTTTGAGGAAATGCTTCCATGAGATCCAGCTGTAAGACATTTTCTCACTTAGTGATCAAGGAAGAAGGGCCCATTGTGGGTGGTGCCATCCCTGGGCTGGTAGTCCTGGATTCTATAGGAAAGCAAACTGAGCAAGCCAGGGGAATCAAGCCAGTAAGTAATATCCCTCCATGGCCTTTGCATCAGCTCCTGCTTCCTGACCTGTTTGTTTCCTTTGGTGATGAACAGCAATGTGGAAGTGTAAACTGAATAAATCCTTTCCTCCCCAATTTGCTTCTTGGCCATGATATTTTGTGCAGAAATAGAAACCCCGAGTAAGAGAGATAGAGTACACTGAGGAGGCATTAAAGCTGTGACCCTGCAGAGTCTGGAGACAAGGTGGCCTTTAGAGCCAGGTGGAACAAGGTTTTGGATGACTGCATGACCCTGGGTGAGCCTGAACTCAGAGCCATTGTTCCTTTACCTCCAAATGACCATCTCAGGTCTTAGCTAACAGTGATGGCTTCCCACCCTGCCCTCTTGCCCCTGCCCAGGCAGCAGCTCTCATCTCCTGTGGTTAAGGTATGGTGGACAAACAGAAAGGAGCTGGGAGCTGTTTTTAAATGCCAAGAATAGGTCTTTTTTCTTGACAAAGAAACAGATTTGTTCGATGTGACTGTCTGAAGACAGATGCAGTGATGGCAGATGGAGCTTGAGGACAATAGGTTCTGAGTGTGTAAGACAGAGCTGTCACTGTGGGAGAGCTCACAGGCAAAGGGCTGTGAGTCTCAGTAAGGCTAGGGATCCAAAGATTTGTGGGAAGCTTCAGGGATGGGGCTGGAGTCTATAAGAGGCCTTGAAGTGGCTTCAAAGAGAGTCTTAGTGGTCCTGGGATTTCATGGGACTGTGGGAACCCTTGAAGGAAGGTGTTCCCTATAAGTTCTTGGCTGGGTAGTGTGGCTTTTATGACTTGATGGCGTTTTCAACTTTGAGACCGAGGATGCCTAGAGCAGGGGCTATCACCTAATACTATACCATACTGCTGTCCTTGGACATGCTGTGAGTGAAGCTGGAGTCCAGACCTTGGTCCTCCTCAATGAGATCATATGGCAGTGAGTAGGACCCCTGTCTTCACTCTCTGGATTGTGGGTAGATGTCCAGTACCCACTTGGGTACCTAGGTTTGTCATCTGTCAGAGATTCAAACACTGGGGAATGGGGCTCTTAGGAAGCCTGGGAGAAAGCAGGTGAGTTCTGTTTCCCCCTTGGGTCTTTTAACTAACCCACTTTACATCCCACTCACTGCCCTTCTCCTGGTCACCTCCTCCCACAATTCTTTCCTCATCCCCCCTTCCCCTTAAGAAAGCTGTTTAGCTACATTGAACCGACACAGCGTGTGATCTTAGTTTCTTCTTATTTTTATCCGTGTTCATAGAAGATGGATATTTGGGGTATCAGCAGTCTTGGAAAAACTTCTTCTTCATGGATTTGGGGTTTTTCTGAAGGATTTGTTATTGGGAGTCCTGTTGTGGAGTGTGAGGTGAGAGGGGAGATGGAAAGGTGGTAACTGTGGTCAGACCCAAATTCTTGCAGGTGCAGATCTTCCTATTAGAGTCTGAGGACAAGAGCCACAGTAGGGAACAGAAGGAGATCAAAGAAGTGGCCAGAGAAAGTCAGCTGGTGTGTGGCTTTGAACTTCAGATACAGGAAGGCAGATTCTTCAATAAAGGCTGAGTGGGGCACCTGTCTTGTCTGCTGAATCACCAGGAATGAAGATTGGTCTCAATAGGGTAATATGTAGCCCCAGAGACAGCATGCTGCAAAGGAATTTGGGAGTAAGTCTACTGTCTTGAATTCTTTGCATCACTGTGATTTTTGAGTTTCATCTGGGCTTAGAGAAAAGACAATCTGGGTCTCAGCTTCTTGGAGCCATGTTGACCACCCAAAGGGATGTCAAGAGCAAGGTGTGAGACAGCATGGTATTGAATCACCACAGGATCAAAGGGCAGAATGTGGAGGCTGCACTTGCTGCAGCATCCCTAGTGTCCTGGGGTTTCGCCCTGATACTGTACCCCCTAGCAGAGGAGAGCATGATGCTTGAAGACCTGGAACAGAGAATGCATTATGGTTAGAGTCCTGCTGGCTGAGCCTACTGGGCTAACTTTACAAGCTTAAAAAAATAAAGCCTGCCAAGTTGACCTGCCAGTCTTTATCTCTCCAAGCATTTTCAATGTTTTGGAAACAGCAGGGGAAAGAACAGGCTTAGTCAGACCACTGTTAGTGTACGGAGACTTAGGGCTAAGGAGCAGTATAAGCTCCATTACTTACTGCCATCTACTTAGCATTGATCATGATATCTTACAGCCTCTTTGTAGTCTTCATAATTAACATTTAATGGTTGCAAAAGTATTCACCAAGGCCACCAAATGCAAAAAATGTGAATGTAGATGCCGACCTTGCACCTTCCATAAAAATTTACTCAAAGTGGATCACAGACCTGAATGTACCATGCAGAGCTGTGAACCTCTTAGCTAGTGACACAGAGTTATAAGTGACCTTGGACTCAGCCTCAAGGATGTACAAAGACTACAAAAGGCATGGTTCATGAAAGAGGAAAGAAAAGAGGAGAGAGATAAGCTAGGCCTCATTAAAATTAAAACTCGCTCAGTGGAACACTGTTCAGAGGACAAAAAAGACAAGATAGAGACTTGAGAAGTGCTTGCAAGACACACATCTGACAAATAGCTCATGACCAGAACCCTCAAAATCAACAATAAGGAAACAACTCAGTTAAGAAGCAGGCACTTCTCACATGAAGTTTATGCACTACACCCATTCCTCTAGGGCTGATAGATCTCCAAGCAAGAAGGGACAGGAAGATTGTAGAAGTCAGAGGTGGCAGATGACAACAAGAAAACAGTTTCTATGAACACAACACAGCAACTGCACAGAAACTCACAATGATTGTGACCCTGTGCACAAGACCTGCTAAAGATCCAACCAGACAAAACTCCAACACAGCAAGGGGCAGAGGGGATCAAAACTGTATCCCTACCTAGATGAGGAGCTATTGACATTTGATTGATGCTGAAAGAGAGATAGAGATAGGTAGAGAGAGACAGAGAGTGACAGAGAATGACAGAGAGAGACAGAGAGGGGGAGGAAGGAGAGAGAGAGAGAGAGAGAGAGAGAGAGAGAGAGAGAGAGAGAGAGAGAGAGGAGATTGATTTTTTAAATGACACTTTTTAAAAAAAATGATGATCCTTGGTAGGTAGACCTTATACCAGACAGGCCATGCTTCCGAGACTAGTTGGAAACACAAATCAGGCTTGAGAAGAAGAAAAAAAAACCCTCCAGGTTCGGTAGTTGGGTGGGGAGAGAAGAGAGGGCAGGGAGAGTGGATGTGAGAGAAATTAGAAGGGTGAATGTGGTCAAAATACATGGCTGAAAATACTCAATGAATTAACAAAATACTATTTTAAAAAAAAGCAAGCAGGTTTGTAGGTACACTTCACAAAAGGAGATATGTAGATGTGGAGAAATAATGACACGAGACACTTGCAAACAACAGAACTAAACTATTACCAGGCAGTTAGAGTGGCCACACAAGTGCTGGTGGGGATGTGGAAGAGCTCACCCCCATTGTATCATGAACTGTAAGGTGGTATGGCTGCTGTGGAGGGTGGCTTGGTGGCGACTTCTTAAAAAGAAGAGTCAGCAATCACAGTCCTTCTTACACAAGTGAATGCAGTCTTCAGTCTACACAGCAGCCTATATGTGAAGGTTTATAGAAGCTTTAGATCTAAGTGCCAAGACCTGGGGGCAGATAGGATGTCCCACAGTTGGTGGACATTAAAAGTGTGGTCCACTGGGTGGAGTACAACTCAATGATGAAAGGAACACGATGGCCAGCGAGATGGCCCCGTCAGTAAACTGCTGGGAAAGCCGTCACAATGATTTGACTTTGGATTCCTTCACTCACTGAAAAAGAGAGGTGGTGCATCATGTTTGCACTGGGTAGCAAAGACAGGACTGATCCTTTCCTTGGAGCTTGCTGGCTAGCCACCCTCAATGAATTGGGATGTTCCATTGTAGGTAAGAGGCCATGTCTCATAAAAGAGGGTGGCAGTGATTAAAGAAGAACCCCATTGATAAATACATGCAAACACACATGTTCAGATGCTCCTTCACACACACACACACACACACACACACACACACACACACACACACACAGAAAGGAAATCTTATCAGGCAAGAAACCTGTAGAAGAATCATAATTTTACATCTCTAAGTCATCTGAAATCAATAGGCAGAGTGACTTTCTGGTAAAGACCAATCTTTGAGGGCAGCAGAGAGATCGGGGGAAGTGGCAGGGAAGTCCCCTGTGTGGCATTGTCATGGTGAATTCATGTCATGTGATTGGCCAAACCCATGGGATTTATGGCATACTAACACTAGCACTATCAGACTGTCATAGACATCTCATCCAGATATGTGATCTTGATATCAGGAGTGGTGCTATTGGAACTGTGTGCTTTCTGATCAAGTTTTCTATAAAGTGGGAACTTTAAGGGCTGGAATCTATCCAACACTACCACAGAAAGGTAGTCAACTGACTGTAGGGTCTGTAAAGCCTACTGACTTTGTGAAAGACTTTCTGTCTTCTCCCTTCACAGGATCAGTAGTCTTTAGCACTCACTTTCTACTGACTCTGAGTTGCCTGTAACATCCCCTGTAGAAATGAAGAGTGTGAAGCCTGGGGCTGGGTAGTCATTCATTTCTGTTGACTTGGATTGCTTACCTGAGCCCCACTGTGAAGGAGGGATATTAGCATTATTGATGCCAAGTTTGGAAGTGTTTTGCAATGGTGGCCATGTTATGTCCAAGATAAGAACTAAGATTCCTATGCCTCCCCATCTGAGGTACCTACTGTCTGCTTTTTAGTGGTTTCCCAGCATAGACTTTCATGACCTGTTCTTGGCTGAGCCTCTTCTGTCTCCCCAGGCACAAGATAGTCATGTTTTGCTTCAGTCTCCAACATGGGATCCATTAATTTTGATTGCTCAATTTCTGCTCCAGCACCATGGATAGCTACCAGTAGGCAATACAGACCTAAAGTCCTTTGCACAAGAGTCCTGGGGCCTGTGCTTCCCAGTGATTCTTCAAAGTTGTCCATCACCCAAAGCTGACCAGCATGCAGCTAGGTATGTTTTTATGACCTGCTCCATACTCTGTACTGTGTTGATGCATTCACAGTCTGGAACTCTGTCTTTATGGTGGCAGGTTCCCACTGGATCACAATTCCTCTGTCCTAGAGGGAAGCCTGGCATAGCAGGCCCTCGAGCATAGAACTAGTCCTGAACATGTTATGTTGTGGTAGCTCCAGCCCACGTTTTTGCAAGTCCTTCCATCTTTTGAAGATATGTGCTTCCTCTACTTAGTGGAGTTCCAACTGTCTCTTCTCCAGCAGAGCAGAGAGAGGGTGGGAGGGGACTGACGTCTGAGTGTATACAGCAGACATCAGGCAGGCTACAGGTATACTGCAGACTCCCTTTCACCTTTCATTCCGTCTTGCCCTAGATCTTGAGCCTGTTGTTCACTGTCAGCCTTCTTGTCCTGATTTGATGTTTGTGTCTAGAGCAGAAACCTAGTAGGGGCAGCTTCCTAAGTGTCCTCATCTACCACTTATTCCATCATCTTCTTAAGGACATCAGACACTCTCATTTTCTTTCTCCTTTTCTTATTCTGTATCCATTTCCTTTTCCTCTGACCTGTGTGGGAGTTTCCACCTATATCCAGGAAGACGAAGACTGGCTTGTTCCTGAAATCAGGGTTTGGAGAATTGCCTGGACCTATGATGCAGGAGGAGTGATCAGGATACCCTCCTTCTAGGGGTCCGGACTGGGGTCTCTGCATAGCTGGTTCTTACCTTAAAAGCCAGCTTCTTACCCTGTTGCTCCTGATAGTCCCCTGCTACAGTGTGAGAGGCCATATGGACAGAAGGGTTATTTTTGGAAAGTAGGACTGTGTTTAATACGTTCTCTATGTTAGCGCGTTGGAATGCCAGACTGTCTAAAAATACCCCAGTTGAGACGTGCTCTCAATAAATAGAGGAATTAGCTTGCTTGCCATCTAGTTGCTTTCCTCTGGTCACTTGGCTTTCAAGTGTTCTTTGAACTGGCAAGCTCACAACTAAACCTTGAGGACACCTAGCAGGGCACCTAAGACTTTGAGCTACATTGACAAAGTATCTGGGTCCAAGCCCTCTTCTTGATGTTTGTCTGTGTGATCTCAGGCAGGTTCTGAAAGGTCTTGCTACCTCAGTCTTCTCTCTTGTTATTGCTTGAATTGCAGGTGTGTGTGGCTGACTTTGACATTCTTATTTACATGTTATTTACATATTTACATTTGCAGGCCAGTGTTCTCAGCCACCTTTTGTGTGTGCATGCTCTATTTGGGCATCTAAAATGCCCTCTGTTAAAGAGAATTTCAGCCTACAGTGGGTCACCATAGTTCTATATGGTGCATTACACCCTTGCGCCTCCCTTATGAGTGACTTTGTAATGGTGAGCACATATCCTTGCCCATCCTACCCCATTGCTCCTCACTTCTGTTGGTTTCTCTGTCTTTCATCTTTTTGTCTGTGCAAGAACAGCTCACACAGTGCTTTGGATTTTACATCTGGATTCTCTCACTTAACATGATATCCTCTAGGTTGATTCATGTTCTCATGAATGACAAGATCCCCTTTAAGAGCGGAACAACCATACCCATGCCATCCTTCCTTTATCTGCTCACCTGTAGGTGGACATCTCAGTGTTTGTGTGTCTCTGTTCTTGCAGGCAAGGGCTGCAGTGAGCATGTAAAGATGGTAGTCTCCACAAGAGGCTGGCATAATTTCCGTTGAGATTACACAGAGTTGGACTGTGGGACTTTATGATGATTCTCCATTAGAATTCTTGAGGAGCCTTCAGGTTCTCCTTCCTGACAGCAGTGATGATTTCATCTTCTTTATCTGTAACATGCAGCTGATTCCATACCTGCCAGAGGGACCATTTGTCCAGCAGCTGAAACAAAGTTAGCGTACGTAATGCTTGTGTTCATAGGGTAAGAGTAATCAGCTCTGCAACTGGAGATTTCTGAGTTTCTGCATGGTTACACTAACGACTTGGAGGAAGTCTAGTTACCCTTCCCCCACACACACCTAGACCAGCACTGGAATGGATTAACAGGGAAGGTCACACAGTTCATTTACCATATTCCTCTATGTTTGGTAAACTGTACAGAAATTGTCCTGCATTCCTGTGCACCCCAGGTTGATATCGATGGGGTCCTTGCCCATCTTAATTATTTGGTCCTCAGGTATGCCTGAGGTCACATGAATAATATATAGCAAAGTTTGAATGCGTTGTCTTTCTGGTGTGACTGTAGTCTGTAGTCTGGTGTGCAGAAGCCTTGTCTGTTACTGAGGGATGGAACCCTAGGGGGTCTGGAAGAGCACATACTTGCTTATTACACACCACCTGCTATAAGAATCAAGACACAGTCACATGCTGGAAAGACAATGAGGTAAGAGCAAGGAGCTGGGGTGCACAGAGAGGGTATGGGGCAAGTGACGGGAAAGCATCTGGAGGAACTGAGTGAGTCATTCAGATGCCCCAGTCACCTGGAACTGAGGACCTCTGGAAGACACAGAGAGACACCTAAGACTATTTCCAGCAAGGGCAGGGGGCCAGGGGTTTGTCCTGAAACCCCATTGGTTCAGCTGTCTGCCAGCATGACAGATCATGGAATTTCTGGACAGACCAGAGGTGGAGATGGTTTTGCACACACAATCTCACAGAGATTGTGCTGCCTGAAGAGATTCAGCTTGGGAGAGCAGTTCACTATGCATCTGAGCAGGAGATCTCAGGCTACCTCTGCAGAGGTTAAGTAGGAAGGTTGACAGAGAACAGCTGGGCACAGACTCTAAACTGGGGGACAGAGGTTGAGAATGCCTGGGCCTCTTAGAAGTTAATGTCATTAGCACTACAGATTCCCCATCCCAATCCAAGGCACAATCCTGAGAACTGATATCATTCTAAATGGTTCTGGAAGCCATAACCACTCAAGTTTATAATCTGTGTCTTGTTAATGTCCACTAGGGTAGACGCATCATGCCCTAGGTCAGAGATCCTACTGCAGGGTCTAGGCAGACTGATTTGTTTGCTCTGGAGTTCTGGGATGGCAGAGTGGTTTCTGCTCTGGAGCTTGTAAGCACAAGGTCAGCCTGGTTTTGCCCAGGACACAAAGTATTGCTGTGTCTGGCTGTACATCTTTCCCTCTTTTCTTCCAGGTCAATTTCTGTGACCTTAGGACTGTGGCAGATAATAAGTACTCAATAGATACCCAGCAAGGGAATGCCATAAATATGCTTAATGACCAAACTTCTGCAGCCACTGCATGCATGCATGACCCACATCTAGAGAACACACCCCCTCAAGACAGGCTGCATAAACTGCCTTAGGAGATCAGGGCCCAAAGTGGAGCTCAGGGTAGGGGCTTAGGGCACTGAATTAGGGTTAAGAGTCTAGCTAATGTCAGGCCTCACGGTTCTGGTTGGCACTCAGGGCCTAGGATCAGGACTCAGGACTCTAGGTTGGGGACTCAAGTCCTTGGCTCAGTCTAGTAGCAAGCAAGTTACCTCTTCCAAAGCCTCTGAACTCCTTCCCAGCTCCCTTTCTTGGCAATCAGATGCTGCAATAGCTCCCTATACTCAGCTCCTGGGATTCAAGTCCTCTAAGATTCCAATATCTGAGCCAAGGCTTCCTTCCCAGCTGTCCTTCACCCAGCCAGCCCTCATGGCCCAGTAGATGTGTGCTCAACACTATAAACCAGGCTGTCTTCACATCATACCCACTTTTGTGTTGAGGAGCACCCACCAAGGATACTCCTGTATCCCTGGCACTGGCCTTTGCAGTTTCCAAGGACCATGTAGCTCATTCAGGAGTCTTAGTGCTGTTTTGAAGGACCACAGAGTCAGGGATGAGCCTGATTCCTTCTCTAGTGGGGAGCTAATCTAGGCTGGTTCCTTATTGATGGAGTGCCTTCTGTAGAGTTTTGAAAACCAGGAGCCACAGAACACATGATCCTTGAGACTCCAGAGACTCCAGAGCTTCTGAGAGTCCCTGACAACCTGGGCCAGTGTGGCTCATAGCAGCTAACCTGGGGTATCTTCCATTGCTCATCCTCTTACTTCTAGGCTGGAGACTATTCTTCACTAGTCTCTCTTGTTTCAAGGCTGTGTAAGCACAGGTCTTTGGCCTGTGGCTAATTACACAGAACAATGGTCTTCTCTACTTTTCCTTTCTCCTGGGAATACCCAAGTCCTTTCAACCACAGGTGGAAACCTTCAGAGGCATCTGGAAGTTTTTTCCATGCTCTGGCCTCAGTAAATGACATCAATGGCATGTCCCCAATTTTGCCAGGTGATGGGACAAATCCAGGTGTTCTATGTGTCTACTAAGTGTGTGTGTGTGTGTGTGTGTGTGTGTGTGTGTGTGTGTGTGTAGTCTAATACTGAGTGGTGGGATTGGGCAGTCTGGCCAACCCATTATTATAGCAATTAGAGTGCTGTCAGGGGCAGCTCTGTTTATATAATGAAGGCCTAAAATCAGTCATAGGCCTAAAATCAGCAACAGGCCTGACATACATGTCTGCTAACATAAAGGTTTGGTCTCTGTGGAAAAACACTGAAACAGATAGCTATAAGATAATATAAACAGGTAGCTTTGGTAGAAACTTACCAGCCTGCATAAGAACAAGTAGTCATAGGTCTTGTGGATAGTCATAGACCTTGTGGATATGTAGCCTTGGTAGCCAACTTAGATAAGGACAAGTGAATCATAGTCAGAGTCATAGTGGCCTGTTTGCTGAACCTTCACCCAACTGATACCCTGTTCTGGAAGACATCTGTACTCCCCCTGAACACTTATGTTCCTGCGTCATCCCCTTCCCCACATCCTGTCTTTTTGTGTATATAACCCCTGTGTGAAAAAGTAAAATCAGCTGTTTGATCGGCCTATAGACAAGCTGCTCGTTCTTTGTGTTCCCTGTCCTCCAGTTCTCTCTTCCAGGTCTTCTGATACCAGTTCAATACCCCATGGGACTGGGGCAGGGTGGCTATTCAGGACCCCCAGCTTCGTTCATTCATATCCCCAACCTTCATGACTGTGCAGATATATCTGAGACTAAGCCATCTCTCCATTTTTTTCCCTTTCCATACCACATTCAAGTTTTTAGAAAGGAAACTTGGCCCCGAACACAATCCTGTTTGCAGGCTTGCTATTTTTACCAAGTTCATCCTATTCTTAGTTACTTTTAAAAATAAAGTTGTCAACGGCTTTTTCTTCCCCTGTAACATTTCCGCCACTACCAAGGATGTTAATGAACTGTGCATTCAATCCAGGAAGGAAGAAGCGAGGAGGAGAATGAGGGGCCCGCAGCCTTCTCCCGGAGGAAAGTTCCTAAGAGAGATCTGTCTGTCCGTGGGAGTTGCTGTCAGGGGAGAGGCCGCCTGTGACTTGGGAACACTTCCAGCTTGTCAACTATGAGGGTTTTAGTGAAAGTGGGTTTGAAGGATAAAAGACCTACTTCGGGCAGGGAGGTGGAGGGGGAAGTAGTGATTCTTACTGCAGGTTTCTGAAGGCAATACTGAGACTTTGTGTATGTGAGGGAGGATGAACCCAGTTTAGCAGAACTCCCTGGAAAGGAATTTGGAAAGCCCACCTCTGCATTGACTGCACATGCTCACCCAGCACCATCACCCTACAGCCCCCATCTTGGCCAATTTTTCATCATGTGTGCTGGAGTCATTCTGTAATTAGGAGGAGGGCTTCTAACGACTTCCTTTAATTGGTGAGGTGATTCTTAGACCAAATGAATTTTCTTTTCTGAGTCTCATGTTTATTTCATTTAGTCAAAAGGTGACAAGCCTTTCCTTGCCAACTCTCCCCATTCACCAGTTCTCTCATTCATCCATTCATCCATTCATCCATTCATCCACTCATTCATTCATTCAATGCATGCATTCATTCCGATTGTGGTCCCTAGACTCTGCAAAGTGATTCAGCACAGATGTACATGCAGGACTCTGGGTACCACTTAGGTGGGAGAGAAGGAAGGGGCCCAGGTTCTTTAATGAAGAAGAGCAAGTTGGGGCACAGGCTCAAAGGTAAACCTGGAGACAGCTGGGAAAGCTGTGTGAATATTACTACCCAACCATCCCACCTTTATTTAATTCTATTTATCTTTGAGACAGGATCTCTTACTGGCCTGGGCTCACTGAATAGGCTAAACAGAATGGCCAGTGAACCCTAGAAGCCACCTGTCGTCACTGTATTAGTGCTAGGATTAACCACCACGGCTGCTTTTCTTTTAAGTGGGTTCTGGGGATCAAACTCACAAGGCAAAGACTTTCTTGATTCAGACTTTTCCCTACCCCCAACTAAGGAAGTTTTACCCTCAATCTCTAACAGTCCCAGAGATACACAGCTCCCGTGATGCCTTCCCAGGGCATAGGCCCAGGATTTCCTGAAGCAGAGATGCTCAACTCTGGTGCCTCATGGCTCTCTACCCCTAAACTGGTCCTCAGACCTTCCTAAACTGGCCCTCAGACCTCCCCTGTGTGATTGAATCCACCTGCAGGAGTCCCAATGCAATCCAGGATATGGGACTCCTTCCTATCTGTTCTGAAAGGACTCCCATGACAAGTCAGGAGAACTAGTCAGTTTAGCCAGCTTATATGACAAGGTCACTGACAGCCACCCATCTCCTCTCAAGGGCTGTCTAGCATATTGTTTGCTAGCTGAGGAAGAGGAGATTGCAGTTGTCAGACAAGTCACACGGGACCTTCTTACTGTGAAGCACCAGCCTGTTGGGGCAGAGTAAGTCTGGGTGAAAGAAGGAACACGGACAGCCAGAAACTTCAAGCTCAGTTCTCTGGACTTAGCTGTCCTCTAGAAAGTCCCTTGGACAAGGTGATTAGTATTCAGGGCTCTGAGGTCATAGAGAGACACAGGCCTTTGACCTAGTGTTGATTGTCACTCCCGTGGGAACATGCAGATCAGCCATACTGCAGGACTCCTTTGAGAATCAGGCCAGGTGACCTTTGGAGGCAACCATACGGATAAAGAATGAGGGGGATCTAATAATATGGGTTTGTTTTAAGATTTGTAGGACTCTATGGAGAGCCAGCGACTGCTAAGCCACTGACCCCTGGAACTCAGTGTGCTGTGCCTTTGCTCACGTCCGAACTGTAGGCTGTGGGACCTATCCTGAGGTAGATCTCCAGTGTTGTTTCTACCCCTCAACTGTCTCACTGCTGCCAGGGACCTCAGAAAGTGTACACTCCATCCTCAGGGGATCTGGATCAGGACTGATTGGCCACAGGACTGTGAGAAGAGAGCCAGGGGGAGATGGATGGTTCATGCCTCACAAAAGAATACAGGGGAGATTTGTGGGCACAGATGTGCACATGTCCAGAGAACATCGGGGCATAGGATGTGTCTAACCCTGGGGGGTCACTCTGCCCTGAGAGCTGTGGCCTGGGGAACAGGCTCTGCCTCCTCTTGGATGAGCTCCCTTGACTCTGCAGTCGGTTCTTGGTGATCTTCCTTGGGTGGGGGTGGGATTAGAGGTCGGTGGGTGGGATCCATCTGTGGAACAATGGGTTTGCTTCTTAGGTTAGACCCAGAAGTCACTCAGTCCTGGGTCTTCAGGTCACTAATGGGACCTGGAGATTGGTGGTAGCCAGCACATTGCCATGGGGCCTAAGAAATGATCGGTATAGAAAAGTGGGGTTTGTGTCAAATACCTGGAGTCATTTTCAAGATTATTTATGTAGACAACAGCAGCCCTGCCTTGCACCAAGCTCATCTATTCACTCACAGGATAGGGAAACTGTAAGGACTGAAGTCAACCTGTAAGCCCCACTTGCCCAAGGACAGATAACTTCTGGAAATGCTGGGGGCTGTTGATCATGTAAGATAACAAACCGTGTGTTTTCATTTCAATAAGCAAGTTTGGTTGCCCCAATCGCACAGGATGTGCTTGACCGCATATAAGCGGGAGGCAGAAAGTACATGAGGATGCATGCTTGTCCTCACTGAACACGTGGCAAGAAGTAACATAGACTTTATGAGCACCTGACTAATATAATTCAGTGCCATTCTCTAGGAATCCAAGGTATGGATCTCTCCAGTGTCCGTCTTCCCAGCCATTATTTTAATAAAGCTTGTTTTAATGGAACAAAGGTAGATTTGGTCTTACTCCTCTCAAATTTTAGATTTAATAAAACCGCTTAGCTCTATGCCTCAGCCTAATGATCCACGATCCCTAGCCCTATTCTAGGTGCTGTCTTGTGATTCCTGTTCTGGAATATTTTGATCCTCACCCGCTCCTTGTTAACCCACCCACCACCAGTTCTTGTACTATCTCCACGGCAACCTCTCTCAAGAGTCAGCCTGGCTGTATCTGAAAGAGACAGGTAGAAATCTCCTGGAGGTTTGGCTACAAATGGGGGGAAGCCCTGGGCCTTGCTGTAGTGTTATTCTTTCTCTTTGGAGGCCAGGCAGAGCAATAGCCCTGAGGCTGGGAGAAGGATCCAGGCATGCCCAGCACCCCCTGCACAGTGTTCCCTGGCCAGGATGAACAAGGAGAAACTGCTGTGGGCAGTGATTTTCCCTTCCTCTAAAAAAAGACAACAAGGCCCCTTTCTTTTGGCAAGAATAAGTTCCATATCCTATCCTGAGAGATGTGCTGATCTACCTGGGTTGTTGTCTGCTTCCTGCTGGGACTTGTAGCTACAGCGCATAGCAGGCAGCTATGGAGATTCCTGGGGCAGGCAGACTACACATGAAGCTCTTCCCAGCCTGCCTTCTGGTAGGGACTTTTGAGAGACAGTCCCTCTTGTCATTTGCACCAGAGCTTCTCTAGACACTCTCCCCACACCCGACCAGGGCAGATCGAGCGTAGAAGAGTTGGAGCCGTTTCTTCTTTGCTCCAGAGCAGCCTTTGTCTGGCCCGAGCCTTTGCACCTCCTAGGATTTTTCTCTGCAGAATGCCTGTGAAATTCTAAATGACAGGGGTGTAAGACTGGGGTCCTAATAATGAGGGCTGGAGTCCACAACTGTGTGGACACAAGAGTGCAATCCAGGGTGGTGGGGTAGCTTCTTGGTTGTTAGGGCTAAAGGTAATGTTGGTTAGTTTGTCTTTGTTGCTCTGTTGCTGTTGAGAGGAATAGCCCTTCTCTCTCTTGATCCCTTGCCTTCTTCCTAGATTCTCTTAATCATTTTGTCTGTCTGTCTATCATCTCTATCTCTGTGTCTCTATGTCTCTCTGTCTCTATCTTTTTGTGTCTCTCTGTCTCTCTGTATCTATCTCTCTCTGTCTCTCTCTTTGTGTCTTGTTCCTCTCTCTCTCTCTCTCTGTGACTCTGTGTCTCTAATTCTGTCTCTATCTCTGTCCGTTTCCCTCTCATCATCTCTTCTTCCCTCCCCCTCTCTGTTTCTCTCTCTCTTTTCCCCCTCTCTTCCTCTCTGCCTTTCTGCCTCTTCCTACATAGCATGCACACATATATTCACACAGGCAAATTCACTTCCACCCCTACAGTCATCCTCATCAGACATGATTGCTATGGTGACCTGAAGTTGCCCCTAGGCTTAACCAAGTGACCAGAACTAAAAGGACTTTGAGGCATTTCTCTTCAACTGCATGGCTCAGCACCGACTCCTTCTGTGTCCACACTCACAACACCCCTCTCCACAGCTCAGCAGCCTGACCTTTAGGTGAGAGGAAGGTCAGGATGCCTGATTCAAGGCAGTGAGGTGGGTGAGGAGAAAGGGGCCCCAGTGTGCCACAAGGAGGTTTCAGACACCCATGAGGGCTTGGCAGACATCTGTGTTTGACAGATAGGACCACTTAGCTACCTGTGCCTCCCTTGATGGCCCAGTCACTTTACCTACCCATAGAGTCTGGAAAATGGAAGTTCCACTTTCCTGACTGACGTGCCTTTTGCAGGCTTTGAGGGGACAAAGTCAAACAGGAAACACTTAAAACTCTTCTGCCCAGCTCTAGAGGGGAATCAAAGCTCCAAGGCAGCCAAAGTTCACCCAGGCTTCCCAGGCATTGGCTGCCAAGAGGCAGAGAGAATGGCACTGGATTGGAGGAAACCCTAGTCAGGACAGAGCCTACCATATTGATGATCCATTGAGATAGCACTGTCTTGGAAAATGGGACCAAGCCCTTCTGGGCCTTGCTGGCTCCATCTAAGCCTCTGGTCTCCCAGCCAGGCTGTGTCATTGGCCTGAACTGAAGAAGACCAATTAATAAAGCTGTCATCTCCTTTGGCTTCTCTGATGGATTTGTCTAGGCCAGAACACGAGGCCATAAAGAGGATTCCTAACCAGGCCTGTGTGGTGACATTCTTCGCATCCCGCTTCTTCAAGGCTGCATGCCAGTACATTTTATTATCTTATGCTTGCCTCTTCTGTGAGAAAAAAAATATCAGAGAAGCGTGAGCCAACAAGCACTGCTGGGTATCTGGGGAACTCTGAAGACCTCAGGTACATGCTGAACTCATGGAGTAAACTGAAAAAGGTAGGGCTTGGGGTAGGGCAGTGAGAAGCAGACAGGAGCCAGAGCAGTACCTCTGAAATGTGTGTGTGTGTGTGTGTGTGTGTGTGTGTGTGTGTGTGTGTGTACGTACACAGTGCACTTGTCTGTATTGAGAGATACAGAGACACAATTATTACAACACAGTTCTGCCTGGGCTGCAGTCACTCAGTGATCTTTCTCTGTGGTCTCCTTGTTTGGTCCTGGAGAGTTTAGATCTCAGAATCCTCTGCAGGTGTGAAAACC
Organism: Rhabdomys pumilio; assembly: GCA_030674055.1. Taxonomy (NCBI): domain Eukaryota; kingdom Metazoa; phylum Chordata; class Mammalia; order Rodentia; family Muridae; genus Rhabdomys; species Rhabdomys pumilio. Next base: position 15,580,345 of record JANHMN010000012.1, read on the forward strand.
TGAGCCTAACACATAAGGATGGACTGAGGGCATGCTTGCAGTTTGCGCAGTAGACACTGACCCATTCCTCTGTTGGCGGAAGCCTCTCCTCAAATCTTATGCTCTGAGTCCTGAGCCTAATATGCTCCTGGCATGGTGCCAACACACACACACACTGGGAACAAAACATATCCAGGCCTTTGTGGAGGTGGGGGAAAATGGGGAATGCTTGACACTGGCTCTAATCTAACACAGATTCTACAAGACCCAGAGCATCCCTGAGGCCTCCTGCCAGTTTGCAGAGGTCATTTGAGACAGTAGGGTATAGACATGGCCCCTCCCGTGGTACTACAACTCATAGGCTGGTCTTTCTTTGGCTCCAAAGTAAGGAGATTAGCGCTGGAGAGAGAAAGGCAGACCCACCAACGTCTTCTGACTCTACAGGACCTTCCCTGAGGGCTTCAGGTACCCTGTGCTGCCACAACAAAACAGAATGTCTTAGCTAAAGTCAGTTCCACTGAGGAGCAAAGACAGAGCCTGGAGTTTTAATTGCACTTGAGTACACCTGAGAAACCTTTTATAAAGAAAGCCAGTCCCAGGGGGGACATAGCACGGCTTCCTTCTCCTACCCAGGTAAAAGAAAACCTAGCTTCTCTGTTCAACTCAATCCCAAGTGGCAAAAAATAACAGGGTCCCCCTGGGACTTCTGAGCCCCTCCAAACCTGGCCAGCAGCAAAGAGGACCAAGTGAAGGCTCCTTCCCCTATGCAGAGCCCAGCAATGCAAAGCATAGACCCAGAAGGTGAGTCTGGCTGAAAAGACAGCAGCCAGCATCCCTCAGAGAATGTTTAAATAAGTGAATGGGTGGCAGATGCAAGACTGGTTACCAAGGGCAACCAGGATATTTTGGGGACATCTTTGCTTGGCAAGGGTGACTTCTAAGAGAGTGAGCGTGTTGTCAGGGCCCCGCACAAATCACTGGTGGTAGAATGGAATATAAGCTCCTCCTACTCTGCCTTGGCCACGCCCCACTCTGGGTCCTTCTCAGAGCGGGCTTAGCAGGAGCTGAAACTAGTCACGGAGGTGGACATCACTCAGAGCTCACACCCCTGTGGACATCTCCTATCCCGCTCTCCTCTGTGAGGAATGAGGAGTGATGTTCAAAGTAGGGACACCATCCGAGTCATTCTCCCTCTGAACGCAGCCTGAGTGCAAATTATATTCCACCTGCTTCCTGTGGGGACATGTGTCAAAGAGATGCTTCACAAGCCCAATCACCTCAGAGGGACAGCAGGATCCAGAGGGCATATTATGAGGAGAACAACTATCTGAAGAACAAGATCCTATGCAAGGGCACCAGCTGAGCCTGTGGAGTCAGGGTGAGCTCTGGAAGCTGGCACATCCCCTACCTCTTCGAGCCTCTGGCCATCTGTGCCTCTTCGTGGTGATATTCAGCTTTACCTGGCCCCCAGTCCTCTTCCTTGATGAAGGTCAGGCCCAAGTCCTACAGGTGTTTGTGCACAAACAATAATTCCTCCTGTCCCAAGGATGGAGCACACTCTGGGATGTAAACCCCAGCTCCCTGCAATGGGAGATGGTTGATGGCTAATGTGGAGTCAGCCTACGGAGAGTTGCGTTCTGCCGAGAGATGAGGAGAGCCACTACAATAGACCCAGTCACTCTGTGGGAGGTCAAAACTGTCCTGTGATGGGGCCTTGTCTTTCCTCACTGCCCTCTGGTTTAGGGTTATTACTGGTCTACTTCTCTACAAGGGTTAGAGCATTCAGGCCATCATGGTTGTTCTTTAGGTACCCTGGGTCAATGCAGTATGCTATAGCCAAGGCTTAGGAGCCAGATGTGGAGGGAAAGGCTTAGCAGATGTGCTCAGCTGCCAGGTGTGTCTACAACCTGTGAGCCCACCAGCCCCTTGTTGGTTCAATGCTCCTAAAGTCCCTTCGGATAATCTTCTCATTGGCTGTTGACCTTGCTGCCTATCTGCTGACTTTACCATGGCCAGATCCTATGATCCCCAAGCCCCCCACCCCCAACTCCACTCTCCCATCACCTAACAATTCTACCACTCTCCACATCCCTTGCAGAGATCTCTGTAGAAAGGGTCTGACAATGTCAAGCTCCCCCCTAACTACTGGGTAGTCCCCTGTCCCCAGTCTTGTAAGAGACTCAGCCAAGGCCTGAACATGCACCTCACCCTATCCCTTTCTTCCTGTCTCAGCATGGCTGCCTCATCTGCACTTGCGGATCCATCTGGGATGGCCCTGCTACCCTGAGCAGCTAGTGTGCATCAGCCTCAGAGGGACGACAATCAAAGTGTCTCAGAGGTCCAGACAGAGGTGATGGGATACATGGGTTTCCAGCACTGGATGTAGATAGAACAAAACTGAACTGTGGTATGTGACAGCCCGTATGTCATAGCTGTCACCCTGAGCAGGCCTGGGTGTCTCTGGGATAGCTGGAGGTGGAATACAGAGTGTGGGAGGCACTGGAGGCAGGTGACTGAGGGAGGGAAGAGTCATTTGAAAGCAGAGGGCTGGGTGGGGTTAAAAGATGGGGCACAGACACACCCTGAGGTGTGAGAGGGGGAAAGTTTGTGATATCTGGAGGCTCATAGCTTCTCCTTAGGTGTTTGGAGTTTACCAAGTCCTGACCAGCCCATATCGATTTCTGTGTTGGTTCAGCCTCCCTGGGCAGCAAAGGGCAGTTAAGTCACAGATGTGAGTTGTCATCAGATATGCAGAAAAGAAAAAAGAGAAGGTCTCAGCCACCTGCTTTGAGGCCACACATAATCTCTCCTGACTCCCGAAGAAGAACAATGTGGACAGCCTCCAGGCCAGGCCTCCACTGGCTGCATCCTCTCCGTAGTCCTCCTGGTCCTGTGTCCCTTATAACTACCACATTCCTGGTATTTTAGTTCAAGGCCCCCTTTGTCCACTGAAAGTAGAAAGACTCCTCCAGTGCAACAGCTATCTTGTCACCAAACCGTGAAGAGTAAATGTTTTAATGAAGAACATATGTCATCCAGGGGGACTGCAGAATGCCTTGGCCTCAGAGCATATGCTGTGGTGTGCTGTGGAGAGCCATCAGTCTCAAGAGCGAGGATGCTTTCTTGTCTGGGATGTGAGGTGCATCGCTCACCCTGGACACCTACTTGGTATAGGACATGGGCAGTGTTTAGCTCATGTGCTATTTCTCCTTGCTCCTAGAGAGTCTGTAACTGGCCAGGCCTGTGGGATTCCTCCCAGAGATGGATTAGGGAGACCTATAGTTAGCAGGGGCAGCATCCCTGTACTCTCACCTGGTCTTAGGCTAAGATCAAAAGGACAAGATGGTGGAGTGTGGAAGTAACCCAAGGTACCCCATACTCTGCTGTCTCTTGGCTTTGTTCTGTTTTATATGCAGGGACCATATCCAGAATCAGAGTTTCTCAGCCTTGATCTCTAGCTGGCATGATGCTGCAGTGAGATGGTCCCATGGGACATCTGGTTCCTTTTCCTGGAAAAACTCTACTCAAGGAGCTAAAGCCAGTCAATGGTATAGGCCACTTCATATGATGTGGGGACTAAGGCACCATACAGAGACTGTGCCCAGCCCCACTGAGAGGCTGGTGTTCAGCAGAACTCCAGTTTCAAGGTGGACACCCAGCGGGTCTGTAATCCTAGTCATGGAGAGTGGACACACAGCACCTATCACCTGGCTAGTACCCCAAAATAAAGCAGAAGAGGGTCCCCCTTTGACCTTCCTTCTCTCATATCTAAAACATCAAGGGAGATATCATCAACACTAAATCCTGGCTTCTGTCAAGTTCATTTTGTCTGACAGTAGCTCAGGGGAACCAAGTGTGGCTCGCCTTCAGAGCCTGGCGGGTTTTACAGCAACTCGGCCCATTAACACTTGGGAGTCTTCAGACATTAAGCTAATGAGACACTTGGCTGAGCTAATACCACTTCTGAGTGAGAATCAGCCCCAGGCACGAGCTGGTGATGGACAGAGCCTGGACTATACCCTGGCATCAAGGGCGGCCTGGCTGGGGATTAGTAGAAGGAACGGGAAAGCAGGAGTCTTTGAATGTTTATTAACATGAGCAAAAGGACTCAGATCCCTTTGGGCTTTAATGTCTTTGAACTTTTCCTTGCAAGGAGATCTCATCTTTAGAATGAGCTCTTTCCTGGCATGCTCATAGTTGTAGAGGGTTTGCATTCCTGTGTCGTGGCACTGTAGGCCTGTAGCATTCTATTATGGAATTCTCTGTGAGCCTCTGTTGCACTTTGCTACGGAAATATCTGCACACTGTCTGTACTTTTCTTTACAGAGTCAGGAATAGGTAGTCATAGATGACACAGCAGGGTGGCTGAGAGTGGTTTGGACTCACCACTCTGCCGCACAGGGTCTCAGCCCACATGGGCCTCCACAGCTGTAGTGACTGGTTTTGTCTATCAACTTGGCATGAGCTAGAGTCATAAGAGAAGAAGGAACCTCAGTTGAGATAATGGATCCATGAGATCCAGTTGTAGGGCATTTTATCAATCATTAATCAATAGGAGGAGGGGGTCATCCCATTGTGGGTGGTGCCATCCTTAGCCTGGTGGTCCTGGGTTTTATAAGAAAGCAAGCTGAGAAAGTCATGGGAAGCAAGCCAGTAAGCAGCACCCCTCCATGGCCTCTGCATCAGCTCCTGCTTCTAAGTTCCAGCCCTGCTTGAGTTCTGTCCCAGCTTCCTCCCATGTTAGATTTAGATGTATAAGCCAAATAAACCCTTTCCTTTCCTGCTTGCTTTTTGGTCATAGTGTTTTGTTGCAGCAATAAAACTCTCTGACAATGACCTTACAGTATCACCCTCTGTATACACCCTTTGGCTCAAGGTCCCTAGGGAAGTTGCTGCTGATATTCTACTCTAGTTTCTACTCTAGCTTCCATGTCATGTGATGACCAGACTGAGAAACGTCCTGGCTTCCTCCTTACGTGGCTAACACGGTGCTGAGTTTCTTCAGGACTGGTCAGTGGAGAACCTTAGTTTCTCATTTGGTACTAGTCAACATGCCCCTTATGTCTATCACACACTAGGCTCTCTGCAGGGTTTGAGTGTAGCTCCCTAATGGACAAAGAGGAAACCAACAGACAACTCCAAGATGGAGTATGTAGTGTCTTTGAAGTCTGACTTCAGGAAGGTCATCCTGTCGCTTTCACAGTATTCTAGTGATTAGGATAAAGCTACTTTGTCCAGATCACTCTTGTCTGAGGATATTACAGGGCAACAACAGCAACAGCAACAACAACAAAAACGTAAAGCAAGGTATCATCTAATTACCTGCCCAGCAACAACTGAAAACACACTGTGTGCACTTTAATTAATCTAATTTAATTGATCACATCTTGGACATTTCAGATCTTCTGGGGACAAAACCCATATCACTTCCTAGAATCCTCTGTGATATCAAGACTTGACGTCATCTTGTGTGCATGAGCGATAGTAATAATAGCAGGACAATCTCAGGGGTCACTCTACTGGAAGAAAATTGACTGCTATGGTGGTTTGAATATGCTTGGCCCAAGGAGTGGCACTATTAGGAGGTGTGGCTTGTTGAAGAAAGTGTGTCACTGTGAAGGTAGATCCTCCTCCGAGCTGCCTGGCAAGATCTAGAACTCTTGGTTCCTTCTCCAGTACCATGTCTGCCTGGACCCTGCCATGCTTCCTCACATGATGATAATAGACTGAACCTCTGAAACTGTAAGCCAGCCCCAACTAAATATATCTTATAAGATTTGCCTTGTTCACGGTGCCTTTTCTCAGCAATAAAGCCCTAACTGAGAAAACTGCTGTCCCTAACAGGGACAGGAACTGGAAAGCTGAGATTCTGGATTCTTGCCTATTGGCTTTCTGGATTTTTCTCTCCATTTGCTTCTCCTTGGACGTCTTCCTGATGGGGGAATTTGGATGGAAACCATAGGAACACTCTCTTGGTGATCAGTGCAGAAAACTACTTGTCAGGGTGACCAAATGACTGACAGGAAGCAGAGGAAGGAGGCAATGTTGACTTTGGCTGGTGATTTGAGGAGACAGCTAATCATGATAACAGAAATGGCTTGAGACTATGGTTGCAGGAGCCTGGTTGCATCTCAGAAAACCAGGAAGCAGAGAGAAGGGTGTTTAGATGGCTTCCTCTTCTTTTAGTCTTTATTTTTAGCCTGGTACAGTAGCAGTTTGGAACATGCCTCCTGTTTTCCCTAATCAGTTAATTCTCCCTGGAAGCACGCATGCATGCACACACAGAGCTCACTAGTGTCCTGAGTGTTTCAACCAAGTTGAAAATAAAAACTAGCCCCCACGTTCTCACCATTCAGCCTAACCAGACAACCTATTCTCTTCCATGATCTTTTTTGCCCAAGGCTTTGGAAGGGCTGAGCTGAGCTGAGAAAGCCTTTCCTACAATTTCCCAGGGAGAGAGCATCAGGAGTCACTGGGAGCTGCTATATCTGAAGCCTGGCCGGGAGACAGAAGGTTAACTCTCTAGCTTATGGTGCCTTGCGGGGAAACTCTTAAGGACTTCTAGGACATAGGTTGATCATCAATTGAAACATCTTAACAGTACTAGAATCTGGGTAGAGCAGAGGGGGAATCTCCCCCTGGAGTCCGCTGCTTCATGGGCAAGGGGGCGGGGAATCCCAAATATATGAAATTGGGACATGAAATATAACTAACAATAGTGCTCCAAAGGAGGACTGGGCAATCCCACCATACCTGTGGTTGTGTCTGTGTGTGCATGTGTGACAGTAGGTTGCATGCGTATATGTGAGTGTGCTAATATACATGAGAATGGGCGATCATGTATACATGTATGTGTGTAAGAATTTGTGTGTCTACATGCAACTCTATTCCTTTATGGGGTAATCAGAGAAAGTTTTTAAAATAACGTGATACTGGGGGAATGGAGATATTTCTCAGTGGTTAGAGGACATGGGTTCAATACCCAGAACCCACTTGGTGGCTCATAGCTGCTATAACTCCAGTTCCAGGGGACCCAATTTCTTCTTCTGGCCTCCTCTGGCACTGAATACATAGGGTACACACATATACGTGCAGGTGCTCATAGTTGCACAGACAATAAATAAGTCTTAAAATAATGTGATACTGAAATGAATCCTGAGCAGGAGGAATTACCCAAGAGGCTGTGACTGAAACAGAGTTCCAGGAGGCAGGATTGTGCAAAGAGAAGAACGTCCTTGGGCATAACATACTTCCTGCCTTGGAACTGGGCTTCGCATGGAGGTACTGGACAGGAGGGGTAGGGCTGTGGACATTGGAAATTCCACAGTCATTGACATTGCTGATTCTGAGAGCTGTGAGACAATTATGTAGATTATAAGTATGAGAGGGAGGGAGGTGTAGAGGGGAAACGTAGTTGGTGAAATCGGATGAGAGTGGCCCCCACACAGGACACCTCAAGGCTAGAGTAGAAAAGACCCAATACTGCTTGTGGAGATCCTACTGGGCAGTTCTTTGTGCCTATAGAAGTTTCTGGAATTTCCAGAACTAGGGTGGCCATCTATGCTGGCTGTACAGTGCAGGAATGCACCCAATAAAGACAGGCCAAAGGAACATCTCAGTTCACAGGGCTTGGATCAGCTCTGAGTACAACAGCTTCAAGCTGTCAGAGGAAGGGCAGGAGCTGGTGTGGAGAGGAAGCTACTTCCTGCACCAGGGGGCTTGTGGGGAAATGTATTTCTAGCCTGGATTTTGGGACAGTGTGTACTACTGTGTGAACGATAACAGTCATCGAGACCAGATTCTGAGCCTCATTGATGCTCAGCTGTGAGTAAGTAGACATGGGAAAAGTGGAGACTTGCCCTTATTAAGGGTGACAGCAGGAAGTGATTGCTGCCTTTCACCTTAGAGGGCAGGTTTCTTAACTGGATCTGCCCCACCTACACATAGGGTCAAGCTTCTTCATGTAAATCCAAGCATAAATAAGAAAAGCCAGGCAATTGGAAAATCCAGGAGGTCATTATCCACTTTGCAGGTGGGGGTCAAAGTGCACATTCCTAAAGTAGAGATCCTTTCTAAAGGTGTCCCTCAGCTTTGTTTTGCAGGGATGCAGATGCTCAGACAGACCCTGAGCCCTCTCCTCCAGCATCACTCACCCTCTTAGAGCCTTTGACCTTGAAAGAGTGGGTGTAGTTTCCTTTTAAGGAACTCTCCCTGGAGATTTCCCATCCACACTTAAATCCCCACAGGCTTGGACTTGTACCCAAAGAGAAACCTGATTTTTTTTTATGGCAGATGTGACCACAAGGTCAACTTAAGCCAGAGTGTTTAACCCCACAAGAACATACCAAAGGTTTAAAAAAAAGAATTTGTACAAAGGAGCTAAATCTGAAGTTCCAAACAGGAAACTAAAACTGTTTCATCTACAGCAAGGAAGAAAAAGACAATTTACCCAAGAGAAGGCTAGGGCTACCTGTATCATGTTAAGGAGCTGGGGAGAGTCAGGTTACTTGCTGATATGCCTTGGATGCTGGACCAGGTGATGGACAGGCTGGGACTCTTTATAGACAATTTTCCACTCAAGAGAAAATGGGCTGCCAAAGGGGTTTGCTTCCCTGCAAAGTGCTTAGCTATTTCAGCCTTCTCTGAGACCCACTTCTTCCCTGGAAGGGAAGCATTTGTAAAATTAAATATGGCTACCAGGCATAACAAGGTAGTGACAAAGTCCACAGACTTGTGGAGTTCCACACATGAAGGAGTCCTCCTCCAGCTCTCGAAGACATAAGTCTGAGATCACGGTGTCAGCAAGACTGTGCTCCCTCTCCAGACTCATTCTTAGGGAAAACTCCTTTCAAAATCTCCCTGCTCATGACTTAAGGAACTGTCTTAGTTACTTTTCTGTTGCTGTGAGAAGACACCATGATCAAGGCACTTTGTAGAAGAAAGCATTTAATTGGGGGGCTTGCTTTCAGTTTCAGAGCATTGAGTCCATGACCATCATGGTGGGCAGCATGGCAGCAGGCTAGGCTTTGATCATGCTAAGAGGACAACCAGGACATGGACTTCTTAAACCTCAAAGCTCATCCAGTGACACAACTCCTGCAAAAGTAGAACACAGCATTTAATCCTTCAGAAACAGTTTTATTACTAACTGTTGAACAAGCACCGAAACATGGTGCGGCCCGAGCTACCCCACGTTTGGGGGCGAAAGTATCTCGGACGGACCGCACTATCAGTTTTGGAAACCGCATTGCCAAAAGTCTTGGGGGCTAATTATTAGAGCCCACACTGCCCCAAGCTGCTCCTGTCAGCGGGTTGGGGTTCAGCAAGAGAGAGAGTGAGGACAACGGACATGAAGAATGGAGACCAGACAGAGTGTGATTCAATCCCATTTATTCTTCAGTCTCTCTTTTTCTCTCCAAGTCCCTAATTCCAAGTCCCTAGTTCCTAGTCCCTAGTGCCTCCAAGTTCCAAGTTCTAGTTCTAGTCTCGAGTCTCATCCAAGTACAAGTGTCTAATAATAGTGTCTAATTCCTAGTTCTCTGTTCAAGTGTCTAATTCCTAGTTGCCTGTCTCGAGTCTCAAGTGCCTACTGTCTAATTCCAAGTTCTTCCTCCAAGTACCAAGTGCCTAATACCTAATAATAATTTCTTCTGTCTGCCTCTCTCCTTTTATATGTCTCACTTCTAAGCCACCCCTTTCAATCACGCCTTTAAGTCATGCCCTTAGGTCTTGTCTCTAAATCTGATCTCTAAGTCATGCCCTCAAGTCACACACCTTTAAGTCTCACACACCCAAGGGAAAATCCTGGGTATCTAAAACAAGATGTTATCAGAGTGTGCTCAGCTGTTGTAGGCTGTTGTAATCAAGTCTCTTGTCAGGGTATATGGCTCAAGATGGCTGCATGGATGATAACCACCTTCTGTCGGCTCCCCACAGGAACATATAAACCTGTGGGGCCATTGTCATCTACACCACAGCAGGCCCCAGTACACATTTCTCTGTTTGTCTGTAAATTGTTTGCCTATATGCTGTATTCTCATCTGTTTCTCTCCTCTGTGTGTTTCATACAGATGTGTGTGGCTGTGCTGGAGGACAGCTCAATAACCCAAGAGGATCTCACTTCAATATCTGTTCTACCATTTAAAAAATTTATGCAAGTATGTAACTGTACATTGAGCATATTTTCTCTCTCATACTGTATTTCCCTTTTCCTGCCTCTCTCTCCTGTAAGTCTCTTTGTCTTACCAGTTTTTCTTCTTTTGTGTCATGTAGATGGATAGATAAAAATGATAGATAGATAGATAGATAGATAGATAGATAGATAGATAGATAGACAGACAGATATGTCTTATGTATACATAAAATCTAGTGTTTTAATCACTACTTCTCTGAAGAGGCACCATGATCATGGTAACTCTTATAAAAGAAAACATTTAATTGGGGCTGGCTTACAGTTTCAGAAGTTTAGTCCATTGTCATCATGGTGAGGAATGTGGATACAATGGCTACATGAGGGCAGACATGGTAACTGAGAGCTCTATGTCCAGATCCAAATGTATGGGGGGGGGAGAAGAGAGAGAGAGAGAGAAAGGGAGAGTACAAGTCAGGGCAGGGTCTAGCTTGGGGTTCTGAAACCTCAAAGCCCACCACAGTGATGTGTTTCCTCCAACAAGGCCACACCTCCTGATCCTTTTAACTGGTATCTAAGCATTGAAATATATGAGCCTATGGGGGACATTCTCACTCAACCACCACATCTAGGAATCTAGGTGAGAGAAAATGGCTTAATGTGCCTATCTCATAGTCATGTCCTCTAGATCTATTTTCACTATTTTAGAAACATCCATTTTAATTTTTCTAGAGGTTGGAATAATTCACCAGTTTATTTTGATACTTTTTAAAGTATATATTTTATGTGTATGGGTGTTTTGTCTGCTGTATGTAAGTGCCCCATGTGTATGCAAGAGAGTGTTGAACTCCCTAGAACAATAAGTGTGGACCATTCTGAGCCACCATTTGGATTCTTCGAACCAGACCCAAGTCCTCTGTAAGAACAGTAAGCACTCTTAAGTACTGAGTCACCTCTCTAGACTATTTGTAAACTATTGATATTTTTAAGCTAATCACAGTCTTTTAAAAAAAGATTTATTTATTTTTATGTACACTGGTGTTTTGCCTACGTGTGTGTGTGTGTGTGTGTGTGTGTGTGTGTGTGTGTGTGTGTGTG
>JANHMN010000012.1:15591560-15698157 GCA_030674055.1 Rhabdomys pumilio
TGTGTGTGTGTGTGTGTGTGTGTGTGTGTGTGTGTGTGTGTGTGTGTTTGTGTGTGTGTGTGTGTGAAATCCTCTGGAACTGATTATAGACAGCCATGAGCTGCCGTGTGAGTCTTAGGAACTTAACCTGGATCTTCTAGAAGAGAAGCCAGTTCTCTTAACTGCTGAGCTGTCTCTCCAGCCCCCTGATCACAGTTGTAAAGATTTCTTCCAAGTAAGTTCACACAGTTTACAAAAATGAAGTCAGGACTCTCTACCATTGAATGGGCACCATTCAATCCACTGTCTGTGGGAGCAGCAAGGGGCCAAATGACATCCTACAAAACCAACCCAGTACCTGGGTGCCAAACACCTTTCCTCTTCTGTTAAAATGTCACCTGATGGGATAAGCCCTTTCATGTATGGTCAGGCTGAGCAGGTGTGCTAAGCATGAGCTCGATCGCCTGCTTTGGACAACTTACTTGATCAGCTCAGTGCCAGCAATTTCTATGCCCACTCTACAGCCTAAGCCTCTTGGCCCGTAGCTGCTGACAAGTACTGCTGGATGCCAGCCTTGCCTTATCTACCTCAGTGAAGGTAGTTCCTTCTCAGGTGAGGAAACCTTGAGCATCAGAGGCAGGAGCTTCTTTATCCAGATTCCCAAAGTTCGTGCTTCCAGTTCACATCCTGGGTATTGGTCAACAGTGGCCGAGTGAACAGTGTTGCTTTTAAGTGTTTGCTTGGAGAGTTGTACAATAAACAGGAACAGCATAAGCTAAGAGTGGAATTTATTCACAGAATGCAGGTTAAGTATTTAAGGGGAAAGATCAGACTTTTCAAGGATGAAGAAAAATGATCCTTTTGTTTGTTACTTGGTTAAGTACACTAACTTAGTTAAATCTCTCTGATATTCCCTCGATGGATACCTGTATGTTTTATGCAGAGAGGTGGGGCTGACCATGGAAAAAAGACTGCAAGCTGCTTACCAAGCCCCTCCCCAATACCACAGTGGAATATGTTCCCTGTTGTAGCCCATACTCTCAGAGACTGTGTGTGTGTGTGTGTGTGTGTGTGTGTGTGTGTGTGTGTGTGTATGCATGCATTTGTGTATATCTCTGTATATATGTGTGTATGCATACACTTCTGTGTGTATGCATCTGGAATTTCAGGGCTCAGTAGTCATTTCCCAGTAAATTACCGCAATGAAAAAGTATTCCGTTGTTCTAGTAAAATAGATTGGAGTTACATGTACTCATCACGGAATTTGGAATCAGCAGCCTTGAAAGCTGCCACGACACAGAAAATATCCAGAGGCTTAGAAATAGAAATTAAATTTAAAAGTCATCCCATTTGATGAAAAGGGGGCTGTTTTTATATGAAGCTTCAGGTGATCTCATGATTAAGGCCATTTGTAAATTACATTTATTCTCTCAGATCAAAGTACCGCTTTGGGATGCAGACAGACACAGGCACTGAAGTAGTGCAAAAGTCACAAATCAAGGTTGGAATTCTTGTGAATTCCACACATGCACACACATGTCCACATACATCCTCACATACATATAGACACAAACACACATAGATCCGTGCACACACATTGGCACACACACACACATAGTTGCATGTATATGTGGTCATACACAAACACACATAGATCCATGCACACACATTGACACACGCACACAAACACACACAGTTGCATGTATATGTGGTCTTACACACACACGATCCATTCATACACATAGGCACATGCACATGCACATAGACAGATGTGCACACACACCTATAGTTGCATGCACATGTGGGCATACACACATATCTAAAGATGCATCATACACAGATACACACATAGGCACATGTGCACACACACATGGCATACAGTGGAAGGGGAACTATTTGGGGACAGGAAGGAGTTCTATAGAAAGCAAGAACAGGAGAGGGCATGAGAAAGACCATGGCCAAAGTTCACTGTACATTTGAATAGCTGGACCAACTATTCTTGAACAATAATTATACACTGATGCAAAAAGTATTTTTAAAATGATTAAGCATCCACAACTCTTGATGTGCTCAGACTGGGAATCAGAGATTTGTCCTAGGGCTCACAGGCTGGAGGAGGAGCGCTTGGTGACATCACATCAACAGGGAGATCTTTATAGCAAAAATGGGCAAGAAAAAAGTTGAATCTTCCAGGAGCAACTGGCATCATTTTCGATTGAAGTGGGGATGCTAAAAGTATGGATTTCATTGACTTAATGACAAACTTGCAGTCAGAAACAGCCAAGAGGCTATTAATAAGGCTTTGCTCATTATTATAACAGGAAAAAAAATACCATTCCACAAATACCAGTCTGCAATGTGCAAGTTCCCGCTGCCAACTCTGTGTCACTCCAGTCCCCATGACATAGAAGCAAACACTTTCAAAGCGGGCTTTATGAGAAATGTTAGCTCTCTCTGCTTTTGAATGAAGGGCACCTCTTTTGTCTTTTTCATGGGCCTGGTAAGATACAGATTGGACCTGATTATGAGGTTCCTTAAAAGTAAGATTCCTGGATGCTCAGAGTAGAAATAGAAAACCAGCATTTTAAAAAGCACAGATACAGTAAGAAGGAGTTTGGTAGAGATGGAGAGGACACAGAGATGGTTCACTGGTTAAGAGTGTGTGCTGCTCTTGCTGAGGATCTGAGTCTCCTGCACACAGGAGGCTTATTACCAACTGTAACTCCAATCTTCTCTTCTTGTCTCTGTATGCATCCGTATTCAAATATGCAACCCCACAATTAGGTTTTTAAATTTACCAAAAAAAAAAGTGTATGGCTTGCACATTCTGGACACTTTGTTTATGAGCCTGGAGACTCGGGTACCTGAGAGTCTACTAACAGCCTGTTTCAGGGGGCTTCCTTTATCCTTTAAAATAAGGATTAGAAGATCCCGCTCAGAGCTGCCTCCATCTGTGTCCTGAAAATCTGTGTCCTGAAAAACTCTAGCCCCTGTATGCTTTACTACATTTCATATTCAGCTACTCTTCAGAACTGTGTGGGCTCTGTGTGGGTGAGCTTGAAGGACGTGAAGCCATCTTCATGTGTGAGGGTCTCAATCACCCTCGCAAAGATAGAGAAAGACACAGCACAGAGGAGGTCTATCTGAGGATGCCTCCAGCTTTCACTGCTGCATGCACGGTGTGTGACCCACAGCTGGGTGTTGTTTGCTCTATTCTTTATGTAAGTCCATAACAGCTTTCAAGGGGTAAGATCTGCTGGGTGCACCAAAGACCCATTTTTAATTCGGAATAGGTTGGAGAAATAAACTTTTTTTTTTTTTTGAAAGAGAGGGAGAGAAATCTACGAGGAGGTTTTGGAAGGCGACCAGTTTAATAAACACAGTTCTAAGTAAATAGCATAAAGAATTCATGAAACTGGTGCTTGGTATTTATGGACGCCTTGCTGTGTGGGGTCCTGGAAGAGAATCATTCCCTACTTTGCATTCTTTCCAGGACCTGCAGATCGAGTTTTTCCCTGCATGACCTGAAGTTGCCCAGCTGAGAGAAAGCCACTGTGAGAAATTATGTTTGTTTAATGTGGAGTGGGGCCCAGCACATCATGTAGTCGGGAACCTAGGCCCCTGGGGAGCAGAAGCAGGGAGAGTACAAGAACTCGGCCAGGGCTGCCTGCTTTCCATGGGTAGAAATGTGTTCACACTCTTTGTGGGCAGGACACATTCACAACCCCACATGGGTGGGACCTTGTACAGACGTTGTAGTTGAGCTGTGTGACCTATCACGTCCTTGGCGGCACCCCAACATAGGCCTGGTTCACATCTTTGCCTGAAGCTGGCTGACCACACCTGGATCCTCATGGATTTGCTTGAGGTACAAGTATGAAGGGTCCAGAAGGCAGAGGAACAGTGTGATCTCTAGGCACTGTTAATCCCTCTTTTCTCTGCTATGCCCCCAAGGGACTGGATACAAGTACTCACAGTCACAGCTCTTTGAAGGCCTTTTCTGATGCCTCCTTTCTGGCCACTAGTGGCTTGGGTTGTCTGAATGGTTCTGCTTAGAATCCAAGGATACTTCATGAGACAACACGGGAGCTGGGCTCTCGGTAACAGGTACGGCTAGCCCACATGCAAAGAATGCAGGGAGGGGAACTTATGGCAGCTAGAATAGAGGTCCCCAGCCCAACAGTTGCTCAGAGAAACTACAGAAACCACAGAATCAGAATGAGGCACTAACAATTGCTATTTATTGTGGTGACGTGTACAGAGAAAACCTTCATCATCTGAAATGGGAGAGACCAGTGACCAGACAGAAGGCAGGGTCTCCAGCCTTTTACCACCTATCTCTTGGCCCCTCCATAGTTAACCAGCACTGTACACGGTGCCTATGAGTCACTGGGAGAACAAGACAGGCATGTCCTCTTTTAAGCCCAGGACTGATACCCTCAGAGTGAATCCACGGCAGTTTAGTACCATGGAGGACTGAGCTTATGTGTGCTTTTGTCCAACATAGTAACGATATGGCTTTCCTTGTCTGAGTGCTATGGCCTGTCTACCATGATAACTTCTACCAACCCCATAGCTGTTATCATAGCTGGAGGAAGCAAGATGGACGGCCAGGAGTGGTTTGGTCCCTAGAATGCATAGTGAAAGAGATGGCATAGCCTATGGCCTGCTTTCTACTTAGGGTTTGACCCCTGACCCATGACCACACCTAAGGATGACACTATCCCATACATAGTATCCTATCTCTTGGCCAGATTTAAAAGGAAAACTTGTTGCCATCTTGACCCTATGTGAAGTGTTTGCACGTGGAAAGTTCTCTACAGATTCATGGTTCCAGCACGTGGGACGTGAGGCTGGGCACCGACCTAGTTTTGAGCTCAGCCAACTGGATCAGTGAATTAGCTGTCCTCTTTGCCCAGCCTACACATAGGAGTGCCTTTGGGGACTCTTGGTAAGGAGGTTCTGTTTCACAGAGGCCAACTACTCAGCCAATATGGTCATATTACATCCTGACCTGGCTGCTGGAGGGACAAATGACTGTTAGAGACAGACAGAGAGGTCAGACGGCTCGACACATAGGCTTTCTAGATATTCGTATGGCCTCCATCAGTGCATTGTGCAATCCAAATAACTGTGTGGACAGTGGGATTGATTCAAAGTCTAGACATGGCCTGCAGGCTCTGGGTATCTCACAGGCTCAAAGTAAGACTCCACTGCTAACTGGGAGCTGAAAGGTTTGTTTGTGGACCTTTGCTGCTAAGAAGGACCAGCATCAGCACTTGGCTAAGTCCTAAATCTGGGGGCATCTCAGACAACACTAGATGATTTGTCTGATGGGGAGTAGAAAGATTTGGGCAGTGGTGGGTGTATGATTAGCTTGAGATCTGCACTGTTTGGGGGCATAGGTTCTGTGGTGGTTTGAATAGCTATGACCCCAATAGACTCATGTGTTTGAATGCTTAGCCCACAGGGAGTGACATTATCAGAACCTGTTGCCTTGCTAGAGTAGGTGTGGCCTTGTTGGAGGAAGTGTGTCACTGTGGGTGGGGTTTGAAGCCTTCTATGCTCAAGTTATGTCCAGGGTGGAACAAAGACTCCCCCTGAGGCCTATGGATCAAGATGTAGAACTCTCAGATCTTTTTCCAGCACCACGTTTGTCTACATGACACTATATTTCCCACCATGATGATAATGAACTAAACCTCTGAAACTGTGATCCAGCCCCAGTTAAACATTTTCCTTTACAAGAGTTGCTATGATCATGGTCTCTTCATAGGAATAAGAAACTAAAAGACAGGCTCCATAGAGGCTTGGAGAGAAATACACACAGGCACACAGAGGGAGGCAGGCATGAGCAAATAACCATGACCACAGAAGTGGTCTTATACTCACACAGAAGTGTAAACTTACAATAATCTGGGGTCAGAGTGGTTTTCTTGTAGGTCTTAGGAGAAGGGATTCTGAACAACAGAACTGAGAGACCCATAGGGTCAGCAATCTCCCTCTGGGTAGAATCCTGAGGAGATGCCTGAGTTCAGAGTAGCACTATTATTGACAGCCAGAGGAGGGATCAACTCAAATGTCCATCAGTCAGTAGGTAGACGGACAAAATGTAATTCATCTAGTACAGCATGTATAGAATGGATGAAGAAAGAGATTTTGGTGTCTGTCACAATGTGGCTGAATCTTACAGACATGATGCTGTGTAGAATGGCCAGTCACAGAAGGACTATCCTGCTTGCAACTAACAGGAGTCTCTCAGAGAACACAGGAGTGAGATCCATAGAGACAGAAAAGACAGAGTTGCCAGGATGGATTTATATTTAAGGTGGTAAAATTTTCATTATGAGTGATGAGTAAGGTTCTGTGATGGTGGTGATAGCTATGCATGCTTAATACCAGTGAGGAGCACACTTCAAATGGTCTTGATGCACAGTTTACATGCTGTGTATTTTATTGATTTTCAAAGAAGGAGCATGGAGTACTTTTTCCATGCCTTGGGAAGAAGAGCCAGGGAGGGTTAGGAATCTGAGGCAGAACCGAATTTAGTGACTAGAAAACAAGTCTAGAAAAGCTGTAGAAGACATGAAACTACACCTACTCAACTGGAGATCAAGCACATACATGGTGTATGGCTATTTCCTCAAAATTGAAAATCCAGCCTTAAAGGAGGCTCCTTAAGACTTAGGGAGTTAACAACAAACAAGTCTCAGAGGTCCCTAAAACTTATGAGATTCAGTAGGCCCCTGCTTCCCAAGGTTACACAGAACAGAAATTTCTCTGGGTTGTTGAGCTATAAGTCATTCCGAGAGCTCCATGGTTACAGTTCTCACAAGGCATCTTACAATCTTGAGGTGACTTTCTACAATGCAGCTGCCATTGAGCCATCAGTGTCACCTCTCAGCCACACTAATAGTATAGCCCCAACAAACCCCAGTACATTTATGGTAACATTGCTCTGGTCTAGTTTTGGAATAAGAGTCTGGGAATAATCCTATATAATAACCTACAAGAAACTATAGTCAACAGGTAGATGATGTGTGCTATGGCTCTCTAGTAAAGAAATCAAAGGTTCTGAGACTCAGTCCTTGGCAAGAAGAGTAGATTTCTTCAGGTTGGGGTTTGGCTAGTACAATAGTGACTCAAATATCCTCAGTACCCTCCAGGTCTAGAATTCACTATGACATCATGTGCCAGTAGCTCCATTTGAGGAGATACAAAGTTCACAGAGATGAAGGAGGAGGGGGAGGATGGAGAAGAGCCAAAGGCATATGTCAACCACTGTCCATTCATTCTCAGCCCATTGAACATCTACAAAGTCCTCTTGTGGGGGCAGGTGTGGCTCCAGATACCCTCAGTCACAGGGGGTATCGTACCTGTTAGCAACAAACAGCACATTCAAGGATCAAGGTATAAAAACACTTTGGGGGAATAAAACGATTTCCCAATACTTCTTCAAGCAATGTCTTGAAGCTGATTCAAAAATAATATTGTCTGACATTCAGAGAAGGCAGTTCAACATTTCCATAGCTCTTCACGTGACTACTTCTAAGGCTTGTGAAGCCCCTGATGAGGACCATCTTGTTCGGTGGAGGAAGAATTAAAACTGAGAGGTCGAGAGCTCAGTCAGTAGCATGTCTTACAGAAGGGCCCAGAATTGTCAGTGGCTACTGCATGGCTTGTGTGGATATCTCTACCTAGGCAGTCTTACAGACAGAGGTGGCCTTGTCCTGTTCCATCTAGACATGTCGCTTTAGTCAAAAAAATTTCTGGGTGATCTCTGGCCTGTGTCTGGTGCAGGGAATAGACAGGGTACAGCCAGGAATTATCAATGCACAATCTGGTTCTCACTTGCTCTCTGAAGTGAGATGAAGGCCCAGGTTTCTTAGAGCTCCTTGCCCCTAGTCTTGTCATACCACCCTCTCTCTCTTCCAAGACCTTCATCCCTGTCTTTTGTCCCCAAACCCAGTATTGTTGTTGCTCTAGCTCTTATGAAGTGCTCGGAGGGATGGCAGAGGCAACAGGAAGGCTTTGTGATTGTATTGCTGCCTGCCTCAGAGGACCATGGGTAAGCAGGGAGGGTCGAGGCCCGTTTGCCCCTATTTTCCACCCAGAGCCTGTTTCTATATGTTCTGCTACACTGCTCTCTGGAAGTTCCTTAGCCCAGACCCCTACAATATTGTGGCTCTCTCTCCCTGTGCCCTGGATCATTGGAGCTGCCTGAGTTCCCTGTAGGGTGGCCCTGCCTCCTTCAGATTCTACCTTTTCCTTCCTGTCTCTCATCCTCAGGGCCTACATCTTCCAGAGGCTGGTCTGAGTAAAAAGTCTGAGTCATCCTGTAGTTGCTACACAGCAAAGTTACTGTGTATTCAGGATCGATAATATGGAAAAGCAGAGAGTGGGCTTCTATAGTCCTTTCTGCATGGAGGAGAGGTGCCAGAAGTCTTGGCCTCCTTTGAAACTTCTGATTGATGCCTGATCCAGCCAGCATCCCGTAGACTGAGTATCCAATCTGACCGCAGGCCTCACAGGCCTGTGTCCACCTTGGTCTCACTGACTAGTTATGTGCCAGTCATCCTGGTGCATTGAAGGACAAAGGATATAGGCTTGCCAAAGACTCACTAGGACCACCTCCCTGTCCTTTCAGCAGCCTGCCCCCACTGTCCAGGCCACCTGTTTCATGTTCTCTTCCAAAATGGGTATGTCCACCGCTTGTCCTAGAATATGCAGAGAGAAAAGCTATCTGTTCAGCCATGTGGACCAAGCTCAGACAATATGGAATCTGCCTGAAAAACAGGCTCTGCTGGGCTTGGCAGAAAGAGCAGAAGGTGGTGTTAGCAGGAATTGAGCCAGATTCTCACTTCGGGGCCCTGTCACCCCAGCCCCGTCTGTTCTTGCCAATTAGTTGATGAACTACAACCCACGGAATGTGGGATGCCTCAGGCCATGGGCACCGGGAGGGATGTCCTAGGTAAGGGGAGAAAATCCCTGCCAGCTTGGAGGGCTGTGTGCCTGCTCAGCCATCAGACCATTTGGAGACTCAGTGGCCTGCTCTGCATAGCAAGCTTCATGCCAGCAGCTCCAAATGACCATGAGAAGCCTGGTGGCCGGTATAGCTTCTGTTTGCTATGCCCACTCTGCTGGGCTCAACTGAGAACAGTGGTGCCCATGTACCATGGTCCCTGTGTGAGGGAAAAAGTAGAGCTGTGCAGGTGGGTTAAAGGTGAACAAGTATAAAGGGGAGCAGGACAGGAGTTTGGAAGGATGTGTTATATCATAAGGAAAAAGTGTGTATTACATTATAAGGAGAGATCTCTCGCCAGGTAGCCCCAGCAGTGAGTAGGTGAGCGGGTAAGGCAGGCTTAGCATGTGGTTCTATGAAGTGCCTATGGGGAATGTGGAGCTCAGCTGGACACCTAGCACTGTTTCCATAGCTGGCACACTCTGGTGATGTGGGGGACAGCTCAGCATTCCTGTCTGCCTAAGTGCTTGGTGCTGTGAGTGGCCTTGTGGGAGTCTCTGTGTGCAGCCCTTTCTGGTGCATCTGCATCTGAACATGGCTTTGGTGCCAGGACTGTTTAACTCAGTCCTGAGATAATGCACTTTCCAGAAACTGTCAGCCCTGCTGGGAAGGCAGAGGGAACAGCCTCTATGGAGCACAGTTGGGGAGGGGACCCTCCAGAAGTTCAACACAGGGAACTGGGCAGAGGTTCCATTGATGAAAGACCTGCCATACAGGCATGGAGATCTAAGTTTAATAATTGGCACCTACATAAAAGGAGCCATGTGTCTATAACTCTAGAGCTGGGGTTCTGCATGGGGAGCTGAAAGATCAATTCACTGAGTTTTCTGGCCAGCAAATCTAGCCAATTGGTGAGCTCCAGGTCCAATAGAAGGTCTTATCTCCAAAAAAGAATGAAGGGGGTGGGGGGGCAAGATGGCTCGACAGATAGAAGCACTCGCTGCTAAGCCTGAGGACCCAAGTCTGATCCCAGAGACCCACCTGGTAGAAGGAGAGAAGTGACTCCTGGCATACTCAAGCTATGGTATGTGTGTACCACCACTACCATCCTGAAAAATTAAGGGAGAAAATGCTTGAAAAAGACACCCAATGCTCTCCTCTGGCCTCTACATTCAAACACACAACACTTGCATGCCCAGTCTCCCAACATGTGTGAACCTCGCAAGCGTATGGAGATGTGTGTGCATGCACACACAATTTGGGGTATACTGTGTTGAAAGCAGGAACTCAGTAGTTGTTTATCCATATCCACACCAATGTTACCAGCCCCCAAAGTAGGAGCTCTCCACCAGCCCATCAACAGAACATATGAACATGGTGAACAACCGAGTTAGTTACTTTTACAGGGGCAGGGGATTCAGAAGCATGCTAACACAGAGGTGTGCCCTGAGGAATTATGCTTGATGACATAGCCAGTCACACAAGGACAGCAGGATTTCCCTAGAGTAGTCAGATCCACAGATGTGTAAAATTGGATGGAAGTTTCCAGGCCCTAGGGGAGAGAGGATGGGAAATTTAATGAAGATGGAAGTTTGGTTCTGCAGGGTCAACAGTTTTCTGGAGGTGGCTAGTAGCTGTCACGGACTGAATCTCATGTTTTGAGCATTTGCCCACCCCCCCCACCCCCCCAGTTTTGGCAGCATTTTGAAGGTTGTAGATTCTTTAGGACTCAGGTGCCAACTAGCAAAGGCTGGTGACCGGGGCCAGGCCTTTGAACACTCCCGGCTGCGGGTGTGACCTCTACTTGATTCACTGAGATATGAGAAATCTTGATCTCAGGTTCCCTTCACCCTGGATGGAACCCCTAACACCCCCACTTTTTTTTTCTGCTACAACGGGCTAGGATTTCTGAAGTTGGAGTTGAAAGCAGAAACTCAACTGGAAGATGTTCGGCTGTGTTCACACCAACGTTGTTCGGTAGCTAAAAAGCAGGAGCTAACCAAGTGCCTGTCAACAGAAGAACGTGCAAACACACCACAGCGAGTCTGTAATGAGCCAAGAGCAATCTTCCCCACTTACATTGCTTCTTTCTCTCAGGGAGGTCCTCAGAGAACCACAAAGAACCATGAGCATGGTGGTGGTAGGTTTGTGGACCATATGACGGTGCTACTGAGCTACAAGCTTACAGGGTTTAACTTATCTTTTGTGTATTCATGAACATTACTACAATGAAAATAATAATAGCCAAGTACACCCTATGACAACCCAGCCCCATGTTCCAGTACAGACACAGTGGGTTCCATGACTGCTTCACAGAGCAGAGCCAATTTAACTCACATCCCTCCCCAGACTTGGAGAGTCTAATAGTGTCAGAGCCACTCCGTGACAGATCTACACAACACATCTAGTAGTAAAATTATTCAACGGAGAGATATTTTACAGGTGTAATCCCCACTGTCCAAATTATGTTTTCATCTACAATTAGGGGAAAATGTGATATTTTTGAACACTTAGTATTCTTAAAAATAAAGCATTCCCTTCCCTTGCTCACAAGAGCCCCTTGTTTATGGCTTTTAACAGATGGCTTGGCTCATATCCTTCACCCCCCTTTGATACATGAGCTTCCTTTTTTGGGGAGTCCCCTGCCGTGAAAATGGTTGAGCAAAGCCAGAACAAAAGCCACGCCATTGGCGAGGCTGTCATCTCAGAGGCAGGTATCTGTAAATGAGATCTAATTCGTCCTTTCCCACCCAATAAAATTTAAAATAAAACAGACAGGGATTGATTTGGTAAAAGGCCTGTTAAGCCTAGCATTGAAACCGGAGTCCTTTGGAAGTGTGCAGAGTTAAATGTGACAAACGAGGGCCAATAGTGAACAATTACTCCAGACACCTCACCCAAGGCTGCCGGGCCAGCAGCAGAAGGCAGGGATAATTAATCAGCCCAACAAACTGGGCAGTGGGGCTTAGAGAGACCTCAGGAGCATATTGTGGGGGACAATGGGTGAATGATAGATCATTGGAGACAAGAGGGAGAAGTTTCTGAGGGTCCCAAGAGGAATCCTGAAACAGCAAAAGGAGATAAATAGTCTCTAAGGAGGCTGAAAAGAAGGGTTTGGACAGTCAAATGGACCAGGGATGATGACCAGATGGTGGTCAGAATCTGAAAATGTCTCCCCATTCCATGTGTGATCACCATCAGTATCCACCGAGGTGGGAGCCAGGAAGGTGACTTCCCTCCAGTTTGTGTCATTAGCAAGTTGAGTAGATCAGTCTGATCCATGGGCCGATTCCTGGCATGATACGAATGATGTCTGCAGTGCCACCAAGTCAAAGACACCCATGTCACTTGTAGGCATCACACTGCCTCTGCTCTCTGACTCCAGCAACTTGAGACGTGTGGTACCCTGCCTGCACTGATGCAGAGATTTGCTGTCTGTTCCCCTGGCCTCTTTCTTCTGATGGCAGGGAGGTTCCACATGGACTGTGCAGAAGAGCATCCTTTCCAGCCCAGACTGTATCCTGGTTATTAAAAGAACTGATATATATATATATATATATATATATATATATATATATATATATATATAAAAGAGATTTTATTTTATTTTATTTATATGAGTACACTGTAGCTGGCTTCAGACACACCAGAAGAGGGCATCAAATCCCATTACAGATAGTTATGAGCCACCATATGGTTGCTGGGAATTGAACTCAGGACCTTTGGAAGAGCAGTCAGGGCTCATAACTGCTGAGCCATCTCTCCAGAGCTGTTCTTTCTTGTTTGGTGTGTGAGGGAAGGAGACCACTCACTCACTTGCTCACTCATTCATTCATTTACTCATCCATTCATTTATTCATTCATCCTTTCTATGTCCCCTATTCTGTGTATAGGACAGTTCTTGACCCAACAACTCAATCTACAAACTATGTATGAAAGGGTACCACACAGGGATCTCACAGATGCTGAGCTTACAAACTACTCCCATTTGTCCTGTGGCAATCTGATTTAAAATATCCAGCACCCACAGTGTGTGGGGCTTCACATCAGGAGCCCAAGGGATTAAGGCACACTCAGAGGGTGATGCTGTACTAAGCAAGGAGAAGCACTATGCACCCAGAGTGAGCCAGACTCCTGAAGGACTGAGCATGAACCAGTCACAAAGCTGGAAAGTCTCAAGCCCTGACCCTGGACCCAGGGCTGGGAAGTGGCCTTTGGTTTCTCAGATCATCAATGGCAGACCCAAGACTTAGCTCTACTAAAGGCCACTTTCCAGGTTACCTTTCCTTTACACAGAGAGACTAGATTGGGAGAAACTGCCATAGAGGTGACCACTGAAGGTTGGCTCTCAGGCAAAAGACATGGCATGGCATCCAGGAGGAGCGTGGGATGTTATGAAGGAGTCTGAGCTTAAGTACATGTGGGACAGAAGCCACTTGCATGATGGGTGTGCTCATAGAATAGAGGAGATGGCAAAGAGGGTGGCCATTCACCTCTGAGCCCAACCCCACTGTGTGCACTCGCACGTGATTGTTTGGAATCTTCTGAGCTAGCCAGGGTGAAGATCTAGAAGTAGGCTGGACCTCAGCTAACTAACCATACACAAAGCACGCTGTTTGCACTGGCAGGTTTGCCTACTCATTTTTCCTTTTCTGGAAAGTGGGGGAGTCATTGTAGTCCTTCTGGGGACACAACACACCCTGGGATTCTGCTCTGATGACCTCATCCTGGACCTTTTATGTAAAATACACATATAACACGCAGCACAGGTTTAGCTGTGTTCCAGTGCAAGACCCCACATACTCACCCTCCACCTGTCTGACTCTCTGAGACCGATGCTCCTTTCTGGTCCAGAGAGTAGCCTGGAGCACTACTGTGGGACCTGTTGGAAGATTTCCATCATCAGCCTCTTAGGACCACAGACTAGAGGACAGCTCTTTCTCGGTTGGTGTACTGTGGGGATCCCAAAAAACCCCCAGTGGATGTGGAAAGAACAGATGAAGTCCTGAATAAATTCATATCCTTTGACAGGGCACAGCCGTATCATGAATCCAATGCCTCAGACCCAGGAAAATGGCAAAGCCTTCCTCTGATCAAAATATAAAAGAATGTTGACAATGTGTGGAAGTACAAGTCTTTACAAATGATTGACCAGTCTGAAAAAAACTAGCAACTGTGACTTCCTCCTGGATATGTACAGCCTGAGTCTGCCTCCAGAGACCTCTCACAGAGACCAGCTAACTACCTCTGCCTGTGCTATGTGTAATAGACATGTGATGTGTACACAAACATGTTCTGGTAGTATGTGTCTCTCCATCTGTGCAGCCGACCTGGCCATGGATTTTCTCTCTGCGTTTGTCTCTTCTTATTCCCTTGCAGCCTCTAGACAGGTTTCTGGGACCCAAGCTGTGCAGACACCCGTTATGTACAAGGCCATCACAGAGAGTTAGGGTTAGAGCGGAGCTCAATAGAGAAGCAAACTCTGGGCAGAGGATGGGTCCTGGAGGAGAAGTTCTTTCTCTCACACCAGTCTGTCTATCAAATCTACCAGATCCGGGGAATAGGGTACCAGAGGAAGAGGGAAACGTTTATCACATACGTTTATGATCAGACGTGGGATGCGATTGTTGCCCAGCCCTTTCCAAGGGTCACTTGGAGCTTGGCCATTATGTCAGGTCACCTAGAGAACTGGGGTAGAGTTATAGGTCAACTCAACTTCCTTGGTTTGGTTGAAAGAGTCTGCCATCTTCTGGATTTTCTCCTGTTGGCCTGGTGGTTCCTGAGTTATGCCCTGTGTGTGAATATTTTGTTTGGTCACGAGGTGTAGAATTCTGTGGGGACCTCTACTTCTGGGGACTAGCTGCTTTCTATTGTGTCCCTCTCTTCATCTGTCTGGTTTCAAAGCCTTTGCTCTTTCAGAATTGATTCCCTGCCTAGAAAGCGATAAGAAAATTGGTTTATTACACTATCTTATCTAAGATGAACCTGAACCCTCTGGGGCTATGGCTGGCCCTGTCTCCGAAGAGTTGATTCTCTTGGAAAAGAGGGTCTCTTCCTTTAGCAAGACTATAGATGACAGGGAAAGAGGGTGCCAAAATGACCCAACATCAGGAGGGGCAAAGGCCATGCTTTTGTGGGTTTAAGATGAAGGATATAAATGCTTCATGATCTTCGGGACAAAGCTTTGCAATTCTGGTCAATGACTCTCTCAGCTTCAGAATGCTAATACATTTAGATCTTCAAACTGGTGAGAGGCCTCACGGAGGGCAGAGAGCATGATCATATGTGTTCATTCAACATGCTGAGAGGTGGGACCACACTGATCTTGGTGTGCCAAACTCTGAAGGCCACAGTAGCTAGGCACAGGTTGTCTGTCTGGGACCTGCAAACACAGAGCTTTTCTAAGTTCTCTGGTTCATAAGAAGATCTATAGATTCAAATAAACTGGGATCGTGGAGGCTCACAGAGATGGAACCACCAACCAAAGAGCATGCAGGGACTGCATCTAGGCCTCCTATACATTTGTAGCAGATGTGTAGCTTTTGTCTTAACGTGGGTCCCCTACCAATTGGACTGGAGCCTGTCTCTGACTCTGTTTCCTGCCATTGGATTCCTTCCCCATAGCTGGGCTGCCCCGTTAGGCCTCAGTAGAAGAGGATGTGCTTATTTCTGCCTTGCTTAATATCTCAGGGTGGAGTGGTACCCAAGGGTAGGGGTTCCCCTTATCTAAGAAGGAGAGGGGGTAATAGGGAAGGGATTAGTGAGGGTGGGACTGGTAAAAGGAAGAGGTGTTTATGACTGGGACGTAAAGTGAATAAATAAATAAAATAATGAAAAAAAAATTCCCTGAGTGTTTGAAGTCTAGGTTCCAGCTGAGTTGAAACCTGAAGGCTGTGGCTTCTGACCTGGCTTTATGAACTAGTGCAGAAGTCCATGAGGAGAATGATGGACAGGAATATCATCAGCAGGCTGATGGGGCACTGAAGCAAGTGACACACACAGCCTGGAGCTCCTACCTGGAGAGGACCCACCATGTAGCCTCATGGGAAGGAAGTGTCAGCTGAGGGCAGAGACTTCAGGATGCACCCCAGCCTTTGCAAAACATCTTCATCAGTCAACCCAAAGTAATTCCCTGCAGGATGAGCCCTGGCTATTTTCTGTCCATTCCAGCACTGAGTTGCCTCAGGTGACCCTGGGTCAGCAATGTAATATGGGAGCTGCCTCTGCTCACTTCTTCCTGCTTTACCTCCCAAATACCTATATAAGCTCCCCACCCCAAGATCCTCCTGCAGAACACAATTAGCCCTCACTTCTCTTTGCTGGATGCCCAACTGTCTAGTGGGTGTCCCTACTGAGTATGAAACCTGGTGGCTTCCCCACTGTCAAGGGAGAGATAATGGGGTTGGGAAAGGTGTCATGGTAGGCGGTTAAAGAGGGAGCTGTAGTGATCCATCCAACATAGGGAACCCTGAGTTAGGATGATGCCCATTAGGTGCTAGGAAACAACGAGAGGACCACTGTGTATCTGTCAACTCCACACTGGCACCAATGGGTACTGAAAAGAAGATAGGATATTAGAAAACAAAGGGGAGACTGGTACAGTTCAGGGTCCAGACCCAACGATGCTGCCACTCCCAGTAGGTGGATCTTTCCATCTCAGCTAATATAATCATGACAAGTCACCCACCGGCATAACCACAGACCTACTTAACGTAGACAATCACTTACTGAGACACTTTTTCCAGATGATTGTGTCAAGTTGACAGTTAAAACTAAACATGGAAACCCTCACAGCCAGTGGCATAAATGGCTACAGTCATGTGTAGACACAATGGCAATGCAGTGAGAATGGCTGACCTCTCCTCATTTGTTATTAGCCCCTTGTCAGATAACTTTATGCAATCTATTTCCATCATATTTATTCCTCCCCACCCCCCACTCTGCCCTGATATGACCACAGCTCCCTACTCAGTCAGCTTTGTGTCCTGGTTTTGTTTTATTCAACCCATTGTGTTCCATTTATTTTGCTCACATTCTCTTGGATTCATGGGCCACAGGAGCATGTGCAGTGGTAAAAACAAAGCAGGAACTGAGGGAATGGCCAACCAATGACTGCTCTAGCCTGAGACCTCTGTTGTGGGAAGCAGCTCCACTCTCGCCATTACGGCTCTGCTCTCACCGTTACAAGATGACACTTGGCATAGGCATTGTTTGAGACCATATATGGCAAGCCCGCACTGAGAGGTGTGGCTACCCGATCGCCTTACCTCGCATCATTGAGTGTGACCAATTAATAGTGACATCGTGGCAGCTGCTGATAGGTTTAAGGCAATGCTTATAAGGGGCTGCGGGAGCGGAGGAGAAATGAGAAGAGGAAGATCACTGTACAGGGATAGCTGAATAAACCGTTTGAAGAAGAACATGGTTGCCGCTGCCTTATTCTGCTGGTCGGACATGGGTAGCAACACTCTGTCATGAGGGGGAACCCACTCCTAACACTGTTAGTAATATTCTGCTATACTTAGGAGTTCAACATAACCTTCATCAGAAAGGTGTCATGTCACCCAGAAACTGATAGACACAGATGCAGAGGCCCACAGCCAAATGTTAGGCAGAGCTTGGGAAATCCTGCAGGGGAAGAAGAGGAAGAATTTTAGGAGTCAGAGGGGTCAAGGACACTACAAGAAAACTACAGAATCAACTAACCTGGGCCCATAGGCAATCACAGAGACTGAACTGCCAACCAGGGAGCATGCATGAGACTGACCTACCTAAGTCTTCTGCGCATATGTGACAATTATGCAGTTTGGTCTTCGTGTGGTACTCCTAACAGTGGGAGCAGGGGCTATAGTCTGTATTTCAGACCCTTTCTCTCTACTAGGCTGACTTGTCTATTCTCAATAGGAAAAGATATGCCTAGTCTTCTGCAACCTGATATGACAAGGCTGCTTGATATCCACGGAGGCCTCCCATTTTCTGAGGAAAATAGGAGGGGTGGATAGTGTAGGAGGTAGTAGGGGAAAGACTTGGGGGAAAGAAAAAAGGGAAAAGTGTAGTCAGGATGTGAACTTAATTAATTAATTAATTAAAAACAACAACTTCAAGAAAATTTTAATGCAAGTATTGTCACAGAGGACCTTTGAGCAATATTGCTGGTGGTCAAAAAATAGGTTAATGGGGCTGGAGAGGTGTCTTGGTGGTTAAAAGCACTGGCTGATCATGCAGAGGACCTGGATTCCATTCCCAGCATCCACAGGGCAGCTCATCACCACCTATAAATCCAGTTCCAGGAGATCTAATGCTCTCTTCTGGTACCTACAGGTACTGCATACATGTGGAACACAGACAAACATGCAGAACACGCACAAGCGCGCGCGCACACACATGCACGCACGAGCACTAAATATTTTTAAAACCATAGGAAACATAAGTTCTCAAATTTCACACTGCTTCCTTTTTAAAGGCTCTAAAAAAATTAAGAATTAAGCTAAATGCCACAAGCAACAATCTTCTTTTTCCATAGATAATACAATTGTTTCTTGGTCTATTAATCTCTGCCTCACTTCCTCTTTATTCTTATATATCTATCTATCAGGAGATAGCTGCGATTGTTCATGCAATAATGTTTCTGAGTGGAAGTATTACACTGTCCTCTTTCTCTTTGTATCTTGGGATAGCCTTGTTTCTGTGTAACTCACATGTTGTGGCTGCACTAAGAGAATACATAGAAATTGATTTTCCTTTTAGGTCTGTCTGAGGAAGGAAGCCTATGTCCGAATCCTGTTCAACACTTGGACAGCATCCATGGGGTTTTTGACAAAGGTCAAGGCTTTACATATAACAACAGATGACTGGAGAAACGCTCATCCAACCCTTTGTCTACCAGAGCTTTAACAGCAATACGTGGTATTGGGTCTTGGACACGAGGTTGGCAGACTTCTGTGTGGTTAATGTGCACCTGTGCACACCACAGTCCTCCTTTGGAGGGTCCCTAGTTCTCCTGAGTATGAGCAGTAAGGAGGGAAGTGAGAAAAAGCCATACAGTGTCTAAGGAAGCGTGTCCAGGGAGGCGTGTTCCAGGAGGCGTGTCCCGGGAGGCGTGTCTGGGGCGTGTCCAGGGAGGCGTGTCCAGGGAGAAAGGAGTGTCCCTTACCAGGGAGCACCTCGCCCATCTTTTCCAATCTTGCATTTATCTCCTGCCTGCTGATTGTCCACCATGCTCCTCCCTTCCCTTGTTTCTAGACATCAGCAGGCTTCTGTCAATTTGCTATCTTTGACAGCTCCCCAGTGGCCCAAGGCCAGGGGAAGCTTTGGCGCTCAGCACACGAGCCTAGCTTGTATGAATGGATTTAATTTGGTGACATTTATCAATAAGGACCCTCTCACGTCCCCTCTCCAATATATAATGCCCCTGAGCCTGTGCACTTGTCACAAAGCTTGGCCCCTCACAGGTAATTTGCTTTCATCTCTCCTTTATGAACTGCGGCGTGGTTAAGTGGTCTGAATTGCCGTGTATTTAAAGGTAGGGTTAATTTTTTTTTCTTCTGGGGGTCAGGGGACTTTCTCTACATTTTTCTTCCTCTGGGTTAAAGGAGACATCAGTAAATGAACACCTTCAATCGTATTTACTGCTCAGAGCAAGTCGGGTTGCTTTGGAAAGGGGGAAAATGGGAGCGTCCAGAGATCTTGCTCCCAATAAAACTGCTGAAGCAAGGTCAAACAGTTCCAGGAGGAGATAAAATGTTAATAAACGGTGGCCATTGTCCCACATGCCCGAATTTATGCAGTACATCTCCATGGCATCTCTCTCTCCTTGGTTAAATTCAGTGAGTAATTTCTGACTGTATTCATTGCTGGAGGATATATTTCTTTAGCGTTAAATATCACTGGCTGTGCATTTTGATATGAGAAATGCAGGCTGCAATTTATAACCAACACGATCGTAAGTGAATCTCGGCTGTGTTGAGAAGCAGGGCACAGCAAATGCGTGCCAGCTCCGGAGTGTTTATTTTAGAATCCGTTTGCAGGGAAACATCATTTCCAATTCCATTGTCGGGTTTTAATCCAGGACTGCTCATTCCTCCTGCAGACATCCTCGGCCTTCAGGTGCCCACGTGGCCCTGGGGAATCCATCCTGCCTCATGTCTTTCAGCCTACACTCCTCGCTCAAGGACCCCGAGGGAGCAAAGAGGTCATGAGACACTCCTAGACAAAGAAACCAATGCACTGATCCTGCTCAGGGTCACCCCAGAGTTGTCCATGGGTGGAGGAAATTTGGGGTGCTTGAGACATGTGATCTGCCCAGTTTCAATCCACTGCCTCACTGTGCCTGTCCCTGCCCATCCATCAACCCTGAAGCTACAGAATTCTTGAGAATGCAGTAGCAAGGACCCAGAGGAGGAGGGGACGCCAGTAGAGTGAGAGAGGCGTGTCATCAACTCTGCACCACCATGGACTGACACCAGACCCTAGAAGGAGTATCAGGTAGGGGGACTGGATCTGTGGGATAGTGCCTTCACAAGGAGTTCCTTCCTTCACCTTCACCTCTTCCCTTCAGTGGTGGTAGTGATAGACGCTACTACCCTCTAGGATGGGAGACTAAGATGTAGTAGTCCTTGGCCAAGTCTCTGTGCTCAGGAATGCCACACGCTACACAGACTCCTTCATTTTGACTTATGTTCATTTACTCTGTCTGTGCTTTCTCTGCCTCAGGACACAATAAAAATATAATAAAGCCCATCCATCAATGAGAATCTCTGTGGGACAGAAAGAAACACATGGCCCCACAGTGAAGCTGAGCATCTACATAGTGTGACTAGGGTGGCCTTTATGGCTTTAGAGGAACTGGGTGCCGCTGTGTGATCCTTGGCAGGTGTCCCAACCTCTCTCACCCTCTACACCTAAGCTCTAGCAATGATTGAGCCTTTCAGTTTCAGAATTTTTGGCCCTGGGTATCAGGCCTCTGTCAGATTGACAGGTGCCAATCAACACCGGTTTCTGACCCTCTGTGTCTCAGTTTACCCATTTCTAAAATGAGTTCGTGTCACCCACTTGTGGCACAATAGCAATGAGAAGCTCTCCAGGTGCTGGTCATCCCTGCGAGCTCCCCAGGATTTGTTGGTGTGGAAGGAGAGATGCGACCCTGACCTTCCTGGGGTTGCACACTTCTATCTCCAAGTCCATCTGAGCAGCTATTCAATGCCCAGGGAAATGGAGTTGAGATTCCCATTGACTGCTGCATGGTCTCTGTAGGAACAGATTGCTTAGACATGGGGCCTAGGCGGAGCTCCCGGGCCTCCCTGAGCCTCAGTTTCCCTCTCTGTTTTAATTCAATAGTGCCTAGGGACATGGTATCTGCCTGATTATTTTAACTTTTTTATCATGGCAGTAATAGTCCTGGAGATCCTGGTGAGGCTTTCAGCATCTGACTTTCCCCCTGTGTGGCTATGTGCTTCAGACTAGGAGCCTGAGCTCACAGCGCCGAGACAGCATGGGCTTTGAGCAGACTCCGATGGTAGCCTTTTGCAAAGAGCACCATTCTGAAGCATGCTGACAAAGACTATGTGGGTTTTCTCTCTTGCTAAGTTATGAAAAATAGTTCTTAACCATTATCTACAAAAGGACTACCTGAGTCCTGGAGGTCACAATGTCCCCTGGCGGGGCATCTTCTACATAAAAAAACAGAGTTTGCAAACCATGCACCTCCAGTACCATGATATCTTGTTAGAAAATTTCTCAGAACCTCTTTCAGAGAAGCCAAGTTACTGCTGGGTGGGCAGAGGTGAGACACACTCATTCCCCTGCTTCTAAGCTTGGTCCCATGGTCTCTCACCCAAGTATTCTGTCTCCCCCAGTGTTAGTGGCACCTGTCTGAAGTGTCATCGCCACCAGTAACACCTGCCAATGTCCAAGCTCTCCATTTCTTTCCTAGCACTAGGCTTACATGGAAGGATTCTGGTTCAAAACCGAGTGTCATAGCAATCACGGGAACCTGGAAAGACTCACAGGAGAGCATCTCCCCTTTGGTGGTCCATGCCCTGTCTCACTGTAATTTCCTTTTGGATGACATCTCTCCATTTGAATGACACATCAGATAGCGATGAGTATCCCTGGAGGCACCCACAGGTGATACAGCATTTAGTAAGATAAATGGGTGTCTCTCTTCCTACTGCAAGTCCCAGCAAAGCCCCTCAGCCCACAAGTGATGCAGAGGGAACAAGACAGAGCTAACTGGAGATTGGATAGCACTGAGGATGGACCTGGGCAACAGTTGAGGGGAGGCAACTGAGTGGAGCCTGGAAGAGACTTGGTGGAGAATCTGAAGGGACCGCACTTGGTACAGAGAAGACTAGATCTCTCCTAGGGTGGCCTGGACAGATGCCTAAAAGGTAGTGTGCATGGTACCCAGGAGGGACTGGACTAGGCAGTCAGAAGCACTGGGGGTGAGGTTCTGAGGCAGGACACTACACTTAGCAAGTCAAGGGAAGGCATCATGAAATAGTTCTTCTGGTCTGGGGGCTGTCATCAGAGTCGTACTGCAAATGTCTTCCCTAGAATACAGGAAGCAGGATCACAAGGTTGAACCTGGAACTGGAGCCTCCATGTTTGTACCAAGCCTACAGGATAATAAGGATGTGCAGTGAAGGGAATAGAGAAGCAAGTTCTGGGCTGTTTCCTGTTGGGACACTTGGGGAAGTTAGCACTGTCAAATCGGCAGGATCTAGAATCATGTTCTCAAGGAGACAAGGCTCTGGGAAGTCCTAGGTTGGGTTAATTGACTTGGAAAAACACACTTTAGCAGTGAATGGCCCTGGGGTCCTAGATCTAATAAAAGGAATAAATTGAGTAGTAATCCCCCCCTGCCCCCCGCCTTCTGGCTGTGACGCAAAGTGACAGACTGCCCCATGGCCCTGCCACTGTGGCTTCCTTGCCTTGATACACCACACACCTTAACTGGGAACCATGATACAATTTTTCTTAGACTGCTTTTGGTGGATATTTCAGCCTAACAAGAAGCAAAGTGACAACCCTCATCCTTGGTTTAGTGTGCCTGACTCCAATCAGAAATCAGGATTTTTTTTGTCAGAGCTTAGACCTAATCTGGGACATTAGTATGGCCTTCCAAGTCACACACACACAATAACAATAGTGAACAAAACATTGTAAAAAGAACAAGGGGGTACTCTGTGTTCTGGGTAAACCCTACACATCTCTGCAAACAGAACTTGAGGGTTACAGTGTTTCCATGTTCTCAGAGGCTCTGAAGCCAGTCACCACTGGGCACTGAGGTACAACTGTCAGGATGCTCTCAGCAAATCTGTGATGCGCAGGGTCCATGAGAAGGTAGAGCTAAACTTCAGATGGGTTCTAAGAAGGAGACAGCTTGCTTAACAAGACAGAGCCACAGTAACTCCAGAGAGCAGTGACCAGAGCACACACTGCAGAAAGCAATCTTGTTAAGCTTAATAAAAAAGAAAAAGAGCCACGGACATCAGGAGGGAGAGCCCGTCAGTCAAGCCACTCCTGGATCTAAACCGAGGTGTATTTGCTCTAAAAGGTGTTGGAAGAGCTGGCAAGTGTTCAGCGTTCCATCTACCCTGCAATCAGTTCTCAAGGACAAGGTTGGAGTGGCTTGGAGTGGATTTAACTGAAGAAGAGGGATGTTCGCTCCTCCAGATGACCACAGGCCTGCGGGCTTCCATGTAAGAAAGAAGAGATGGGAAAGAGGTCAGGCATACCGAGTGTATCTTCCTCAGGGCTCAAGGCTGTTCTCTCTCGGGAAGGCTGCCACAAGCTGGTCTTGATGTAGTTTCTTCTTATCTCAGAGCATTTTGTCACTAACTGTAAAACCAGCACATGCACATCATAGAAATTAGGGACACATTTAAAATTAAAGAATACTCGAGTGACTCAACCAAAAACTTCTATCAGAATGTAGCTTTACATATAGTTCCTTCTGGAACATTTCTTCTCTGTGAAAAACTAGGAAGAGCTGACCCTGCACAGGTCAGGCAGCTTCTGCAAGCTTGGGCAGAGCCTCTTTGTTCCCACTAGTGGCCCCAGTAAGTGGGAACTTCTAAAGCCTGGGGACAGGCTTAAGACAAGAAAAAGGACCTGCATAGTCAAAGCCATAGGATGTGAAGCATGGGACTGAGGAAAGAGGTCCTGGCTCCAGAGAAATTCACGATACAGCAGCACTATGTGGCTTGAGCCAGAAAAATTCCCGAGCTGTAAGTTCCATGCTTTGTCAAAACAAGGCAGTCTTGGAGATTTTCTGTCTGCCTTCTCATCTGTTATAACCTGGACACAATCTGCAAACACATTTATTAGTTAATAACTATCTAGTGTCTAGTATGAATAGCTTAGGATGAAGGTTCGGGTGTCTGCTCTTATGTTGTTCAGGGTGTTCACTGGTGTGAAAATGCCCAGCAGACATGGAGAGCTGTACCTCAGACTCAACCTCATGCAGCATGCACCTGGGAGGCAACTGTGCTAGGCTTTCTTACCCTCGCCATGACCAAACACATTCCAGAAGACAAGCAAAGTTTAACTTTGAACTCGAAGTGCTCACTCTAGTACAGCAATTCTAACATGGAAGCTTCAAGACCATGGCTGTACACCTGCCAGGCCAGGCTCTATGGCAAGCATCGCTTTTCCTGGAACCACAATGACTTCATAGATTTTTATTCCAAGTCCGACTTTTCTGCAAATCTGGGAGGAGGGGTGACATTGCCCATGAATACCGGTCTGAGCCCAGTGGTTCCAGAGTCTGTTGTGTGTGACTATAAAGAAAGGCTCTTAGGGAGGACGGGGACAACAGGTAGGGGTCATGTTAGTGTCTGTACTGTGCCTCAACTACAGCAGCTAGCTCAGGACACAGTGGACCTATCTCTCTCCCATGCCACCCTTGGAGGCTGATTCCCAGGCATGTTGGCATTCTGCTGGAGGCCCATCTGCTGATGGCAGTCAGCCCACAGCAAGGTGGCTGTGGCTGCCAGCATACTCCAAACGAAGGCTGCCAGGTGGAAGACAGTTGGGTAGCTGCACTGAGGGATTCTTGCTCAAGCTAGCCATGACACAGCATTGCCCAGACACTGAAGAACACGTGCAATGGAGCCACGGGGGCAGCTCACTTGCCATTTGAAGACAAATTGCCTGGGGACACTCAGGCCTCAGTTATTATTGCTCTCCAGAGACAGACTTCCATGGAAAACTGATGGCTCACAAACTCTTGAATAGCAGGGTCCCCTGGAAATCATTGATATTTGGAAACCAACCATGTGCCCCTTACCTACCATGGTCTCCTGGAAATGGCCTGCCCATGAACATCAAGAATCCCATAACAGCTACTAGATTGATAGATGGGCATGGATAGGAACCCATAGCTGTGACTGTTGGGAAATGCTTTCCAAGACACTCCTCCCATAGGTGCTCCTCCTCTCCTCTGTCCCTTCCATGCACAGCCCAGGAGGATGCTTACAGGTGGGAGCCAGTCTGTCACCAGTATGCTCCAGGATCTTCCCTATACTCAATCCATACTGGCCACCATTTCTCAGTGTGGGCTGTGATTTTCATGGCCCACGGAGATGGTACCTGGATTCCTCTCAGCCTGTCACCCTTTGCTGACTGCTTGGTAGATCTGGGTAGTCAAGTCATGCTCAACAGGACAGATCACCACAAGACCACAGTGACCCTCTGTCTCGGGAGTTCCTTAAGCACAGGTATGACCTGGAGTACAGGAACCACTTAACTTGGGGTCTCACTACCCTTGATCTCACCTTGTAGGCATCATGTCCCCTATGCCTGTATCCTTTTGAGGCTCTAGCCGAGTTTTAGCAACCTGCCACAGGTCTCGAAATTTTCCCCAACAAACTCTCTGTCTTCCCACCTGCCCCTAGTGGCAGTCAGCCTCCATGTTGTGTGATTCCCTTCAGATCATCTACAAGCTCCATGCCCAGCCCTCTGCCTCCAATCCAGACCACCATTTCCTCTGACTCCTACAGTGCTCAACCTTATCAATTCACCCTCCACTCAATATCCAGTGTTTCTCATTGTCAGGATACAGGAATGCTAACACAAGCCTGTCAGCTGCAGGAAGCTTCGTCCTCAGCCTCATCTGCCTTACCTGCCTCTCTTGGTTGGCCAGGGGGATGTAGTATCTCAGACTCTGTCCTGCAGGTTTTCTGGACAACTTTCATGTTTGGGTCATTGCTCTGTGTGGTCTCGGGGCCTTGGAACATGCAACCTTCTCTGAAGCATGCTTCTCTGAGGGCCTCTCAGAGCTCAGAGTGAGCGCTTGCTCTTTGCCACCACCCCAGCCTCCCTCGTGCTCCATCTGTCTAACGCAGACTTCAGATGACATCTGTAACACCTAGAACAATTTCCAACACACAATCAAAGATAAGTAGATACACGAAGAGACAAGAGGATGATGGGAGCAAAAACTACACGACAAAACCCGAAACAAAAGTGGACGCACCAGAACGCCCGGTGGGAGCTTTGTAAACGTGAATCTTTTGATTCTGTGTTCTGTATTTGCAGGCAGAGAAGTCACACTTCTGTGTTCTTCGGGGAACTGGAAGTAGTAAAAATCAGGGCAAAGAACTTTCTAAATCAGCAAGCAGAAACCTCAAAACACAAAAATGCAACAAGAAGCCACGAATTCACATGATGTGTTTGTTAGAGGCTTGTACAAAGGTGAGGGGCGAGGTACATTAGGGACTGAAGGGAAGGTAACCCAAGAAACCAAGAAAGTGTAAATAGTAGAAACACAGAAGCTATTTTAAGAGACATATGGTAAGAATAGGACAGTCAGCAGGCTCTTATCTGGGGCTGGAGAGATGGCTCAGCAGTTAAGCGTATTGGCTTTTCTTGCAAAGGACCTAGGTTTTATCTGCAGCACCCACATGGTAGCTCACAACTATCTGTAACTATATCCCAGGGAATCCAACACCACATTCTGGCTTCTGTGGGTACTGCAATCACATGGTATACAGATATGCATGTAGACAAAATACCCATACACATAAAATGAAAATAATTTATAAAATATTTTTATCTGAAATCCTGAAAACATTAATAAATAGCATGAATAGTGCCGTAGGAGCTACCAGAACTACTGTGAGAAAATTTCCCCACTGCTAATGAATTTAGATTCATGAAGTCTAGAAAATACAACATAGACAATTAAAGGGAAAATACAGCCACCTAAAACTCTATCTATCTATACACCCATCATCAGTCTATCTGTCTATCTATCTATCTATCTATCTATCTATCTATCTGTTATCTATTTATCATCACCATTTATCAATCTGTATGTATGTATGTATGTATATTTTATCTCAAATTGTCTGAGTATTTTGCAACAAAAATTCATAAAACAAGGCTGGAAAGCTTCAGGGGAAAAATATATACTGACACTTGATATCTTGGTATCGAAATGGATACCAACTATGGAAGTCAAAAGATAATGAGATGTTTATAATCTAGGCAAATAATTGTTAATTTATTTCTACTCAGACAGGTAAACTTCAAAAATTGAAGATACAGTGAATATATTTTCACAGAAAATTTGATAAAATTCTCAATGAATAGTTTTTTTTATTACAATGAAGTCTTAGGATTCTCCAAGCAGAAAAAATATAATAGTAGAAATAAAAAGTAGAATTACTGGGAAACTGAAGAACAATGGAAATAGATGGGCATTAATATGTGAATGAGCTATCCACAGAACATTTACATAAATACATATAATAAAATCACTGTGTGAATACTTCCTATATGCAAGAAACAAAATAATTTTTATGAAATTCGTAGATGTGTAAAATGATGTGCATGTAGTTTGAATAACTGATAAATTACATTAATGTGTGTAAGACTAATATTGTGTATGTCGCAGCCAAAGTTCAATGCAAACACTCCATCAAGATCGTGAATTCAAATGTTAAGGGTGATAAGTTTCTTAGATTTTCTATGAAGTGGAAGAAATCACAATTAGCAACTTTGTAATTGAATGTTATTTATTTTGTGTGTGCTTGTGCTTCTCTTTGTGTGTGTATGTGTGTGCGCGTGCACATGTGTATATGTGTGTGTGTATCTGTGTGTGTGTGTGTGTGTGTGTGTGTGTGTGTGTGTGTGTGTGTGTATGTGCGTGGGTATGAGCATTCATGTGCCACTGTGCTCATGCAGAGGTCAGAAAACAACCTGTGAGTTTCTGTGCTCTTCTTCCGCCCTGTAGGTGGAAAGAAACCCAGGCCATAAGGTTGACAGCAAGCACCTTTTCCTGCTGAGCTGTCTCTCTGGGTCAGACTTAGTATATGCAAACCTAATCACTGGATTACCCAAAGAACACAAAGTATCATGAAGCATCCAATCAACCCAGAAGGTTAGAGCTCTCACAGACGAACTAAAGACACTTTGCAATATGAAGTGGCCGTGAGCTTTTGAGACTGGCAAGATGATACAGGGAGCAGGTCCCAATCACCTGTGACACCTGCTCAAGGGGTTCCAATGCCTTCTTCTGGCTTCTGCCCACACTGTATTGACATGCTCCCTTCCCCCAGACACATACACATAGCTGAAAAAAAATTAATCTCAGACCTAATATGATCATCTAAATAAGACCTGCACAATCACAACAGCTGACATGCCAATTTGAATGAGAAAAGTCTCACAAGGCTCCATCTCTAGATGAGCTACAGGCTGCTAATGGCTGCTGAGAGAGAACCAGTCTTTCCAACAGGTTATTCTATCCCAGTGGTTGGACTTAAACACATACACATTTGAACAACACTAAATGAACTCAGCAGGATGTATTTACATATGCAATGTCTTAATAATATATACAATAATTTATAGACAGTAATTTAAAAAGAGGTTATGAATTTGAGGGGGAGGTGGGGGGCTTGGGAAGAGTGCCAGTGGGGAGAGCAAGGGGAGGGAATGCTGCAAATATGGTAGTCGTGTGTGAAATTCTCGACACTTTTGAATTAACTAAAAAAATGTAATGTGTTCACGTATCAGGTTGGTAAGTGGGGGACTCATCATGATCCATCTTCACTGTTGATTCTATTACAGTTAGAATCACTTAGGAGACACCTCTGGATGTGTCCATCAAGGTGTTTCCAGGGAGGTGTAACTGAGAAGGAAAAGCCTGCTCTGAGCATGAGCAGAACCATTCTTTGAGTTGAGGTCCTGAACCAATAAAGAACCAGAAAGTTAGATTTGCTCTGCTTCTTCATGATGGATACAATGTAGCCAGCTGCCTGGCGCTCCTGCTGCCGTATCTGTATCTTCCTTGCCACAATGGACAGCACCTTCAAATTGTGAGACAGGAAACCTTCCTTTCCTTTAGTTGCTTTTTGTCAGACATTTGTCACAGTGGTGGAAAGGCAATTAATATATGGGTGAATCACCTCACACCAGTCAGAATGGCTAAGATCAAAAACTCAGGTGATAGTAGATGCTGGCAAGAATGTGGAGAAAGAGGAACACTCCTCCATTGTTGGTGGGATTGCAAGCTGGTACAACCAGTCTGGAATTCAGTCTGGCGGTTCCTCAGAAAACTGGACATAGCATTACCTGAGGACCCAGCTATACCACTCCTGGGTATATACCCAGAAGATTCTCCAACATATAACAAGGACATATGCTCCACTATGTTCATAGCAGCCTTATTTATAATAGCCAGAAGCTGGAAAGAACCCAGATGTCCTTCAACAGAGGAATGGATACAAAAAAATGTGGTACATTTACACAATGGAGTATTACTCAGCTATTAAAAACAATGAATTTGAGAAATTCTTAGGTAAATAAATTCTTTACAAAAGAACACACATGGTATTTACTCACTGATAATTGGATATTAGCCCAAAAGCTTGAAATAGCCAAGATTCAACTCACAGACCACATGAAGCTCATGAAGAAGGAAGACCAAGTGTGGGTGCCTCGGTCCTACTTAGAAGGAGTAACAAAATAATCAAGGGAGCAAATATGGAGACAAAGTGTGGGACAGAAACTGAAGGAGAGGCCATCTGGAGGCCATTCCACCTGGGTATCCATCCCATGTGCAGTCACCAAAGATAGATGCTGATGTGGATGTCAGGAAGTGCATGCTGACAGGAGCCTGATATAGCTGTCTCCTTAGAGGTCTGCCAGAGCTTGTCATATTTAGAGGTGGATGCTCACAGCTAACCATTGAACTGATCAAGGGGTTCCCAATGGAGGAGTTAGAGAGAAGACTAAAGGAGCTGAAAGGGTTTGTGGCCCCATGAGTAGAGCAACAACACCAACCAACCAGAGCTCCACAGGGTCTAAACCACCAGCCTGGGAGCACATTGGAAGGGACCCATGACTCCATCTGCATATCTAGGGAAGGGTGGCCTTGTTGGGCATAGGTGGGAGAGGAGATACTTGGTCCCATGAAGGCTGAACACCGAGTACGTGTGTGTGGGGGGGGGAGGGGAATTCGAGGGTGGGGAGGTGAGAGTGGGGGGGATAGGTGAGGGTACATCCTCATAGAAACAGGAGAAAAGGGGAAGGCATAGGGGGTTCCTGGGTGGTGGGGGGAATGGGGTAAGGGTATAAAATCTGAAATGTAAATATAATATCTAATAAAAAAAATAAAAATATATATGGGTGAATGTTATCAAATATCATAACATACTTGTGTGAAAGTGTCTTCTCAAAACTTATCATTGTATACCATGGGTATATTACAAAAATATGGTAAAGAAAAGCAGTTATGAATGGCAGGTCAAGTTAAGTCAGGGATACTAGAGTAACTATTATTCCTGTGGGTTTTTTTTCCCTATAGTCTTTGGTTTTTACCACTCCCTGAAGTAGTTTACGTATCTAGACGAAGCATCCTATACCCATCTTATGTCAATTCTATTCTGAGCCTATCCTCCAGCACAGGCTAGGGAAGGCTGCAATAACAAGTAGTCACTTGCCCACAATTGAAACCCTGGCTGCCACTCAGCATGTGGAACCCTATGTTCTTCAGAGATGAAGGCTAGTAGATCACCCCGCCCCCTGTGTAGCACTCCTCAGGGCTTTGAGCAGGGGACACATCAGTCCATAGGCTTCTGTGCTGCATAATTAATGACAGTTCTACTCATCCCTCACTGGCCAAAGGTTGAGAAACTAGAACTTACAGAGTCACTTGCTACGCTACCTCATCAGGCAGAACGCCCACCTGATGTAACGAGCCCATGAGTATTTGGACACATGAATCTTTGGTCTTTCCCTGGTTCAAGTCTTTCCTCTTCCAGTCTTCATTCTTTTCACTTGAGTGACATTGACACTCTTTCTAAAGCCACCCTGAGTGGTCATTTGTTTGAATCCCGGCTCTTCAGAGACTCAGTGATGGGCATAGGTCAAATCTGGTCAAGGGAGGTAAGCTGAGGACAACTGGTGGAAAAGCAGGGGGACTGAGGGGGTGGTGTCTCTTCTACCTGGGCTTGAACCCCGGCAGGATGGAATCTTGTCACACAAGGAAATCTGTCTGTTACCGTCTATAATTCGTTGTGTGTCATCCTTATTATTATTGGCCCCGGGAAGGGTCTTTTAGAGATTTTTCTGCCCTAATCACTCCCACACATCTCATTAAATGTGAATATCGCTAATGTAATTTTGTATCTGTCTGTATTCTGCATTTCCTAGGAGAGCCACAAATAATTACAATAGAAAAGGCTTTGGAAAGTTGTCAGTTTGTTTTTCTACACTAAGAACCAATTTCATTTACTTGAGGGAAATCGCCACTGCTACAAGTTTGCTGCAGGGCTGGGGGGTGTAACTCAATGGGAGAGTGCTTGCTTAGTGCCAACAAGGCTCTGGGTTCAATTCCCAGAACTGCAAAAAAAAAAAAAAAGTAAAAAATAAAAAAGACAATGAAGTAAACAAAATCTCCTGTGCAAATGGAGTGCAAAGCAGAGCTGGAGACCCTGAAGGTGTCAGGGAATGCTTGGGTCTAGCAGAACTCAAAATTCAATACAGCCTGAAGGGACCTCAGTTATTGAAAACAGTAAATTCTAAGCTTTACTTCATGTGCATGAGGGGATTTGTGTCTGTTAAACAGAAAAGAGTCCTCACAAATGACTTCCAGCAACCCAACTCTGGCTTTTGCAACCACATTTTCAGGTGACAGGGAGACATCTCATCCATAGTGTCAATCCCTCCAGTGCCTTTCTATCACACCTCCTATGTCACCATCAAGACAGTCTCCTGTTGTAGGACTTGCAGAAGTTAAGTCTAGTTCTT
Source organism: Rhabdomys pumilio (assembly GCA_030674055.1). Lineage (NCBI taxonomy): Eukaryota > Metazoa > Chordata > Mammalia > Rodentia > Muridae > Rhabdomys > Rhabdomys pumilio. The sequence goes on from JANHMN010000012.1 coordinate 15,623,764, forward strand.
CCTCCCATTTCCATGCTCCCGGAAATAGGATTAAGACTCAAAATATATTTATAAATACTTTGGTCATATAGCTGGGCTCTTTGACGAGCTCATAACTTTAATCCATCTATTCTAATCTACATTCTGCCCTGTGGCTGGCTACCTGTGCTCAGGTACAATGCAACTGTCTTCTCACATATCTGGGGCAAATCTCCTGCAAATGGCACAATTCCAGAACCCTTTCCCTCCTGAATGTCCCACCTCCTATTTCCTGCCTAAGCCATAGGCCATCAGATTTATTATTGACAGGTGCCACCTCCATACAGACACAAGATATCCCCCCCTACAGTGGCTCAGTCACTTCTTCAGTTTTTCTCTTTAATGTTCAGTGCCACCTCTGGGCAGGTAGCCCCAGGTTGTATAAAACAGTAGTCCATTTCCTCTATGTTCCATCCCTGCAAAACTCCCTTCATTCATTAATCTGCCCATCCCTCCTTTCCTTTTCTTTCCTCCCTCTGCCCACTCCATCCATTCATCTACCCTCTGTGCTGGTTGTTTTTTGTTTGTTTGTTTTTTTCTTTTTGTCAACTTGACAGGAATTGCAGTCATTTCGGAAGAGGAAACCTTCACTGAGAAAATGCCTCCATCAGATTTGCTTATAGTTAAGGCTGTAAAAGTATTTTCTTGATTGATTGACAAGGGGGTGCCCAGCCCACTATGGGTGTTGCCATCCCTGGGCAGGTGTTCCAGGGGTATAAGAAAGAAGGTTGAGCAAGCCATGGGGAACAAGGCAGCAAGTAGTGTTACTCCATGGTCTCCGCTTTAGTTCCTAACTCCAGGTCCCTGCCGTAAGTTTCTATCTTGGTGCCCTTCAGTGCTGAACTGTGATTGGAATATGTAAGCCAAATAAACAGTTTGCCTTTGGTCGTAGTCTTACCACAGCAATAGAAAGAAAACGAGAGAGTCTTCCCTCTGTTTTTTCAGCCATCTGTCTGTCATTTCACTTGTCAGTCTGCCTATCAATCCTTCCATCAAGTCATCCCTCTCCTCTTTCATTTACCCACACTGCCATATATTCTTCTATTCATGTATCCATTTGTCCATCTATTCATCCATCTATCCACACACCCATCTATCCACATACCCATCTACCCACTCAACCATCTACTCACACAACCATCCACCCACCCATCATCCATCTACCCACATACTCCTCTAACCACACACCCACCCACCCACACACCCATCCACCCACACACTCACCTACCCACACACCCATCCACCCACACACCCACCCACCCACGCATCCACCTACCCACACACCCACCCACCCACACACCCATCCACCCACACACCTGTTTACCCATCCCTCCACTCATCCATCATGTCTATCCCAGGCTACATGCTTCCGTTGTCCTTTCTGTATTTATTTCCTTTACATCCATCTTCCATATTGGGTCTATTGATGCATTCCCAACATTTGCTTCTCCACTAATCTTTCTGCTCCAGCTCTGCATCAGTACAGGTCTTGTGAAAACCACCAGTTTCTTATGGTCAAATGTATGACAACTGTCTGTTCTCACACAAGTAAATCTTTCTGTTTGGATCTTTTCCCCTAGATTTTGTGTCAGGACTCCATGGATCCTCTTAGGCCTTTGCCTCTTTGTATCATCCTTTTTCTGGTTCTTTTTTCAAACGTTATTTTAAAGATAAAATCCTTGCTAATGATTCTCTAGCCTCAGGGTAAGCACTTGAGGCAGCAACATCTCCATACAAGTATTAAAGCAAAAAAAAAAAAAAAAAAAAAAAAAAAAAAAAAAAAAAAAAAAAAAAACAAAAAGAAAAAAAAAAAAAAAAAAAAAAAAAAAAAAAAAAAAAAAAAAAAAAAAAGAAAAAAAAAAAGCTTGTTTACCTATACAATTTCCCTTCCTACTAGTCAACCTTCCAACTTCCTAATTATCCAAGCCCCTCCTTCAGGTACATTCAATGATGTGTCTGTTCCTTAGAAGTAGAGCTGACCTGACTTCTCCTGAACAAATCTTTCTTGTTTTGCCTTTCTTTGTCTTCCTTGCTGTATGTAACCTTAGTGGACGTTCCCATCTCTTCAGTTTCCAGCAGCCTGGACATTTTAAGGTGCTTCCACAGTGTGGTAGTTTGAATAGGTATGGCCCCCAAGGACTCATGTCTTTGAATTACTGGCTCATAGGGAGTAGCACTATTAGGAGCTGTGGCCATGTTGGAGTGGGTGTGGCCTCATTGGAGGAAGTGTGCCATTGTGGAGATGGGCTTTGAGGTCTCATCTATGCTCAAACTACAGTGAGTGTGATACACAATCACAAGACTTCTGCTGCCTGGATCAAAATGTAGTAGAATTCTGGGCTTCTCCATCTCCATGTCTGCATGTACACTGCCATGCTTCTTGCCATGATGTTAATGGACAGACTCTCTGAAACAGTAAGCCAGCCCCAATTCAATGTTTTCCTGTATAAGAATTGCTGCAGTCATTGTGTTCCTTCATGGCAATGAAACCCCAACTAAGACACATGGCCATTTTGAAATTCTCCATTTAAAGCAGCCAAAATACTTTACTTTATTTTTCACTTTATTTTATTTGAGATACAGAAGATTAACCCTAAGCTTTGCACGTGATAGAAAAACTCTGCTGTTGCACTGTAGCCCCAGCTCCAGAGTAACATTTGAACATCCCTGATTATAGTCATCCAATGGCTTTCCACATAGTTAGAATAAAATCTAGAATTGCAGCTAGTCTGGGCTCTTGGAGGGTTGGTGGCTAAGATCCAAAGCTGAGCAGCCCAAATATTAAAATGAAGATCAGAGCCAGCAAGATGACTCAATGGGTAAGGGTTCTCTTGCCAAAAAGTCTGATGACCTAAGTTCTATCCCCGTAATCCACAATGAAAGGAGAGAACCAACTCCTGGAAATTGTCCTCCTTAGTAGTACACACATACACCAGACACACACACACACACACACACACACACACACACACACACACTAGCTAACTTAAAAATATCTGGGTGAGCACAATGTCACAGAGCAGCAAGAATCGCACAGTGAAAACTGGCTGGCTGTCATTTGTGTCAAATGCAGAGCCTCAGCCCATCGCTGGTCTCCTTCTTTGGGGAACCATGGTCCACACCAGCTTCTCCCTGAGCTATCAGCACCTTCTCTCATGGACACGCCTCTCTTTTATCAAAACCGATTCAACCTCAGTGGGTGTGTCTAAGAGCCGCTCCATCTAGGTCAACCTGACAGCATTTCTCTGGTATGCCAGCCGCTACTTTTTTTTTTAATTTAATGAACATATATTTTAGATTTATAGGAAGATGAGTAGATGACATGGTCAGTTTCCTTCCATCACTTTCCCCCAGCATGCCTTTCTCTGACACTGGCATCTTGCATGTGGTGGGCATGGTTACAGCAGGTAGACACTGTTATTACACTGTTCTTAAACTGTTTCATGGGGGGAAAAACTAGCTTAAGTGGATTGTAGCTGCAAGCTGGATACAGAGCTTGAAACCTTCTAAAAGGAACCCCAGAAGCAAATCTAGACAGGGCTGTGGAGAAGTTGGACCCATGAAACAAAGGCTGACACTTTGCATTTTATTGAAAGGTAAAACTTCTACCCTAAAAGTGACAATATTTAAAAAATGGAAGTGTAAACCAAAGCCTTGAAAGTGAGTTTAAAAATCCATATGCTGTTATCAACAAAAATCCATAGTTTCCATTAAGCCTCCCCTTGGACTGGTAAAGTTTGCTGGGTCTTAATGAATGCCAAGTGGCGGGGGAACCCTTACGGTTCCATTCAATTCAGTTTCAACATGCAAAAAGTCCCAGCTTCACCTGCCCATCACACCTCTCCTTGCCTCAGACTACTGGCTACGATGACATTCTCCTCTCCGTGAGTTCGCTTTTCCTGCCATGTTATATGGTCAGAACCACCCACCAACTTGTCTTTACAAAGTGATTTTATTTATCAACTAGCACTCATGTGCCCTCCGTGTGTCTCCAAAATTGTTCCCTTTAGTAGCCATGTCACTTTATGCCGCAGAAGTAATGAGTGACAGGCACAGTGACGAGTAATGCGTCACATCTGCATCAACATTTGGTATTTTCAATGTTTTAGATTTGAGCATCTAATTGCTAGCTGCAAAGTGTATCTCAGTGTCTAGTTTTAAATTCCCAAATGACACAGGACGAAACACCTCTCATTTGATATCTCTCTATCTCTTTTGATGCACTACCTATCTACATCTCTCGTTCATGTTTAATTGTTGTCCATTGATGTGGATTTGCAACGATTTTGGTAAAAAGAGTATAGCGATTTCTTCCTATGTTTCAGATGAATGTATTAGATATGTTTTCTGGTCTTTGGCCTATATTGTTGTGTTTTTAACAGTGCTGTTTTCTGAATAAAACCTTTCCACTTTAATAAAATACGACTTACCAACTTTTCCTTTGTGAACTCTGTGTTTGGTGTTGTTCCGATAAGTCACCCCAACTTCAACCCCAGGGTCACCTGGACGTGTCCCTGCCCTTTCTTTTAGAAAAATCATAGCTTTGCAACTAGTTTCATTCCATCTGTAATCCAGCTGAGTTGTTTTTCTGAACATTCTCTCTTCTAGGAATTCCAAATGTCCAATTGCTTTAGCACCATTTATTGCAAAGACCATTCTGAGGTCACCCCTTTGCAGAAGCCCAGTTGCCTGTGCTGGTTTGCATCTGTTTCTGAGATCCTGGCTCTGTTCCATTGATCTACTTGATTTTTATCTAATATCACACTGTCAAGATTGACACATCTTTATGGTGTGTTCTACCCACCCCTATACCTGTCTGTCTGTCTGCCTGCCTGCCTGCCTGCCTATCTATCTATCTATCTATCTATCTATCTATCTATCTATCTATCTATCTATCTATCTATCTACCTACCTACTTACCTGTGTGTGTGTGTGTGTGTGTGTGTGTGTGTGTGTGTGTGTGTGTCATGTGCCCAGTTGTCTTCAGATGTCAGAAGAGTGTGTCGGGGGATCTGGAGTTATAGTAAGTTTTAGGCTGCTAGATATTGGTGCTAGAATCTAAACATGAGTCCCTTGGGAGAGCAGTAAGTGCTCTTCACCACTGAGTCATCTCTCCAGCTCCTTTACGGCACACTTTGAAGGCATCTTGTGTCAGACTCTTAACTTTGTCATGTATGGGTGTTTTACTGACCTTTCTGAGCCTTGCCTTTACAGAAAAAAATATTAAATTTTAAAAGTGTATTTTCTCTCTTTCTCTTTCCTCCCTCCCAGTGGTTTCAACCCTCCTAATGTGGCAACCTTTTAATACAGGTCTTTATGTTGTGGTGACCCCCAACCATAGAACTATTTAATTTCCACTTTATAACTGTGATTTTGCTACTGCTATGAATCATAAATATCTGATATGTGACCTACAGGTTGAGAACTGCTTCAGTCCCTCCCATGCCCTGCTCCCCAGCTCCCTCTCAGTGCATGATCTATGTTTTAGTTGTCACGCACAGATATACAAACATGTGAAAACAATTTATAATTCTAGATAGCCTGTACAAAAGGCACACAATCCATGTATTTTATAAACATGCTCTAAGCCTAGATTGGGCAGATTTGGAGATCTGATAACTTATTTCCCAGTTACAAAATCTCTTGTTGCTTTCTGTTTCTCCTGGCCACATGCTCCTTCCTGGTCCATCTCCTCTCATGGCAGCCTCCTCTACCTCTGCCTTCTTTCTTCTTCTCTCTTCCTCTAACTGAAACCCCCTCACTCGATCCTCAAGTTCCACCTTTCTCCCTCCACTGCCCAATCACAGTCCCTAATTTTTGAATTGGGGAGTAAGGCTCACATAACATCACTTGGTGTACATGAAGACCTGCTAGTTGGGGCAACCACATTTGAGAACCAGTATGTATCGTTAGAATACAAGCAGTATCAGATCAACTCTCTGCACAAGTACACATTTGGTGTTACTTGTATGTATATGACTTCAGGGATGACCAGCTGATACTGGATAACCAACTAGGATACTCATCCCTGGAGAAGACTATTCCTTTCCTCTTGGAGTTCCTTAGGTGCTTGTAGTTTTTTATTTAGGGCTGGGATCCTGTGATATTTCATACTTCATGCCTATACAATTTAGAATAATTTTTAAAGATGAAACAATATGCTAGGATTTACATCAGTTTGGGAAGAATTTATGCCTTCATGGGATTCATCCATGAAGACTGAACTTCTGTCAATTTATTTTGAACTCTGATATCTTTCTTCAGAATATTGTATTTCATACATGTATATGTGCATACATACATGGAATATATACATGTGTATGAGTATATGAGTGTATTTTTGCTAAAATCATACCTAAGAATCTTATTGTAAAATGGTGTTGTTTTAGTTGAGAATTTCAACTGTTCATTGACCCTGCACCATATCTGTTAGAAAATGACTGGCTTCCATGTTTCAGCCTTGTACCCTGGGAATCTGCTTTATTATTTGTTTGTTCCAATAGGTTGATAATTTGTTTACTTCTCCTTTTCTTGTCTTATTTCATTGTCTAGTACTTTTGTTACTATGTTAAAGAGGAGTAGCAAACATCCTAGCCCTGCTAACTGTTGGTGAGCCGAGTTGCTCATAAGACTCCTTGATCACCTTTTAATAATCATCAGAGAATCGTGTTAATGCCCCTTCTCTTTTGAATGCTAGCAATTCATTTTTATTTCTTGATTAGCCTCCTAGAAGTTATAACTGTTAATGATATTTTTTTAAAGAACCAATTTTTTAAGACATCGGTTACTAGTTGTCGGTTTTTTTATTTCTTATTCATCTCTTCCCTTGTTTGTGTTAGTCTCTTCTTCCACTGGCTTTGGGTTTAGTTCATCAACTCATTTTTAGAGTTTCCCCTGAAATTTTTAATATTTAAAAAGTTCCCTTCATAATTCATGTATTCAGTGTCTTACATCTCTCTCTAAACATTGCTTCTGTTCTATCTACAGATTTTTGATAGGGTGTATTTTCATTTCCTTAAAAATATTTGACATTTCCTCTGGAGTTTTTATTTTTATTTATTTATTTAATTTCTTAGGCCCTGAATCGTTTCACAGGGTATTGTCTAATCTCTAAGCTTTTGGGATTCTCCAACTGTCCCGCTGTTCCCGAGTGCTAGTTGAAGTCCACTGTGTTCTGAGACATGCTGTTTGCAATTTGTATTGTCTCAGATGTGTTAAGGTGTATTTTATGGGCCACAGTGTCTATCTTGGTTAATGTCCCATGTGAGCTTGAGAAGAGTGTGTGTTTGGCTGTTGTTGGGTGAAGTCTTCTATAAATGTCAATTAGATTCAGTTGATTGATAGTGCTGTTGGGTTCAACTCTGTCCTGATGATCGTCTGCCTGCTGGAACTGTCAATTACTGATGGAGGGTGTTGAAGTCTCCAGCCCTAATAGTAGATTTGTCCGTTTCTCCTTGGAGTGCTATTACTTTGTGTGTCTACCCTCTACCCTCTGTTATTATCATTTATTTTTACCACAACATATCATGTCTTATTGGTCCGTATGCATTTGCGGAGAATTTCCTCCTTTATTTTTATGTGATATCCCCTTTATTGTGTTAATTTTTTCCTATTCCAGCCTCTGTTTTGCCTGAAATGATTGTAGCCATTCACTGTCTTAGTTTGCTGTCCTGTTGCTGAGATAAACACCATGAGCAAAAACAACATTGGGGAGGAAATGACTTATTTCAGCTCACAGCTGACATTCCATCACGGAGGGAAGGCAGGGCAGGATGACACGTAGGAACCAGAGCAGAAACCATGGAGGAATGCTGTTTATTGGCTCACTACTAGGTTTCTGTGCATCTAGCTTCCTTCTACAGCCAAGGCTCAGCTACTTAGGATGCTGCCACCCACAAAGGGCCAAGCCCTCCAACATCAATCATCGGTGAAGACACTCTCTCGGAGATATGGCCACAGACCTGTCTTATTGAGACAGCTCATCAGCTGAGGTTCCCTTCTCCCAGGTGACTCTAGGCTGTGTCAAGTTGACAATAAAAATTAACCAGGACTCTCTAGTGGTCTGCATTAGTGTGGCATACATTTGGCATGTATTCGTCTCTTTACATTTAGTACATATATGTCTTTATACCTAAAGCAGGTCCTTGTGTGTGACGCACTTACTGTTTGCTTTGCTTTTCAACTAGTGTTGTCAGACTATTCTTGTTTGAGGTGATTACTGGAATTGTGTGAGCACCTATTGTATCTTTAACTGGTCTCCAGCCTCACCCTCGGCTCTGACATTTTCTGCCCTTTGTAGTTTCAGCTGAGAATTGTATAAGTCTATTTTTTCCTTAATTAAGAAAGAACAAAGAATTGTGTTTCCTATTTGAAGATAAGGGTTTTGACACATAGTTACAACTATTTCAAGTCAAAGTACATGACATGACTTCACCAGTCACTTGGGTTATCAGAATGGAGAATTCTCCATTCATCTCCTGCTTGCCCATCCCATCACTCATCCATCCATCATCCAGTGTTGCAACTACTCCCTGCTGCCACTGTGACTTGGACCAGGTATCTGTTAAACAAGTGTAAGGAAGACAAAAGACTTAGCCTAGCCATACTCCCTTGCCAGTCAGTGCTCTTCCCTCCTCAGTGGGGATCTGTGGTCTTGACCTGCACAGTTTTTCCTTCTCTCTGAAGAACATACTTTATCATTTTTTGGAGGACATTTTTACTGCTGGCAAGTTCTTTCTGAGTTTGTATATCTGAGAGAACATTTCTCCTTCCCCTTTCAAGGATGTCTGTGTAAAACACAGAGAGCTAGGGTGAAGGTTTCTGCTTTCCGTACTTTTCAATGTCACACTCTGTGACTGGTGAGAGTTGGCCGCCATCTTGTTTCTTTGATCCTCATAATGAGCTTCTGCTCCTTTTCCTGGCTGGCCACCCACACCTCCTTACTCCCAAGCTCCTCTCTGCCTCTCTGTTCTGCAGGCTGAGAGATTTCGCCTCAGTGAACGCTCGCATTTGTTCCGATGGCTGCTCTCCGAGGTGCATTTGGCACCTGCCATTGCTTTTGAAGAATTCTCAGGCTTGCTTTTATTTCAAGCACCTCTTGCTTTAACTGCATTCTTTTCCTCGTCTCTGTGGAATTCCAGAAACTCTTCTTGTGATTGTGGTGCTGTGTGCTTGGATGTCCCACCGCTTTTCTCATGCCTTCTCTCACGTGGTACAGTTCCTGAGAGTTTCCCTGGCCACAACCTGTTTATTCAGGTGATCACCACAGGCACATCTATCTATCCTTGGGCTTTTACTTTCTACCACTCCTTTTGGTTCTTCCTGTTTCCATCTCCCTGTGAGCATCATGTACCAGTTCCTTCATGTCATCATCTTCCATTAGCACTTTTAACATATGGACCAGAACTAACTTACAGCCGTGCCTGATAAATCTACCCTCGTGTCACATCAGAGTCGGATTTGAGCGTGAGTTCGACTTTTCTACTTCTGCCTGTCCTTGCCATCTAGCCTGCCTTAAATTTTTTTTTATGTTGAAAACAGTAAACAATGTATCAAGTTTTGGCAACTGAAGTACACAGGGTTTTTTCTGTCTCTCCATAGAAGCTGGGCTGTGCATACTAACACTCACATAGTAAGTACCTCATTTTTCTGTTAGTTCATCCAATCTGCCTCTATTAACTTTGAGGTCACCTAAGCATCTATTAACTTTGAGGTCACCTAAGCAATTCTGTTCTCTCTCCCCTCTCTCTGTCGCTTTCTTTCTGTGTCTATCTGTCCATCTGTCTATGCCTGTGTCTATTTGTCTGTGTGCATAGTCAGAAGGATCACTGGAGATCTGTTCTTTTGATCTCTACATTATTTCCTTGAGACAGGGACTCTCGCTGAATCTGGAGCTAAGTGGCTGGCCAGAAACCCTCATTCTCCACTCTCCACAGCACTTGGGTTGCAGGCTCAGACACACAGCAGTTTTCCAAGTTTTTCTCACAGATCCTGGGATGTAACCACAGATCTTCATGTTTGCCCAGCTCTCTTGGGCTCCTCCTGTGAGCCACCGCTCCTGTGCTTGCCTGTCTTTTGCAGCTTGAGCAGTTGCTATCTCTGCTGTCATTCCTGGGCCCTGTTGCTAGGCAAAGGAAGCAGCCAATAGTGTGATTCAACTTCAACTTTTTTTTTTTGCCAGCCTTAGCTTTTGACCTACGATAACAGGAGTAAGCAGACGTATTCCCTGACTCGTGACTGGGTTGCCTTCTCAAAACACACGACACAGAGAAAATATCCAGTCACGGGTCAGCCCAATATGTTTTACTGGTGCTCAGAACCCCTGAGAAAGCCTCCTACTTGGCAATGTATCTAACGTGGAACTGAGTTTATAATGGGAAGTTGCCTGATTGTGTGGTGTACTGAGGACCCCACAGAGTGTGGAAAGCAGATGGTCCTATGGGTACACTTTCACCACTATAAAGCTGAAACTTAAATTTGAAATGACTAAATGCAGACAGTTACAAATCGGGGATCTTCTGTACGTAAAAGGATTTGCAGTGTGTTTGTTTGTCTTTTAATTTTTGTATTATGTGTACATGTGCATGTGTGTATGTGCACATGAATACAACACCTGAGGAGATCAGAAGAGGGTGTCAGATCCTCTTGGGATGGAGTTACAGACCCTAGGAACTGAACTGGAGACCTCCGCAAGAGCAGCAACTGCTCTTAACTGCTGAGCCATCTCCCAGTTCTTTCCGTAGTTCTTTATTGGTCTCTTAGTGAGACTATGGTAAAGCAGAGACAGAGACCCTTTCATACCAGAGACAGACCCACACCTTGTATTCTAAGCGAGTTCCCTGACCTGTACTCCTTTCCAACGAGCAAATCACAGTTACTTCCTACCTCCTGATTTTCATCCTTAGACCCTGCAATAGCCTGGGCCCAGGACTCAGTCTCTAGCATGACCTCATCACCCCTGTGTGTCCCTGCAGGCTCCTGGCTTTAGCAGTCTGCTCCCCAGGTGCCAGGCTTTCCTATGATCTGGAGCCTTTCCCAACTCACTAGGCAAGCATCTTTCCAGTGGGAGCTCCTAAGGAAAGCTCAGATGACCACTCTGCTCGCTATTCATCCTTGTTCTGAGCACGGAGCGGCGCTACTTTTGTGTTGGAGACCAAGCCAGCTATCTCAATACCATTTAAAAGGCACCAAATGTTACTACATTGGCCCAGCAGGAGCTTCTCCACAGCCAGCTGCTAGGATGCTGGTGACCTTCCAGGCTTCCTTGCTGGAGACATGCCTTCCACCCTCCCTCCTGCCTGGGCTGAGGGAGAACAGGATAGACAGTAATGACTGCAGGATCATGGTGTGGTTTCTACAGCATTTTCCAAGCACCACCATTCCCCAACCATGCCCCTGCTTGAAAGAAGCCTAGTCCTTTTTATTTTAATTAATTGATTAATCAATTAAGTAATTAACTAATTGATTAATTATTTTTTCTTCTCGCCTATATTACATTCTGACTGTAATTTTTCTTCCATCCTTTTCCTCCAGATCCACTTCTACTCTGTTTTCCTTCAGAAAAGAGCAGGTCTCTCAGGGATATCAAACATGGCGTATCAAGTAGCAGTAAAGACATCTCCCCTTGTATTAGGGCTGGTCTAGGTAACCCAGTAGGAGATAGAAGCTCCCAAAAGCAGGCAAGAGTCAGGCACAGCCTCTGTTTGCACTGTTAGGAGTGGCACAAGAAGATCAAGCTACACAACCGTAACTATGTGCAGAGGGCCTAGGCCAGACCCATGCGGGCTCTGGGATTGTTGCCTCAGTCATTGTGAGCCCCTATGAGTACTGGTTAGTTGATTGTGTGGTCTGTGTTCTTATGATGTCCTTGACCTTTCTGACTTCCACAATCCTTCCTCCCCGTCTTCCACAAAATTCTCCATGCTCTGCTTGACAGTGGGTCTCTGCATCTGTTTCTATCAGTCGCTGAATGACACCTCTCTGATGACAGGTATGCCAGGCTCTGGTCTCCAAGTCCAGCACAATATCATCAGCAATCGTTTCATTGACTTCTACCCACCCACCCCCAGTTGTGTTTGGTTCCTGGTCCTTATGGAAAGGTTTTGGAACCTTCGGGGACCAGGGTGAGAGAGGGGGATAGATGATTTGGAGAAATCTTCTGCAAGCAGATTGGAGAACAGGTCAACTGGGTATGAACAGCAGGGGAAGGAAGAAACAGCGTGGAGAGCAGTGACTTGAGGCTCAACCATTGACCTCTGCTGGGCAGTGTCAGCCCATTGGCTTGGCCTGCTCACCCTCCGGCTGCCACATCAACAGGGCTTCTGACTGCCTGACACTGTGGCCATAGCCTCTGCAGGACTCTTCCTGATTTTCAGTCCTGCCTCTGACAGAGATTTGATCTTTAGGGGAAAGGCTCTCCTGTTGTCAACCAGCTGCAGGGAAGCGGCTCGCTGGGCAGCTAAAATACATGGTACCAACAGGGACCCTGTTCTAACCACCACCCCCTACCACCACTGAGCCTCAGGCTTCTTCAGTCTTGCAAATGTGTTGAGCCAGTGGGACTACTGTGGGATTCCTCTCTCTCTCTCTCTCTCTCTCTCTCTCTCTCTCTCTCTCTCTCTGTCTCTCTTGAAGGTCTCTGCAGAAGCCTTTTTCCTTTCTACCACCCCAAAGAGTCACCATCCCCACCAAATCAGGGCCTCTCTACTTTTGTCTCCTCATTTACAGTGGCTCTGTGTCATGTTCTATCCTAACCTGTGCTCCCTATGCATCTCCAAAAAGGATGGACCAAGAAGGCATCATAAGTCAGTCAACAGGGACCTAGGAAGTAGGGGTCCTGGTGAGCATGCAGTCGGAGCTCTCAAGGCTTAGCTTGCCTTGTGTAGCTTACTCTCTGTTTCTCCTTGTTGTCTTGTGTGCCATCTCTCTTGGCTCTCCTCAAGGAAGTCAGGATTGGCATTGCTCATCTCACATTGGCAGAGTCCTGTGTCATGGAAGAGCTGCACCAAGCAAGCTGTACTCCTGAGCACAGGAAAGAGCTGGGGGGTGGGGGACAGAGCAAGAGCAGGATGAGGCTGGTGAGAAACACCCAGCTTCCCATGCCTACTCCGACTGGTAGTGTCACCTCAATGGGCACTGTGCAGCTGTCTTCATATCCTCAGCTCTAGGCGGCAGGAGACAAAGGCTGCGGTTCTGCATGGAGGTGGGGAAGGGCAGGGAGGAGTGCTGAACCAATAAAAACCCCTTTTACATTTGAGGCTGTAAAAACTTTATAGAGATTTCTCAACACACGACATGAATAACAACCAGGCTTTCTTTTCAGTAATTGCCAAAGCCACAACACCCGTGAGGCCTTTTGCAAGCAAGATAATCCCTGGGCACTCAGCCCCAGGAGGGTGGGTAGGAGTCCGGAGGAGAAGGAGCACAGTGTCTGGGTTGGCCTGGGAATCGGGTTTCTGCCTACCATGGACCACAATGAGGCCAGGTTAGCAGCAGCCTCCATGCCTGGCCCACAGCAACCTCCAGTGGTAGGAATACAATTAAATTGGTCATTCCAGAACCTTCTCTTTCCCTGGTGAGCGGTCTGGGGGTGGATCCAGGATGACCTCATGCCTCATTGTGGATTCTGGATTCAGTGATTCTGTTGCCCTTAGGCTGTGGGAAGTGGATGACCCCTTCAGCTCTGGCTCCATGCTCCTGTCTGAAAGGAGGGAGAAGGCTGGGGAGGTGAAGCTCACTGGGATAGATTAACAGTTACCACCCTCAGAGAGGATTATAGGAGCCTAGATGGAAGAAGCAGGTTTCTGACCCTTAACCATCTTGAGAGGGAGTGAGCTACTGCCAGGCAGAGTCTGGTGGGAGAGGCCTGATCCCCTTGAAGTTCAGGTCTGACAGTAGCTGTCTGTGCCTGGGCACAGGAGGTTGGGCTGAGGAATGGGCTTAGAGCTGCCTCCACAAAAGGCAATGGGGCTGGCTTCAGCAGGTAGAGACCCTGGGAGGGGCCCAAGCCTGAAGAGAGGATTCCCTGCTGTGAGACATTTATAGCCAGAGACCTTCCTGTCTCTCCCACCCTCCAGGCTTGCCATGAAAATGGAGCAAATTTTTAAAAAGTATCTCTCAGTTCTTCATCCCACTCCATTTTTGGTTTCTAAGATGTCACAGGCTGTCTCTCTGCCCACCCGCTGCCTTCTTGCTGCCTGGCAGCTGATCGCACAGGTGGTAATTCATGCCCTAATGTTCGGGTGCAGCACAAAAGCCCTGTACTTGCCATAGGCCATTCCCTGTCTGCCTCCCTATAGCTCATACCTCTTGGAAGCCACAAAACAGATGAAGCTAGACTCAGGGCTTCTGGCTCTGGGCCGGCTTGCTTATGGCCCATAATGGCCTGCTCTGGGACTTAGAATATACACATGGGTATGTGTGTATTGAGTATATGTATGTATATGAGTATAGCATATATGTGTATTTTTGTGTGTGTTTATTTGTATGTCAGCGTATATGAATGTGAGTACTTACCCATTTGTATGTGTATGCATACATATGAATGCACATATGTGACTGTGTACATGCATATGTGGCTCTGTATATTTCTATATACATTGTTTGTGACTATATGTGTATAAGTATAAATATACATATGTCCGTTTGTATGTGTATGTTTTCATGCATAGACATGTAGGCAAATGTGTGTGCATCCATGTTAGTGTGCGTGCTTGTATATCTACTTATGTAGGGATATATGTATCACTGTGTCTATCTGTGTGTTTGTATCTATGTGTATTCAGACATGTATGATGTGGGTGCATGTGTGTACATCCATATGCGCTTCTGTTTGTGTTTGGGTCGCTGTATATTGAACACATAGAGGGCTGTGAAAAGTCGTGGGCAGTGAGCTTGTTCTGTCTGCTCACACTATCCTCTCACCATCAGAGTGACCTTGTTGTGATCCATGGAGAGGTCAGCGTTCAACCCTGGACAAGTGACTGAGCAGAGCTTGGCTGGAGGCTAGAGTAGCACACGCAGCTCAGATCTGATCTTCACTCATGTCTTAGGTTTCTATTGCTGTAATAAAATGTTGTGACCAAAAAGCAAGTTGGGGAGGAAAGGGTTTATTTGGCTTACACTTCCACATTGCTGTTCATCACTGAAGGAAGTCAGGACAGGAACTCAAACAGAGCAGAATCCTGAAGGTAGGAGCCGGTACAGAAGCCACAGAGGGATGCTGCTTATTGGAATTCTCCCCATGGCTTGCAAGGCCTGCTTTCTTAGAGAACCCAGAACCACCAGCCTAGGGATGGCACTACCTACAACGGGCTGGGTTCCCCCCACCTCCATTGATTGCTAATTGAGGAAATGCCCTACAGCTAGATCTCATGGAGGTATTTTCTCAACTGAGGCTCCTTTCTCTCTGCTGACTCTAGCTTGTGTCAAGTTGACACACAAAACTGGCCACCACAGCTCAGCTCACATTTGCTGGCACTCTTTGCTCAGAGGGACCTACAGGAACATTGCAGAAGGAGGCTGAGATCTGGAAAAAGGTAAGGAAATACACACAGGAGCCCAGGAACCATGCATCTACAGTTTATAGTTCAGGGGAGAGACGGACTCCCAAGGGCCTGACCTCTCCCTTAGCTTGATGTTCTCACCTCTGACATACTGTGAATATGTCTGTTGATGTGGTCTTTTTGTTATTTTTATCCCCCCACTCTATGGAAGGCCCCACAAAATACTTTCTGCATAAAAGGTCCCCATACACCTATCCACTCACCAACAAATCTAGACACCATCGATTCATCCATCCATCCATCCATCCATCCATCCATCCATCCATCCATCCATCCACTCATTCATATACCTTCCTATTTTAAAAAGCAGGATGAGTTCTGATCTTGCCATGGGGATAATAGGGGAGCACATAGGGGACATAAGAACTCCACATGGATAAAGGTCGGGAAACTAGTCAGGGTCCACGGGAGGGAATAAGATGCCTGAGGGCACAGGATTGGGTAGTAGCAGAACTCATTTGAGCTTAAAGTGGAGTGAGGGAACAGTAGGATTGAAGGCTACTATTGGTTACAGGTTACAGGAGGAGAGGAGAGAGGAGCAGGATGGGAAACCATAGGAGAGTGAGGTTCAAACCAAACCAAGTGTGCGTGAAGCGCCATAAGGAATTCTGTTACTTTACAATGCTAATTAAAAAATAAATAAAATTCAATTCCATTACACAGAAAAAAATGTCAACACAAAATTGATCCATATATCCATATACTCATTATAGATCCACCCATATATCTATCCATCTTCCTATCCAGCCACTCATCTACCCATGTATCCATACACACACACACACACCTACTTGTCCAACCATTCAGTGCTGGGTCCCTGGTCTATCCCAATGTAGTCTGCCATTATCCTGGTCTCCGCAGAAGGTATAATGAGAAGAGAGAGAGGATGAAAAACCCTTTCATTTTCTTTATTTTATTTTTCCTCCAATTTGCTAAACTGTGCCCTCTGAGAGCACTTTGCCTCTGGGCTCATGTACAAAATTCAAAAACATTCAATTAAAACCAAGGGAGCAGCCTTCCAGAGGCTGGGGTTAGCGCAACTGCCCCCAAGGCTGTCCTTTGGGCTGTGCCAGGAAGTCAGCCTTGGCAGGGCCCTGCAGCTCCACACCACTGCACTCTGGACCCCTAGGGCCTGATTTGTAAGTGCTGGGCCAAGTTGCCAAGCTCAGCTAAGGATGGTGGAGGCCTTGGGCTGTCATTAATTGGTGGCAGTTTTCTGGTATACCTGCTTCATTTATGTTTTGTAAACAATCAAACAAGGTTTGCTGAGTCTGGACGTGTGGGTGTCCGATATGGTACTCGTCTTTGGTTCCTTTGGGGATTATATTGACACAGGTTTGAGTGGGAGCTGTAGCTGTGGAGTAGTGACTGCTGACCTAATGGCATAAGATAGTCTTCAGGTACACGGAATCGACAATTTGTAAAGGCATCTTGCTATCTTTATTTCTTCACAAACCCAGGTGTTCCTAGCCTTGTTTTGGACATGGTCCTTATTATGGGCTAAATAGCATTCCCTTGACTTATATGTTGGAGCCCTAACCCTGATCCCCAGGTACAACCTGAGTTGGGAAACTATGTCACTGCAGATGAGGTTATCTGGGAAGTTTATGTTTATACTGGAGTAGGTTTCCATGTCAAGCCCAGGAAATAAAAAGAAAGAATTGGAATACATAGAGGGGGCCATGTGCAGGTGACAGCAGAGATCAGAGCAATGTATAATACAGCTGAAAGTCAGCTAGGAGAGCAGACCCCACAGAAGCAGTGAGATGGCTGGGTTCCTTCTATCCAACCTCAGAAGGAGCCCACTGGCTGTCTCCTGAATCTGTCTCTGGCTCCTGGATTGAATCTATGGTGTCATCCACTCTGTTGGTGGAACTTTCAGGGTAGTTGTAGGAGGAGCATGCAGAGCCTTGGAGTACAGCATCACAGGCACCACTCTGAGCAGGTCTGAGTGTGCACAAGGCTCCCTAGCCTCAGAGGACAGGCTATCCAGATTCCACAGGAGAGATGGTAAGCTCCAGAGATGCTGAGAGTACGGAAGGTATCCAAGAGCTCAGTATGGGGCTACCCATCCTTTAGCTTTGCTCTTTGGAGTGCTGGCTATGTGAGGTAGTAATCTCAGTCTTAAACAAATAATACCCTAGCCCTTGTGTGGCTAAATAGGGTGGCTCATGATGGTCCATTCATTCCCTAAGGTCACGAACACAGACAGGCTTTGCTACCATAGGACTTATCAACTAAGGTCCACAGTTCTATAGATTTGGGCAACCATATATGGGTCACATGACCACAGGGCAATCAAACTACTGAACAGTCATTAGCTCAAGGCCCTGGGTGTCAGGCAGCCTATTCTATGCCCAGGCTGTGGCAACTTCTTATCCATCTTATGTCTACAGTTTATTCCTTTCCAAAGTGGCAGGTGGAGTCATGACTTGCAGCCTCTGGAATCCATCTCTCTTTTCACAGCCCAGTAGTATTTCATCGAATGGGGTGCATAGGTTTTTTTGTACCCCTCTATAAGCTCACAGATGAATTGTTTTGATGTGTGACTTGAGAATAATGCTGTCAGCACCTTGAAGGAACCTTGGTGAGGACAGATTTTCATTTCTCTTGGAAAAAGCTGGGCCAGATATACAGTGTATAATTAATTTCGAGGAAAAAATGGCCCAACTATTTTCTAAAGTTGTCTGCCCCATTCATTTTATGTGGTGAAGTTGTTTCCTACCTTTGTTTATCTTTGTGAGAAGTAAAAGGTACATGACATGAGGTTGTTTGGTTGGTTGGTTGCTTGCTTGGTTGGTTTGTTCTGGTGTCTAAAAACGTTGGCTGTATTTATTAACTGTGCATGTAACTTCTTTGGTGAGCTATCTGTTCAAAAATTTCACTTAAAAGTTTTGTATTTATTTGTGTGTGTACACGTGTGTGCATGTGTGTATCTGTGTGTGTGTGTGTGTGTGTGTGTGTGTGTGTGTGTGTGTGTGACATATGCATGCCATGGGCATTTGTGGAGGTCAGAGGACAACCTTTAGGACTCCTTCTGCTGTGGATTGTTGTAATAGAACTCAGCAGAAAATTTGCTGCCAACTCAAATCTTCATGGGCAGGTGCCAGATACCTGGTTCTAAGGGCTCTGGGGTAAATTTTTCTATAGAACATAACTGTCATGGTTGTTTCCTTGCCTGTGGAAAGAGCAGACTCTATTTGAGTTAAAATCTGAGTTGTGATCTTCTCAGTTGCTACTTCTTGCTGGAGGATCTCTGCTCCCCTCCTGTGGTGGTTTGAATAAAAATGGCCCCCATAGGCTCCTAGGGAGTGGCATTATTTGAGAAGATTAGAATATGTGGTCTTGTTGGAGCATGTGTGGCTTTGTTGGAGGAGCTAAGTCACTGAGGGTGGACTTTGAGGATTCAGAAACTCAATCCAGTGTCACTCTCTCTTCATGCTACCTGTGGATCCAGATGTAGAGCTCTCAGCAACCTCTCCAGCACCATGTCTGCCCACATGCCCCATGCTTCCCGTCATGATGACAATGGACTAAACCTCTGAATCTGTAAGCCAGCCCTAATCAAATGTTCTCCTTTTTAAGAGTTGCTGTGGTCTTGGTGCCTCATTACAGCAACAGAAACCCTAAGACTAAGACATCTCTCCTACTGAAATGTGAAGCTCCCATTTCTCCTCATGCTGAGCCTGTCCAGGCTTCTGATGTCTTCCTCCCTTCTCTGAACTTTCTGGGATTGTCCTGTCTGGGAATGTTGGCCACTGCTCTTGCCTGGTATATTCAAAGCTCCAAATGCATCCCCCTTTGCTCAGGGCTATGCCTCCAGTGCTAAGGAGATCTACAGAGTGAGCTACAGAGCTGGCAGCGAGCCCCTCCTGCAGGCTGCCTGTCCCTGTCCTCTTCAGTAAATCAGGCATTGTGGTGGCAGCAGCAACACCCTTCCTGGCTGTCATGCCTTTTCTCTGTCCCAGAGCTATGTCTCCATTGTTCCTCATGTTCTGGGATGGCTGGGCTTTGAGCATTTTTCACCTGCTACTGAAAGGTCCTTTGTCCTGTGTCTTGCAGGATGGAGAAGGTGGAGTTGCGGAACTCGCCCTCGTGTCATTGCTGTTTACCAGAAGCTCACTCAGCACTTGCTTTCTCTGGCTTCATAGACATATGCTTTCTGCCAGAGAGGGGTCCTGGCCATGGTCCTGGCCCTCAGCAAAGCTTGTCCCCTTCACTCCATTGAACAGAGGAGGTATCTGCAATGTAACCATCACCTCTGGACTGGCTCTGGCTTTCTGGAAACTCTGGGATTTCAGTGTGACTTTCATTGCATGTGAATGAAGCTGCCTATGTATCCCAAAAGGATGGAAGTGTTCTCTGTGAACCCCCATGTACCTGGTAGGAGAAGTCCTTTCTTGTGGTCATCCCAGCACCTGTAAGTGGCTCTTAGTGCCCTCATGTGGGTGTTCTTGGTAGTTTCTTGGTGTTCTGGTCCCTTGGTGAGTCCCCAAGGGCAAACTCTTGGAGTCTCTGCCTCTATTTCTTACTAAACTTAAGCAAATTGTGAAATGACCAAGGGTGACTTTCTGGAATCGTTCATGTGGGGCTGAGGCTATATGCCTGGTGAAGTCAGGTATTTGGTCATCATTGACACCTGAAAGTCATGGCCAACACTGTGTCCAGACCCCTCCTCTCTAAAAGACAGGCCTCCCATTCTC
Organism: Rhabdomys pumilio; assembly: GCA_030674055.1. Classification (NCBI taxonomy): domain Eukaryota; kingdom Metazoa; phylum Chordata; class Mammalia; order Rodentia; family Muridae; genus Rhabdomys; species Rhabdomys pumilio. The sequence goes on from JANHMN010000012.1 coordinate 15,644,048, forward strand.
AGGCATAAGGCTGAGAGACACACAGGGACGCTGAAAGAAAGCTGTGTAGGAGCATAGGGTCTCCACAGCATAAAGGCTTCCATGGGCAAGCTTGACCTTCTCTACTGTGTCTCAAAAGCTTCCCGAAGAACTCAGGAGAACTCTGTAGCTCCTCAGGTCCTAGGGAAGGGGTACCCACAGTTGCTCTTTCAGCGACTTCTTCTTGGATCTCTCTGTTTTTTGCACCTGCCCCTCATCCCAGGGCATGTTCCCAGTAAAGAACCAGAAAAAGACATTTGCATGGCCACTTTTTCTATTTCTTTCTTGAGCTAGCTCTTGTAGCTGGGGCAGCCTTGAACCCATTTTCTCCTGCCTCAGTATCCTGAAGGCTATGCATCCCTTTCTTTGTTATTTTGAGAAACTGTCTAACTCTGTCTCATCCAGGGTGCTGAGGAGAGCAAAATAATGGTTGTGTCTAGGAACAGTGTGGTGCTCCCCATTGAGCCGGTGAAGGCAGACTGGTCCCTGCTGTGTGGCTGGAGCAGGCTTTCTGTTGACACTTCTCTGTAGACAGAGATAAAGAAAGCCACAATGGACACCTTATCTCCCTCACGCTATGTTGATTGACACATCCTGACATAGCTGCGGGAGTATTTCCACAGAAAAAGTGTCTCATGTCTGAGGTAATGATGGGATATCCTTCCTTTCTTTCAGCATATATTAATTGAGGGGACAATAACAGCAGTTATGTCACCTATCCCTGCAGGTTAACGGTGGTGATACTGGTGATGATGATGGTCTTGATGATGACAGTAGTGATATTGATGATTATGGTGGCCCGATGTTGATGGTGATGATGATGGTGAAGGTAAGGATGATGGTGGTGATGGTTAGAAGGATGACAGTAATGGTGACGCTGATGGTGGAGGTGATGATGGTTGAGGATGGTGATAGTGATGATGATGGTGATGGTGGTGGTGAAGGTGAGAACGGTAAAGACAGGATGATGATGGCTATGGTTATGTTGGAAAGGGTGATGCTGATCACGAAGACAATAGTAATGGCAAATGTCTTCTCACTTCATAATTGTCCAACAGCTTCTTCCTTAAGATGAGGGAACCACACATGGACAGACGGTAAATATCCATGGAGCTTGGGTCAATATTGATAAGACTCGTGGGGGGAACTGTCTTCATATAGCACTAATAGAGGACCTCACACATCTTCCCTGAAACTGCAGAGTTTGAGGCAGGAAAGTCTGATGGGATTTCTCCTCACACACCTCCTCAGTTTATGGGCCTGCCTCTTGTGAATCGTTTATAACCAACTTGCAGGCACTTCATTGTACACACCTACAGTGTTTGCGTCTGCCTGGGCTGCAGATGTCATCTCCCAAGATTCCACAAACAAACAGTTATCAAGGTTCTCCCAAATACTACATTCAAAGTAGCTTGTCAAGCTTGGGTGCATCACTTCTCTGTATTGAGAAGACCGTTTCCGTAGGCACCGGACTGGAATGGCTTTGCTGCGTGGCATTCCTGAGATGTGATAAGATCAATCCAGACTGCAGGAAGCATTTGCCATGGAATCTTCTGGAAGCAGAGTCATGCTTGTGGAAGATAGGGTGAAACTTGGAGCCAGGAGAAGAGCAGGCTAGTGTCAAGGGCATGCTTAGGGATTTGAGAGCAGGAGCTGGTACTAGGGAATAATGGTCACTCCCTTTTTCATGGCATGTCCATCAAAGAGCCTGAATAATGGGTTGAGAAGCTGATGGTGTCATGTGACAAGGAGATCAAGAACAGATTCAAAGACTGACACGTATCACCAACTTCCTTCCCTCACAGTGTGTAATCTTGGCCCCAGTTGTACACTCGTGAGTGGCAATGACATATATTGACTCCTAGGATATGATAAAATATTAAAGAGACAAGCCGTCTAAATCATGAGAAGTCACAGCTGTTGGGAACTGGGGTCTTCCATTCCTTTGCCCACTCCTACCACAACCAACTATGATCCGAAGAGCTGTGCTGCTTTCACTGCCATCCCAGAGTCTGCACCTGCCTCAGTGTGTGCTGGAGGGACTTGGTGACACTCCAACAATGTAGGTCTGGAAGAAGAGGGGACTGAATGTGGGATTAAAGATCACCACTGTAGGAACATTAATTGTATACTCATTAAGAGTTAAATTCAAAATTCAGGGAAAAAAAAAATCCAAGCCTGAATCTTGGCCCTGTCCCTTTCTTACTGGCTTGAACTGCATGAAGTTGTTATTTGGGTAGATCTAAAAATAGTTGAATAGTTGGCAAGATCGTATGGTTCAGCCTCAAAGCTCCGAGGATTTAGCTCAATCATCTGACTTCAGGTCCAGGGCTTTTGTGTGCTTAATAGAAATTGTGGTGCCACCTCTTCAGGTGGCCATGGAAACCTGGAACACAATGGGTGCCTCCTGCTTGATCCTGAGCCTTCACAGTGACACTTGGGTGCTGGCTTGACTCTAGAGAAGGAGTTCCCTTCCAAGGGGCAAAATGTGTAGGAGGAACTAGACCAGCTCACATGCTGATACCAGGCTTGGGCTGAAGGTATTTTTTTTTTTAATGCAGAGATACCTCCCCAGTGACAGCCTCAGGCATATTGTTCTTTTGTGCCCCTTAAGAGGGATTGGAGCTGAAGCTTGGCTTGGGTTTTCCTTCGTCTTCCTCTGATCCAGATGTGCGTTGAGAAGCCCTAGGTTCTAAAAGCCAGAGGGAAGGTACTAGTGAGCATTTGTCCCCAGAGGAACTCTCTCTGTGGTCACCTCTGCTTGTGTACCCCAGCTGCGTACAGAGCTGAACCACACAAATGCTCACTACGGGGCTCACTGAGGGGGTTCTGTGTGTTTGTATGAGTAAAGTGGTGTGCATATGTGATCGGTGTATGCCACGTGGATGGTGCTGGTGTGGGCTCTATAAGGTGTGTGTGGTCTGTATGTGTCATGGTGTGGTGTGTGCACACATATTATGTCTAGCTTTGCAGTCAGACCGTTAGTTAGCTCATAGCAACTTGCTGTCAGCTAGCCTTTGTCCTGTGTTCTGTGGAGCTGCCAGGCGGAGAAGACTGTCAAGTGGGCGGGTGTTAACAGCTGCTGTTAGATTCAGTCCTGGAACCTGGCATCTGCAGCTCCTAAGCTCTGTCATCTTTTACAGACCAGCCCCCCTGCTGCCACCTCTGGGGTATTTTGTACCTTCACTCAGCCATTCAGTCCTGTGTCCTGCTTCCAGGATCAGTACTGTGCTGAGTCCTGCTTATTGGATCAGCGTGCAGTGTCCAACTTACTCCACGCCAGCTCTCACCTCATCAACCATTTAACAAACTGTAGGCAACATTATTAAAACTTTTTACCAGCAGGTGTGGGCTCCCTCTTGCCTCTTCCTTGGATACAACTCTCTTATTGGGTTCAATTTACTCAATTGCCCACTTTTCTTCCTCTGTACGCAGGAAATGTTTGTTCATCTGATGGGTGATTTTTATTTGTCCTGAAATTACTTACCCTGGTGTTAGAAACTCTTAGAGATTGATAAACAGTTAGTTGAGTGTTCCTTTATTTTCCCACACTTTTCGACAATATTCAAACCCACTTCATGTGGTGTTTGACAAACGTAAAAGTCAGTTATTATCCAAAGTGCTTTAATTATAGTGGCAGTTACCTGCTATTTGGTGGTCTGGGCAGGCAGGGGGCCTTCTCCCTTCTCTCCACCTTCTTCTCTCCCTTTTTCCGTTATTCACTCCTTTGATGCCTTCCCCTTGAGATCGCATATCTGCTATGTCTTGTCGAGTTTGTTTGGCTGGTTTTGTTTTTCTAGATGGAAACTATACAGTGATAGTTTCCCTGCTCGTTACCTGGGGTAAAATGACCCTTTGAGCTCTTAGCTGGGCAGGATTATCTGCAGGGGCTAATAGGTGGGGCTCCAGCTCTTGGTATGAGGTGGTCACTGCCCCTCCCCTGGTCATACTGCCCCATGCAGCACTCAGATGACTTGGTTACTGGATGGAGTTCTTCTTCCTGTCCCAGAACTCAGTGAGCAGCAGTGTGGGGGTGAGAATCTAGCTCTCAGGGTGGGGCACACAGCTCACGCCTTCGTTCTTATGGTGAGAAAGCTGATGGGCAGAGCCCTACTATACAGGGCTAGGTTTGGGCCATACTGATTCTCTTGTGATCACCTGCACCAGGATTCCTGTCCTAGAAGGGGAATAGTCTGGAGAGCTAGGTCAACATCCAGAACTTTGCTACTCCAGTCTTTCTGGAGTAGCAAAACTCATGGAAGTCTGGAGAGCCTACCCATTATCATGTAAGGCAAGAACAGCCCACGTGGAGACAGAGCTGGCAGCCAGAGTGACCCAGTCTGCCTGAGGAAGGAGTGGAGGGTCTAGTGAGGGTGGAGGTGAGGGATCTGGGAGAGGATCCCTGTGCTGACAAGATGGCCCAGAAGGTCTCCTCTCTTGTCTTTTTATAAACAGAGCTCTGCAAGACTCTAAAGATACCGCTGCCTTCCTATAAGCTCTATACATCCTTCTGTCTCACTACTCTTCTGACCCACCCCAGAAGTTCGTATTGTAAAAGTCAAAACTTCTCTCCAGATCTGCCATGCTCAGCCTGAAGGCTTCTGGGTAATAATGAGCTGGTGTGAAAGGGCTCTTCAGAAAGGCCCATGTCAAATGCCAAAGTGTTAACTCCATCCCAGTGGTGTAGACCACAACTTGCTTGAATATCCACCTACTCTGTCTCCTGCCTGGCATGGCTCTGGGATATCTCATACCTGGATATGAGCCTGAGAAACACATGGGTACTGCCAGCAGCTCTTGGTGGTGGTCTGTCTACTCAGGAGGCAGTTCTGGATGCAGCCTTGGCAGGCTCTCAGAAGTACAGAGCCCACAGCTTAGAGAACCCAAAGGGGAACTTGCCAGTCATTCTGGCTCAGTGAGCATGGTCAGAACCTGACAGCAGCTCCATCTGTCAGACGGTGTGTGTCTGGGTAGAATATCCTTACTGATACTGGTAGCATCTCACAAATCATCCCTTTCTTGAAAATACCATGTCCAGCATTAGAAAGAGATGGGGAATGACCAGGTTGAGCTAAGCCTTGTTGGGCCAGCATCTTCCACTTCCAGGCTAAGAAGCCTATCCTGTTTACCCTCCAAGGGTGCAGAGTATGGGTCTCTGCTGGTCCTCAGCTTTCATGCCTGGAACATCAAGACTACCTACCACCAGAATGTCCTTATCTCTGCCAGCCATCACACCTGAAATCTCTTCACAATGTCCTCCATAGCAGTACCTCTTCTCTGTCAATGAGAAACAGGTGATAGACAGAGAGAAGGGCTCACCTGCATAAGATCAAACCCAAAGCATTCAAAGCTCATTGAAACCCTAACTCTGGGTGGCCTCCAGCTGTCCCTGAGACTACTTGGCAATAGATTCTGCCCCCTGCCAAGCTCTCGAGAAAATACAATCAACTTCTTGGGGCTGTAGACAGTTGGAAAATCCCCTGGACTGCCACCAAAGACATCCACTCCATGGCTGACTGGCAACTCAGCTGGGAAGTGCTGGAGTGTCCAGTTGGGGGCTCATTGCTGAACTCTGTAGGAGCAAGCCAAGGGACTCAGGCATGTGGATTAGAGTTGACCAGCCTTAGAATGCTTGGCAGGTTTCTTCTTCCACATCTTGCTGGTCTGCGAAGTCACTGAGGCCAGCCCAGCTTCACGGAGGGGAGAGTGTGACACTACCCCAAGAGCAGAGGGTCAAGAGGAACAAGTGAACTCAGAGAGGTGTATTCCACATGGCTGCCACTGGGCTTTGCTCATACCCAGTGAAATGGTGTTATCCTGCATGCATCACCCGATTGAACAAGGTTCATCCTCACCTCCCCACCATGAGACTAGCATGTCTGTTGGTTCTCCACATGCCCTCAACACAAAGCCCATGCCCCTCGTACACAACACTGAGTCAATATGAGGAGGCAAAACCAAAGCATGAAACCTGAGGGCAAGAATGCCTTCTATCTTGCCGGATAGAAAACAGTCCCCAGGCTTTGTGCAAGGTACATACAAGGTGCCAGGTGACTCTACTAGGTCAGGAAGCTCATGTCCATTTGTGTGCAATCCCATCACTGAAACTACAAACACTGAGATTTCCGTTCTTAGAGACTAAGATGGGGGAACATGGACCCTTGTCCCAGGTATCCTGAGTAGCAGGTGTCAGTGCAAGACAGGGCTTTTTATAATTAATCATAGAATTAGCAGCAGGCCACGTCTGCTGTAACGACAAAGGCAAACCACTCATCTGAGCAGTAATTAGGGCTGGCTGTTCTGCTACTCGCTAATAATATCTTATTATAAATATAACTGCAAAGTAGGAGTGCCCTGTGTGAGCCAAGCGTGCTCCAAAGTGTCTTGGGCTTCCCAGAACTCCCCTAGAAAGTTGCGAGAAGCAAATCCAAGCATCCGGGTGGCCAATGTGGAAATGCACAGTGCTTGGATGTAACAGTAGGATTATTCTGAGCCTCTTCCTTGCGTGTCACCGACAGTCACGTCAGCCCATTGGTTGGCACGGGTGCCCCCATGGCAGATGGTAGGTGACTGTCCCCAAACATTAACTCAGCGCATTCACCCTCATAAAGCACACTAGATCTTCAAAAATGTGCTTTACCAAATCATTTTGAGATGTCTTTTTGGATTCTGAAAACTCCATACATTCTGGATTGGTTGTTTGCCAAGAACTGTGCCAACAGGATGCGCTGTCTGTTAGTGACAGCTCTGTCATACTCTGAGAGGGATGTCAAAGGAACAGGCTTTTTTTTTTTTTTTTTTTTTTTTTTTGAAACGAACTATGTTGTGAATTAATTCTCAATATCAGCCTAATCTAATGAGGGCTTATTCTCCCTTTTGGGGGGTTGGAACCTGGATCCTTTGTTTCTGCTCTTGACCTCAGCATGGTCCCTATGTTATCATCTGTAGGCAGGAAGGCACCATCTGCCCTGAAGGGCTGTTGAATGATTGGATGAGATTACAGATGGGCAGGGCCTGATGCCCCGGGGCACCCCTGCAAATGCGAGGTTCACTAGTACAAGAGCCAAAATATCTTTCTGAGCTTTCAGGTGCTTCTCTGAGACTCCAAGGGCAGGCTCAGACACTGGCTCACTGCCTGTATTCTTGTTCTGAAGTGGCTCATTTCCATGGGAGGAGACAGAGCCTGGAGTTGAATGGAAGGCTGCAGACATTATGCTTAATTTAAGCCTGGGAAGAGTCAACTGAACCATGGAACTTGAATCATCCTGCGAAGCTGCCCAGCCCGGTGCGTGAAAACTGCCTCATGAAGGGAAGATGACTATCGTTGTCACGGTAACTATGTCTTCCAGTTGTTGGGATGTCAGTATGACCCCAGGTCTGTGCATGGGGGTTTTCCCATGTAGGACATGTCACCATCAATGCCATGTAAAACGTGGCTGTCACTTGGAGCTGAGGAACTGACAGAAGAGAGTGCTACCCCATGGGTAAGGCTCAGGATCCCTTCTGGCAGCACCCTACTGCAGGTGCTTTGCTTTACAATCAACGGTCACCTCTATACCTCTAGAATTAGAAGAAGTAATTATATCTCCAACTGTTCCCAGCCAGCTTTCTTTCTGCTCTAAAACTGTGACCCTAGCCAGAGCATAGGCATAAAACCCTAATTTGTGGCTTGTGCTTGTTACTGTATTCTTTCCAAAGCATCATTGACAAGATGAAGAGAGTGACCATGAGCTAGACAAAAAAAAAAAAAAAAAAAAAAAAAAAAAAAAAAAAAAAAAAAAAAAACAAAACAAACAAAAAAAAAAAACAAAAAAACCACCCTAGGTTTCTCATTAAGGAATATGGAGCTCTTGAACCTGACCTACAGCCCACTGCCACTCAAATGTTCAGGAAAACAAGAGCTGGACAGGATCTCCCAGTCTGAGGCTTTGCGTTTCAGGAGCCCTTTGGCCCCTGCAATGCTGGGAGAGGCCAGAGGGGGCAGCACTCAGAGGATGGACAGATCCACACTTGGAGCCTTCCCCACTGACCTGGAAGTCACTCTATGTCCCAAATAAAGATTCAAAATAAAGAGCTCCCTTCAACTACTTCCAACCAGAAAAAGATGATTTAAGGCTTTATGGGTGGAGTACACAGTAGTCAGCCCTTGATGTACAAGAAAGACACCTCAAAACTTAAAAGTCTTCAGAGTTATTTATTCACATCTCCTTTCTGTGATCTGCCCATTGCAGTTGTAGTCAGCAAGAGGCAGTTCTCTGAGGCTGGGTTATCAAATGCGTGTCACAGTGGCTGCTAACATTTGATAGCCCGATTCAGGTAACTGGAGACTTGTGGTTGGAGGGCAGACAGCCCATGCAACCATCTTCATCCTGAGGCTAGCTGATGTCTGCTGAAGTGTCTATGATCTTAGGAGAGCTGGATCAGAAGTCACACATTGTTTCTGCTTTAGATAGTGGCCAAAACGTGTCCTAAGCCAGCCCCAAGTTCAGAGATATGGACAAGGAGAGAAGGATTCGCTTTCTGGGCTCTCAGCTAAAAAGAAAACTCAGCTTTTCAAGCTGAGCTCAGGGTCCTTGCTTGAAAGTCTACCCAAACCACTTCTTCCTCTAAACAGGTCTCAGGACCCACGCTAGGGAAACCCTAAACACCAAAGACAAACTAAGCTGCACTCAACATTGAAGGAAGGGCCCCAGCTCAGGCTCTGCTTCCCAGCACGTTCCTTAACATGCCCAGAGTTTATTCATTTCTTGCTCTTTAGATTCAAACACCACTTCAATGCCAATTTAATCTAATCTCTATATTTAAATCTGAAAGCTCCTGCCAGCTGAATTGCATGTTTTTGCAGAATTAAGCTTAAACCCAAGGAGTGGTGGTGGGGGCGGGGCGGAGGAGCGTCTCCAGGGCAACAGCATACAACATCTCAAAAGCAAGTCAGCTGTGCTCCAGCTTGACTTTAGAATAGGAGAGTGTTGATGGCACTGGGAGAACCCTAGTCACCAACAGACACCCATTTGGGTTACTCCATGTTTAATGTCATCGTGTTTTAAAGACTGTAAGAGAAAAGTACCGGTGCTAGGTGTTATGGGTAATTATCTCCTCCAGGTCAGATCAGACCCTGAACAGGGACTGCATGGGGCAAGGGTGAAGTGAAGAGGCCCCTCTCGTAAGACTGATGTAAGACTGATATTTTAAAGGATTTGATGTAGAGTCCCAGACAGAAATGGGAAGCCCAGTAGGGATGCTTACTGCCAGTCAGGACCCTTCCTAACACCTGTCTGGCTTGGCAAGCAGCAGCTCCTTGCTTTATGGTTTTAGTGCCTCCTGCGAATGCACCTTTGATTCCAGTATGACGTGTTTTGATTCCTTAGACATGTTTGTTTTCACCCCAAAGTGTTTACCTGGCTAGCCAAGTGGACTCGGGTCGGGAGCACGCACAGGTGGTAGAACACACTCCTGGAGGCTGGGTTCAGATCTGACCCAGAACTGGGTGAGATGCCCATGTCCCTTATTAGGTCTCTTGTTCAACTGAAGAAGCTCTGGGTCCTGACTGGCCTGAGGACTGAGGACTGAGGACTGAGGACTGAGGACTTCTCCCAGCAATGTCTCCTGAATATTTGGCACAGGAGCAAAGGACTTCTCCACTGGGCGAGATAAAGTATCTTCATCTTCGTTCCTCAAAATACAAGGCTCTGGAAAGTTCAAGGTCACAAGTACTTGCTGAGGTGTTTTAAACTTGACTTCATACCTCTGGTTCACATTCAACCCCTTATATACAGCACCTCATGCAGGGTCTGCCATACTTTAGCTACTCGGAGAAAGACTTCAATTTTTGTAGAGTTCTTGTCTTTCTGGTTCCACAGAGAACAACCGCAAAGCTCCCTGATGGGAGGAATTGGGTAAGGCCAAAGCCTCACTGGTCATAGGCTGTGAGGTTAAAGGGGAGCTGGGGCAAGAGAGAAGACTCTGAAATAAGCAGTTGTTTGACAGATCTGTGTCATGTCCTTGGGGGCATTTGTCTCTGGGATTCCAGCCATCAACTGCTGTCTGAAGGCAAAGAAGAGAAACACAAGAGAGATCAGGCCTGTGTCACACAAACACCGAACAGGGCCAGGAGGAAAAGGCTCTACATTTTATTATCCCAACAGCAAAGACAGCAGGCATCTATGCACCTCTGGCAAGATACTAAAGTTTTGCAGGCAGACCGGAAATCCTGCAGATCCATGGAGCTCAATCCATAGCAAAGCTTGTTTGTAAATTCACCTTGATTGTTTACTTGGAATGTCTCGCCTTCAGCAAATCGGCCTGCAAATAGCATCAATGGGGAAGCATCGATGGCGCTGCAAGGCATGATGGGAGTGCCAAGCATTAGAGCCAAATCAAATTCCAGCATCCTCGGTTCCTCATTCTGTGCGTCACAGTGGTGATGCAGGCTGGTACAGGTTGGTGGGTTGTCCCTGGGAGAGCAGCAGGGGTACCCTGCTATGATAGCATCGCAGCTCCCCAGTCAGCAGGTCTAGCAGCCGAGTATGCATGTGTAGAGCGTGTTGGAATGCATCCCGCAGGATTTTCTCCAGCAGATCCTAGCTCTTCCTAAGCTCCACTAATGTCACATAATAATCACCTGTGTTCGTCAAGCTACCACCGCTACTGCCACAGACCAGAGGGCCACGCCACTGTGTCATAAAAAACAAAACAAAACAAAAAAACAAAACAACAAACAACAACAACAACAACAAAGAAACATGCCCTGGGCAACTCTAGGAGGTGGGAACTATTCAATACAGATATGTATCTGTATCTATATCATCTATATTTTAATCACTTTTCTCTATCTCTATTATCTCTATCCATATTTCTATCTTCATGTCTATCTCTATATCATCTGTATCTGTATCTATCTAGATATCTAGCTATAGTTAGATGATAGATGTAGGTAGATATAGATTTTAATACATATAGATATGTATATGTAGATATATGCATATATTTATGTATGCATATATATACACACATATTTACATCTCTATCTCTTACTTATTATCCTATTTTGAAACTGAATATGGCCTTGTGTACACTTGTTTACTGCCATATAGTATTTATTCTTCCCTTGGTCATCCTAGGATAAACTCACCACATTCCTTCCAGTGAGACTATCCCTTGGGAGCTGTGTCAGGGCACCATGCCTCAGGCTATGACCAGATGTCCTTTCAATTCCTGGCCCCAGATGAGTGAATCCTGACCTGATCCATGAGTCTGATGGTTGTGAGGCTTTACCCTTGCCCATCATGTCATTTGCACTGAAGACTTTAACGTAGAAGTGAATGATATCAACTCACAGTACAGTGTGGTTGGACAAGGTTCCTTTGGGACAGTGCTTGGAAATCACAGGGCACCAGCTGAAAGTGTCAACCTATTTCCCAAAGGTACAAAAGTTGACAAATGCCAAAAAGTAATTATTATGTGGAACACCTACCTGGGTGGTTCTTTTCTCAGTTAATTAAACTCAGAGACATGTATTCATGCATAGACATGTGCCTGTGTACTTTTGACTGTCTGTATCTGTATCTGAGTGATAACACGCAAATGCACACGTGGGAGTGTGTGCATATATGTGTGTGTGGATATGTGTGCATGTGACAATGCATGAGTATGTGTGTGCACGTGTCTGACTGTCAATATATGCATGGATGTAAGCATGTGTAAGTGTGCATGTATGTGCATGCATGTGTATGATTAGGATACTATGGAAACAGAAGGCCCCTGGGACCTTCTGTAATCCTCTCCTGTGTATCACCCTTCCTGAGCCAGGGCCTTCCACTGAGTGCTGCAGACTGAGAAGAACCTCTTCTGGTATGGCAGGTTCCTGGGGAAGTATCCTGGACTGGCTGTGCAAACAGGACTACTCTCCCACATCACTGAATGTACTTTAGTGCAGGCACCAACCACAGAGTAAGGGTGAGGGATTAAGTGAGTCTGGAGCTGACACCACCAAAGACTTCTACTCAAGGAAAAGAGAGGAAAAGGAAGGAAGAAGGAATGGAGGGAAGAAAGAAAGAACTAGGAGATGGGAGAAAGGAAGAGGGAAGGGAGACTAGAAGGGGATAAGGAAGAAGGGTAGGAGGAAAGAGAATGAAGGCAGGAAAGATGTAATGGAGAAAGGGAGGAAGGAGACCAGAAGGAAAGGGGAAGGGAGATGTATGGTTGGCATAGTCACAATTGGAAATCTCTGCAAATAGGTGACACTTTGGCCACAGAAACTGAGCTCCGTGACCCAGGGGTGAATGTGTTTGGCTTCTTGTTCCACAAATTGGGAGCCAACCGACCACAGATCCAAATATTTCAACAGAGCATCCTTCTGTGCTAAGCATGAGAAGACTTTGTTATCTCCCTCTTCCTTATCCCCATAACAATGAAGGTCCTGCTTATAGGGTGGTGATATCATATCAGGTGATTCGGATCTAAAGCCTGAGAGAGGGTAGATGAAGATCCTACGAGAACACTGTTTCTTCAGTTGTGGAAATAAGAGCATTCTTGAATCTTGGTATTGGGTGGGGTGAAATGGTTTGGATTGTGGCTATTCCTGGATACCATGGGTATATGGGGGTCCAATGGTAAGATGGAGAAGAAAAGGCCTGAGCATTGGGCTGTTTTCTGAGCTGGGAGTAACTAGATGAGGCATGGAAGGAGCAAGAAAAGAAAAAGAAGAATGGAACATGCAGAAAGAGAGGAACGTGTTATAGGCAGTGGTTCATTGGGTAGAGTATTGACTGTGACAGGGAACCGGGGACAGCCTAGGAGGAGCCAGCCTGCTACTCTCTGTGTAGTCTGAAGAACTGCCCAGACCTCTTTCTGGAGACCCTTAGGCCCAGGCTCAGCCCCTCTCAGTCTCTTCAGTGCTAAGATGGCAACCAATCAAGCTGCCCAGAGTGGGTGGAGCAAGAAAGGCCTTATCAGAATTAGGGACCTGGTTAGAGGTTTACAATGTGGTGAGAAATTCTGTGAGTTCTTCATATGTCAGCTGGAAGGGCTGGAGACAGGGAGAGCCTCGTTTTCACCCCCTCCTGCATCTTATTTATCCTTCTCTGGCTGGAAATGTCCATACTGGAAGAGCATGAAACAATGAAGGGGTATTGCCAACCTTTCTGTGCTGACTAGCACAGAGGTCATGATGACACAGCACACACCCTGTCATGCTACTTCCCTGGGTCTTGCAAGACCTCTTTACTGAAGTTAACATCTGCACTAAGTAAAATAAAGGAGTTTTCTCCCACTGAGTCAAAGGCTGGCCCCTGACAGGTCTGTGAGCCCTTCACTGAACCCACCACAGGCAAGTGAGGCCCCTCCCAGAACTTCCTTCAGCTCCAGCAGGATGCAGAGTCTCTCATCCTTCTGCTTTCCTGGCTGCTTCCATAGCCATAGGCACAGAGCAGGGGATGAGCTTCCCTTCTTGGGCTTCATGCCGTTGCGGAAAATCACTTGCTTTCATCTACTGGGTAAGGATGGATGGAGACAAGAGAAAGAAGAGTGAGGGGAATTAGGGCTTTTTCCCACTAAAAGAGAAGGCTAGAGACCCTGGGAGGAGGGGCCACAGACAGTTCAGCTCTTCCCTGCCAGGGGAAAGCAAGCAAAGGAAGACTCAGTGGAACTGAGAATTTTTGCTTTAGGCATTTTTTTCTCTTTGAAAACTATTCTAAGAGTAGGACTGTGCCAAGTGACTTCCAAGTCTAAATCCAGAGAGGAATTTGCAAACGCAAACTGAAATCCATTTGCTTAAGTCGGAAGGAAGCTTTGGAGTCACACTTGTTCCGATGGTTTTACTCCATTTGAGACTCTGCAGATAGAGGCACAGTTCCTGGAGAAGCTAGTGTTGTGGAAGGAAAGCCAAAGTCTCAGGAAAACCCAGTCCTGCCTCTTGCCCAGAAGGTTTACCTCAATCTATGCCTGCAACACTGGCTGCTTCCTGGGAAAGCGAGCCCCCAACATGGGCTTCCTGCTTGCAGCATGCTGGGTGCAAAGAAATGACAATCACTGAGCTCCAGAACACAGGGACAGGATTTCACATCTTGGCTCCCTCATATACCCAACTTCTTGTGGCATAAAGATCCTGAATGAGAAATGGACTCAGAGAATTAAAGGCTTCTGCCTGAGAAACGTTGAGCCTGAATCCCAACCAAGATGTTTGTGTGTGTTGTTTCTCTATGCTACTGTGTGGCTTCTTCCAGTAAGAAAAATGAAGGTTAAAAGGAAGGAGGAGGGAGAGGAGGAAGAGGAGGAGGAGGAGGAGGAGGAGGAGGAGGAGGAGGAGGAGGAAGAGGGAGAGGGGGAGAAGGGGAGGAGAAGAGGGGGAGGAGGGGGAGGAGGAGGGAGAGGGGGAGAAGGGGAAGAAGAGATGGGGGAAGGAGGAGGAGGAAGAGGAGGACGACAAGGAGGAGGAGGAGGAAGAGGAGGAGGAGAAAGGAGAAAGAGGAGGAAGAAGAGGAGGAGGGGAGAAAGAGGAGGAGGAAATAGGAGGAGGAAGAGGAGGAAGAAGAGGATGGATAAGAGGAAGAAGATGAAATAGGAGGAGGAAGAGGAGGGAGGGAGGAAGAGAAGGAAAAAGAGGAGGAAGAGGATAGGGGAAGGTCACAGCCCACAACTGAGGGAAGTCATAGCAGAATCTCAAGGCAGGAACCTAAAGCAGAAGCCACAGAAGTCTGCTCACTGGCTTGCTCTCTGGCTCATGCTTAGCTAAATTTTTAAGAGACCAGGATCATAAGCTTAGGGATGGTGATGCCTTCTACAGAAGGTCTGGTCCTTTCCACATCAATGTCAGTCAAGACAGTCTCTCACAGACATGGCCACAGGGCAAATGGGTAAAGATAAAACTTCAACTGAAGCTTCTCTCAGATGATGCTAGACTGTGTCAAATTGAGAGCTAGGCATCTTCAACATCCTACAGATAGGCCTGTGGGGCAACGTCCACACCAGCTCTCTGGGTCTCAGCATGAGGTAAGTCTTGCCGTTTAGAAGCTGGTCCATCTGAAATGCAGCTTTCAGGAAGTCACCTCCAAAAGAACCTTAAAGAATGCTATGAAATTAGATGGAACTGGAGGATATCCAGTGAAATGACCCAAGCACCCAGTGTTGTTTCTAATATGCAAAATTGACTTCTAATTTGTATGTCTATGAGGGGTGCATGTGTATTGGGCAGGGACCCAGAAAGCAGCCTGTGAGAGACAGCAAAGTGGGCTTGGAGGGGAGAGGAGAAGCATAGCAGAATACATACTATCCATAGCTTTATAAGTGAGGAAAGGGGACCAGACTGAGTGGAGATGGGAAGAAGAGAGAGTGGCGGGATGCCAGGAGGGAGCCTGCTACTGCTGCTTTGAAACTCAATTAACAATAAATAAACAAATAAATAAATAAATAAATAAATAAAACAAATAAAATAACTAAATTAAATAAATAAAATAAATAAAATTAGCCAAGAAAATAGATAAAATCTGTGTCTCCCTCTGCCAGGAGAAACTCACCTGTCAGTGTAATTTGCAGCAAGGCACTGGGAAGTCTTTAATCCTTGCCCTGGTAAGGGAGGAAGATGTACACACTGATAAGAGCCAGTTGTGCTAAGCAGGCTGAGGAAATGTCACAGGGATCCTACTCAGAGTCATTGGGCTCCAGAATTGTCCCTACAGGATAGGCATCAGGATCACCTGGAAGCTCCACATGTCATGCAAAGCTAAGCCACAGGTCTGGAGACCTTGCAAGGGTCCAGAAGAGACTTCTCTCCACAGAAAGGCTACGGCAAACCTTCACTGTCACCCAAGACCACAGCTTCCTCACTCCCAGAATTGACACTGACTGGGACTGTAATAATAAAAACACGAATCTTAATGACCATTCTGGAAGACACTGTCAGTGATATTTTGTAAGGTTTGCATGTGTTCTTCTCCAGTTTAGAAATGTAAACACCCTGCAGGGAAATTTCTCCCTTTATTTTTTTTAATAGAAAAATAAAAACATCTCTCTTCTTGTTATTCACCTGCAAATGTCATGCTAAACTTCTGAGCAGTCTCTGGGCTTTCTGCCATCAGAGGAGTGGAATTTGCCCCACACAGAGCCTCGGGGAGTGGGTCTTGTTTACTTTAAATTGCTGAACATTTTAATCAAACTGTGTCTGCACTTGGTGAGCCCTCCAACTACAGAATACAGTAAACTGGCCCTGGCTCCTGTGGTCTTTAGGGCACGGGCTTCCATGCGTAATTACCTAGCCACTGTTGGAATGGAGCGGAAACACAAAGGTCACATTAGCTGTGAAGGCATGAAGTCCGCATGCAAATCTTTTCCAAGCTCCTGGACCAAAGGGAATAAAATACTTTTCTTTCTTGTGGTTAAATGCAACAGGGTCCAGGTCTCATGGAGGATCCTGGGGCTTCACAATGAGCTAAAGTTCTCAGGAAACTTGTAGACCATTACCCAAGATTGCTCTGTGCCAGTTTAAATGGGAGAAGGAGGAGCCAGGACCAGAGCATCCTTGACAGTTGAAGTTCCTGAGCAGAGAGGTCTCCTGGTGTGGCCTTCCTCACAAGATCACTTGTTATCTCGCTCTCCTCCATCTTCCTTGTATTCTCTCCGGGGAACCTTTGTAAAAGTAATTTTTATTCTCCTGCAAATAATTGTCAGCTCAGACACTTACTGCCTCTGTCTGCTAGCCGAGGTCTACACTTGGAAGCTTCTAGCCTCTGTACAATCTTATCTAAGCCTAGAATGTTTTCAGCCTCTCAGAACTACTGCCGAATAAGCTCACCCCTTCCTAGTTCTTTCTGAACTCTGTCTGGCTGGTCAACTCTGCTGTTCTGGCTCAAAACTCCTTTCCAAGCTGACTGATTCTGTCTGGCTTCTATGGGCTTCTCCCGAATTACTCTGCTTGGCCTCATACTTACTTTGGCAATCTGTTCTAATCTTCTGGCTCTTTCTTGTTCTCTAGCTCCGTCTGTCTTCATCTGTGTCTAGCTTGGTCTCTCTCTGCAACCTGTCTCTGTACAAGTGTTCCAGTAAAACCGCCTTCTCTTCACTCTGCATTGATTCCTCAAGTAGCTTCCCTTTCCTCCTTTTCTGATGAGAGTTAGGTATATACTTTTCTGTCAATTCTTTCTCTGATTGGTCACTTTGCCACTCAGTTAGACATCAATTTCAATCATGGTTGCCTCTTTCTACAAAGTAACTTTACCTTCAGTGTTTGGGACTAAAGGTGTGTGCTAAGGCTGAGCCACACCACAACTAGAAACAGGGGTTTTTTTGGGGGGGCGGTGGTAAATAACACAATCTGTTTTCACAGTGTGCTCAAATATCCTGCAACAAACCTTCTCTACTGCGGTCTCATCACTAGATCACAGCTGAGGCAAAGATGGAAACTTGCTGGTTGATACGGAAGCAGAGAAACAGTTAGTGGGGGCAGGGTGGGGACACCCACTAAGTAGGAGAAACAGTGTAAAGATCATCCCTGGGAAGCTGCAGGGTCTCAGACAGGCCAGGAGTCTGACGGTCAGCAGTACACAGGATGCCATATTAGGAAAAGCAATACAGTGGAACTGGTGAGATGGCTCAGTAGGCAAAGGCAATTGGGCTCAAGCTAAAAGATCTAAGTTTGATCTCTAGGCTCCACATGGTGGAAGGAAAGAATTGACTACTGCCAATTTTCCTCTGATCTCTGTATGTGTGAAGGGATATGAATGCCTAAACACACACACACACACACACACACACACACACACACACACACACACACCCCAATGGAGGGAAATAGTACAAAGACTGACCCCAAGCAACTATGGGGTCTCAGGCAGGTCTGAAGTTTAGAATGAGGCCAAATGGAGTGCTCTACAGTGACAACTGAGCTACTGGGCACAGGCCTAAATTTCTTCTCTCTGGGCTCTTCAGGCCTTGCTCATGATTGGATAGACCCACCCAGAGAGGCCAGACGAGGTAAGCTGTAATGAGCTACATACTTTGGGCTATATGATCTCAGCTGCTCAAGAGTACAGTTTTGGAGATTTCAGATGCAGCTGTCGCCACTCTGATGCTCACAGCCACATGATGGTATCAGCTCATGGCATTTGTCTACCGGCAGAAGTATATAGCCTTCCAGGTCTCAAAATTCTCGGAGATTTCACATCTGAGATGCCTGATTCCTTTGCTATGATGGGTCCAGTAGCCTATGGCCTCTTTACAGTCTCCAAGTCACCTTCAGGTGACTTAGAGACTATGCAGTACAGGGGCCTAGAGAGATGATTCAGCAGTTAACAATGCTTACTGCTTTTTCAGAAGACCCTGGTTTGGTTTACAGCATCCACATGGTGATTCACAACTCTAGTTCTAGGGGATCCATTACATTCTTCTGGCCTGAGAGATTCTGCATACACATATACTCACACGGGCACGCACATATACACAAATTATAGAAAAGCATATTTTCAACCAGAGCTTGGTTAAATGCTTAAATAGAAAGCCCAGAGACAGGGAGTTAGGTCTATTGCACAGAATCAAGAAAACAGCTAGGTCTCCATAATTGTTGACCAGTGTTGGGCTTCTCCTGGAGTTCAGGCTGAGATAAGAGTCCTACATACTTGGGTCCTACTTTGTCTTCATGGTATACACTTGACTTGTGTTCTGAAAAACCAGCAGATGCTATGGGTAACACTGGCTTTTAATGCTGGTCCTCCAGAATGGTCCTCCAGGACCCACTAGAAGATGCAGTTTGTATCCTAGTTGTGCCGATAAATCCCCGGGCATTAACTGTTCTGACTTAGGAGAGAAACAAGGAGCTGGTCTCAGTGCTGAAGGGCTAGCATTTTGGTGGTAAGGGGTTAACTGACCTACAGGAGCCTTTGGGGGTAGTTGGGGACTACGTTCATCTAGACGGCCCCAGTAGCCAATGGAGATTTCTCCACTTAAGATCCTCTGTGCTGTTTCTCACAGAGATTAAATTCTCCCCAACTAAGATTCCTGACATGGACAGGCCATCTGTTGCTTGGCGATGCTCCCAGGGGGAGGGTCTGATTTTCTGCAACCTTAGAATCCAGCCACATCTCTGTCCCTAGGAGGAGCCTTCTCCCAGGACAAATGGATCACACACAAATGCTCTGGGCTGACTGAGTCCTCATTAAGCTGCTATACAGGTCGGTCAGTGAGGCTGAGAGTATAGACCATAAAGAGGAGTGGGGTCCAGCATGGAGGGAGCCTGGCTTGGCAGAAGGGTTGTCACTTGCTCTCTGAGCTGCAGTCATGTCCTAGGAAACGTGTCAATGTGTGGCCTCCCCTCTTGCACGGAATTACCTGGATGGGCCTTCTTACCCTTGACCTAATCCTCTATTCAACACAAAGAGCACTGTACAGTGGCCTCCCTTACTAGTCAGAGAAGAAATGGGAGTACCTTAGCTGTTCTATCTGGGGTATACAAGGAAGCATCATGTCTGATATGGTGAGTCATAGCAGACAATTTTGATCTGGAGTCACCACCAGCTTGATGGGTATAGTGGGCCATTTTGAGGGTATTAATGGTGACGTCTGGCTGTGGTTCCTGAAGTCTACATCAAAACTAGTTGAGTCCACATTCCATGTTTGTGCCCTTTGGGCTTTCCTGTGATCTAGTCTGTTCTTCAATGTTCTCTGCTAGGGGTACCTGTGGGTTGACTCTGCTGGGTGGTATGCTGATTTGTGGGTGAGACCTGGTATGCACACTGACCATGGACTCTGAAGGGGTATCTCCTGGCCAGTGAAGAGTAGTTTTCCTAAGCAAACCCATGTGTCCTGTATAGAGGGGAACACTGCCATGCCCTCTTTCCCTTGCAAAGGGCTGCACTGTCAACCAGCTTCCCAGACTGATCTGTTAGAGGTCAAATGTACTGGAGAAGGGTGTACATGGCCCAGCAGCCCAATGGCTTTAGGTCTTGAGGGGCTGGTTACTTGGCTGTCCACTTAGCCCATGCAACATCCAGATTCCAACCAGGACAATGAGGGAGATGCTGCCTGCCTTAATGGGAACTCTCAATTATAAACTATTATCGCAGAAACATAAGCTCGGCCCCTCTGAGTATATACCCCACAATGCATGAAAAGCTTCTGCTCTTTATCAGGTGGCCCTGCAGGGCCTGCTTCTGCGATTAGATAAGGATCCATTGTATTAGTTCCTGTCACTCTTTGTTCTACAAGAGGATTCTGTGGCTGCAACCCCAGCCTCAAACCACTCCCCCTCCATTCTTCTCAAGGTCCGCTCCCTTGATACAGCACCAAGCCAGGCGCCTCTCCTTTGCATGGTGTGGGATTGGAGAGTTTTCAATTAATGCGATTCAGAAAATAGGACTTATTTACCCTAAAGGCCCTCGTCTAGATTACAGACAGGCACCATTGCACATGTCTTTGCAATTGCTGAACTGCAAATATGGCCCAAGGGTGAAAGGATATTCCAGTTCAAAGAGCCAATTGCAGCTGACCAGCCATAGGATTTGGGCAAGGCAGAAAAAGAAGAAAGCCAAGTTTTCCAGTGTTGTGCCTGAGAGATTAAGGGACTGGGGGACAAACACACCCCTCTCCCTGCACAGGAGGAATGCTGAGGGGAAGGAACCACAGATGGCATGTGTTTCCTGAGAGCTTTTGGCAGGTGCATCAGGTTTTTAGACTCTTGAGGGGTCCTCACACTGAAATTGGCACAACCTCTTCCCAGCATGACCAGAGACACCTGGTATGGAAAGACTTTGTCACATTCAGGCTTCTTCCTTTTGGCTCCACTGTTGTTGAATATTCCCACACTCTCTCTCACCCCTCTCCCACTAGATAAGGGTTTGCCATCGCTCTTCCCAATGAAGGAAGCAGAATTCCACAGGAAAAGCCATCAGCTGTCCAGAGTAACGTTCAAAAGAGAAAGTGGGACACCAGGTTTAACAGACAGGCCATGACAGTGGCCCTGACCCTTGATACGTGGCTACAGAAACCCTGCTTGCCTGGCTGGAGTCCAGAGACCCACACTAGGCCATGCTCCACTGAACCAACAGCAAAAAGCAGAGGCCCCTTGGGAAGCCCATTCCACACTGCAGGGATGAAAGAGCTGAACAAGAGAAAGGAGAAGCACTTAACCACTACCCAGGGGGGCAGCCTAGGAAAGAAGTGCTCTAGGCAGCAGCGTGTGTGCTCCCCAGCTGACATCCTAAGAGGAAAGAGGTGCAGGTAGGAATCTGGGAGACATGTGCCCAAGCCCAGCTGTACCCTGCACACACACCATGCCTGCCCAGTTCTGGGTGTCTAAACTCAGGTCTTCACACTTTGAGCTAAGTGCATTAGTGACTCCCCAGCCCCACAATCTGCTCTCTGATGGATCAGAAGCTGCAGGCCCACTGGTTTTGCCTTGGGTAGAAGGGGCAAGAATCTGACAGTGACAGATCAAACAAACACATAGTCCACAGTGCTCACAGTCATTTATGCCCACGTCTCCGAGGGGCTCATCCACTGTGCAAACACTGATCACAGGTGTAGCAAGTCCTTACCACGCTTGCTGGGATTTTCTTGGCCTACCTGAATGGGTGGTTGTCCCCCACAGGGGCATTGACTCCATTGACTAATGCCTCCATAGACTCTGGGCAAAATCTGCCTTCTTCCATTTTATCAGTCTGGAGAATGTAAATTTTAATTTGCATATCCCAGTGAACAATGAATTTGACCATCACTGTAAATGTGTATTACTATCCACACTTCCTGTTTTCTGCCTGTGTTTTCAGATGTCTGTTCCACATCTCATTGGTTGGCATGCCAATTTCTGGTCATTTAGAGGCACTTTCGCCCATGTACTTCTTCCTAGGACAGGCGCATTGTAAGTATCTTATGCATTTTATGGCTTCCCTTCTTCCTTTAATGGCATCCTTTTATAAACAAAGGGTTTACTTCTAAAGTGTTTTATGGATACTACTGTCTGGTCTTTAAGTAGTCCAAGGGTTTCCATAAGGTTTTATGTTAAAATACTTATTGAGTATCTGCTGCTCTTCCAGAAGGACCCAACTCCAGTTCCCAGCATCGATAGCCACACCAGTTGTAACTGTAGATTCAGGAAAATCAGACTCCCTCTTTTGGCCTCCACAGGTACTGCATGTACATAGACATACGCTCCCACAGACACACGCTCCCACAGACACATACAGACATAAAAGGTCATACATATGTAAAATACTTTTAGCTATGCCTCTTTTTATTCTTCAGTAAGCTAAAAAGGATGTTTTCTGCATTATGAAGCAGGGTTTAGATACTCCGAGCTTTCACATTGTCCATGGCTAAGCAGCTATCCTGATCCACATGGTGGTGGATGGCTTCCTTGCAGGCCTCTCTCCCCTAAGCTAGGTTCTACCCCACTCCTGTATTTTGCTATTCTTTCTGTTCTGTTCCATCCATCCTTTTCCTATCTTCATGACAATATTGAAGCCTGTTGTGACTTTGTCTTCAGGAACCCGATGACCCTTTCTCCTTATTATCCATGTTAGACTTAATGGCGCCTGTTCCCAGAGCCCAGATCTCCAAAGACTCTGCTCCTAGCTTTGAAATCATGGAAGCCAGAGTTGCTTTTGCCATCAGTGTGCACTTCTGAGGGAGCCCTGCTTTGCAGCAACAATTTCTGCATCTCTCTGCACACACACTTAGATTTCCTCCTAGCTTTGTAAATACCTTTAAAGGATAGATTTTTGAGTATTGCTTATTTATAGAGAAAGAACTAGGCATGCTTTTACATTTATTGTACTAATATCCAGTGCCTTTCTAAGTGCATACTAATTTTAATAATGGTTTCTAAAGTGTGCCATGGACTGTTTAGACAACAGCGGCATATCTCCCAATAATGACAACACTTTTCCAACATTCTTAAGATTTTTCACCCTATTCTATCAGACTGTCTAAACATAGCACATAAAACACGTGGCTTCCTCCTCATGACTGTAAAGAAAATGTTTACAGCAATCTCACAGATTCCCAAACTGAGTTTTTACCCCTCTCTTTCAGGAACCCACAGCTCCTCACCTTGCTCTGAGAAGCTGAAGTTGAGTATCTGTACACTGAATTTTCTAGGCCCCCTTGCCAGCTGGTTTCAAATGAGGTTCTGCTCATAGGGAAATCTGGAGGAGGGAATAGAAGGCAAATGGGGGTGAGGGGAGGCTGCTTTCCCTATTCAGCTCTGTCCAGCATCCAACCAGCTGCACAGGAAAGCTACGAGAAGAACTCAGAGGCATTTTCTGAACTCCCAGTCCAGCCAGTCTGATCCTTGGAGTTGCAGGCATCATTTGGCATCAGATACATGGCTATCACATGCATGGAGATCCAGTTCCTTGGAGTGTACATGTACCTGTGTACACATGGGAGTGTCATGTTCTTGTGTATACATGGGAGTGTACATGTTCCTGTGTATACACAGGAATGTACATATACCTGTGTGTACACAGAAGTGTACATGTTCCCATGTATACACAGGAGTGTACATATACCTGTGTATACATGGGAGTGTGCATGTTCCTATCACATGCATGGAGATCCAGTTCCTTGGAGTGTACATGTACCTGTGTATATTTGGGAGTGTACACATTCCTGTGTGTATATGGGAGTGCACATGTACTTGCGTATATATGGAAGTGTACCTGTTCCTGTGTATACATGGGAGTGTAGATGTTCCTGTGTATACATGGAAGTGTACCTGTTCCTGTGTATACATGGTAGTATACATGTTCCTGTGTATACATGGGAGTGTACATGTTCCTGTGTATACGTGGGAGTGTACATGTTCCTGTGTATACATTCCTATCACTTGCATGGAGATCCAGTTCCTTGTAGTGTATATGTACCTGTGTATACATGGGAGTGTACATGTTCCTGTATATATATATATATAGGATATATATATATATGTATCTGTGTATGCATGGGAGTGTACATGTACCTGTGTATATGTGGAGTGTACATGTTTCTGTGTGTATATGGGAGTGTACTTGTACCTGTGTATGTATGGGAGTGTACATATTCCTGTGTACACATGGGAGTGTACATATTCTTGTGTATACATGGGAATGTATATGTTTCTGTGTCTACATGGGAGTGTACAATTTTCTGTGTATACATGGGAGTGTGCATGTATACATGGGAGTGTACATATACCTGTGTATATATGGGAGTGTACATGTATCTGTGTATATATGGGGTTATACATGTTTCTGTATATATATGGGAGTATACATATTTCTGTGTATACATGTCTATGGATATGTGGATGTGCATGACTGTGTAGGCATGTGTCTGAGGTTCTCATAACCCCACCCCTTTTTCTTTACACCTCCAGGTCTGATTTAATCTCTGTTCCCTTAATATTCAGCCTATTTTAACCCTACTTGGCTTAACTGCTATTGAGTTTCTAACTAAATTATGCTTTGAGTAGGGGTGTTTGCAATATGGACTGCCACTCACATGGAAGGAATCAGTTTCCTCTTTCCAACATGTGGGTCTTGGGGATTGAACTCAGATCACCAGGCTGGACAGCAGAAGTCTTTAGCCATTTCCCGCCCTCCCCTCCCCGCCTCCACACACACCTTTATTGACTTGTATTATGTATGCACTATCTCATTTAAAATAAAATAAAAGCATTGCTTTATATTTGCTCATACACTGATAACCAGCCTGATACTGATATTCCTTGCATAGTTTCCACATCCCACTGCACGGCAACCAACAGAGCAATGGTTCACATTTCTGTTGAGGTGCCGGGAAGGTGGCTCAGTTGAAGAGCACTTGCATATCAATTGCAAAACCTCAGGTTAGATCCCCCAAAAGTTGCTTTTTGATGTCACATTTGTTCAGGAGTGTTATCAGGCCATTTTAATTTAGATGAATTTGTGTATGCAGGTTTGCAATTTTTCTACTATAATGTCTTGATATAGTAAATTGTATTAACATTTAAAATGTCAGCAGTTGCTGCCTTCAATGTATATGGTCTCAGAAACTAGAGGAAGAGATTGAAGATAGGGGGTGGGGAAGGAGTGGGTGGAGATGATGAAAGGAGAAGAGAAAGGCAGGGCAGGGAAGGGAGTGGGCTAACTATGCCAGGAATCTCTTTTCCTTATATGCATGCATATGGTTTCTCTTGCATCTCTTTTTCTCTGCTTGTCATTTCTGGGTCACATATCATTACAACACTAGCTTGTCAGATGACCTGAAGGGAGCTGAGGGTTTCTTCTTCCATAGGTCATAAGCATCTTTTCTTTGGAAAGGTGCAAGTTTATCTCCTTAAAAGTCCAGACCTTTTCTTAGTCTGCCTGTGACAGTGGATTGCACTTTATTCATGTATTTGTTGGGGATCTGAAGAGAAGGAACAGATAGGAACCATGCTCCCAGCACCCAGTGGAGGAGCCAGCCCAAGGCCATGCTGTGGGCTCCTACTCCATCATGTCCAGAACCACAGCCCTACACTATGTACATGGCCACCATCTCGTTGCTTGCAAGGAGGCTTGCCTCTGTGAATATTGAGTGTGTTTGATGTCCAGATGCTCCCTAGAAGTTAATGTGGGCTCAAGAATCACATCACCATGGGGCTATCAGCTGGTTTGACTTTTTTCCATCTTGACTCTGTGTCTACTGACCTCTTAGAACCCTATGAAGCAATGATACAGTCCCTTCTTCCTGTCTGCTTTTACAAACCAGGGGCTATTCCACAGGGTACAGACAGCTTATGGCTCTGTTCATAGTTTTCCTTAACTGTTTATTTAGTTAGGACCTGTCTCAGCTTTTTTCAGCATGTGATGGGCACCTATCTACCTATCCATCCATTTACCTATCTATCATCTGTCTATCCATCTACCTATTCATCTATCTATCTATCTATCTATCTATCATCTATCTATCTATCTATCTATCTATCCATCCATCAATCTAATCTTTTATCTTTCTAGCATGAACCACATAAAACAGTTTCTAGCCTCAGGTGATTTGCTAAAGCAACAGAAGACAGAACACTTTAGAGACAGCCCTCAGGATTGTTTCTTCAACCCAGAATGGTCCCAGAAGCAGATGGATGTCATGATTATGCCCATCATCCGAAGTGTGGATGTCACATTCCCACCTCATGCCTTAAAGACTGCATCTCCTCCCTATCTCTTACTTGTGTCCAACTCTGACCAATAACAGGGGTCAAGAATGGTCTTGTGGATCCTTCTCCTGACCCTCAGATTGTCATTAACCTTCAAATCCTGGGTCCCACGTTGGCTGTTCATCTAGATCAGTGCCAACTCTCCTTCTGGAACATTCTTTGTTTACTACTCTCTGTAGGCAAACATTAAAAATTACTCAGCATATAACTCATCCCATGTCAGGAAGGTGTGCAGGGAAGTCCCTGTAGCAAGCTGCTGCTGCTCATGTTTACTCTGCTGATGTGAGCCCAGGCTGCACAGATCAGAGAATCTGAGGAACAGCTCTGATGTAACAGCTCAGTGACCTCCTAGATAATGATGGGACCTCAGCCTGGCCTTCAACTTCTCTCTTCAGCTTCATCTTAGGATGAGACTGGTAGTGACCACTTTAAAAGAAGACTAGTAAAAGGGCTAATTGGGAAAATGCGTGTGCCCAGAGCTTCTTGGGAGGAACAGTGACAGAATGGCTCAGGTGTCAGCATTACCACTGAGCATCTCTCTGCAGCCCTCCCTCCCCATCCTAGACTAGGCCAGCACTTCCTCTGTGGACATGTCATCTTTACCCCTACTGTGCAGCTCCTCACCCTTCTTCCTGGCCAGATTCGGCACTGTGTCTCTAACATCCTTCCCTCACAATAGGAAAGTTCATCACCAGATTCTTCTAGAAATACATACAGGTAGGGAAAGTCCTTGTGACCCTACTGATAGTCATCTTGTTTCCAAGGGTTCAAGTTGAACTCAGTGGCCAGTAGCCATAGGCTCGGTGTCTACTAGTGGACCTGAAGATGAAGGTTACTTACTCAGAGAATGTACCCACCACCCCTGGCTCTCAGTCTTCACTCACGGGAGCCTTCAGTTGAAATCCACTGCCCAACACCACTGACGTCTCCACTACCCATCTGACACCTGTCCATGCAGGCATTCCAGATAGCCTGGAAGGCCAGTCCCTTCTACTCTTCAAAGAATACGTGATAGCCAAGTTCAAGTTCAATAAATCAGGTGGACTCGTGTCAGGAAAGATAACCCGTCCTCTGCTGACTTTTTTGAAAGTCTTTAGTGCGAGTTGTAGCAATGTGGAACTTAGAGGAGATCGGAGGATGCTGGGTAGCAATCTTGAGGTAATAATTGCCTTAATTTATTTTTCAGGAGCCAAAATTAGAGACAAATTTGTCCCCAGTCTCCTTTCTGGAAGTGAAATCTCCTCCGACCAGCTATATTTAATGCAGATAAAAACCTATTATAGCCATGGTCCTTCGAGGTTAACTCTCACACTGGAAGCCCATTTTACTTTGATTTATATCTTCTTGGAATTTATTTGGAACCATAACTACCTTGTTTTTAAGGCTTATTTCTGCATATCAGTGTGTTCATATCACTAGAGCAAAGCCTGGCAGGGTGCCTGCTATGGGTGACCACAGTGATAGCAGAGGCGTGAGTCCAGGGTTCCAAGGAGAGAGAGCATAGTGGGTGGCCCTGAGCCCCCTTACTTGTGGTGGTCAGTATACCCAGGGCTGCTGTGGGGACGTAAATGTAGATGGGAGTAGCAATGTGGACTTCTTTGAGGAAATGCTGTTGGCAGAAGCTCTGGAAGATGAACGTAAAGAAACCTGCAAAAGTTCCAGTGGACAAGACTACCAGGTTGAGGGGACGATATGAAAAGGGTACAGTGACATCGAGCAATGTTAGACACAGAGAGAGACTCTAAGCCGGACAATGGCATGAGACCCACCCTCTAATCGCACCTGCTCAGTCCTTTGTACCAATTCCTTGATATAGGGCATGTGCAACTTTGGCACTGGGGGTGGTCTTCACACAGATACCCTCTAGTGGGGACCTGGGCTGAGTTACAGAGCCAAGGACTCTGCATTACTTTCAAGCAGATGTGAGGAGCACCCGAGCCTAACCACCCAGAGGCTATGGTTCCAGGTAGGGCCGCAGCAGGTCTATAAACATCACATCCTATTAAAAAAAGTAACTGTTTCATGCATATGTGTATGAGACTGAGTATCTGTGCGTGTGTCATAATGCATGCAGTGCCTGTGGAGGATAGAGGAGGAATCAGATCCCTTGGGAATGCAGTCACAGGTGGTTGTGAGTTGTCATGCAGGTGTTGGGAATAGAACTTGTGTCCTCTGGAAGAGAAGTAAATGTTCTGAGCTCCATCTCTCCCACTGTATTCTTGTCTCCTTCCCTGTGTGTACCAACTTTGTATGTATTGATTGTCTCTTCAGGCTCTCAGGATTAGAGAGGCTTCATGTCTTACAGTATTAGTGGCCATGTTGACAGAGGTAGAAGTGGAGGAGGTTGAAAGAGCAGGAGAGCTAAGAGCTTCTGAGCTGGGCCTCTCTGTGGCTAGTGGGAAGTACTATCCCCACCTCCCACCACACTCAGATGATCATCTGTCTATGCTTTCTCTCCAGTTTAGTTTCTAATCAATGATGTAGAGACAGGGTGAACCACTGTCCAAATGCTCCAAGAGCAGGTCACCTCAGAACACTCCTCCATCTCCATTTTCAGGTTCTCAATGACACCGTCCACCGAATTCCAGGAGATGCTTCTTCCTATGATGTCAGCTACAACCTGGTCCATACATATCGGCCCCCAGGGCTCACACCTTCTAAAACTTGCTTAACTAAAGGATGGGGGGCATACAAGCAACAATAATGGGAACAATTCCATGAGCCTTGTTGTGAATCACAGCTAACACTCATGGGATGCTTTACATGATTTTTTCTGATCTTACTCCATGCAGAGAAGCCATAGCTGGAGTCGGGAATGAGTCTCAAACCTACCTCAGCTTTGGCTGGTATTTATGTTTGAGTAAATAAGCAATAACACAAGTCGGTTTTCAGATATAACTCAGTAGAAGTGCGCATGCTTAGATTGAGGCATTGGACTCTGTCATTAGCAGTGTATGAGAAAAAACGTGGAATGAAATGTAAATAGCAAAATTTACACCCATGTACATACCACATACATGATACGACTTATATGTAACGAGATCCTTATTAGAGATGTGCCGGCAGTCCACTGACAGGCCATAACCCACACAGAGCTTTCTGAATTTGGGACAGTTCCAAAATTCTAAAATGGATCAGCTCTTTTCTTTCCTTTTTACTTTTCAGGACAATTCTTACTAATACAAAGGATGACCAGTGTAACAGTTCTGAGTAGGACAGGTTCTTACGTTTGACCTGTGCAGTTTCTCAGTTTCTCTGATGGCTGCTGCTACACATTGGTGACACAGCCCGAGAAAAGCAACCAGGCAGACAGTGTGCTCCTCAGGCACCCAGAGGAGCCACCCTCGCACTCAGGTGAAGCATTGTCATTACTAGAGTAGGGGTTCATGGTGATTTGACCCCTGCTCCCTCTTTAAATTCACCAGAACAGCCCAGGTGTCAATCAACAGGTGAAGCCGTGGAGCAGGGCCTTGAACCTGCACTCAAGATCTGCCATGGTTTAACTCAAGGCCTTAGAGGCAGCTTAGCTACCCTCTCGGTTTATCCTTTGATTTTTTTCCCCCTCAGAGAAATTGCTCACAACATCGCAATTGCTTAAGAAAGCCACAGATGAGAAAGAGAAGTGTTTTAAAACGCAGCAGTTTTATTTCCCACTAGATGAGAAAGAGTCAAGGGAGAAACCATTAATGTCCAGCTATTTTTACATGTGAGTAGATTTAAGATCCGTCTCTTTCAGGACAACACATTCTGTCTCAGAGTATTCAAGCCTCACAGGGATAACACAAGGCAATGTTCTCAGGAACACTTCCAAGTACGGCCTGACACACTGAGGGCGGAGTCTAGCTACTTCTCCACTCTGCTTTTTTGTCAGAAGTTGAGTACGAGGACCAGGCTTCTCAGGTATTGGGTTGGTCAGCAAGACTCTTCTCTGGGGCATTCTCCTGAGTCCCACCTCCTTCCTCTGATCTAATACATGTCTCCTTGTGTTGGTGTCACCAAGCCTTATGGTCCAAGTCAAGGTAAATGGAGAGGAAGGCAGCCTAGGGCTTTCCATGACTGGCAGTGATGGAAAGATATCCTAGAAAGAGGAAAGGAAGGGATGGGTAAAGCACCCAAGAAGTAATGGAATGAAAACCTGGCAGGGAGGTGGTGGATCACCATGGCAACAGCTGAAGCTTCAATACAATAATGATGAAGTCCAGATCATAACACTCAAGTCAGCACGGGAAACAATTCCTGTCCCACTGTACTGGACAAGAAACTGGAACACAGTGTAAGTAGTGAGCCCAAGGTCACACTGTCCCCAGCTATGAAGAGTGGAACACTGGTGAAGGCCAAGGTGGCTAGCTTCAGAACCCACATATCTTTCTGGAGTTGTCTGGTGGAACGGGACAGCAGGAAGACTATGGAGTGCAGTTGAGGGAGATAGGCTAGCTCGGTCCAGCTGATGTGGCTCTACAGAGATTCCACTGGCTTCTAGATATAAATTTCCACACCTCTCTGGGATTTCTTCCTACTGCTGGCCCTCCACTCCCAACCTCTGCTCACCAATCTTTCTCTAAAGCTAGTGCTATGGTATTTGGAACCTTGTGACTACCATTGCATCTCATGAGGACAATATGAGCAAACCCTCACGAGCATGCACTGCTGGGACTTAGACTGTGGCCCTGGGTTCCTCAGCCTTCTTAGCAATGAATGGGCCATGCTATGTAAAATCTGTTGATGGGCTAAGGACAGAGTGGTACATGCTAGCTTTAAACTGGACCCCCCCCCCCAAAAAGCTGCTGGGATTTCAGGCTTCTTTTCCCAGGCAAGGGAAGAAATATAACTGGGATCACCAAGGTATCAGGGTGCTAGTTCACCAGAAGTACTCTGGAGCTATGAGTCTTACCATAAAGAGCTTTCTACCCTACTATCACACAGGATCGAGGGCAAGATGATGGTGTGCCTGCCTCCCCACATTGAACACAGTTCCACACATACAGATGATGTTACCACCATTACCATCAGATGCCTTACAATTTAAATCTGAGTACTTTGTCTTTAATCAGAAAATGTAGTGCATTGTAATTAAATGCTATAGTTTTGTGAAAGGTTGCATTTTGCGTTGAGATACTCTGTGAAAATTTGTTAATGTAGTAGGGGAAAACAGTTATGATCCTACCTTTCAATAAAAAACAAAATTAATCCCAGATATGCTAGCATTAATTAGAAAAATGAATGTTTAAAATAGCATCTTTGCCCCAAGCCTTCCCCCATATAAGGCATGTAATCTATTTCTGGTTTCTGCTCTGTTCCCTTAGTCTGTGGTCTCCACTAGAGGCTGCCTCAAATAGTCTCAATTGTGACAAAGTGATCATATTTTTGAAATAATGGAAGAATAGACACTCCAAATTTGTTTCTCCTCAAAGTTGTGTCAGCTATATAGAGGCTTGCTCTAGTTTGCTTTCTGTTGCTACAATGAAACCCTCAGGGATGAAAGTGTTTATTTTAGCTTAGGGTTTCAGACCACAGTTCATCATTCAAGGAAGTGTGAGAGGGAACTCAGGGTAGGAACCTTAAGGCAGAACTGTTTGCTATTCCACCAGGCATTGACCACTGCAGGAATAACAGAAGATGCGGTCTGCTAAATGGCTAGCTCACTGGCTTGCCCACCAACTTCATCAGTGGCTCAAGCTTAGCTAGTTTCCTTGTCTGGAGCCAGGACCACCTGCCTATGGAATGGTACTGCCCACAGTGGACTGGACACTGTTACATCAATTGATAATCAAGACAGTGCCCCACAGGCCAATCTCATCTAGACAAACCTTGAATTGTGGCTTTTCTTCTCAAATGACTGTGAGCTTCTGAGTTGATGATCAAGGCTAAGCAGGAAAAGGCCTTATCTTTCTGTGTGAGTTTTTGTTCCAACCTATCAGTTTCACTTAACAAAACTGAGATTCTGATTGAGATTGTTTTCAGTAAATAATCAATTGGGGAGATTTGTTGACTCAACAATATTCGCTAATTTTTTTTTTTTTTAGTTGCTTAATCATGGCTGATTTTACTATAATTCGGTTTCATCAGAGGAGAGCATCATGTGATTGGAATCTGTTGAGATTTGTTTGAGTCATTTTCAGCTGCTGAGTGGGGCCCACCCTGGGGAAGTACATTGAGAACGTGTTCTGTGTGGTTAATTTTGACTGTTGGATTATATTAGTAAATGCCCTAGACGGCTGGACATGTCAATCAGT
This sequence comes from Rhabdomys pumilio, assembly GCA_030674055.1. Classification (NCBI taxonomy): domain Eukaryota; kingdom Metazoa; phylum Chordata; class Mammalia; order Rodentia; family Muridae; genus Rhabdomys; species Rhabdomys pumilio. The sequence continues at coordinate 15,676,436 of JANHMN010000012.1, forward strand.
GTAGAGTGCTTTCCCTATCAGACACAAAGGGCTGGATTCCATCCTTAACACCCTGTAAAATTGGTGTGAGAGTTGTTGCACACTTGGATGTGAGGACAGGATGTTGAAAGTTCTATTTAAGTATTTTGTAAGCTCAAGGTAGCCTCAGATACATGCAACCATGATTAAAAGTCAATCAATCAATCAATCAATCAATCAATCAGTATCATTAATAGAGCACATCTCAGACACCATTAGATGCCACCAATGCTAAGTTACTGAGTGTATTCATCCTTTGATGGATGTTATTGATACATATTGAGAGGTGTGTGAGATGGGACCTTTTTAGAGGAAGTAGGTGAGTGATGGGCATATTCTTGAAGCTCTATGTTGTCCTCTCTGTCCTATATAACTTCCTGTATTTCTTCCCTCTGCTTCTTGGCCAACATGATGTGAATTTCTCTTGTTTATTAGACACTCTCCACTATGAACTAGACTCTGCAATCATGAGAAAAATAAATCTTTCTCTCCTTCAGTTGTTTCTGTCAAAAATGCTGTCATAGTGACACCAACATAATGAACACACATGCTCTGTGCAGTTATTGGTGTGAGTTCTAGTAATGCCACATAGGTCATAGTAGCTGACCCTGGAGTGTGGTTCAGAATGTCTTCATCTCCACTGAGTATTTGTCCTTTGCCTTGTGTGTTTATTAAGTGCTGAGATGGAGCCTTCTTCTTCCCAGCCATCATGAAGGCATTACTTCACTGTCTCGCATCCCATCAGATCTTGGTTGATTCTCACACACATTTCATAAAGCTCTGTATGCACCCATCTTGATTTGGGGTTTTACTTATGTTTCTGGATTTTCATTGTGAAATGGGTTTCTTCACTTTGGGGGGTGTCCCACTCTCTGGACTGCACAGGGTGAGCACAGCCTTGTTCTGTGCTAGCATGCAGCTTCAGCTTCTATCTCCTTATTTCACCCTATCTGTCTTGCCCCATTTGATGAAATGCTCCTCTCCTAGGCAGCTCGTGGCAGTATCTTTGGTTTTGATCTAGTCTGGCAAATGTTGATTTATATTTAGTGTGTTTGGTCCATTTATATTTACTGTAGTTATGGATGTGTTACATTTAGTTCTGCTATCTCTCTATTTTCTATTTGGTTTCACTATAGATAGTCCTCAAATCCCATTCTATGCTCCCATTGTATCTTCACTAGTCCCGTTTCTTCTCTTCCTTTCAGATGAGATCTCAGCAAGCACCCTTGGGTATCACACCCACAATGAATGAACAACATGCTTTTCATAGTTCTTCCCTGCTGGGTACTCTGAATTGTTGATTTGACTGAATATGGAATTACCTTGGAGACACACACATCTGGTTGTGTCTATAAAGAAGTTTCCACAGAGTTTTAATCTGAACATGGGTACCATCATTCCATGGGTTGGGGTCCTGGATGGCATAAAAAGGAAACGAAAATGAAAATGAGCTGAGCACCAATATTCATCCCTCTGCTTCCTGACTGCCGATGCAGTGTGACCAGTCATTATCGCTGTTGTTGTTACTAGGCAGTCAAGAAGGACTGTATCTCCTCAAACCGTAAGCCAAAAACCTCCTTCTTTCTTCTAGTTACTGTGGTCAGGTCTATTACTGAAGCGATGAGAGAAGTAACCAGTTCACTAGGTGGCCTCCAGGTTGCCTGACAAACTCGGTATGCTATTATCCATGGCCATGTTTGCTTTACACAACATTCTCTTAAAGGATTTATAAAAGTATAGAAAGATATATATTCACCACATACATGTGTAAATGTGAAAGTCGTGCTGACACTCTGTGTCAAAAGGACACCTTGAGTCACAGTGTTTTCTCTTCTTGTCCAGTGTGATGTCTGCCACTTACTGTTGGCTAACTTCACACTTATCAGCATAGGTCAAGATCTCAGTGTTCCAGGGCCTTCGGAGGGCTGTCTGTTTCACAGCTAACCTGGAGCTTATGATTCCATTGATGGGGAAGATAAGTCCAGCCTGAGCTTTGCCATATCCCCAGAAGCCCAGTCTACTCTCCCCACCCATTTCTACATTTTAATTTCTGTGTACTTTTACATTTCTGTTTTTGAGAGGTACATGATTGAACTTGAACGATCTACTTCCATCTTAAAGAAAGATTTGTTTTTATGTTTTGTATATAAGTGTTTTTCCTGTGCACATATAAGTGTATTGTGTGCACATGCATTGACTGAGGAAGCCAGAAGAGGGCATCAATACCCTGAAACTAGATTTATGGAGTTTTGAGTTTCTACATGAGTGCTGGGAACTGAACCCAGTTTTTTTTTCCAAGAGCAGGAAGTGGTCTTAACTTCTGACATATCTTTCCAGTACCCCTCCTCAGTTACACTTTTAATAGGTTTATTGAAAATCCAGTCACAGTCGCATAGTTATTCCTTGACTATGTACAACCCAGTAGAGTTTAATCTTCACAGCATTGTCTATTAATTTTCCATATTCTAATCTAAAATTATTTTCCAAAAAATAAAGAAACCCTAAACCCACTAATAGTCACCATTTCACTCCAACATCCAGCCCCTGGTCACAATTCACCTATTTTCCTAACCCTGTAGGCTTTATAGAGGGGCATCCCACACAAAGAAAACACAAATTTCACTTTGCTCACTCACTTACTTTTGCAGTTCTGGTACTGGAGTGCCAGAACCTTAGTGTGTGCTCAATGGGTGCTATCCTACTAATCTCCATCCCCAGCCTGAGGTCCAAGCCTTTTCAATCTAGCTCCCCTTGTCAGGTATCATCCCTCAAAGAGACACCCTCTTGCTGACAACTTTCTGCCTAATGACACCAGATTTGAGCTTTTATGTCCAAAGCAGATTTTATTTTGTGGCTGTACCATAGTAAGTCCAGCACCACGCTAACAAACTGTTGAACAAGCCTCACTCCCATCCTCAGTTCTGTCACATGTCTCAGCTGTCTGATCCATGAATCTCGAAAACTGGGCTCACAATTTCTTTGGAAAGCAATGAGTTCTTTCCAATGTGAAGGAATTGTGACAAAATTAGAACAAAGTTTGAGCCTGAGAGGAGTTGCACAATTTGAGCCCAGTTGTTTATAATTTTTCTACACAGTTACTTTTTACCCTGTTTTAAATGGAAATGGCTTTTGAGGACTTAACTATGAAAAGAGAAGATTAAAGGTACATTAAGAAATAGCTTATTTAATTGTGTTAATTTAAAATTTCTATTCATGGTTAAACAGTCCCCTGAAGGATGAGCACAGCAAACAGAATTCCTGAGACTGGACATGGTCAATTTGTTCTGCAGAATATTGTTGGTCTGCTTCCATAGAGAAAATCAAGGCTGATGTGTTGATGTGCTATGGGCTTGGGTGCTGTGTTCTCCATCAAATCTGGTGTCAGTAGGCAGAGACCATTTGATGCTGACCAACACAATTTACAAAAGGAAATGATGTTGATTAGAACTGCCAATATTCTCCACTCAAAAGGAAGAGAATTGCATTAGTAATAAGTAAAATCTAACAATTCTCAAAGAAGCTGCCTGGGAACACTGCCTGTTTCTCCTGTGAAGAGGAACGGGGTAGAAAATATTGATGAATGTCCTATGTGTATGTGACAGGAGGTCGACCAACTGTGGGCATCCACAGAGATCCTATGCAGAGCTCTGGGGCCACCTGTGGATCAAGAGCAAGTGGTAGACAAGATGGACAGGCTAAGTGGGGCTGAGCAGTCCTGCCTCTTGCTTATAGGGTGAATCTTCTAAAGATTTGATTCTGCTGGGGAGAAAAGAACCGCAATCACCAAGGCCCTGCATCCTGCATCCTTTTCCACATCTTGACATCAGTTCCTACCCCATCGACATAGAAGGTAGATGGACTTGCCTCTCTTTTCTTTTCCCCTGTACTTCCTTCTCTCCCTCTTTCCCTCCCTCTCTCTTTCCCACCTCTCAGCCTTACTCCTCTCCTCTCACTTTCTTCTCTCTTTGAAAATTAGCTTTGTTGTGATCATTTTCTGTTTACTAGTGAAAACTTATTTGAAATTAATTTATAATTGTATCTGAGCATATACATATAGTTTTAATTTTGTCCTAAGAAGCTTCTTCTTCCCATTTTAATTTACTTGTGTGTGTTGTGTGGCATGGGGTTCAGCTTTGTTTCCTTTTGTCTGAGCACTAAACCACTGTCTTCATACTAGATTAAAGGAGATCCCTGACTTTATATTAAATTCCCCAGCATACTGAGTTCTGTTTTTGAGCCTCTTCTAGTCGGCTCATCTCTGTGTGTCTATTTTTAAACCATTTCAGATTTTAATAATGGCAATGGCTTTGTGGAAAGTGTCTGGAATACTGAGTACTCTCTCATTTTGTAATAAATAATTTTAGCAATTTTTGGACATTTGTCGTAACATATATCTTTATGACTATTCTTTTATAATTTTTTTGTAAAAGTTTACAAAGAAAAATCCATTTATTTCATTTTCCTTTTAACACTTATTTCTGATGCTTTCCTTGGCTTTCAGGCACTGCTGGGAACAAGGGAGACGAAGAGGGAGTAGGGTGTCAATCTTGATTACAGGGACTTACAGTGCAGAAGAGGAAACAGAGGGCCAGAGGGTGAGATCTGAGGCCCTTAAAAACTGATGCACCTGAGAGATGCACAGAGTCAAGTCATGGGCTCTCCATCTCTATGGGATCCAATCTGCATGCCAGTCAAAAGGCATGTGGAATCAGAGCATTCAAGTTGGGGATGGCAGACTTCCACTGTCTACCCAACATATTAACAAGATGTGGTTGGATTCTTATTAGGTTGACTTGTTTGCTGAGGTAGCTGAAAACAAATTGCTGGGAACCCTGAGTGCCTGGAAACAACCTAAATATAGGGTGTCAATTCTGCAGGCTGGAACCCTGACTCAAATATGTAGGGTCACTCTGCTTCTGGGATATATGGGGCCACCACTGCTTCACCTTCTGGCCTTGAAGTGTCTATGATAACCAACCCATTCCTCAGCATGTAGATGTTCTGACCCAGTCTTTGCATGGGTTCTGTCCTCCTTAGTGTTACTATTGCTGTGATAAAAACACAAAGCAAGTTGGAAATGAAAGGGTTTTGATTGCCTTATGCTTTTACAGTGTTGTACATCAATGATGACAGTCATTCTTCATTCTCCATTACATTCCAGGGAAGGGACCTGGAAGCAGGAGCTGACAGAGGGCTATGCAGTGCTGTTTACTAAATTTTTCTTCCTGGTTTGCTGTTGAACGTGGGCGGGACTACCAGCCCAGAGTAATGCCATCCATAAAGGGCTACTCACCCCACCCCCCAGCATCAATCAATAATGAAGCAAATATTCTACAGGCTTGTCTATAATCCAGTCTTACAGAGGCATTTTCTCAGCTGAGGCTCTCTATCTGATGACTCAGTCTTGTGTCAAGTTGACATAAAACTAACCAGCACAGATACCTTTCCCATGTTCATGTCATTTGTCCCAATTTCACTTTTATTTTTTATTCTCTTTTGACACAGGGTCTCATGCACCCTACAATGGCCTTGGATGCACTATGTAGCTGAGGATGACTTTGAACTCCTGACTTTCTTGCCTTTGCCACCCGAATGCTGAGATTACAGGCATGTCTTGCTATGCCTGATTTATGGGGTGCTGTGGAAAGTACCCTGGACTTCATGCATCTAGGCGAGCTCTCTACCAACTGAGTCATGTCATATCTCAACTAAACCAGTCTTAACTTTTATTTTATTTTTTTTTTAAGGAGAGAAGTCATTGGATGGAGGTTACTTGAAAATGGTATTTTAACTTGATTTCCTTTGTAAACAATTGTATTTCCAAATAAAGTTGCAATCTGAAGTACTGAGGGTTGAGACTTTGACACAGTTCTGGTCAGGGAGGACAAAAAATTGACCCTTTTATAGTAGTTAGGACCTGTGAACTCAGCTTTTCAAGTCCAAAGCCTGCTGCAATAATCCAGAGACAGGCAGGTTCTATCCTAAAATCCTGAAGGTTGGCATAGGCCAACACACACTGTCCACCGAACCTGCAGAGTTTGCAATCCAGGGCTCCCACTCCATCATGTAGCTCCACACACCCCAACTGTGCCCAGCACCATCTCTACCCACGTCCACTTATTTATTAAAATCATCTTTCCTCCTACTTTCTTCGACTTTATCTTGTTCCTTTTCTAATTTTTTCCGAGGAGGACATTTCAGTTATTAATTTTATCATTTTTCCCTTGTCAAACGCAGTCACTCCGAGGGTATAAATTTTCTTCCAAGTACCACTTTAACCGCATCGCATGCGTTCTGATAAGTAGCGTTTTCATTACTTTTTCAGTTTCAAATATGTTCTCTTTGCCATCCGCATATCTCCTTTTGCCCACAAATCATTTAGAAATGAATTTTTATTGAATTGCAGTCAGAGAACATGATGTGTGTGATATCGATTTTTTTTTAGTAGTCCTAAGACTTCATGGGGACTTGGAACATGGTCAAGGTTCACGCTTGCTTGTCTTTTTCCTTGAGGAGGGGCTCTTTACCTAGTAGTGGGGCCAGTTTGTGACTCTACTTAGCGCAGTCTGAGGAAGCTCCCTTCTGACAGTCCTCCAACCTTCTATGTGGAGCTTGGCTGGCTTTCGAAGGGGTTTGAAGGCAGATTCATTTGGTTTTCAGGTCATAGGGCCTCTGTAAGAATAAGTCCATTCTTCATTGCCCTGGGCAATGAACAAATAAGGCAGCAACTGTGGCTCTATAATAGTAAACTTTGATATATATTTTTAAAGGTGTTTCTTATTTCTATTCCTGCTCTGTGACATGAGAACTTTCACTCATCTTGGCCTCTCCATTTCTGAGTGACACATGAAAGACACCTTATCTCCACCTCCCAATCCCTACCTCACACCTCCACTCCACCCCCACTCCAACCATTACAGATGTGAGTTTAGCTGGCTTCACATACCTGGGGTCCCTGATGTGATGTCTTAAATTGTCCAGTATTAGGAAGTGAGTGTCCACTCAGTGTTGTTGCCTGGTCCTGAGTCAGCCATCTGGTTATTCTAAGCAGGCTCTTTCTGATGCTGCCCAGATAGAAATGGTCTCCCCCTATGCCACAAAACTTTGAGATGCTCCATCCCAGGCATAGGAACGTGCTTTCTAAACAGTGGTTTGCACATGCCAGTAGAGACGGGCTTGCTTTATTCATTTATATTTAGGTGCATGTATAGTGTGTGTGTGTGTGTGTGTGTGTGTGTGCGTGCGCACGCGTGTGTGTGTGTGTGTGTGTGTGTGTGTCTGTGTGTGTGTGTGTGTGTGTGTGTGTGTGTGTGTGTGTGTGTATTGAGGTCAGAGGTCAACCTCGGCTGTTGTTTCTCAGGCATATGTCTTATTTGTGAAATAGGGTCTCTCACTTGTGTAGAACCTAGAATTTGCTTATTTATACTAGGCTGGGTGTCCTGGGAGCCTCAGGGTCTCACCTATCTCTTCCTCCCCAGCACTGGGATCACATATCACAAAGTTCAGCTTGTGTGCATGCATGTGGCTTGGGGAAAATGTGTGCGAGCACCCCTATACATAAAGATCTGTGTGGCGGCTAGAGACTGGAGTTAGAATATCTTCCTCAAGTTCATCTCCAAACTTGTCTACAAGGTTGTAGAACCCAAAGCATGTCGGGGCAGGTCATTGATTCTTCATTCTCAAGACATGGTGTCACACAACCTCCCCAAGAAACTCTCCTGAAGTCCTGTGGAGTTGCTAGTTATGTGCACTCTGGAGATCTACCAACAGCACGGGGAAACCAGGAAACCGCATTTGCTTCAGTCTGTAACCGCATTGGCTTCATCCCAGAGCTGTACCCCTTAGGAGGGGGCACAAGGAGAGGGATCTGTTTGCTTTCAGCTCAGGCGACCCTTACATTTGGCTTCCTAATTAGGTGAGAAAAGAAACTGTGCCGCAACTCTTTCTATTTGAATTCACAGGAGCCCTGGTGAGCCGGGAACTTTGATGTCTGGGATGAAATGCATTCTAGAAAGTCAAACCTGAGAGGTGTGTGATTCCTAGCAAGGACATTGCCTCAGCATGCTTGGCCTCCTACAGCCATGTTCCCCCCCCCACCCCCCCAATCATATCCTTCCTAGGTGTGACCCCTCAGCCCTGCCACTTCTGAATATCTTCCTCAGTGGTGAAGATTGTCATTATTTTTATGGTGCTGGGCACATGCTAGGTGAACACACTACCCAGTGAGCTAACCCTCAGCCATGTGGGGAGTGGCAAGGAGGGCTATTCACACAGCCAGACAGCCTCCTGCCCCTTCAGTCTTTCTGTGGTGACAGTGTCCCCTGTGTTCTACTATTTGGCACTTACTGCTCTCTTTCACTCCCTCTCACTCATGCATGTGTATAAATGTGTGTGTGTGTGTGTGTGTGTGTGTGTGTGTGTGTGTGTGTGATAGTGGAGGTAGACACTGGTCAGGATGGAAGTGAAACAAACCATACCCATGTCAACTGGCAACAGATCATCTAGTCAAGCTCCATTGGACATGTGTTTGGGGGCTATGCTGAACTCTCAAAGAGATCACCCATTGGTAGGCCAGAGCTTACATGGCAGAGCCCTGCTTCCACATCTGGATCTTTGGACAGTTTTGTCTCTGTTTGAGAAGGCCACTTATTTAAGTGTTGGATTCTCTCACAGGAAGGGAAGAGGCTTCAGAGGGTGGGGGAAATCTGAAGCAGGTATGGCATCCATGACGTGCTGGCTTTGCAGGTGATTGCACTCTCCATGTTACATTCACCTGCAGGAGGAGTGAGCAAATTCTGGAGAGACTGGCCAGTGCAGCCACACTGCCCCCCAGAATGCTTGGAACCCCAGAGCTTAGGTTAAGAGCTGTGGTGGTGGACATGCTGCAAGACTATAAGCATCTTAGGAAAGTTTGGAGACCTACTGAAGCTGAGGGCACCCCCCCCCAACACACATACACACATGTGTGTGCACATACACACACACAAACACACAGAGAGAGAGAGAGACTGCAAACCCACACATCAGAAACAGGAGCACGTCATATAAGCCATGACCCAAAGGTTCTTAGTGGAAACCTTCACAAACACATAGAAAAATCTAGAAACAGCAAATTCTCATGGGCAATGAGATGTATAACTGTGGTGCTGCAGTAAGCAGGTCAAGTAGAATTCAGCAGTTTGCAGTGACACACGTTGAGTGGTCACTCGGATGATTCCTACAGGCAGCTTGACAGCTCCAAGTGAAGACAAGCTAAGACAATATAGCCCGGCGAAGACACCTATACAAAGCCCCAGCCAGAAAATACATAGTCAGAATCAGGGACACTGTGTGAAGGAGGCCACCAGGTGTCCATAGGAGTATCCCAAGTGATCTGAGTGACATTGCCCACAGGTGATCTCCATGTGTGAAGAGTGGGACAGTGGGGTCAGGGGTTGGACTTGTGCTAGCATGCCTATCTGTGTAGATGCAGCACACCAATCTAAAGTCACAACCAGGTGAGAAGCACTTGGAGTTGGTTGCAGGTATAGCATCCAATATAGGCAGTTTCCTGGGCTTTGTATCTAGGCTGATACCCAGGGTTACACCAAAGCCTTGATGACCCATGTGTGTGGTAAAGCCCAGTGAGGCTGGCCAGCTGTGGTCATTATATTTGGAAATTGCAATAAGCCAGTGGCCTGGGAGTTGCTTCAAAGTTTTCACAGAAGTCCAGGAAGCTTCATAGTCTGGTATAATAAATAGACTCCCCTCAGAATAAGACAGGGCCTTGTGACTTTGGGAAACAGTCTCTTCATTTTTTTTGGAAGGCAGGGCCCCATGACCTTGGCAGGTGGGCTGATACCCAAGGGCACACCTCTGCTGACTCCTGGCTTCCTCCTGGTATCAAAAGGAGGTCAGGGAAGAGCCAAAAACAGTTAGATGTTCCAATCATATGTCTCTTTTTGCAGGCACTTAATCTGCAAAGTGGCTAAACTTGGGCCTGGGAGGAAGCTATCATTTGGGACTGAGTTATAGGGCGCAGCTGTGCATGGGGACAGTGTTACAGTCTTTCAATAAGTCACAGTGCTGGAGAGGGGGCCCTGCCAGTGACTGTGTGGAGGAGTCAGAAGTGAATGGGCACCTTTGGGAACACAGAGATTAATCATGTCTCACATATCATAAAGGGCCAGGGAGGCCAGGCTCACAAATCAACCACAAAGACCAAACTGGGTGCTCAACTTTTAATTTAATCTCATATTTATCTGGCTTTATAGCAGAACATGGTACTTTCTCATGGATATAGCTATTTCTGCCACTACACGGCAGCCTCGGGGACAATATGTTGGGGGATTGGAGTCAGGACTCAGGGAGGCCCAGTGATGGAGTGTGGGCTGATGTTTGCCTGGCTCAAGTCTGCCCAGACTCCACCGGAAATCTACAGAGGTCTGGATTACTCCACAGAAATGCATATTCCCCACGGTCAGCTACAGATAGGTCAGTAGGGAATGGTGGTAATGTGTATAACCTGTCTGTGTGTTTTTTATATGGATTGTTATCCTTGCATTTAATTTGATCCCTTGCTTTTAAAAGGGAAAGGTGCAGACAGGGTTTGTTGTATTTGTTTCTAGTGACAACATAGTTAATAGTAATGGTAAGAATATCTAAAGAGCATCAGACTCAGAACTCTTCTACACACAACGATGGCAGGCTCTAGTGGGATTCACAAATCAGGATGTGGTCCCATGGATATGCAAGAGCATTCTGATAGACGCAAGTGTCCTCTCCCACTGCAATGCTAAGGTGTGTTGTGCACCTTACAGTGTCCATCTGTGTTTTAGACAATGTTGCTCAGTGATTCGGATGGGGATGGACTGCAGTCTGCCATGTGTCTTATGCACTCTCCTCCCTCCTTCCATACCCAGACTCATCATCCCAGTCTTTATCCCCAGGAGCCCTGTGGACAGTAGGTACATGTCCCAGAAGGCCAGAAATCTGATCTCTGAGTATGATGTCCCAGTCAGCTATCACTGCCAGTACACAGGAATACTTCTCTGCAAAATAAGGACCTGACACAAGTGCCAGTCTCTTTTCTTGTCCAGCCCCCCTTTTTTTTTTCATTCATGCTATCTCTGAACTGTGAAATACCTCAGAATCATTTGTATTGTTTTCAACCCAAAACCTTTTCTTATCTGTCTAAACATATCCGAAACTTTCCCTGTCCCCAGTGGTTGAAGGTGCCTGTCTTTTCTCTCCCACTGGGTACAAGTGTTTACAGGTCAGTCTTGGGTGGCTGCAGAGCTTCTAGCAAGCTGGAATGTGTTTTTCTAAGCAGCTCCTGATAGCCTGCCCAGCTCCATCCACGGCAGATGAGAGCAGGAGTGTAGCTGAGTTCAGACTTTTTTTTTGTAGACCAAGACCTTCATTTCTTCAAAAGACTCTATGACTTCATGTGTGCCTTAGTGGGTCCAATATGCTTTGTGCATGAAAGAGAGATGGGCCAAGTGGTACAGCATGCTTACATAGACAGCAAAGAACCTAAACCGGGACCAACAGAAATAGTAAAATAAAGGACTGAGCAAAGGAAGTCTGGGGATTTGAGGGAGGGTGTGGGTTTCTAACCTAAAGCAAATGGAACTGAGCTAACACACCCATGACAGGAAAGGATTTGATCAAAAGTAGAGAAAAAGGAAATGAGCAACCAACCATGAAGTCATGAATGGAGTGAGAGGAACCAAGCATGTAGAGAAGCTCAGAAGAAAAGCACTAATTATGGAATCATTAACAATAGAGCTGAAGGAAAAAATACTGATTAACACATCAGAACAGCTGGCATATCGAACTGTGATGACCATGCCACCCTCTGTGGCAGAGGGGACACAGATTGAGAAGGAGTCAAGTTCTGAGTGTGCAGGAAATCATGAGGATTTCATCTCAGGTAGACACTTAAAACTGACTCCAGACAGCCAGCACCAGGAGAAAAGGTGACTAGTTTGTAAGAATCTGACTCAGTCTAGATTCTGAGTCAAGAGATTGGGATTATACTAAGCCATCATTTCTTCTCTGTCTGGTATCTAATGTTCATCTGTGTATCTATTTATTGTCTATCTCTGTCAGCTATACACACACACACACACACACTACTGTGTGTGTGTGTGTGTGTATGCCTTTATCTATCTATCTATCTATCTATCTATCTATCTATCTATCTATCTATAATCTATCAATTTATCACCTATCTATCTATCATTTATCATCTCTATCAGTTATCCAGTTATCATCTATCTACCATCTTTCTTTTATTATCAATCTTATTCTGTCATCTATCTATAATCCATATCTACCCATGCATTCATTTATCTTTTTATCTTTACAAAGGTTCACCTACCTTTTAGATGCTCATCTGACTGCCTTCCACTGGTCTCACTTTTTAAGGGGGCAGTGACTTGGTCTTGTGTGACACTGACAGGTCTTCTATAGTACAACCAGTGACTCACAGTTGGAATAGAGGACAAGTGAAGAGTTCCTAACTCTTAGAACACAGAAATAATGACAGAGAAAGCCTTGAGAAGGTTATTCTGGGTGTATCTACTTACACACTGAGTGGTAGCAGAAACCACTCTAAACCAGACAAACTGAACTACATTCAGACCTAACTAAATCTTTATGAAAGAGCACCACAGGGCTTTACTTGGAGAATCAAAGCAGAGAGGAGGCCAAGGGCACTTTTCTGGAGTAGAATTATAACACCAAACACTAGCTCACCACCCACCAACTGTGTCTCCTCAGCCCAGCAGGTGAACTTTACAACTCTGTAAACAGACTCATCAACATCATAGACTCTTCATGCTTGTGGAGATGGAAGAATGAGGATGCTCAGGATACCCCAGTTAGTGCCAGGGAGGAGCAGGATGTGGGCATGTTAATGAGCTGAAGGAAGGGTGGCGTCATGGGTGAAAAGAAGGTACCTCAAATAAAGCTTTCTTCAAGAGAGTCACTAGTTTAAGCTGTATACATATTTAGTGTTAAATGGTTCTGAAATGCATGGAAATGTTGGGTTATTGAGGGTTTTATGACAATTCCGTCGAGATGTAATTGGTATCCTATAAAATCACTCACTTAAAACCTACAACCCGGAGGTTTTAGTGGAGTCACAAAACACTGGAGCCATCATCGTGACCCAATTCTGGGTTATTCTCTTCACTTTGAAATAAATTCTATTTCCACCATTTCTCCAGTTCCTCTAACTCCCAGCCCTGGTCACAGTTCTACTTCCAGTGTATATGTCTCTCTATGTTCTGAGCTCTTCCAGTGAATGAAGTAAGACCACAGTTCATCTTTTGTGGCTCATCTCCACAAGCAGAACCTTCCAATCCTCACAAGCATCTTCTCTCAGCCCGGTTCCTTCCAGTGGTGCAATAGGATTTCATGTCCTGGATAAGCCACATTACATTTATCTATACATCAGACAACCTTTTCGTAGTTCTCCTGTTTTGGCTTCCATGATTGACTCTGTCTTCATGCTTTGGGTGGGTATGTGTCTGTGTTCCTCTTGATTTGGGAGATGCTGGATCATGGGACATTTGGTTTAATCCTCTGAGGAACAGCCAATGTGTCTTCCAAAGAGTGTTATTTACCTAAGTTCATTCTCCCCTGTAGTGTGTAATCCATTTAATTCCTCCACATTCACATCCATTCTCCTTTCTGTCCTTCTGAGAGCAGCTGTCTTAACAGGGTTGAACTGTGGTCTCATTGAGAAGGCTGGCTTGCATTTCTCTGAAGTTTAAATCTGTTGTCTTTTCTTATGTTTATTGTATATGATAACTTTTTTGGAGAAGGTTTGTCAAACCCATTGACCATTTTCAAATAGTTACTTTTTAAAATCAGAAACATGCCTCTTCTTTATGTGTCTATAATTCCAGCCTGTCTTAGGGTAGTTTGCATATACTCCATCCCCTCCATTGGGCCCTTTTCTTCCTTAATGTTGCCCTTTGAAGCACAAAAGGCTAACATTTTGATTTGGATCAGGCTCAATTTCTTTTTCTTTCCTTGCTTGTTCCTTGATGCCCTATGTAGAGAGCTACTGCCAAACTCAAGGCCACCAAGGCTTATTCCTATAGCTTCTTCGAGGAACTTTATAGGTGTTAGTCTTCCATTTCCATCTAAGATTCACAGTGTTGTTTCTTTATGGAATCATGGCAAACTTCAGCTTCATCTGTTCGCATAGATAGTACTAGAACAAGTTTAGGAAAAGGGCCCCTTGGTATTCTTGCTGAAAATACTTACTGGGTAGATGTTTGTGACAAACAGTAACTAAGTCTCTCCACAAAGGAGAGTGAGCACAGTTAGGCTGTGGTGGCTTCTCCTGACTATTAACTTGCCCAGATATAGACTCACCCTGGAAACAGGGCTATGGGCATGTCTGTTCAGTGAGGTGAGGAACTCACTGCAACTGTGGGTAGTGCCATTCCCTACTAAGGTAGACTAGTGCCTTAGGCTGCATATGAGGGGAAATGTAACTAAAGGCCATCATTCCTCTCAATGGTTCCTGGCTCTGGACACAACATGGTCAGCAGCCTCAAATTCCTCAACCATGAGCTCAAGTACCCTTAAGCTGTGAGCCCAAAGCAATCCTTCTTCCACCCATAAGTTGCTTTTGGCAGGTATTTTGTTGTTGTTGGTTTGGTTTTCCCACAACAATAAGGTGAGTAACACCCATGCTGCTCATTTCTCCCCAGCTTCTGTTTGTGTTTGGTTTACAGTGGTGGCTGGGTCTGCAGCATCCCACAAGCTTGTGTTGCTGTTTAAATCCAGCATTTGATAGCTGCGCTGTTCATGCCAAGTTTTTTGGCTCTGGCGTATCCCTTTCCTATTTATTTGGATTTTTCTTTGTTAGATTCTCTTGTCTTTCTTTGGCAGACATTTGTTTTCCAAGAAAGGCTTAGGGTGCCATTATTGCTGCCTGTTTTTGTTCGTGGCAACATGTGTCTCTTATCTCTATACTGGAAGGAAAATTTCCCTTCTTTTATAGATATTGCCCTAGTGTGTTTGGGTGACTTTTCTCTCAACTGTGGCTATTGGTAAATATGAGACCAACCTCAGTTCCCATCTCCCCAACCTCCTTTGAAGACTCCCCTGGGACTTTCCTGGCTGCTGTATCTCTGTGGAAGAAGGCATGGTGTTGATTTTCCCAATGGGATGGGATGCAGTTTTGATTTTCAGATTCAAATAATCCCTCACCCCAGGAAAGCCTCCTTCTATTCGGTTAAGCATTGTCTTCTGTTTCTTTGAAAACCTCAGTTAAGCTTTTTAGCTCCTTTGTCTTTAACCCCTAAGACAGAACTCTCCTGCTCTCAGCCCTCCCCATCCTTGAATTTTACTGTTTCTGATGAAGCTTTTATTTCTGGAAGACTGTATTTACTTTCCATTGTTTTCTCTTGTTGTCTCACAACGTGTCTTCAGGAGTTTTGTTTCACTGCTAGCATTTTTTAAAGGAGAGATAGGGTCACCCTTGATGTCTCTGCCACGTATCCTTGGTTTCATTGTGTTGAAGAATCTCCTTTATTCTTCTAAGGATGTTTCCCAGGGAGGCATGCCCTCTCTGTGTCTTTTATCCATCCCTTGCCTGTTTCCTTCTTCCACAGCCCAAAGGCTGCTATAGAAAAAGACATTTCCAGATGTCAGTGTCTCCTCTGGCCAGTGCTAGGATGCTCTACAGTCCTGAGTGCTCATAGCTAGTTGAAATGTGACAGAGACAGCTTTGGGTAACACAGCACATGGAAGTTAGACCTGAACCAGAGAGGCAGGTTACTGGGAAAGATGAGGGGCCTTAGGCAGTAAGCAGAGGATACCTTTGCCTGCTGCAAGTACCCATTTTATTATGTGGCTTCCATGGCAACCACAGATTAAGTTCCATAAACCTAATTTTTGCAAAATCATATTTTTCAAAGTTAGCTTTTAAAAACTGTTTCTACATTCGTCTCTTTTAAAATTAGCATACTAAGTAACAGATCTCTTTATCTCTCTCTCTCTCTCTCTCTGTGTGTGTGTGTGTGTGTGTGTGTGTGTATGTGTGTGTGTGTGTGTGTGAACATGGATGTGTGTGACTGCAGATACACATTCATGTGTGGATGTATGTGGAGCCCAGAGCTGGTGTCTGCCTTCATCCATCTACACCTTATTTTATGAGACTGAGTCTCTAGCTTTCCCCTAAGGGTCACTGATTCTGCTAGAGTGGCTGGACATCCAGCTCCAGGGACTGACTTGTCCCTGTTTCTCTGACTCTGGGATAGTAAGCATGTGCCACCATACCCAAGGTTTCACATGCACAGGTTTTGGAAATCAAACTCAGAGCCCAACACTTGCAGGTAAATACTTTCTGGACTAAGCCATCTTCCCAGAACTCTGGCATTTCATACACACTCTTAAGTCACACCCTCTCACTCCCCACACCCGTTTCTGTCCTCTTTGTCTCTGTCATACCTTCCAGTACTGTTCCCTCTGCTTTCTTATCATGTACGTTGCATTGCTTCACGCCCCCACTCACTTTTTAGTGACACTGCCTTCACTGACAATACAAAGGGTCCCTGCCTTATGCTCTTTTTGATACTTTACCAATGGCCCAAAATTGATTAGGCCAAGAGAGAGTAAACTGTGACGTTTGAATGGTGATTGTTTTCTACACCATCTGCTTAGCAGATCATGGGCAATCTTTTGACTCAGATCTTTGGCTACAGTGGGGTTTTCTGGTCACAGCTACAAAGTAAACAGGGAGCATCATTTACTCTCTTTGCTGAACCTTCTATAGTACCTGCTCTTCTAGCTAGGACCAAATACCTGACAGAACAACTTAGGGAGGGCAAGTGTATGTTGGCTCATTGATTCAGAGGGTTCAGTCCAGGCTCCCTGCACTTGGGCAGAACAACACATCAGCGGGGGTGTGGTAGATGAGGTTGTTCACCTCATGGTAAATGGGAAGAAGAGAACAAGGACAAAGCTGAGGCACAGGCCTTGTTAACCAATAAAGGAATGCTGACCAATTTCCTCAAGCTAGGCCATTCCTCTTAAAGTTATTAGAGCCTTCCAAAATCAGTGTCACAAGCTGGGAGCCACTCTTCCAATATGTGAGTCTGTGGAGAACTTTGCATTCCAACAGTAACAAGATCTGACCATTCAGTGGGACCAAGGAGCAGAGAGTAGATGTCCATCTGAAACAAGAGGCCTCATAACAGCGTGGTATATTGTTCCCTTGGGGGAACTAGCTTAAACTGGAACAGAGTGGAGAAGTCTCATATGGTATTTAACTATGCTTATCAATCAATGTGATAAATCACTGGCCAAAAGCAACCTGGGGAAGACAGTATTTATTTCATCTTCTAGAACAGCCAGTCAATAAGAGAAATCAGGGCAGGAACCTGGAGGCAGGACTTGAAACAGGCCATGTAGGATCTCAGCTTACCTGCCTGCTTCCCATGGATTGCTCAGCTATTTTTCTTAAGTAGCCCAAGACCACCTTCCTAAGGATGTCACTGATCGCAGTCACGTGGGTCCTCCCCCATCAGTCATTAATCATGACAGTATCCCATAGACTTGCCCACAAGGCAATCTGATGGAGGCAGTTTTCTGTATAGCTAAGGATGAGGTGATTGCTAATCACTGTCCTGGAAACATTTACATCATCTGCTTCCATGGTAACTTTCCCTGGTCCAACCTCAACATGCTCCCCAGAAATACCAGAAATACTCATATCCTCTGCATGCCCACTCACACCACTGTATCAGTTACTTTTCTGTTGCCATGATAGAATACGCTGACAAAAGCAACTTGTGAAAGAAAGGGTTTAGTTTAGCTAAGTGTTCCAGAGGGGTGACGTCCATCACCATGTGGAGGACATGACAATGTGCATCAGTAGAAGGAAGCTTGCTGACTACATTTTCATCCCGCCACACAGGAATCAGAGAAACGGAATGGGAGATGGAGCAAAATGAGAAATGCTCAAAACTCATACTCAGTGATATACTTCCTCTGGCAAGGCTCCACCTACTAAAGGTTTCATAACCTTCCACAGATCACAACCAACTGGAGACTAACCAAGTATTCAAATAGGTTCAGTACCTGAGCCTGTGAGGGACCGTCCTCATTCAAATCACAGCATCTGCCCACACCTTCTTACTCTGTAGCTCTATCTACCACACCCATACTCACACCCTCCAGCATCTGCCCACACCTTCTTACTCTGTAGCTCTATCTACCACATCCATACTCACACCCTCTCCAGGTCCACCTCTAGTGCCCAATTTCCTGTACAGTCTGAGCCAAGGTAACTGCATGAATGAGCTATATCCAGAAGAACAACCCTGGATCCTGGGTAGAACAATCTCCCTGTAAGTTTGACAGCCTTTATGACACCTCTTTATAACTAATGGCACTACACACAGTGGATTGTCGGTCATCCAGGGTCACTGAGGGAGCCTTCTATGGGACTTCACGCAGGCTCCGAACTGTCAGTGATTTTATGAATCCTATCTTCTGAGACATAGTGGGGTCTGCTCTTCACAGCTCAGTATACCCAGTTAACCTGTGTCCTCAGTGGACCATGGCGCCAGCATCCTTCTTGTCTTGAAGCATTTGTTAATGGAAATATTTACCAACTCTAACCTTACTTCAATAGCCCTTCCCCCATGATGAATTTTTTCTTTTTTTCTGCAGAACTTGGTTGTTTATAGAAACAGAAGTCTCATTCTGGCTTTTGTTCTGCCCCAGAGAATATTCTGGAAACACAGAATAGACACACCAGTCTTGAATGTCATGCTTCTAGCAAGTGAGAAGTTAATTTTAAAATTGAAGGAAGGCATCCAGGGCCCCACAATGCTCATACCCTGAATGCATGGAGACTGAGCTCCATACCTGTGTATGTGAATGGCTGCTGTGGAGGGTGAATGGGGACCAGCCCCTTTCCAGGTGGAGTCTGGCCCCTGATGTGGGACCCTGAGAAAGATCCTAAGAATAGAAGTCATGGAAAGACAGAACAGTGAGAGAAACCCCAGGGGGAATCCAAGAGGCACAGCTGTCTCCTCGTCTTTTAGGTGAGGTCTATGTGGAGTGAGCAGAAGTGAGACTCTCATGGCTACAAGTGTAAACTCTGGCTGGTGGTACTCAGGCCAAGGTGATCCAGCGCCTATAACTCCCCAAGGGATAGAGTAGTATGCCATTATTTCTTTTGGGGGAAATATGGAACAGAATGAAGAGTCCATTCTGGTGTCAGGACAGAGTGGTAGGGTGCCTGTCAGATGCTGAGCTGGAGAACAGCTATTATCAGTAGTCCTCATGAAGCAGAAGGGGCAACTAATTGACCTCCACTCATGAATGTTAGCAGGGAAAAAAGGAAACCGGGGCTAGGGTCACCCTCCCACCCACCCAACTAGTCTATCAATGAGTGTCTGTTTCTTTGAATGAAGAGTCTGCCACTTTTTTGAAAGCAGTGGTCTCCTATTGAAATTATCTAGGAATACTAATTGGACAGAGATACATTAAATCGGAAAGACGATGGTATATACTCATGTGGTGAGGATTCAGTCTAGAACAATGTGGATGTTAAGCTAATTCGCGGTAAGGTATGGCAGCTGTGCTGTGTCCAATTATGCCACAGCTGGTGAGAATGTAATGAGCAGGAGCCTGGGACCAGGGGACACTGCACTGACTAGTGTCTGCTTGACACATACAGGAATGAAAGAACTCACACACATTATCCAGTGCCTTCCTCTGGTTTAGTTCATGATGACAAATTATAATTTTTAATCACTACCCTTGTAAACATCACCCCTTCACACCTAGAAGCATCAGTTCCACAACTGCACTGGACAGGTCATGTGTGAGAACATGCCTGCCGAGTGCCTGTGTCACACATGACCTGGTGAGAGCCATCGGGATTTAATCACAAGGCTCGTCCTAGAACCCATGTAGTGCAAGCTAACCTGAGAATACATCCTGGTTTCACTTGCTGGGCTCTATCTAGAAAGAAAGAGTTGCTCA
This sequence comes from Rhabdomys pumilio, assembly GCA_030674055.1. Classification (NCBI taxonomy): domain Eukaryota; kingdom Metazoa; phylum Chordata; class Mammalia; order Rodentia; family Muridae; genus Rhabdomys; species Rhabdomys pumilio. Next base: position 15,696,461 of record JANHMN010000012.1, read on the forward strand.
TACTTTAGAGAGAAGAAGGTTCAAACCCACAGGAAGTTTGCAGGGGATGGAGCCACTGTGAGCACTCTGCCCTGAAGCTCTGCTCTCAGACCTTGCATCTTGATTTCCTGTTTAAATGCTGGGTGTTGGGGTCATCCCTCGACCCAGAATCACCCGTTTCAAGGAGAGATGGCATTCCCCAAGTGGCTGGTGGTGTCTGAGTGTCTGATAATGTTCTCTTAGACTCAGAGTTCTAGTGAATTGACTTAGTGTAAAAGGGAAATAACAAGAGATTGCTTTAGGCCAGTGATTCTCATTCTTCCCAATGCTGCAACCCCTTAATACAGTTCCTCACCTTGTGATGATTCCACAGTCATAAAACTGTTTTTGTTGCTACCTCATAACTGTAATTTTGTTACTGTCATAAATCATGTAAATATCTGATATACAGGATATCTGATCGGTGACCCCTGTGAAAGGATCATTTCAACTCCAAAGAGGTCATGACCTACAAGTTGAGAGCCACTATTCTAGACAATGTTATCATTCAACTGTCTTGATCTACCAGCTCCGAATAATATCACAGGGTTTTTTTTAATTATTATTTATGAATACTTAGGCCTTATAGCTTAGGCTTTTTTTTTCAACTAGCTCATATAACTTAATAACTCTGTCTGTACTAAAATACACTTGCCATATGGCCACATACCTCCTATTCAGTCCCCAGAGGTCTGACTTCCTCTGTGTCTGACTGGTTATTCTTCCTGCCTCAAATTCTTTCCCAGAGTTCCTATTCTTTCCCAGTAGTCCTGCCTTTTCTTTCCTGCCTGGCTATAGGTCTAGGTTGTTAGCTCTTTATTGAAGCTGAACAGAGACTGCCTTAGGCAGATGAGAAAGGACAGAGAGACACACCTTCACACAGTGCACGAAAAGATGACCCAATACAATGTTACTGCAGAAATCTTAGTTCATTCTACGGATTCTTTCACATTAAAAAGAGTTTAGGAGTGGACTTAGAAAGAAATTCAACGGCAATTTTATCAAAATCTAAGAGAAAAACAGGAGGGCAGGCAAGCTGCAAATCGTAGATGCACCCCAAAAGATGAGGAGGGAGAGTCACATCTTTGAGGCAGGTTCAGTAATGTATGGAAGGTCCATTATCTTGCCGAGAGGATAATTATTCCTCCCATCTTCTTAGCATGACTTTGGGTGAATTAGCTGTCAGAAGTGGTGGTATTTTGGTCAAGTGATTGATAGACCTGGCAGAATCAACTCTTAAAGGAGTAAACAACAGCATGTAGTGGTCAAATCTTTGGAGCAGTTAAAAAAAAAAACAGTCATGTTTCCACCCAGCATTAGAGGTAGACTCCTTAGTTTAGACCAGGAGGTAAACTTTCCCTCAAAGGGCCACAGCAACAGCCCCATGCCCTTCCTCAGTGACCTCCAAGGCTATTATAACAATTTATTTCAAATCATGTTCTGCTGGGATGGGAGAGTGAACATAGACTTCAGAGTTTAGCTCTGGGGGGTGGGGGAGGCTCAAATGGTTTAGTCTGTGGATTTCTTAACAGTACCCACCAGTTGCCAAACTAATATTTTTCAGTTCACCCCAATATTTATTTCAGTTGCTCATAACCTGGGAAGACTTGGATGAAGCTTTGGACTCTGTGTGTGTGTGTGTGTGTGTGTGTGTGTGTGTGTGTGTGTGTGTGTGTGTG
>JANHMN010000012.1:15705223-15726107 GCA_030674055.1 Rhabdomys pumilio
CTTCCAAGAGGCAATTTTCATGTCTGAGCCTACATCGTCTGCTCCACCCTTGACAGTGGAGACTTCCATCACTGGCTTACACTGGCTACAATTATCATTACGGCACAACATCTCTCTAATAATGAGGGGCCTTCCTGAAAACCACCAGCTTTGAGTTGTAGCCAAGGTCCACAAGGGTTTTAATTCGCAGAGTTATAAATACATTAAAAGCCCCGTGAGCTTCAATTAAAAGATGTTTACTTGTGTAAAATGAAAAGTGAAATGGGAGAGCAGGGCTCCTGGTTAGCAAGAACTTGAGAGAAGACAGGATGAGCAGGTCCAGCTGTGATCATAAGTGCAAGAGAGACAGTTCACGCCAGCTCAGCAAATCTTCAAAGCCAGAAAAGCAGATTTAATCCTTTTCGGAGTCAGAAGGTGGGGAAAGCACTCAGGTACAGTTCTCATTTCATTCCTGAGACTGTGATTAAACACTCTGACATCAGGCAACTTGGAAGGAGAAAAGGTTTAATATAGCTTACCAGTCTGTGTTACAGCCCCTCATTGTGGTGGAGGTCAAGGTGGGGAATTCTTGCAGCTTGTCACACCATATTCACAGTCATGATCAGAGAGAAATGCATACGTGCTCGCATGCTTGCTTGTGTTTAGCTCAGTTTTTCTACTCATACAGGATGGGACCTCCTTCATAGGGAATGGTGCTGCCCATAGTAGGCTGGGTATTCCCATATAAATTAACTAACACAACCCTCCACAGCCATACCCACAGATTAACATGGATAATCCCTCAATGATACTCTATTCCCAGGTGCTTCTAGCTTGTGTTGAGTTAACCAAACTGACCATCACAAATACCTGGACCAACCTTCACTTGCATACCCACTTTCTTCCACTTGAAAATCCAAATGCCTTGTAGTCTGCTTGGCCATGCCACGCCCAAGCACAGGTTCTTATGCTGATAGCCAGAGATGGATCCCTTTTGGGTAGGAAGGAGAGCATTTTTCCCTCTTGCCTCCCTTCCCTACAAATCTATCACCTTTCAGCTGGTTCAGTATTTATGCTTAACTGGCTTGTTACAAAGCTCTGGGTCTCCCCTACTGCGCAGTCTGAACAAAGACAATGCAGAACTCAGGATGTGGGCTCAGGATCTGCCCTGAACTCTGTCCTGACCCTCCACAGTGCTTCGTCAGATCCTTAACAGTTACATACATCCCCAGTCTCATCCTAGTCCACTTAAAACAGTGGTTCTCAGCTTTCTTAATGCTGTGGCCCTACAGTACAGTCCCTCGTGTTGTGGTGACCCCCCAACCATAAAACTATTTATCATTGATACTTCGTAATGGTAATTTTGCTATATCGTGAGTCATAATATAAATATCTGATATGCAAGATATCTGTTATGTGACCCCTGTGAAAGGGAAGTTCAGCTCCTACATGGGTTACAATCTACAGGTTGAGAATTGTCTTAAAAGGATGTGCTTTTCCCGAGAAACACACCACCCTTCACTGGTAACCTCCATGCTGCAGGCAGGATCTGTCTCCAGTTTGGTTTTGTTTTCTCCATTCTATTATTTTTCCTAAGCTGCTATAAATAAGAGGCCATCACACTAAATCCCCCTCTTCTCATCAGAATATCAGCCTTCAAGTCAGGAGCCTCCCTAATAAAGTCTGACCTCATCTTACCTCAACTCAACGATATCACTAAAGATGTTGCCCAATAAGGATGCATTCAGAGTCTCTGGGCATATAGACTTTAGCATGCTATTTCATGGGAGACACAGCCTAGCCCATTCCACTTCCAGAGGAGGTGAATTTTAATCTAAATCCTGACAGATGATAAGCATGGATCCAGACTGAGAGCAGTATGAGAAGGCTGGTCCAACTGACATCAAGGTGGGAGTTAGTAACCTGAGGATCCAAGAAGGTCTTGAACATAGAAAGTAGAAAATGGGACCTGTTAGCACCGAATGAATATTTTCAGGTTTCTATTGCTATGTTAAAAAACACCTTTAAAAAGCAACTTGGGGAGAAAAAGATTATTTCATCTTATGACTCCCAGGTCACATTCTAGCACAGAGGAAAGTCAAGGGAGGAACTTGAAATAGGAACCTGGAGGCAAGAACTGAAGCAGAAGCCATGGAGGAATGTCGTTTATTGGTTTGTTCATCATGGCTTGTCCAGTTCACTTTCTTATACAACTCAGCCCCACTTGCTCGGGGATGACGCTGCCCATAGTTAGCTGGGCCTTGTCACATCATCATTAATCAAGAAGATGTTCCCAAAGCCTTACCTATAGGACAATCTGGATGGAGGCATTTTCTCAATTAAGCTCCTCTACTCAGAAGACTCTAGCTTGTGTCAAGTTGACTATATAACAACTAGCACAGTTATTTGACCATGGCAGAAGGATCAATTCCCTGACTGGGAATGCCTTCACTTCCCAGTGCTGACTAGAGACCTATAGGCGCAATCCCCCTGTGACATATTCAGAGTATCTAGAGACAGTATTGAGCACAGAGGAATTTATAGAAAGGACCCAAAGAGAGATATGCTTGGCAGGGTCTGTGTGGCAAGACCAAGCCTCAAAAACAGTGGGTTTCCCAAACAGATAGGGCAACGGTCACTTATAGCCATTGTCCATTACTGACATCATGAGCCCCGTAAGCCAAGCCAGAATCCGCAGATGGGACCAGATGGTCCAATGTGCATATTTCACATTAAAACCTGTACATATAAAACCTGAGCATCAAGCTTTGTCTCGGAAAGCCCCAGTGTGTATGGGAAAGTGAAGGGGTGAGACGCTACCTGAGCTTCTGTCTCCCAGGAGCTCATAGGGTCTGGGGAAGATGCACAAGGAGCAAGGAGCATGTCCACGGGACATAATTCAGATGTTTGGAGTTAGGAAAGGTTCTGGGAAAAAAATCACTGGAGAACCGCAGGCAAGGACAAAGTCAGATTTGTACTCCAGGAAGGTCTGCTGGCCTCAGATGAACAAGCTCCATAGAAAAAGGATAGAATCCAGTGCCCACAGAAAAGACTGCTATAATGGCCAAGATTCTGCAGGTCAGGTTGGGCATTAAGTGGAAGCAGGAGGATCAACCGGGGGAGGGGTGCTTCCTAATGACTTACAAAGGATCTGGAGGTCGGTCCTTTGCTAGTTGTGGAGGAAGCCAGGCAGACATGGCTGTAAGCTTTCTGTGTGTATTGGTTCAGCTTTCATCTCTCCATAAGCTCATTACAAGAAAGAGCTCTCGTAACTTCCCTCGCAGCTTTTTTCTTCTCTAAAGGCAGTGAAGGCTCATCCTGGCCAGAAATGATGATGGATAATAGACTCCGAGAGCTGCTTTAGACGTTGAGGACTGAAGAAGTAGATGTCACAATCAGAGGCACATCGGCAATTCAGGCAGAAAATACACCCCAGGAGATTACAGTGGGAGATACTTCAGACCCACGCAGCACAGCAACAGTGTCTGCCGGGCGTGCTCCTCCAGCCTATCCCCACATGCCGACCAGCAGCTGACCTCAAGCCCAGGGAGGAGGGCAGTGAGCTGGACCTTTCAGGAATTTTACCCTGTAGTTATTGTCTTCCTCAATCCAAGAAACAATTCCATGAGCAGAAATTGTGGAGTGAGTGGGCCATCAATGTGCGTGGCCTGGGGAGTGTGGAAATATAAAAGAACAATCTAAACTACAAGTAAGTTTTGACAGCATTTAGTGTGTGTGTGTGTGTGTGTGTGTGTGTGTGTGTGTGTGTGTGTGTTCATGAGTATTTAAGTATATATATATATATATATATATATATATATATATATATTCTTAAAATTGTTTATTTATTTATATTTATGCAGTTACATGTGTACCTGGATGTAGACATATGTACTGTGTGCACAGTACCAGAGCATAGCATTAGATTCCCTGGAACCGGAGTTTCAGATGGTTGTGAGCCACTATGTGAGTGCTGGGAACTGAGCTTGGCTTCTCCAAAAGAACAGAAAGTGGTCTTAACCACAGAGCCATCTCTCCAAGCCCTGAGCAAGAGGTTTTGTGTAATAGGGAAGGGAACTGAGAGAACAGATTATGTGTTTTGTTTCTGAGGATGCTGACTGAGTAATTCACATATTTTATGGTTGAAGGGAGTCATTTGAGGACATTTTTTTTTAAATCCCAGTGCTAAGACCATCTCTCAGACTCACGAACTCAGAGCCTCTGCAGAGAGACCAATGTGGGAGTAGGGGCTAAATACTGACCTTATGGAGTTTAGCACCGTCTTGTGTGTTTGGGGCTCCATGAACATCTAGTTCACTGACTCCAGGAAGAAACTGGCTTCCTATCCAGGGATGAGCCTGGGAACCGATCCCTTCTTCCCAGACTTGATCCACGTGTGGCTCTGCCCAGCTGCCCATCAAAGGTCATTGGTCCATTTCTCCTGCTTCTGGGAGGCACAGGGCCGAGTGAACATGAGTCTTGAGTCTGTCAGCCCTGTCTGGTCAAAGCCACATGTTGATAGCTGTATCTTGCCCCCAACAACAGCCCTTCTTATAGCAGCCTGTGGGAAGTGTGTGGAATTTCTTCTTCATTTGTGGTGTTTCTAAATTCTTGGACAACAAGCTTATTTCCCACCCTAACACCGTGACTGTTCACTTGTCTTTGTTAGGTGAGCTGAATCAGCAGGTCACGCACATTCCTTATGGGGGTAGGGGGTAGGGTCCATATGGAAATGAACACAATGATGGAATGTGTCCTCACCTCAGCTCTAATGGCTGGGAGGTGGGTGAGTCTATTGAAATGGAAATCATATCTGCCCAGCACAGTCACCTGTCATGTATGTACCCACTATTTGGATCCTTCACTCCAGGGGCTCTATCGATGAAGCTGAAGTCTCTTCCATAGGTGTGCTCAGAGAACCCAGCACAGCTGTTGCCTGCTCACTGTGTGATGCTGAGCAGTGATCAAGTAGCCAGAGGTCTCAGTCTCCACATGCGCAAAATGGGAAGGGGTTCTTCCCTTGGGAGTGTTTCTGGAAGGTTTGTTTTTCGTTTGTTTTGTCTGTAATGTATGTTTGGAAGATAGGAAGATTGTTACTGTTCTCACTGTTATGACAAAAATAACAAAATGCCTGAAAAATAAAAGGACTCAAAAGCTTTCATTGAGGCTTATAGTTTGAGGGTAGAGCTATGAGTCTCAGCTTCAGTTTGGAAGAGAGATGTCTTTCATTCAGTCTGGGACCATGATGCTTCACAATCAGGTTGTTCTCTTCAGTTAAATCTCTAAAGGTATCCTCAAAGATACACCCAAAAGTGTGCCTCCTTGGTGATTCTAAGTCCAGTCAAGTTAACAGTGTAACTTGTGACCCCTTTGCCAGTTGGACGCCCAAATACATTACCTTCAATCACAACATTATGAAACACTGCATCCTCAGAAGTTCTTAGCTATCTCATAATGCAAATAAGTTTAGTTTATATCTCGAGAGTCTTCCAAGATCTAATCAATTGTAGTATCATTCAGGTGTCCAAAATCTAAAGTTTTTTCTTAGACACACATGGCAATCCCATAACTGTGAGCCTCTGTCACATCAAAAGATAAGTCACAGTCTTCTATTCTAAAAGGGACAAGCTGAGTCATGGAGAGGAGAGACTGTCCTAAAGCAAGACCAAGGACCATGGCACAACCTAGAAGTAATTCTCTGAAATTTTCCTCTGATGAACAATTTAAGTCAAACTTACTCAAACATTCAGGATGTGGTGAGAACTTGGGCCATTCCTTCACAGAATGTAACATAAACAGCTTTGAGCCCAATTCCAGAGAGTGCCATGCTCTGTCACTGTCTTACCTTATTCCTTTGAGACAGGATCTCTCACTGAATCTGGAGCTAGCCTGCTGCTAGCCTCACATCCTCCCCCAACACGGGGGTTACAGACGCGTAGGAACATGCCTGGCTTTTTATGTGGGTTCTGGGTATTTGAATTAAGGTCAGGTCCTCCTGCTTGTATATCAAGTGACCTTACCTGCTGAGCCATCCCCCCTGCCCCTGGCCATGGTACCAACTTTTGTGATAAGTTGCTTTTCTTGTACTTGGCAAAAGTAACTTAAAGAAAGGCTTATTTTGGCTTATAGTATGAAAGTTCATCATGGTGGGAAAGCCTTGTCAGAAGAGCAACTCTGGCTGTAATGGCGGGAACACGAGTCAACTGGTTGTATGCTCTCTACTGCGATGAAGCAGGAAGAGATGGATGCTGGTGGTGAGCCAGCTTCTTCCTCTTCTCCCTGTTTTATTGAACTTGGCTCAGTGTCACCCGTACTATGATCAGTTTGTCCTTTATTATGACTCCCTAGAAACATCTTCACGGACACACACACAGAGGTGTGTCTCCTAGAAGATTCCAAATCTATTCAAGTTGACATAGAGGAAGTCAACGTTGGTGTGAGTGAGTATATGTGTGCAGGGTGTGTGTGTGTGTGTGTGTGTGTGTGTGTGTGTGTGTGTGTGTGTGCTGGCTAAGTTAAGTTTTTTGGCTGAGGAAGAATCTCAGTGGTAGAGTGAAAACCCAACATGCAGGAGACGCTGGGTGTGATACCCAGAACTGCAAATAAATACATAAATAAATAAATGAATAAGTAATTTAGAAAACAAATAAGCATGTTCACATCCTCAAAACCTGTACAAGTACTGCCCACTTCTCTGGTGGATGCCTCACTGCTCTGAACACCAGTCAAACTGTTGCTCCAGGCCAGATTGTAGCCTCTATGCAAAGGAGGGGAAGCCTGACCTATCCTTGTCCCCCAGCAGTGCTTGGGCAGAGGAGCCACTTGGTTCCCCTTTTGTGATTGCTCGGGGGCACCAGTTTCAGTGAGCAGTGGGCTGTGTTTCATTGTGACTGAGTAGAGTTGGAAAATTGAACTGCTAGGTGAGAGGTCTCCATTTACTGTTTGCAGTTTGGAAACTGCCTCTTAACCTACTAGGATGTGTTCTCTCATATCCCCAGGGAGGAGGACAATGGCCTTGCTTATGAATAGCAGTGTACCATCTTGTGCTAGATGTAGTTGGCTGAGCTTGCTGAGCCTGCTGGCTCTCTGGCCACTGGCTTTGTATTTAAATCTTTGCACAAACCCAGTGTGTGACCTTAGACAAGTTTGCAAGTCTCCAAACCTCAGAAATCTCCTGAACAGAGGAAAAATGAGTATCTGTGCTTCACAGGGATACCGTGAAAGCTCTGACACGCAGGCAATGTCTCTGAAACCATGTGGAACCTTCATCAAGACAGATCACAGGTTCGAAGGGTTAAACGAAGTGGACCACCATCCAAGTATCAAGCAGAGAGATGCCTCTGTTTGCAAATATCATTCTGATTCAGGCCTAGGTAGGTCATTTGGCATAGGGAGGGGGCGCTCTGTGGAGAACCAGTCAGAGCTGTGGAGGTAAGGGATGCTGACTAAAATACCTGAAAGTCACAGTTGAGGAGGGCAGGAACTACTGGAGGAGCAGACATGTGGAGGCAAAGGTGAAGCCCCTTCTCCCAGAACTAAGAGGTGGAAGAGTTTGCCTAATAATGAGACAGGCTCACATAGTCCTAGCAGTGAGAGGCTAGAGTCTCAGTGAGTGGTTAGAGGAGTTACCACTCAAAGGATTAGGCAATGTTGATCAACTGAAGTAAGGATACTTAAGTCTGAAAAAGAAAGAAAGAGCATTCAGGCCACATCCAGAGAATGATAGCCTGATGCCATCTTTTCCAGAATCCTTGGTTGGGTCTAATAAGTCTGCTATTCAGTGATGGGTATAGGGCAGACACAACAGAACTCAGGTGCAACTATTTCCCAACAACCCACCCTGGTGCTGCCAGGTGGAGCCATGTCTGATTCCTTAGGTAGGAGGTAATTCTCAGAAGAAGGTTTCAGAGATGTGCAGTTCAGCAAGAAATCGGATGTGCCAGACTGGCAACACGGCTCAGCAGATAAAGATGCCTGATGCCAAGTCTGATGACCTGAGTTCATCTCAGGAACTCACATGATAGGAGAAAACTGGCATGGGCAAGCCATTCTCTGGCCTCCACACATGTGCCCTGGAACATGTAAATATGCATACAAGCAAATGAATAAAGGAAGAAACAAGCAAATGTAAAAAGAAAATCAAATCTCTAAATGCACTAGCAAGCAATTGTTTTAGAGAACACAAAGTTTTCTAAGGATAATGGGATCCCCGTAAAGCAGATATCAGAGGTAAATGCGCGTTGATCAGAGGAGAGACAAGCATCTTCAGACTCCTGGCAGATGAATAGTCATAGTGGGCATTTGGCACAGCACCCAATGTCATGAGGCAAGCATGAGGCTTGTGTGCAGAAGATGGAGACAAGATTTGTAGGAATGTGATTCTAGATTTTAAAGAGCCTTTGGTAAGCTGTGATATGGGAAAGGGAGCTGGTTCAGTCTGCTCAGCCACAGAGATAACAGGGAGGGTGTAGCCAGAGCCATAGGAATGCTTATTAGAGTTATCCAACTGTGCGGACAAAGTGTGTGCAACATTTGTTGAGAAAATAAATGCCGTGCCAAGCTCTGGCTGGTACTGAACATAGGTGAACTCACCTGGTCTTTCAAACACATCCCAGGGTAGATGACATTGAAAAAAGCTCCAAACACCAGCTACTTGCCTTGAGTCATCTGGAAGTGGCAAATTCAAAACTCTTGATGATTTCCTCTGATGTGTGGTCCTGGTATCCGGGGCAATGTGTGGTCCATTATGGGGAACACCTGTACTGAGAAAGCGTATGTCCAGAAGAGGTAGGATAAAATCCCCTGGGTCTCCACTTTACAAGCCCACTGGTCTAAGCAATCCATAGATTTTAGACTCTCCTATGAGATCATACACTCCAGTGCTCATAACTATTGATGAAAATCATCAGATAAATTCTTACAATAGGGTGAGTCAAACTTTGGAAACAGGATGTGCTGTGAACCAGAACTACCCAGTTGTTGGGATAGATGTGGCTAGCATTCTGCAAAATGATAAAACTAGATTAACTCTAGAACCTGTGAGCATGTGGAGTGCCTTTATTTTTAGGTCTTCATTGATTCTGAAAATGATTTTTTTTTTGGTCCTTAAATTGCAGTAGCCCCCCGATTATCTGCAAGGAAGCATTGGTAGAATAGATGATCCCTAGACTACTTGACAAAGATGTTCAATTTCACCCTCAGGCAAAAGACAATGGGACGGTGACAGTGGTAAGGAAGGTCATTACCAAGGAGAAAAGTGGGTGGATGATGTGAGGAATGAGAGAATGAGAGAATGAGAGAATGAGAGAATGAGAGAATGAGAGAATGAGAGAATGAGAGAACAAGTGTGATGTGAGAGGTAAGTCTGCAGCTTGGAAGTAGAAGAGATGCCAATGCTCATTAAAAAATGGTATTAGGGACAACTTCACTCTCCAATTCTTCATACAAGTTCCAAGTTCCTGGATTCCAGGAAGAGCTTTTAAACATGCTTCTAATTTGTTCTCTCTTTTCCTTTTGGCCTTCAAGCCCTAAGACATGACAGAGTAACACCTCTACGTCATTCTCTTGTTTATCTAATTTACATGCAGATCAAGAGAGTAACATGGAGGATGCTGCCTCATCTCCTTTCTTGTTCCAATTCTTGTTTTACTCATACAAGCCCCTGCTTGGGCGCCATTTCAGCTCAGACGCATTTCTTTATTGCACACAACAGAGGCCAGGCAAAACATCCACTGCTGTCCACTGACACTTTCTACCCTTGTGTGCTACTGTCAAAGATTGCAAAGCTTCTTCTACATCTTTTGACTATTTTCAGAGCATCTCCATATTCATGGTAGACCCCACTTATCAAGCAGACATACCACTCCATAACATATAGAAGAATACCTCAATTCTGGGATCCCTCCCATAGACATTCCTAATCAAGATGGCTCAGCCTTGTCTCACTATGTATAGAAAAAAAAATGCAACCACTGCCATAGCATGAAGACACACTAACATATACTATACAGGACAGGACAACTGTGTTAGAATTTCCCCTACAGATGTCCCCTCCCCCCTCCATGTTGCTCAGCCTTGGTTGCATGGTTTGCAACTCATAGACAGGACCATGCAGCCATTCCTTCCCAACTCATCCTATGTTATGTTCCTGTTTTGTTGCCAGTTATATTGTGTGACATCATTCCTGGGAAGATGTGAACAAATGCTTACTCTTCTCAAGTAAGAAATCAGTGACAAGGCAAATTAGCCAATCCAACTTGGTGAACAATGAGATCTATTAGGGTCACTTACAGGAATGTGGGTGAGGGATAACCTACAGGAGCAGAAATTACTTAAAGACAGCTGTATCACCAAAGGCCTACATAAGCCTGGGTGACAACTCACAAAAGCTGGAAACCTGAAGCACATTGAACAGCCTACAGGCGGCTCAACAGGAGTGTCTATTCCTGATGGCTCAGATGATGTGAGCCCAGACTATCATGAAAGCTTTATTTTGGTTTGTGGTTGCATAGGCGATTGGTCAGCTCTGTTGTTTAGGTGCTTATAGCAAAGCAGACATGGAGAATGCACAAGGAACCAATGTGCTCTCCTTATGGAAGCTGGGACAAAGACTAGAAGCAACTGGAATCTCCTTCAAAGACACAACCCTAATGACTGCCTTGTTTTAAGTAAGTGCTATCTCTTAAAGGTTCCACCAATCTAGATTGCTTCATCCACTGGACTAAACCTTCCACCCCTGGACCTTTGGAGGAAAGTTAGTATCCGAAGATTCACAAGCAGTTTGGGTCTTAAAGTTTCAAGTGATTCTTGGGTGAAGCTTCATTTGGATTCCCTCCTTTGGAACAAAAAATAGCAGGTAGATCACAGAATATTCTCAGGACTTTGCTAGAGGTGTCATTCCTAGATCAACCACAAATAAACTTTGTGTGTTCTCTGGTCTCCAGAACAGAGAGCTGGTGTGGAGGGCAGCTGTGTGTGCTACAGAGAAGCATCTGTCTGAAGGACAGTTTTTGTGTCTATTATCCACAACTGGGAATAACATGCAAGTCTCAGCCAACATCAGAGTGAGTTTGGACCCATTGTGTTCTAGATACAACCTGCCATGGGTCTTCCCAGCATGACTGGTACTTACTGTGGGGACATCCTCTTTGGGGTAGGTCCAAGGCACACCCCCAGGGAACCCAGACTTAGGTGCTAGGGTCATTTCATCGATGACTTGACTGTCTGAAGTTCAATGGCTTCCTTTTACCACATCCGACCAGCCTAGAGCTGCCTAAGGGCTTGGACTCCCAGTGGTAGCAGAAACTGAAAAGTTCTACTCCTCCCTCTCTCTCTGTTTGGGGAAGATGATCTCTATCTGGACACCCAGCTCTTAGGGCCTTTATTCCCAGCCCCCAGACTTCCCTACAACAACATGAAGCCTTGCTCTTCCTACTGTCCCGCTGAAATATACTGGCCACTATTCTTTGATTGGATGCAGAACATCTGCCCTCCCAACCAGTATTCTGCCTCAGCTTTTTCTAAATATAAACTAGTCCAAAGCTGCAGACTGGTCATGCACAGACATCAGGGAAGAGCTGGCCCATGTGTTAAGTGGGATGACAGACGTGTGAAACCTGAGGGGCTCCCTCCTGCCCTGAGCTGACAATCTACGAGATCTAGTTGCAGGAGCCAGGCTAAGCTCCTCCTAGCTGCTACCTCCAGTGGCACCAGCTCTTGGAAAGCATCCCACCAGCACATCCAGGAGCTGCAGCCGTGGAACCCTGATGTGCCCTATTTATTATTTATTCAACTTTGACACTACATTAAGCAACCTCCTGGGGGAAGTGCGATTGGATTCACATGAATTAAAACACATGCAGGGATGCAACCACAACAGGAACAATTTAATTTAAAATGATAGAGCCTTGTCACTGGCTTCCAATGGAAACAAACAAACATATCTCCAACAGAAAGAGAACTCAGGGACGCTTCAGACTCAGAGACTGCGGCGTCCTCTGCAGGCACCTGGCACACTCAGGTTATCAAATGGGAACCAAATAGCTGGGGCTGAATCAATGGCCCAGATTCCCATGGTTCCTGGATTTAGGGTCATCTATGGAAACTAGCAGGTGGGGCTATGGACATTTAGGACCTGAGTCACTCTCCCATCACAGTGTCCGTTAGACTACCCCCTATTCACAACAGTCCATGAAAACCTGTCTTCCTTGTATCAGGCCCTGTACATCTTTAGGGCACCTCTCACAGAAAGAACAGACATGTTCCAGCCTCACAGGCACTGAGTAAACTGTTTCTCCACTGACATATTATAGTGTCATCCCAGGCTTGTGCTTTATTTGCCTGGAGGTCTTATTGAATTCCACGTCTCCTCTGCTCTTCCTCAGAAGGAGTGAATGATCAGCCGTTAATCCCAGGACACCCATCATGGACTGAAAATGTCCACAGTTCTCTATGATATACTGTTACTGTAGCTGCAGATCCTCCTTGGGTGTCCTGGGATTGGCTGCTGGGTCTTTTGTCCCTCACAGACCTTTGGCATGTATATGGGTCACCCCTTCCTCAGCCAATGTGCTTCCTTTGCCTCCAGCACACCAGCAACGACAAGGGTCTTTGTCCCAAGTCCAGGTCGTTACCCAAGTTTCCCTGAATGTCTGAGATGGATGAGCAGACACTACTAGATACTGAAAGGATGTACATTTCATTTTTCTGTCCAATACAGGAGCTATGTCTACGGTCAGAAAGGAAACATTAAAGTGGGAGTGAAGCAAAGCTAAGAGGCAGAGATCAGAGGCTTTCAAAACAGGTAGAGAAAATTAAAAATGCAGACTGGTGCCATGTTTGTGTTTGGATGGAAGCTGGCATGTGGGTCAGTTAAGGGTTGCTGGAGATACAGACCTCATGTTCACAGGAGTATGAAGCCCCAGCTTCTAGGAGGACATACAGCTTGGCACTGCAGAAACCTGAAGTCAAAGGCTCAGAACTCAAACTCATTTAATTAACAACCTGAGGCACCGATTTCTGTCCAAACCTACATATGGAATTCATGGGAGGAAAAAAAAAGACAGAAAAAAATCACAGTTGTCAGTCATGGTCTGATGGAGACTGATATTTGGGTCAGACATCTGTGCACGAAACAGAGGCAGCTCTTAGGCATTCAGGAGGGGAAGAGAGTGTGGGCACCTTCTGTGGAGGCTGGTTATCAGCTGTAAATGATCCCTAAAGCTCAGGCAGGTCACAGGATCATCTGAGTCATTGAGGATTGACCCAGTGCGAAAGCAATTATGGGGAGTAGTGTTAATTGAAGCCTTGCAGAACCAGGAAGAGCTCTTTAATGAAGAGAATATGAAGTAGAGAACTCCAGAAATTCTGAAGAGCACACAGAAGACCAGGCAGGGCCAAGACCTGAGTGGCTCAGCAAGCCAAAACAGCAAGAGTCTGTCACTTACACATGTAGCCAGACAAAGAGAAACTGGCTGAGATGGGATGCTCCAAGAGGCGTCCTCACAGCTATCTTACATTTTCAGCACTCCCTGAAGGGCACAGTTTATCCACTTGCCTGTGTGGTTTCTATGGATGTCCACAAAGCCACCAGCATAACTATGAGTTGTGTCTCTTTATGGCACATAGAGAACAGAGCTGCAGGAAGCAGTTGTCTGTGAGTGCCCTGAACAAGCAATGTTGACCTTCTATGTGATGTGCAGGCCTCTGGAAATCCATAGGCATCTTTGATCATTCATATGAATGCTGCTCAAGGTCCTGCTGAAAAGCTGGGCCATGGACCCTTATACCCATGCACCCTGCATCATCTCTGTGACCCTGCATCTCTGCATCCCTACATGAGAAGGTGAGGCTGATAAGCAGCCAAGCACCAACACCACTTGATGCATTACATTAAGTCAGTTTGTCTCCAAAATAGCTTCTAGGGAAAAGGCAGGGGCAGATGCTTCTATCCCATTCGGGACTCACTAGGTGTAATGTCAAGGTAGCTAGCTGATCAATAACAAAAGGGAGACAGGAGAGGGGATAGGAGAAGAACGGGCAGTCCAAGTGATGGGTTAGTGGGCTAAGAGATGAAGGGGTGTAGAGTATATGAGTGAGTAAAAGATAGGTGGGTGGATGAGTGAATGGTGAATGTGTGGATGTGGGGACGAATAATTGAGCCCATAGATGAATGTGGGCTGAGTGGAGGAGTGGGTGAATGGTTGAGTGAATATTGGATGGACATGTAGAGGATGGATATTGAATAGGTTGATAAGTAGATTAGATGTGAATGATTAGATAAATGGGTGAACAGTGGATAATGGATGAGAGGGAGAAAGATGGATGAATAGGTGGGTAGATGGGTGGATTAATGGCTGATGGGTGGCTGGACTGAATGGTTGGATAGGTGAGTGGTTGGATAAATGGAAGGAAGAAGTCAATAATGTGTAGGTGAGTGGAGGCAGTGGAGGAAGAGGCCAGGAGATACGTAGACAGATGGACTAAAGGGTGGGTGGACAGATGAATGGACAGGCATGGGGATAAATGAGCTAGCAAAGCTGGCTGCTGTAAGTGTTGGTGACAGGAAATCATTTGAATACAAATCAGTGTGGCCAGGCCACCCCCGTCTTACATATGAAAGAGGCTTTGAAGGCCCCTCCAGCCTCACTTTTACAAGGAGACATGTGTTCGCTCCTTCCTATTAATGCTGGCTCTTTAATACCAGCATGAACGGGAGAGCAGAGTGTAATGGCAGCTGCCCTCAGCAGTAGGACAAGCTCCACCCCTCCACACGGAGTTGTCCATCTCAGATCCTCAAGGTGACCAAGACCTGACGATGCTCTTCCTGTTTCTGTAGCCCTGTCAAGGGATAATGCCTTCCCACTGAACAGCACATGCCAACAAATGGCCAGCTGAGAGACAGAACAAGAAAATGGATAAATTATTGCCTCTGCAAGCTGACTCAATCTCTCTGCAAAATGGTTTCTCTGCACCTCTGAGTGCTACGCTGCTGACCTGACCAGTAGCCGTTTAATGGTCCCCTGAGGAGTCTGGGGACCATAGATAAGCAGGAGATGATGGGGACACTCAGCTCAAAACAGATCCCCATCAGTCCCTAAACGACCAGCCAGAGCCACGTGAAAGCATCTGCTCCTTGGTCATTTGAAGATGGATAGTCCTCTGAGTACTGGAGGGTGGGGACTAGGACAACACAGCTCCCAGGTCCTGAAGAGGGCCTGAACTAGGAACTGTAATCCAGAGCAAAGCACTGCCTGGCCTCAGGCTTGAGCGCCACGTCCCAGTGAGTGCCCCTCCCCTTCATGGGTTTTGTCCCTCCTCCCTGCCTCTGTTCTATTTCCTTGAGTAAGCGCCTTTCTCCAGCAACTCCAGGGACTAATGCTGCAACTCAGCAAATAGACCAGGGGCATAAATTCTCAGCACTGTAAACACCATTGTAAACACCACAAATCATCTGACCTGCTGGCTTTTTGGCGTGTGTGTGTGTGTGTGTGTGTGTGTGTGTGTGTGTGTGTGTGTGTATGTGTGTGTGTCTGTTTGTCCATCTGTGTCTATCTGTGTCTCTGTGTATCTGTGTGTATCTGTGCATAGTAATATGGAATTTCAAGTGTATAGACATATAAGTGCACCTGTGTATGCACATACTGTATTTATTCAGTTCTAATACAGTGTGGCCAGCAAAATATATACCGGAGTGGATTTCTGCACAATAGTCAGGAGGGAATAAAGACTGTGGGTTTTCATACCTAGGAGACTGAGTTAGACCCATTCCCTCAGTTATTAACAGCTGGCCAAGACACCTCAACCCAACCTGGATTGCTAGTGCATGATCCTCTTTGGAACAAGGGTCTATCCTAGAGTCTTCAAGACCTCAGCAGTCTCTGCCACTAAGTGGCATTCGATGTTCTTAGTGACAAGGAATGCTGGCCTCTGAACCCTTAAATGCATACATACTGATGGGTGTTTGCTAGGACAGGGATTCTCAGGATTCTGTGTGGATGAATAATGCATGCCCAGTGCCCGAGGCTGACAAACAATAAGGCATAGTGTGTTTGGGGAGAAGATGACACAAACCCATAAATAACAGCATCCCAACAGCAGGCAGACATTTCCATTTGCTCTGTGGCATGATGCTGATAGTGCCCACCTTCCCTTGGGGATGCTGGGTATTCTGCACTGGTGTCCCTCTGGCTGGCCAGCCTCCCCTGACTGCACTGCCCTGCCATTCTCTGATTAAAATGGGGAAAGTGGGATAAGCCTCCTCTCCTAGTTTTCTCTCCCTATCTTCTCTCCTACACAGAAAACTGAGGGCTCAAGACTCACCCTCATCCCTTAAGGACATGTTGTTTGTACTCCCAAGGGCTGTGAGGACAGAAAGATTGACAAGAAGCTTGTCTGGGTGACAAGGGTTCTTTCAAGACCCCTGTGTCTGAGCGTGCCGCCCCAGACTGAGTGCTGGAAAGAAATGAAGACAGACATACTCATGACACAGGCAGCCATGTTTCCCTGAGAATCGGCTGACATCTGTTGACCACATCACTGGGGCACTACCACAGCTGAACTTTCCAGTTCCAGGTGGCTCATGTGGGGCGGAGTACTAACAAGCAACCTTGAGCGTGGTGGAAGCCAGGTGCTGCTCTCCTAGGGCTTGAGATTTCCAGGATGAAGCATGGTTTGTTGAGGCCTAGGGGTTGGGGGGTGATCAACATCCCCCATCTTTGAAACAAGGATGAGAAACTGTGATGTTGGAGTTCTGAGGCTCAGCCTGGAGGCTTATAACTCTGACCAAGAAAGTACAGAGAACTTATTAAATAGTACTCAATAAATTTAGATCCTGTCAGAATCACTTTATTTTAAAACATAGGATTAATAGGAAGAAAATGATAAAAGTTATGCCTGGGAGGAGTGCTGGAAACCCACTGGTTTTTAGTGTTTTCTGAAGCAGCCAGGTGCGTCAGCACTGTGGGAGCTCCACGGGGGCCTCCTCGCTCTGACAGCTTCCTCCAACCCAAGCTTCTGAGACCCGGTGGCATAAATAAACTTCCAGGGAGAATAAATCTTTGGAACCGATGGGGACAAGAACATTTTCACAGTTTCACAAGCTTGCAAGTGCTGTTTGCATTGAGGATGGGACAACCAACTTGGCACGCTATAAACTGTCCGTAATGATGTTCTTGCAAAGCATGCCAAGGTTCACAAAATAACCTTGTGTGCACCAAGAGGATCATGGTAACCTGTCATACCAATGCTCCAAATACAGACACAGCTGAGAATGTGCCTGTCTGTACCTGTGTACATGTGGGTGAGTGCATTTGTGTGGGGTTGAACGTGTGGGTGTAGGTACCTTCCTTTATGTGAGCAGGAATGTGTGTGTACATGTGTGTATGTAAGTATGCATGTGTGAATGTGGGTGTACACATGTGAATGTGCACATGTATGAATGTGAATGAATACGTATGTGTGTGTGTTTGTGTGTGTGTGTGTGTGTGTGTGTGTGTGCACATGTGCATATGTTCCTGTGTATGTATAGGTACCCATCAGTGTGCATGTGTGAGTTTAGATTTGCATGTATGAATGCGTGCACATAAAAGTATGAATACATACATGTATGTGTGGGTATGTACACACATGTGTGTGTGCGTCTACGATTGTATGTGTGCATATGCATGTATAACTGTGGGTATGTGAGTGTATGTGTGTGCATGTATGAGTGTATGTGTACAGGCACGTGTATAACTGTGGGTTTGCGAATGTATGTGTGTGTTTGTGTGTGAGATACTATCTTATTTTTAGACTTGTCATCTCTTGACTTCTCTGTCTGGGGTTGTATATGACTTGCGCAGTGAGCAAACCTGGAAGGTTGAGCATGTGGATTTTGCAGGGTAAGAACACATGCTGAACACTGATACACTTTGGTTTGTCATTTTGACAGTTTGAATTCCCACAGTGCCCATCCACCCAGTCCTACAGAGGTGTTTATTCTGTTCTGCTGGGCAGAATGGAAAACCTGTCTGAGGAAACCTCTTATACAGTATACCGCCGTGTTTTGCATAGGCCCCAGGGCTACTGAGAGCTGCCTTAACGGTTGAGTTTGGCTGTCCCTCACATGGCAGTTGCTAGTGACAAGACATGATTTGGGAACAGAGAACTTAACCTTTGAACCCTTCCGAGGGCTTTGTTCTCCCTTACCACTTCAGCTACACCAGGTGGCTCACCATCTAAGTGGGTCAGAAGAAACATGATGTCTCTGCAGCACTTGAATGCTCAACACAAAAAATTCAATGCACATTCTACCACTAGCTTGTGATATATGGTAGGTAGGGTATTTTGTGTGTGTGTGTGTGTGTGTGTGTGTGTGTGTGTGTGTGTGTCTGCATGTGCTTGTGTGTCTGTGTGTGTATATGAATGTGTGTGTGCTCTCCTGTGTATGGCCACAGAAAATCTCAGTTGTCATTCCTTCAAAGCTGTTCATTTTGCTTGTTGAGATAGTATCTCTCAGCTTCATCTAGGGCTTACCAATATGGCAAGATTGTCTGGCCAGGGAGGCCCCAGGATCCACTCATCTCTGACTTCTCTGCAATCAGATTACAAGTGGTTATCTCCATACCAGGCTTTCTCATATAGGGTCCAGGGGTTAATCAAGTCCTCATGCTTGTACAGTGAGCACTGCATGACTGAGCCATTTCCCAGCCCCCACCATCACTGCAACCCAATTTTAAGGAGTGGTGGAGACAAACTGGTTTTTCTGAGGTAACGTTGTATGACCAGGGTGTGTGTCCATGACACAGACCAGCATTGTGGGCTGGAAACTGTGGCTTAGGAGAGCACACAAGGAAAGAAGAATGATTGTGTGCCCAGAACATGAAGACATGATATGATCAGAGAGGATTAGAGAGGGTAAACATCTCATGAGAACAGACATCCCCAGATCAGCCAGAATGACTCAGCCTGGAAGTACCTAATGATAACAGGTGGACACTCCCAGGGAAAGGCAGACAAAACTGGAATTATTGTTTCCCTAAGTATACAACCTTTCCCCTACCACAGACAGTCCCACACATACCCCACAGCTGAGTTCAGAGACACCTCACTCAGCTATTACAATGTAGCTTAGCTACTGTTTTGCATATGGACTCTCATGCATTTGTACACAACCTTCCTGTCCATCTACAGCTAACTCGGAAACCATCCTGAAGGACCAGGACAGCCTCCTGCGTGAGAAGGAAGTCCAAGACTGTTAAGACAGTCTAGACACATGAGTGTCACCTCAGCCACTCCCCGAAGGACAGAGAGGTCTGTGTCACATCAGAGGCTCTCCGGCTTCCTGTGCAGGCTGAACACAGATCATTTCTCTCTTCTCGCCTCAAAAGGCTAATACAGATCCCAGTTGAAATATTGGAGAGAACGGGCCACACACTTGTAAATCTTGTCATCACTGTTCTTTCACTAAAATATTTATTAAACAGTTCTCTCATTGCAGGCATTAGTCTCGGTGTCACAAATACATTAATGAAGCCTCCAGGAAGAGGATGCGACATTGACATTCTGGTTGGGTGGCAGGCGGAGTAGTCAGTGTATCAGGGATGGCACCTGCTACAGATGAAAATAAATCATGCCCAGCTTTGTGGAGGGGCCAAGGTCAAGGCTGGATCGCTCTTTTAAATGGAACCATCAGGTGTGGACTACAGATGAGGTGGAATTGAGCAAAGAGCCAGAGGAAATGAGGAAGCAGCAATTGCCAGCCTTCTGGTCAGAGTCGTTGGGTTTGACAGTCAGCCCTTTTACATCCTTGGTACCACTCATCAAATTTTATCCTTCGGTTGAAGCCTGAAAAAAAAAAACTTTTCATAAAGTTTCCAAAAACTTTTCGTGTGATGGAAAAACACAGTAGCGTTTAGACTTTGAAAGGGCTGAAGGGTAACGGTCCCTCCCGGTTGTAAGCATAATGTCAAAGTTTATGGTGACCCCCTCTCAGGTGATCAAATAAACAGGCTGCAGAGCCTGGACACAGACAAAGCTTCACACACATAAGTGGACCACGAAGGAAACCATCAAGGTCTGATGGGAAAAAAAATTCAAGGTGTGAGCAAATAGGTTATTGGAACTACTAGTGATCACAGGTTAATTACTTAAAGATCACTAAATCTCAGGTTCTCTCTCAGTATGACAAGAGTAGGATGTCACCTGCCATGCAGGGTGTTCAGAGAAGTTGAGAGGCACCAAGAAATGATGCCTGGATCTCCTGTGCACACCTGAGAACTGGACCCCTAAGAGTGATGGGGGCAGGTGCAGGAGAGTTTGAGCTGAAAAAGTGATCTTGCTGTGCTCGAGTAGGAATAACATGGGAGGTGACAGGGAAATTGTGGCCCAGGGCTAGAGGGGCTGAGGCTCATGGACTTCACTGCTGATCAATTTTCATTGTCAACTTGACCCAACATAGAGTCACCTGGGAAGAGGGAACCTCAGTTGAGGAATTGCCCAGATCAGATCAGCCTGTCGCCATATCTGTAAGAGGTGGTCTTCCTCAGTGACTGATGTGGGAAAGCTCATCCCACTGTGGTTGGTACCATTCCTAGGCAGAAGGGCCTAGGGTGTACAAGAATGTGCCTCTACAGTTTCCGCCTCAAGGCTCCTGCCATCAGTTTCTGCCTGACTTCCCTTTCAGAGTCTTCCAGTGACCTAAAAGTGTGAGTAAAGACAAATCTTTTCTTCTTAAGTTGCTTTTAGTCATGGTGTATTTTACAGAAAGCAAAGTGGGACACACACCTCACCTGGAAAATCTCTTAGTTTATACGCAGGCTGAAATGCTTTTTGCATGTGTGTGCGCAAATCTCCCAATATATAAGTAGGTTGTAATACATTGTGTGTGTGTGTGTGTGTGTGTGTGTGTGTGTGTGTGTGTGTGTGT
>JANHMN010000012.1:15726117-15760494 GCA_030674055.1 Rhabdomys pumilio
TGTGTGTGTGTGTGTGTGTGTGTGTGTGTGTGTGTGTGTGTGTGTGTGTGTAGGTATGATTGACTGTTAATATTCACATGGAGACTGGAGTATCTTCAATCATTCTCTGCTTTTATGTTTTGAGGTAGGAAGCCTGAACCTGGAGCTCACTGTTTTGGATAGGCTAGCTGACCAGTGAGCTCTTGGAATCTACCTGTCTTGACAACCCCCTTCTCCAGGACTGGGGTTATAGGCTTGTGCCACCACCATGCCATGCCCAGCTTATACATGGGTTTTGGAAATTCAGGATTCACTCATGCTTGTGCAGTAAGGATTGTACCTACTGAGACATCTCCATCCTCAATCCCTGAAGTCATTTTTGAACAAATCTTCAAACTTTCAAATGTGTAGTGTGTGTGTGTGTGTGTGTGTGTGTGTGTGTGTGTGTGTGTGTTACTGAGGGCTGTACTATCTCAGAACCACTTCATTGGCCATGGACTCCAAGGTCAGAGCTATGGCAGGGGAGTGACTGCAGGGGGATCTGACCCAGGACTCTTCCAGTCCCCTCCCACCATGGATAAAGGGGCCAGGAAATAAAATATCTTCCACTGTATTAGGGATCTCTAGTTCAGTGGTTTCTCAACCTTCCCAGTGATGTGACCCTTTAAAACAGTTCCTCATGTTATGGTGACCCCCCCCAACCATAAAATTATTTTCATTGCTACTTCATAACCGTAATTTTGCCACTGTTATGAATCACAAGTAAATATCTGTTACACAGGATAACTGATATGCAACCCCTGTGAAAGGGTCACTCAACCCCCAAAGGGTTGCCCTGGAGCCTCTGTCCTAGAAGAACATAACTGATATAATGAATACATGTGCTTTAAAGGGCATCTTATGGAGTGGCTGTCCTCTCACATCCCCAGGTGGACCATGTCGCACACCACACCCCGCCCAATAAATCCGTAAACAAATGGAAGAATAAGGTTGAGCTGCTTTCAAGCCAAATAAAGCAAGGACTTGCCTGGTTTTCTTTCCCTGACTCATCCTCACAAGCAGGCTCCATCTTTTCAGTAGCTGGGATTTTGGTTCAGTGGAAGCCAGGAAAATGACGTTGCAATAATAAAAGTCGTTATCTGTCTATGACTTCAAATAATGATGAACTATGGCAGTAAATAATTGTATATAAGAAAGAAGTCAATTTTACTCAAGCGAGGAAGGGTTCTCCTGTTGAAGGGGTCAGGTCTATTTTATACAGAATTTTCCACAGCAAACATCAGTTACATTTAATTTTTAACTGAATAACGTATGGTTTAAATTGCCTGAACAGGGGGTGAGGAGAGTGGCAGAGAGCACTCACTATCATCCAGAGTGCAGCACCTGAGAACAGCTGCGGAAATAGGTAAGACTTAGGTGACAGGAGGTAGTAAGGGAAAGCTTGCATCTCTGTGTAATGTCATGGGGACAAAGCACAGAGGAAAGGGAGGGGGAGGAGGAAAGGAGGGGAGGAAAAGGGAAGAGCAAAAAGAGCAATACTGAACATAATGCAAAGAATTTTGAGAATTAATTAAACCCATGAATCACTGTATAGAGTCGAACAGATCCAACGAGGAGAAACAGAAATAAATACAGAGGCCAAAAATGAAGAGTCACAAAATCAAAGGAGAGGAGACTAAGAACAGCCCTGTTGGCTGAAAGAACGGGGCTTCTGACCACTGTCCGCAGCAGTGAGCACAGACTTAGGCTCTTCCCTCAGGGAGCCAGCCAAAACCATCACTAACTGTTCAGTAAATCCTGTCCAGATGGTCAGGCTTGACAATTATCTCACTCATGAAGGCTACTTCATATATGTATTTACATGTATATACACACACACACACACACACACACACATATACACACACACACACACAGTCCCACTCATATGCCCACATAAACACATACATATACGCACAGACATATGTACACAGAGATGCACAGAATCAGATTCATATGCACACATACACACATACATAGATACAAAGATACATATGCATGCAGTTACACACACACACACACATGCACACTGTCATACGTGGATACATTCACAAACACATAAATACACAGAAAAACCACTAAACACATACACAAGTGTTTAATCGAACACACACATGCATGCACACACACACACACACACACACACACACACCCACACATTTTAGAGAAACAGAACATGCCCAGGGAGGATTGCGGAGCGAAGATCGTGGTCACCATATCAGAAGCCCACAGAGACTATTGATTTTATAAAACAGTGAGAGATATCTGGTTTCTGGAGCAAACAGATCTGCAGTGCTGTTAATTAGTCATGAACATTGATTGAAAGGAGCCATGTTGGGAATAAAGGTCCAATTCCCAAGCAGTAACAGGTCTACACTTGACAGATGGGCCCTGGCTGGGCTTGGGTCATGGCTGGGCATTGGATTTCTAAGGAATACACTGACCCTTGCTCAAGGGCCCCTATCATCAGCACAGTGGTGAGCTATCCCTTCACAAACGGCTGTCCCAGCACCATGCTCGGGCTGACTAAGGCACACCTGGTTTCCCTGACACAACCAGCAATGTTAACCTGTCTTAGTTGCTTTTCTATTGCCATGACAAAACACCATGAACAAGGCAACTTATGAGGAAAAAAAAACCATTTAGTTTAGAGCACACGGTTACAGGGGATTGGAGTCCATGTCCGTTATGGTGGGAAGCATGGCAGCATGCAGTAAGGCATGACACCGGAGCTGTCACTGACATCTCACATCCTGACCCACAAGTAGGAATCAAACAAAGCTAACTGGAAATAGCATGAGATTGTAAGATACACAAGCCATCCCCCTACTGACACACCTCCTCTGACAAGGCCACAACTCTTAGTCCTTCCATAACAGATCAACCAACTGGAGACCAAGTGTTCAAATATGTGAGCTTATGGGGGCCATTCTCTTTTAAACCACTACAACCCCTAAGAATCATCAATTGCTAGTCTTCCTGGCAGCCAGCTTGTTCACTGCACCTTGGTACATCTCTCTGAAGACAGCATCCTTCAAGGCACTTGCTGCCCTGACTCTCCTCTCTAAGTAAACCTCTGTAGTGGGGTAGCTATCTTCAAAGCCAATTTCCTGTTCCATTTATCTGGAGTCCTGGCCTCCAGGAGTTACAGCTTCCATTTCCAACCTTGGAAATGGTTTCTAGCTTAGCTCTCTTCCCAACCCAGAACATCTGGGCCCTCACACTGTCACAAATGTTCACAGAGACATTGGTGCCATCGTGCATGTGAACACAGAGACACATCCAAGCATGTGATGTAAAATCATGTGTTCTCCATCATGAGCCTCTCTACCACCCCATCTTTCATGGGACTTTCTTGCCTTATGGATCTGTTGTTCCCAGGAACCCCACCTCATGTTCACTGTATTGCTCTGAACTCTTTAGAAGAACAGAGAACTTTCAGAGTGTACTATGTAATAAAAGAGCACCTGGAATGTCTTATAGGATACAGGTTGGGCATTCCAAAATGGCTGTCTTACACTGGAAATGCTGAGAACCTGGTAGCTGTTCAGCCTTCAGGCTGATTATCTCAACAGTACCATTCCTGCACTGTAGGCTGGGGGGCTCCTGAAGCTGTCTTGATCTTCAGTGCACACTGGATGGCTGAAGACGCTATCTGATGGCAACAAAAAAATGATGGTAGCCAGAAGGACCGTAGACCCACTCACCAGCGAGAAGTGAGATTGGCAGGGAATCGAGGCTACTGTTTCTGCAAACCACTTTCTATCTGGGTCATCCCTTGGAAGGTGCCTCCCACTCTAAAGAAGCTTCTTCTCCCCTCATTTAATCCTTGATTACAGGTATTTCTGTTGTCATTATCACTATGGGTGCTCAACAGAACTAGGGCAGAGTGGGCATCACGATCTGACTCCTTCAATCCCGGAACTTGACAACTTCTTTCCTTCCTTATAGAAGCCTGAGTTGACTTTACAGAAGCCCCAGATGACTCAGCAATTAAAGGCCCTTGCTGTTCTTCCAGAGGCACTGGGTTCAGTTTCCAGCACCCATATAAGGGTGCTCAGAACCTTCTAGAACTTCAGTTTTTAGAATTCTGACATCTTTTTCTGGTCTCTGAGGGTGCTCACACACCCACCCACGTGTGTCATACACAAACACATGCACACAGATAAAGGCTAAAATTAGAAACGTAAAAAGTAGCCTGCATCTGACCTTTTAGTTCCATAAGATGAAGCTAACCAATATAGTGTCCTCAACAAGAGACACAGATTCTGTTTTCTCTTTTCCTCTCTCCTTCTTTGTGGGGGTGGGGGTGGGGAGACCATGAAAGACCCTAATAGAAATAAAAAAAAAAATGAGAGGGTTGAATCTTTAATTCAAAGTGTGTGAATGTTAGTGTGTACATGCATGCCTGCATGTGGAGTGGGGGATTGTGGGAAGTAGCGGTATAATCACCAACCAGACAGTAGCCCTACTCCGGCCTTTATCCAGAACTCTGAGTCTGCAGAACTGTGAGGACGAGGACGGAAACTTCATTTACTCAAAGCACCCTAGGGTTTGGCACTAGATCACAGTACAATGATCAAGCTAGCACCCTGTACTGTGCTTACAGGTCACATTCTTCTCCATGTGACAAGGGCAACCATAGTTGAGCCCTGTGTGCAGTTAGCAATGTAATACTTTCCCAATGCAAAGCACAGAAACCCAAGTGACCCTGGTAAGCAGATTGCAGCCAAAGGTTTCCATGGTCACACAGCTGCTGGGTGGGGTTCTGCGGATGCTGAGGTGGGGCTATTGGTCTACAGATTCAGCCTCTCCCTCTGTCTCCTTCCTTCTTGTTATTCTTTGTACTTCTTGCTAGCTTTGTCATCCAAGATTAATATTTATCTGGATAATTATTTTCAAATAAGATAAAAACCAATATTTCAAACATAAGCTTTCTGACTACAGCAGGAAACTCTGTATATTTCCAAAAATCATCCATCAAACCCACTCTGGCTTGAGACGTGCATCCTCAGAGCTCCCCAGTGAGCACTGTCCAGGAGTTCCTTCCTGTACTGAGTGTAGGCTTGATACTGAGTATGGCTTCACCACCACCTCTTATACCAGGTCATGGAGAATGCCTGAGAGTCACTGCATGCTAATTGGCTATAGGGGGCCTGGATGGAGTTATTCTGAGTCACACACAGTAGAGGGAGAGTGAAGCACACAGGTTTCAACCTGAAGATATCTTCCTTCCGCCTTCAGCTTTTGGATGCTTCCATACCTCTCCAGAGTGGATCCGATTTCCAACCACCCACATGCAAGGCTGCAAGCCTTTGCTTGGCATCCAAATGGCTTTCATGGTTTCCTCAGGGAGCTTGGCTGATTGCAGAGACTCTGGTGCTAATGTGGCACCAGTCCTTTTCATCCCAACCTGCGTGTCCCTGAACTGTCTGCCCAGTGGGCCGTGCATTGTTAAGTGATTGAAGTACAGTGTCCATCTTACAAAGAAGTAGAAAATGAACATTCTAAGATTTATTTATATTTTTTTTGTTTTAAACATACTTTGTTCTTTATTAGGAGAGCAGGAAAAGAAAAGCTGACTCTCTAGGGAGGTGTTTGAAGCTCCAGTTCTGAGATGGTTTTCAAGTTCACGTTGGGCTGCGTTTATGCTTGTTTAATGATGCCCTGCAGCCCCGGGCTCTGCAGGTGGCTGCCATGGCCCCATTGGAATGGAGGCACCTGCTTTCTCTTTAAAGTGTCGGTCTTCAGGCCCCTTTCCACTTAGGATGAATCAATTAGTGTGAACAGTGATAATTGAGACCCAGCAGCTCCAGTTATCTAAACTGATCACAGGGGCTTAGCTTGAGGGAAAGAGATCAGAGATGGAGGGGTGCTAGTAGAGGTACAAGAGCCTGATGTCATTGCAGGGGACCTGAAGAACAATCCTAGCCGAACACCAGCATCTATCACTTATAACTGTGGCTTTCAAAATGGGCGCTAGTCTGAGATGGGAGTAGCAGAGAATCCAGGAGATTTTACGGAGTCCTGTCCTTTACCTCTGAACTCTCAGCTATTGGTTATTTCTGAGAGTAGGAGTACTGTCTTTGGAACTGGGACTGTTATCAGAAAATGTAGACTTCCACCCAGAAATTTCCAGCAATGTGTCTGGGGGGGTGAGTATCTCATACCTGTAGTCTCAGCACTATAGGGCAGAGGCAAGATCACCTGGTGTCTCCTGGGTTTCTAGCCTGTGCTCAACCAGAAGCCAGGCTGCCTTTTGAGACCCTACACCTATGGCCTGCATGACTAAAGGCTCTGTGCTTTCTTATTTCTACTTCCTATTCTAACCAGAGACACAAAACAAAGTATTTAAATGTTCAATAACACGCATTTAAAAGGCTTTCTTGCCACAGGCCTGTGACATCACGAAGTGTTAATAAGGACCACACATTCTTTTCCTGTCCCTAGTTAGACCCTTCCATGACTCCTGTCATGTTCCAAATGGTAACTTTCACCCACTGGTGTTTGGAAAGTCAGGTGGGAACCTACTTGAACCCCAGGTATTTCATGTCCTGTGCCAGATAGATGCCATTGGTCTTTCTGAATATGCACAATGGTGGTCACAGCCCCAGGGTCAGTTGTGCCTTTTGAGGGCGCTCAGTAATGCCTGACCATACCTTACACCATATCTCAGTCCCAGCAGACTCAGTACCAGAGATCAACTTAGATGTGGTGTAGAGAAATCATGTGGGGAACCTCTGTGGTGGTGCTGGGAGGCCGAAGGTGGCCCAACATTCCAAAGCATCTAAAAGGACCTGTTGGCAATTGCAAATGCCCTCACTTCACAAGGCAGAGGCCAAGATCGCCTGGGTTTTCCCTGTACCTTGTATCATGTAGCTTCATGAGAGTCCCACCACAGCCAACTGTGCATTTTGTGTTTGTTATGGAATGATTCCTTGATCCAACTCTGTTCAAATTCTTTTAACTCAAAGCCTGGCTAGACCTGTTCTTTCTGGCCCAGGCAGCATAATACGCAGCCCCCACCCCAATCCTGATGCGCCTGTCAGTAACAAAGTTTGGCTAAGATAGATTGAATTCATCTAAAATTTAAGAAGTCTTAGCAGGGAGGGAGGTTGACCTTTCAATCATTGACAGCTGCCTGGGTGATTTTCAATCCAGAGGACCGTCACCTGGTGCAATGACATTGCTGCCTGGATGCTTTGCCGTGAGCTGGCTCTGGCTTCTCACATGCTGTCCCTCCTGCCTTTCAAGGACCTTTCAATTCACAAGGTCTTCTGGTACCCTTCTACTGAGTGAACTTAGCAGGGGAAGCTTCTAGCTGATATACTGCCAGGCAGATACTTACTCTTCAGTTAGAAACTAGCGGCTTCTATTGTCCTGTGAGAAAAGAAGGAAGACTGGGAAAGAACTCTGAGTTAGCACCTTTCCAGCATGGAGCCTTTGGCGACATCACACTAAATAATACAGAAGGTCTAATTAATGCTGTTAATCTTGAGAGACACTTAGCATCTTCCCGCAAAGGCTGCCATGGGCTCTGATGGTCCAAGGTCTGAATTCAGCTCTGCACACTGGCTATTTGACTCATGCATAGTTACTTAACTATCCCATTCCAGTATCTGTTTCTGATTCTTTCAGGGCTGAGATGAGACCAAGAAACTTACAAGACTGACTATGTGCTCACCGTCATCACCCAGGTCGCAGACTGGTGGTCTCCGCGTAAACCTTTCTGAGTCCATCTGGGAGAAACCACACAGATGGATAGGTTCTCCTTCAGGTCCGTTCACCTCGCTCACTGGGTGATGAGGAAGGATATGGTTTCTTGACTCTCATGTGCTAGCTGCACCTCATCTTTTGTATCCTTCTGTGTACTGGAGAGACCAAAGTAACATGGCCTGGGTCGTTTTTCCTCCCACAGTATGAAATTTGCATTCTCTGACTGCATCTGACAATAGAACCAGCCTGGTTGTCTGTTTCCAGAACACTGGTAGCCTCAATAAGAGTCCTTATATTATCCTCACCAACGTCAAAATGCATTGGTGATTCTGCTAACCTTTCTTTTGGGGGGGGGGTTGAGACAGGATTTCTCTGTGTGGCCCTGGTTGTCCTGGAACTCACTCTGTAGACCAGGCTGGCCTTGAACTCAGAAATCCGCCTGCCTCTGCTTCCCAAGTGCTGGGATTAAAGGCGTACGCCACCACCGCCCGGCTCTGCCAACCTTTCTTAAGGACTCTAGCCCTAGCTTCAATTCATCCCATTCCCATCATGCCTGTGCCCTGTACCACCGCCACCCATCCTTTTCCTCATACCATTCAGCCAATCACTGCTCTGATAGATCTCTGCACATGCTCAGAACAACAGTCTATGCAGTCATCATGGGTAGTGCCACACAACATGGGAGACTCCAGTATCAGGATGCTAGGTAGGTGGGGTGCCCAGGACCTGCACATCTCAATGGTCACAGCCAGGGCTTTCTAGGAGTAGAGGTCTGGAAATGTGCATCACACTGAAGGATTCATCAGGTGTTGGGGAGTATTTCTAAGGAGAGAGGTGATGAATTCAGGAGAGAGGTCAAGGTTATCTCTTTACTAGGCTGCAGGACATAAATAAAGATGAGAGATGGGCCTCACAGGTAGGCTGCAAGGAATGGCAGATCACTCAAGGCCACGGTGTGCAGTCTATCGGAAGACCTTCCATACGTCCCATGGGTTATTTTCAGAGGACACAGTCTCTTCATAATGGAACCCAAAGTACCAAACCATCAGGTGGCAGAGCCACAAACACCCAGCCCCATGCCTCTGTCTAGTTCCTCAGGAGTCACCTTCTTTGCAGAGATTTCCCCTGTTTATTCTTATTCCTGCTGAGAACGCCCTAGTAGAGCTCTGGCTGTATCTCAGACCTGCTGATGTTGGATGGCTAGGTAAATGGATGGAGCTTTGGGATGACTTTTTGAAATTACCTAAAGACAGTCACTGCAAAGAACTTGAAGGATCCTTCCAGGGTACACTGGTGGTCCAGAACAAGGGTCTTCTACGGAGAAAATGGAAAAAGAATCCACAGACACTTCCTTGTGGTCCCACATTTTTGCTGTTAGTTACATTGCCTGGCATAGTGCCTTCAATTTTTGTTTGCCCTTCCTTGCTAAGGTTGGGTGTATACCTTGAATAAATGAAGAGTCCAGCCTTGTCAGGGCTTATCATGGCTACATTTGAAGCCATGGAGTTCCCATCTAGGCTACCAGGGCCACTCCTTGGACAAACTGAGTCAACTAGATTCTGAGATTTTTGGTTTCATAGAAGATCCCCAAGACACCTTCCATTCTGACATCCACTATCCGTTGTTCCTTCCCCTTTTCTACCACAAGTAACCCAGAAATGTCCTCTGGAACTTCTGAGGTTTTTCTGCTGCTCAGTGCCCCTAAAAACTCTCAGCCATTTCCACATGAGCCTCCTTGTCCATATCAACAGTGGGCAGAGTCCATCTAAGAACATCCTTTGCAGGAGGCTGCAGCCCATATCAGGATGTGGTGGTGAACATTGAACTTCTTATCAGCGTGCCACCCCAATATGTAACCCACCAGAATCCAGACCCACCTCCTCCCCACTTTCTGTGGGTTGCTTCTGGGAAGAAAGGACGCTTGGGTGACCTCATGGCCCCCTTTGTCTTGGAAAGGGGGCTGCTTCATTGACTGTATATAAAATAGACTCCATTCTGGTGACACATCATTCCACCATCCCTTTCTATTTTCTTGGTCCTTGACATAGAACACTAGTCCAATATCCTTGGCATCTCTGGATGCAATAAGGACCCCAGGACCCTTGAGACCTTGGGTGAGGGTGGATGTGGTAAATATTCTGGGTAGTAAGGAGCTTCCCTGAACTGGGACCAGGCACATTGACCACAGGTAAAGGACTCAGGCTTCGGCTTCATGCACTCAGTCCTTATAAAAGGTCATGGCAAAGACAGAGTGTCCCATGTGTTGGCTGCCACCATACATGAGTGATGCTGAGCTGTGCTGAAGGTCAAGCTTTTCCATTCCTAAGATGGCTTCTTTATCACCCTTTCTGAGAAAGGCAGCAGCTCCTTGGTGCTGGGCCAAGAGTTTGTGGGTTTTGTTGTTTTGCTTTTCAAATTTAAGTTTGAAGGAAAGGAGGTTTGAGTTTGTGTGTGTGTGTGTGTGTGTGTGTGTGTGTGTGTGTGTGTGTGCTGACTTTCTTTTATTTCTTTCTCCCAGGATCATAAAGTAAAATTATTCAAATTCATATTCCAGGAGATAAAAGAAACCCAACGTCTTTCATCCACTTTATGCATTTTTGCTAATTTTTTTTTTTTTTTTAGCATTTTGTACTGGCATCCTGAAGGGTGCAATTTCATGAGTCAGGAGAATAAATAACAGATAAAAATAAATGTAGCTCTCAGCAAAGGTGAGTGTACATTCCCCCAGGGACTGGAGAGAAACACATGGGAGCAGTATTATACCTCAGGATAGAGCAAGCATAGGATAGACAAAGTCTTCAACCAAGTACCACTGAGGCATTGGCAGCACAGGTGTCTGGTACCCATCAAGGTAAATTTTATGCTGTAAGTACAGAGCCCCCTTCCAGGAAAAAAAAAAGCCCATCTTGCAAAGCTTGCCTGGAGGAAGGATGAAGCCCTTGGCTTGTGATAAAAGAGCCTAGTTTTGCAACCAGGAACTATAAGGCTTGCTGATGAAGGCAAAGATGAAGGTGACCGTGAAATGAAGATGACTCAGGTTATCTGAAGTGTCTCCATGTGCTCACTGCTCTCATCCTGGACATCAGCTGAAAACTTAAGTGGTTTACATGTGTCTTCTAATTCCATCTCCTTCGCCTTAAGCTTTATTGAGTTATGGTTGATAAAATTATATACACTTATAATGTACTGTGTGATGTTGTGATATATGGATGTGCCGTGGAATGGTTATCACCGTTGGGATGCTTAGCAGAGCTATCAGCTCACAAAGCTCTCTGTCTTGTAAGAATACTTACAATCTACTTTCCTGGCAAGCTTCAAGTATAGAATGCAGTGTTGTCAATGTCATGGGCCACGAACTATATTAGACCTCAGGACTTGCCATTTCCCAGAGTAGGCAGCACATCCTTTAATCCAGTTACCCATTTTCAGATTAGCTCATCTATGAATTAGAAAAAAAATCAATAATCCTTGCTTGTCATGTCACTGGGAAGAGTCAAGGAGACCTGCACATAAGGGTTACCTATGGAAGTGAATGTTCACCAGACAACAGCAGAGTCACCACCATCATACCAGGGATCCAGCCATCGTAAAGATCACTGGAGAGCTGCCACATGGATGTTTTCAAGTGCTGAGCATGAGTGACCTGAATTTCAGGAGATGGGTAGATATGGATGACTTTATGGAAAGAGGAAGATCACCAGATAATGTCAAGATGGCCCATGTATACCGAAAACACCCCTTCACTTACCAATGTCCACGAGGACCAGCATCCTGCCTTCTAGATTCTTCTACAAGTCAGAGCTCATTTAGACATGCATCCCATCCAAGATATGGATCCCAGGAGAGCTCAAGCTCTGAAGTCACTGAGAAATGTTGTTGTATGACACCCGGGCTCTAGGCCTGTATTGTGTTCCTATCTGGAGCCACCTTGAGCCTGTAGGAGGGCATCTACTTGTTTCACAGGGTTGTTACCCCCAATAAGGGTGGGTGCCACCGTCAACCTCAGACTTTGTCCAGTCTCATCTTTCCCAGGAAGAAGCTGCTGATATGAATTGTCCAATCCATGGCTCCCCAGGCCCTTTGGTCAGGAGTCGGTGGCATCGAGAGCAGTGTTTAATCTTCTGAGCTGCTTTGTTCACTTTCTATAGCACAGCAGATTGGCACTGTGTCCATTTCAGTGTCGCATTTTCCTTCAGAAATGAGCCAAATCCCCTGCTTCTATGCACATGGCCATGGGGGTGTGGCCTGGCCTCCTAGCTGCAGATGGAGACTCCCAAGCAACCCTGTCTAGTCCTCTCACGGCTGATTATGCCCATAGCCCTGAGTGCAAAAGAGAATTGGTTGTATTGTTCTCCTTTGTTGCTGAGCCTACCCGCCCTCAAGTTCCTGTGAGGCAAAAAGTGTGAGGCTTGTGGGCAGCCAGCCTTAGAAATGGGGCACCTATAGTGAGTGATAGACAGAGATGCCAGCTGAGTCAAGGAGACAAGGCCATTCTGTCCACGGGTGAGTCTATTGTTGACACAGAAATATGCTTGCCCAGGCTCCATTTGTGGCGTTTTGTCTCAGCAGCCCTAGGTAAGGCAGGGAGAAGATCATTGTTTACCTTTTCATCTCTGTCATGCGGATTTAATAGCCTGGGACCTTCCTGGACAGGAAGTGATATTTGTAAATTTAAATTTTTAATTTCCTTCCTTCCCTCTCTGTCTTACTGCATCTTGCCTCTCTGCTGGTGGTGCCTGGACACCAGCCCCATTGTTCAAAGAGGGCAGAACAAAGTTGTCTTGTGTCTTCACACAGTCTGTGACTTCCTTCGCCAAACTGGAAGAGAAAACAGAGGAGTCTGGGACAAAAGCTGTGTGATTCCTGGGCTCCTCTCTGGGTACTCGGGGACCACCATTACTGCTAGGAGTCAGGAAAAGGAGTCCTCAGTCTACACTTCCCCTCAGGGCATCCACAGCCTGGCTGAAAGGGAATGTGGAGCCCTGGATGAGCTAAATCCTGTCTGATTGGGCTGGAGGGGAGAAGGCCTTTCTCAGGAGTTTTAGGCTTGGCATCTTAAAAGGTGAAGGCCTTCTCCGAGGCGATCGTTAATAAAACAGCTCTCTGAGACAATCCTTGCTTGTTCATTCTGGTTTATTTGATGGTGGATATAAATGCATATACTTTATTCAAGGTGAGCCAGGGTTTAAGTACCTTTTGCAGGGAGGAATTCCCAGGAAGAGAAGCTCATTGGTTGATGGTTTTGACCTATCTAGATACCTCATTAGTACAAAGAATTCCCGGTATTTATGCTACATGACCCAGTACCCATGGTCCTCAGTGGGGTGTCATGGTTACGTGTTCCAGAGTAGGTAGAGGCAGGGAGGGAATGGCTCCATTCCTGCCATTCTCAATTCTGGAATTCATGGAATTTGAGCTCATTCATCCTTACTATTTCTTATGCCTGTCTGGGAATAAGGTCCCACATGTCCTGTCCCCTCCTCCCTCAAATACCTCCCATAATGCTTTGTTCCCTCTCAAACTCAAGGACCTTCTTTTCTTTAATTTCTATTGTTAAATATATATATATATATATATACATATATATATATATATATACATATACACACATATATATGTATGTATATGTATGTATAGGTATATGTATGTATATGTATATGTATACATACATATATATGGGTAAATATATATTCAGATAGATAGATAGATAGATAGATAGATACCCATGTATATGTACATGTGTTGGTTGTATTATGATTTCAGAGCTAATCTCTTGATATTGAATAACCAGTTGAGGGGTTCATCCTGGTAAGCCTATCTCCCCATCTTTTCCTTCTTTGGTTGCATTTAATTCTTTGTCTTGAGGTAGGGCACTTCTGGGTTAGCATGTCTTTTGGTGTTCTTGTTCAGGTCTTGCTTAGGCAGCCATCTTGTTGACTTATTAGAGGTGATGCTTCCCTGTCATTCCTTGGAGACACAGTCTCACTGCTTGTTTTCTGGTCTTCTATCTCTTAGAATCTTTCTACCCTCCCTTCTAACAGGCCATGTTTAAACTCTGGTTTCAGGTC
Source organism: Rhabdomys pumilio (assembly GCA_030674055.1). NCBI lineage: Eukaryota > Metazoa > Chordata > Mammalia > Rodentia > Muridae > Rhabdomys > Rhabdomys pumilio. Next base: position 15,739,920 of record JANHMN010000012.1, read on the forward strand.
TATGATTCAATATGATGCTACCTTGCTCAAATTTCTAGTTTGAAAATGGATCCATTTTGTCTTTATATATTTGACTACTTGAAACCACTTATTAGGGACTTGTAACAGAGATGGTGCTGCAGATTACCCTACTCAGGACTCAGGAACCAGCCTGGATTGTAGATTCCAGGGGATTCTGGGAGATATAGGAGCAGGCAGCTGGGTTGAGGGGCTCTCTGGGCCAACTGGGGACATCTGCATGGGTGTCAGGGGTGATCAAGGTTCTGCAGGGTTCATAAGTCCCCACAGGCCCCTCATCAGGGCCAGCCCACACATGCCAGTGCCATGCTGCCTCTGTGGGAACAGGATAAAAATAGACTTTACCAAATATGGCAATGCTAGTGCCTTACCTCAGAGCTCAGTCCCAGGGGGAGGGTTGCCTGCATTGTCTGTGAATGGCAGGTGAAAGACCCTGCCAAAAGGCACTGAACTTACCATCCCACCGCAGAGCAGGCTGGTGGCTATCTAGAAAAGACTGGGGGATCTACTATTTCAGAGAAATAAGCAGGGAGACCCAGTGGTCAACAGAGACTTGGGAGTTCTTTGTCGTGCCATAAGATTCTTGGCATCTTCCAGGGCTTGGGACTGACTGTACACTATCTCTTCCCAGTGTCTCTCCCTTGCCATTTTCCTGTCCTTCCCCTAAGAGACACATACACAGTGAGAGTTTGTGAGCCTCCAAAGGCCAGCAACAGCTCCCTGCTATGGCCTAGGTTTGGCTGGAGGGAAGCCATTTTTTTTCTTTTATGTTCCAGTCCAGCTAAAGCCCCTGGCAATCAACAATGGCAGGCTAGAAGATAGACAGGACTAGGGCCCAAATCTCCACCTTCCTCTTCCCAGGGCTAATTCATTCCTCCTCCACATAACCAAGAGTAGCAGGAAGCTGCCCATCTTTAGTTTGCCGTGAGAGGGATGGGCCCAGGCTTAAAGTCCTCACCCACAACATCTGGCAGGAGTGAGGGAACTCTGGAGCAGATGCAGTGTTTTAAATCATGCCAGCTTACCCTTTAACAGATGTGGAAGAGCAATGGAGCCCCAAGGCCCTCTCTGAATGCAGAATGGAAAACCCCTCCCCGACAGGACCCTTGGGTACTCATTCCTCAAAGCTATGTGCTATTGGCAACCTACCAGAAACCCCAGGTCTGTGCACCAGTATTCTTCCACACCAGGAGAAAGTCATGCCAGTAGGACCTGCCAGTGTAAATGGTCAAGGACCAGTGCTGGTACCTTCAGGACTCACACAAGTCCACCCCGGCCCCTTCACCTCCCAACTCCGTGGCACTGATATCCCTCTGGAGAGCACACTGTTACAGGGCCAGCCAAACGCAGCTGAAGTGTATCTCCAGCACACTGGTGAGCAGGCTCAGCTTTGCTCCCAGCACCAGGTCCCTGCATGAGAGACCCGCAGCATCATAAGCACCCTAAAGTCAGTCAAAGCAGGTTAACATCTGGGCTCTGATGTTCTCAAGCAGTGTGACCCTGGGAAACACACAAACCCTTGGATAATGAGTCCTGCTTTGTAAAATGAAAGCCACGTTCACTTTTCTAGTGTGGAGGATTGAATTAATAATAGCTGCTTCTGAGTGGTCTAATATTCCCAAGGCTGCTCCACAGATAGAAGAGATTTTTTTTTCATCTATGTGCTTGGAAGCAGGTGCAAATGACAGTGTCTCAACAGCATGGCTAAAACAAAGTGAAGATTTCATTAGCATCACTTATAGAGAAACACAAATTATTAACTGGTTTCACAACCTCAAGATATTAAAGCCAAGATCGCTGGTTTTCTGCATCTTTCTCTTGTGGTTGACAAATGATTGCTGTAGCTTTAGGCATAGCATGTACTTCCTCAGTATGATTATAGAAGAAGAAAGACAGGGAAGGGACTGAACTCATATCAAGAACTCTCTCCAGAGCCATAGAAAGTATGCATGAATATCTCACTGGACAAAATGATGCCACTCACTTAGGCAAGGTGGCAGAGTGCCATTCTTGGTAGGCATGTTATTATATCTCTAGAACAAGCACCAGTGCTCTTTTACCTAGAAGAAAGGGAAGGATGGACAATGGGTCTCAGCTACTACAGATGTCTGCCACAGAGGTTTTAGGTATGATGGGTATCTGTAGGCTAGTGAGTGTGGATCTTTAAGAGCATATATGCCAGGGTGATTTGGGGTAAGTTCAAAAAAAGAAGCATCTTATGTCCTAAAGATCTGAATTGTCAATGGACTGAAACCAACAGGACCTCAAAATATGGTGAGGTAGTATTATATAACTCAGCTCTTTCCTGGGTCTCTGTGTTGTCTAGGCTAGTCTCAGTTGAACTCCTAAACTCCAATGATATTCCTGCCTCAGCCTTTCAAGTATCCAGAACAGTAAGTGTTTGCAACTTTCAGTTACAGGAGTTTCCAAAAAGATTACACTGTTCTCTGTCTCATAGGTGTGTGTGTTTAGAGAGCCCTCTAATGATCACATTTGTCAACCAGAGTTCAGCCAGCAGCCCTTCTGTGTACACCTCTCTTGATGAGAAAGTATGGAGGGCCAGCTGGGATTCTAATTATGAACGAGGATCCTGGGTGGATATTTAAAAGGTGCCCACAAAATGAGGCACCAATCAACGAGAATGTCCTCTGCCCAGCAGAGCCTTCTGGCCTCCCAGTCCCTGAAGACTAAGTAAAAGTTAGGTTTCTCTAGGTGTGGAATTCTCTGCCCTAACCCTCTGACTGGGGCAGTAAAACAGACCCTCCTTCATCCTTTCCTATCCTTGGGAACCAGGAGAACAAAGCCTATGCCATCGGGACAATCACCTAAGAAAAATCTGGGTCTACTCTGTATAACTAAATGACAAGATGACAGATGTCCCTCTGTCACTGAAGTGTCTGAAGGGTCTCTGTCACAAGCTCTGTCCTGGTGTTCTTTCACACCTGCCAGGCTGTAGATGTCATAGCAGTGAGCAAAGAAGACTCAAAGAGTGGGTCCTGTTGAGTGGACCACAGGGGTCTGATAGATGACACACAAGTTCACCCACCCATGGACAGAATCAAAGCCATGGTGCTACAGACAACATTTTTGATGAAGTCAAAATGACAGGAATCCAGAATTGACTTTATCTGGCATAGGCATCTGGTATGTCCTAGAAGTCTAGTGTTGGATTGAGATTGACAGATAAGTAACCATAGATAAAGGGAGATCATGGAAGAACATTCTAGAAACTGAGACATTTTAAGTGGCAGTAGGGAGCTTATGGAGCCTAGAGTACTAGAGGAGGGATACAGTATTATTCCTCACATTGGTAGAGACAGTCCTGGAGGTAGGTGAGAATGTGGGTGGGTACAATTCTAGCCAGTCAAATGTCCCACAATTCTTATGCCTTCCACACAGCCATGGCTACGATCCAGGGGGGACTTCCAAAGAACCCCAAGGACGCTTGTTTATCTAGTGAGAACATGGACCCCCTACTATGGCTAGGCTCTGCTAAGGAATTGACAAGGTAGTGCCCACACTCACTGCTGCTCACTGATGGTCTTGAGGACAAAGTAACTCAAGGGTCCCAAGGATCCCTGGCTAGATCTGGAGCTAGAACCTTTTCTTCTAGGTAGAGATACACAGTCCCCACCCAGCCTTGACAGACCCAGGCTGTGTCATAACCATAAGCGACACTGCCTCTGCTCTCTGTAAGTGGCCCTGCTGTCACTTCTGCTCATTCCATCTTACTGTGGATATAAAGCATGCAGAAAGAAGTCTCTTCTCGATCTTGACTTTTCTCTCTGATTCAGGAGGTGAACATGAACTTTCCAGGTTTGTGGGCATTTATATGGTCCTGTACTTACAAAGATAGGGCCTCACCCCAGCTGGAAAGAGGTGACTGGGCTCTGGGGAAGAGGAGGCTGTCTCTGACCTGTCATGTATGACATAGTAATGCTAGAAGGAACAGTACCTCTCCTATGTATGGGAACATGCAGAGGCTGCTGACAGCTGCCATGCTTGGCCAGTGCCTCTGCCAGCAAGTATCCAGAGCCTTAGAGATTCCTATGGGGCTTCTAGGCACAGCTGGGAAGCCAGGTGCACTGTAGAGCAGGCCCTACATCTCCCTGTTTGGAAGACTCTATGACAAGACACAGCTGCTGCCACTCTGGGGGCATGGGCCAGTGTCTCTGCCAGGGCTTAAATAAGCTTCAACACAGCTCTCCTGGCTGCTGTGGTGCTCACTGTGTGGACAGATTCCAGGTAAGCACTAAGCTGAGCCAGCCCTCACATAGAAGGACAGCTGAATTCCCAGAAAAGGTTTTGTTAACATTTGTGACAGCCACTCCATAGAGTGCTGGCCACCTTGAAGGATCAGAGTTAGACACCAGAGCAGAAGAACTCTCCCACAGTTCCTAGTAGTAGGGAGAAAACCTGGGCAAAGAATTTATGCAGATCCTGTTGGAGACATCTTCAGTTTAGGGTCTGCCAGCAACCCAAATCCCAGCAGATGAGGGATGGAGTCTGAAAGCCTACTGGCTTGGACACACACATCACTCAGTGAGCTGGAGAGACACCTTCCCAGAATCCAGAATGCATTTTATAGGTGGTCGCTGCAGTTTAGTGGGGAGGGTGGCCATCCCCAGATAGATATCTGCTCTTCAGTTATGCAGCATGAGAGAAGGTGAGCACCTACCTCAGCTTCTCTAAGGTGCCAGCAGAGTCACAGTATATGAACCTTGCCTGCCTCCCAGGATGTCCTTATTGAGTTTTGAGGACATTTGAACATACCCTGGGAGTTGCCCTGCCCTTCCCAGGACTTTACGGTGACTTAACAGCACATCTGAGGAAGCCTGTCTTTATTCTGCTGCAGATATTCACCTCACATGGTAGACACAATGCCTTTCCAGTCCTTCGTGGCTGCCTGTTTCAGATTGGAAATATGTAGAAGACTCAAGCTAGAATAATAGATAGTCTTGCAGTTTGAAGCCTCTGCTCACGACAGGACCAGTGGCTCCGTGTAGGTCAAGGTTACAGAGTTCCATGGTGGCTCCATCATCAGAGACCAGTAATAGAGTTAGAAAGGAAGGAGCTACAAAGAGGGGCAGAGCAACCTGACTTTTTTTTTTAAAGTTTGTACATATGTGTAGTATGTGTGTATATATAGTGTATGCATGTTATATATAGTGTGTGAGTATATCTATGTGTAGAGACCACAGGTTGACATCAGATGTCTTTTCTTACTTACTCTCCTATTCACAATTTTAAAGTTGTGTGTGTGTGTGTGTGTGTGTGTGTGTGTGTGTGTGTGTGTGTACATGTGAATGCAGGTGACCATAAAATTCACAAGAGGGAATTGTATCCTCTGAAGTTTTGAGCTCCCTAACATGGGTGCTGAGCACAGACCTTGAGTCCACTGTAAGAGCAGTAAGCAATCATGACTGTTGAGCCATACCTCCATCCCCTCCACCTAGCATTTTAAGGTGGTATCTCACTGAACCTGAAGGTGATTGAGTCCTTTAGGCTGACTGGATAATGAGGTTCAGGGATTTGCCTGTCTCTGCCCAGTGGTATGTGTGTGTGCTACCAAGCCTGTTTTTTACATGGATGGTAGGGATCTGGATTCAAATCCTTGGGTTCCATAGCAGACACTTTAACCATTGAGCCATCTCCCCAGTACAAGGGATCTTTGACTGTGGGAGGAGATGGCAAACACCTTGAACCCTTGCTCAGTAGAGCTGTGTGCAGAAGATAAAGGAGGATCATATCGACCGTCATGAGATTAACCTGTATCACTTGATAGAAGAGTCTGCAGGCTACTCAGGAGGTAGCATCTGTCCTTCTTTCTCATCTGCTCCATTACCAACACACAGAACACTGTCATTACTCTTTCCTCACTGATGAATATTGGGTTGAGTCACCACCCTCACTCTTGAAAATGGTGCCACAGTGCACACAGGCAAGTAACTGCACCAAAGGCTTCATGGAGGTCGGATGAGGGTCAGGTAATAGGTCAATAGGTGGCAGTCTGTGGTCAAATGTATAAATGTCACAACCAGACACAGCTAGATAGGACAGGTAATTTCTGGTGTTCTACTGAGCAATAGACTAACTGTCATCAATACCACTGTATCTGGGGCTGTGGCTCAGTTGGTAGACTACTAGTTTAGCATGCACAAAGCCCTGGGTTCCATCCCTGCCTTGGCATAAAACACATGTGCTGGTGGACAAAAGGCGTGAAATTTCAAGGTCGGCTTCAGTTGCATAGCAAATGTGAGGCCAGCCTGGGAGACACAAGACCTTGTCTTTAAAAAAGAAATATCCTATTAGTTGCATTCATTAATTTCCCTTTGCTGTGATAGAACATCAAGATCAAAAGCAACTCATGGAAGAAAGAGTTTATTTTGACTTATGGTTCCACGGGGTTAGAGTCTATCATTGTGGGAGGCATGACAGCAAGCAGCTGGAACCGGAGGCAGGGAGCTCACATCTACAAGCACAAAGGGAAAAAGGCAACTGGAGGTGAGGTGTGGGTATGTAATCCCAAAGCCTATCCTAGTGACATTCTTCTTCCACTAAGGTTATAGTCCCCAGTGCTCCCAGAAACTGAAAGTTTAAATACCTGAGCCTGTGGGAGACATTTATCATTCAGACCACATCTGAATTTTCACAAGGTTAGCAAAAGTTGTTGATGGCTTCATCACAAAGCATCGAGCACTGTTTGAAGTGACAGATATGCTAATCACCAGGTCAGTCATTATACAGAGTTCATGGATAGATCACACGGTATCTTATAAAATTGAGCTATTGTCAATCTAAACCTTAAACAAGACTGAAGATCTCCCTCCTATGCTGGCCCTAGCGTTGGAATTCCTGTCCTGGGAAAAGCAGGTAGCATAATGACAGTTCCCTGGGTCCCCTGCGGTGCTCTGTACCATGGCAGGGACCCCATCACCATCTGTGTTCTTTCAACTTCTACCCAGATGTGTGGCCACCCATCCTGAACTTCCTGACAGTTCAGATTTACTAGGGACTTCCTTTATTTCAGTAAACACAAGGCTCTTTGTAAAAGAAAGTTAACAATTTCATAACATCATTGCATGAGTTTTACTTCTACAATTGTTTGCTCCCTGTTCATGGACATCCCCCTCCCTGAGTCCTGCTGCCCGGAGCTGGGCTGCAGTGAACATTGCCAGGCACACAATACTGAGAGCAAATGGGACCTTTTCCAGAAGTTGAATTGCTGCGTCAAAGGTTAGACATATTAATAAGCTTGAAAATATTGCCAAGTGTCATTCAGAGTAGGTTCAAACTTTTACACTCTCCTCTGTCATTTTTATGAGGGAGGACTTACCTAACCCTCTGCCAACTTCTCCAGAGAAGAGTGTGGACATTTTTTTCCCCGTTTGCTTGTCACTAGCAATCAGATTACCTGGTCTTTATCAGAGGACTGAGATAGCTTCATTTGTGGAAGTGACATTGTAATCCCCTTCTTGGTGAAATTGTAAGAGACAATACCCAATGGCTCATTTTCAAGACAAAAGTGAATTGAGATCCAGACACAGACAGAAAACATATCTCTGCTAGCCCACCTACCGGGACCCGAACTAAAACTTTAGAAAATTCTCAAGAGTCAAGCTTGCCTAATGAGGCACAGGCATGAAAAATTTGTGTGCCTGCTAAGCTTTAAAATAAGCAGGATGTGGTATGCAGACATGAACCTACCCACCACTGTCTTTGCTGAGAGAAATAGACGAACATAAGTAACTGGCAGATGGCACCGAAGATTATACCCAACCCTGAGGAAAGCAAACCCCGGCCTTGAGTTCAGGGTTGTAAGTGCAGTGTTCTCTGCTCTCCTCTTGTCCAAGGAGCTACCTGATCCTGTGAGATTATGGAATAAACTACCCAACTTTCTCCACTCTGAGCCTCCTTTGCTCATTAGTATGAAGCAGAAGTCATCATTGTTCCTCACAAAAATCTTTATTCAACTCCTTTTATGCTCTTGTGTTGAATTAATACTTTTAATGATTTGGTAGCGCTACTTAAATTTTAAGAAAGTAAGAAGATTTTTTTTTCTTAATAACAAATATTCCACCTCTGTCTATTTATAGTCACATACAGGCATACATTTTAAAGGCTTATTTTGTTTTGCTCTACTGGCTTTTAGGTTATGCATTTTTACCATGCTGTTTAAAATTTTAATAGAATTATTTCTTTTCCTATAATTTGTGGTTTTAATGGTAGTCTTAAAACAGTCTTTAACACCCTAGAATTTTTTTTTAAATCTATTTTCTTTTATGATTCCTTCTATTCTAATCCCAGAGACGAGGGACTGGATATGGGAAATCTTGGGATGTCTGACTTTGAGGGCGTGACTCTGGGACTCCTGTAAGAGGCAGTGGGATGTAGGGGAGAGCTGGGAGAGCAACTGGCAGGCAGCCTCCAGCAAGTCTGGGCACCTCCTCAGTTCTGTCCAAATGGCAGGTGGAACACCTTTTGTTCAGCTAGAGGCAAAGGGGATGAAGGTTCCTGACTCCAGAAGTCCTGGCTGGGGGTCCCTCCAAGCACTGCTCCAGGGAAGGGCCTCAGGATTCCAGCCCTGTGCTGGCTCCAGCTGGGCAGAACAGCTTAGCCTGCAAAGCAGATGGACCAGAGGATGGGTGGAATCGACACTACACACACACACACACACACACACACACACACACACACACACACACACCACAAAACACAACTGTGGCACAACTCCCATGTTTCTTGTCTAGGTCCTTCTTTTCATCTTTGCCAGTCCTTTCAAACATCTGTCGATGTGAAACATCTGAGGAGTGAGGCTATGTTCTCAACCTCTCTAACACTAAGACCCTTTAATACAGTTCCTCATGCTGTGGCAAACCTCCCCTCCCCCCACAAGAAACTATTTCATTGCTACTTCCTAACTATAATTTTGCTACTGGTATGAATTATAATACAAGTTTCTGATGTGCAAGCTCCAAGGGGGTCGGGACCCACAGGTTGAGAACCACTGCTCTAAGGCCACTGTCTCTACTTAGTTTGCTGTATTGTTTCCATTCAAGTATTCACTGCTCATCTTAGCTTTGTGTCTGAGATGTCACCCCCATCTCATAATGAGCATCTGCGTGCATTTGTCTAGCTCACCTTTTACTGGATCAATCTGTTTCAATTCCGACCTGCATTGTTCATGTGTGGCAGGATGTTAGACTCTCTGTCATACACATTAGTAAGTCTTCAAAAGCCTCTCCACATATTTTTCTTGGTGAGTGTGCATGCGTGTGGATGAACAGTTAGGTGTATGGAGGTGAGTGGCCCACTGTACCTCCTTCCTCCTCAGACTCCACACACCTTGTTTTTTGAGACAGGGATTCTCCCTGGCATCTGAGACAGGACAATTGAGCTCAGCGGGCTGGCCAGCAGCCCCAGGAATCTGCCTGTCTCCACTTTGCTGTCACTGGGATTAAAAGCATGTGTCACCATGGCAGGCTATTTCAAGTGGGTACTAACTATCCGATTCAGGTACTTTACCAGCTGGGCCATCTCTCAGAACTCTGTTCCCCCTTCCCCACCCCCCACCTCCCCCAGATGTTCCATCTTCTATCTTTCATGGTTAGACAAGGTGGCTTGCATGCATAGCTCACCTTGAGAGCTTTTCATGCACTTTAAATGAGCAAAGTTTCGTAAGTCAATGGGACAGCCCCTACCATGACCATCCCCACTCCAGCTTCACAGAGGAAGCAGCTTTGGGCAAGTGTGTGTAGACTTTCTCCAAGTCATTTAACGACTACTCCTTTGGTGAAGAGATTTTTTTGCGTGATGGCTTTTGTCTCGTTTTACATTCTTCTTAGAATTCCACAGACGTTCCTAGATGGACTTATTCTTACTCACGGTCACAGTCTTCTGCACCAAATAGAATGTTTTTATTTCATTTTATCTCTCTATCTTTTATAAATAAGTTTTGACTCCCCCAATGTGAAATATTTTTAAGGTTTATAATAAGCATTTGGGTATGTGCTTCCTTTTGGCGGGAGAAAAATCGAGGGGGTCAATTCTTAAGTTCTTCTTTGTGGTCTACACCAAAGCATCACTTAGTGAGCCTTTGGCTGGTGGATCTTTGGGTTTTCTTTCCCACACACAACTGTGAGCAGCAGGCCAGATCAGCCTTCCTTCGGTTTTGTAGTTTAAACAAAAGGCAGAAGTTCTCCTGTAGTCTTTTGTCATTTGGTCCTGTGAATGTCAAAGGTATGTCCCTGGGTCTGTCCCAGCTGTGCCTATGTCCCCACCATGGTGGGAGATGGACCCTTTCCTCACAGTGTGTGACCCATCTCGCCTCATGTCTGGGTCATTTGAAAGTTGATGGGCTCTCAGTAGCACTGACGGGAACATCCTTCCTGTGTACGCTTCCTGCTGAGTCCACGTAAATTTTTGGTTTTCAATTTTTGTCGTTGCTGTTATTGGAGGGTTATAATTATAGAAGTGCTCAGCTCGGTCATAGGTTATGAGTATATTTAGCTTTTGCAGGGTAAAGGCAAATTATTTTTCACTACCATAGTGTTGAGTAAGTGATACCTAAGCAGTTCAATTGTCTCACGTTTGTCTACATATGTTAGATTAAAAAAATAACTATGACAATCTATTTGACTTGAAATAGGTATTTCATTTGTAACTCCTCTGTGTGACATTACTAACCAGGCATCCTTGCTATGCCTGGACCCACTGCCTTTCAACTTGCCCTGCTATGGAAAGCTCAGTTATCAATTTGGACTGTTGGGGTTGTTTTAAAAACTGTCTTTGCTTCAGATGGGTCCTACATTTCAGGGCTGTCAGTCACATGAATCATAAATATATTTTGCAGTTGGCATTTGGCATATTTATATCGATCTTTACTGAAAAGATAATTTTAAAATTCTTTTTACAGTTGTATATTCGCTTACGTATTTGTGCGTGTTGGAGCTGGTGTGCAAGCATGTCCATTGGAGGGGAGCTTGCAGGAATTGGCTCACTGTGTTCACCATGTTGGTTTCTGGGATTCAAACAGATCACGGGGCTTTTAGACAAGGGACTTTTACACAGACCATCTCACTGCTCCCTAAGCTTCTCTCTTCTTGCCCTTTGCTCTTATTTATTTAAAACCTCCTTTCCCAACTGCCCTTGACAGCATCTTCTGCAAGGTGCAAATTTGTCATTTCCAGTCCAATGCCTCAGTGCCCTGTGTTCTTGGGATCGAATGGGGATCTGATGCTTCACTCTTCACCTCTTCTCATGATGTCCCTGTCGTGTGTCCTTTATTCACTTGCATGAAGATCTGCTCTGGAACATGTCATGGTTGAGTGTGGAGAAGGCAATAACACTGAATGGCATAAGGGCACAGTGCAGCTGTGACCCAAGCATAGGGGGTCTACCAGCTATCTGTGGGGTCCATCAGCCATCTATGGGCTTATCGGCCACCTGTTGAGTCTACCAGTTATCTGTGGGGTCTACCAGTCATTTGTTGGTTCTACCAGCTATCTGTGTGGTCTACCAATTATCAGTCGGGTCTACCAGTCATCCATTGATTCTACTAGCTATCTATGGAGTCTACTAGCTATCTGTGGGGATCTACCAGCTATCTGTGGTGGTTTACCAGTCATCTTTGGGGCTTATCCATCATCTGTGAGGTCTTTCAGTCATCTGCAGGGTCTACCAGTCATCTGTGGAGTCTAGCAGCCATTTGTGAGGTTTGTCAGGGCATCTCATCAGTGATGCTGGCACAGACCCCTTCCTAATCATCATTATTCCCTAAGCAATGTAGTATAATGACTACCTACACAGCCACTACAGGACCCTAGACAGTATCAGTAAAAAAGATTTATATCATGCAGATTTATGTGGGGGAGATTCTGTGCAAGCACTGCATCTGAAGACATGGGGCTCTATGTGTGTGTGTCAGGGTATCCCACAGCCACTGGGAAGTAAGAAGTTTTTATTTCATATGAGCCCTAAATGGAAATACACTGTTTTAAATCTTCAAACTCCATTAAGTGAGATGGTAAAGCGTTTGGCATGCAAGCATGAGGATCAGAGCTCAGATCCCAACATGCATATAAAAATCCCAGGCATGATTATACACATCTGCAACTTCAGGACTAGAAGTTTGAAGACGGTGAGACAGGAGGATCTCTAGAGACTTACAGCTAACTAATCTAGTCAGTCACTGAGTTCTGGGATCAAGGAAAAAAACTCCCCAAAAAATAAAGTGAACTATTGAGGAAGACAACCAATGTAGTCTTCTGGTTTCTATAAGCATGCATACACATGTAAATTCAATTATGAACATGCTCAGTACACACACATACATGCACATGCACACACACACAAATAAATTATCTATTAAGAAACTAAAAAAATGACTGGGCATGGTGGCACAGAACTTTAATCCAAACACTTAGGAGGTAGAGATGGATAGATTACTGAGTCTGAAGCCACCCTGGTCTACAGAGTGAGTTCCAGGGCAGCAATAACACTGAGAGACCTGTCAAAAAAAAAAACTGAAAACAAAAACAACAACAAAAGGAACTTCAAAATTCAGTCGTATGTGTCAAGTGTCAAAATGTTGAACATATTGAAAAGACATCTGGGACATCTGGACAGATGGTTCATTGGTTAGAGTGTTGCTGCACTTGCTGAGAACTCATTCCTAGTACCCATTTTTGGTGACTCACAACCACCTGTATGTAATTCCAGATACAGGTCAATCTGACACCCTCTTTTGATCTTCACGGGTACTGTACACATTCGGCAAACATAACAAACACACACACACACACACACACACACACACACATAAATAAATAAAAATTTTAAATTAAAAATGTTAAACACTAAAAGCGCCCATTGAAATATGCTGGTTTTATTTTTAATGGAGAAGCTAAGTACACACTGATGTGCTCTAAGTTGTCAGGAGAAAAATGGATAAGATGATAGAAGTTAAATGAAAATAAACACTAACTGTAATGAAATTAACTGAGCAATGTATCTGCTTCCTTAAAGTGCAGTCATGAAAGCCAGCAGCTATCACTGACTGTATGGTTAATTCCTAAATCCATCTCCTTCTGCCCATAACCCCTGTTGTTGGGAAACTCAGACTAACGATGATATTGAGGAGATAAGAGTCACTCGCTCCTTGTCACTAAGTGTAATTTTTTTCTTTTCTTTGGCTCCTTCCCACTCAAAGCAGCTCAGACCCGACTTCAGAAGTCAGAGTGAAGAGGACTTGTTTCCAAGGAGGCGGGGTCTTCCATCATTTATTTTTGGAGCTTCTTCCTCCAGATTGAAACATTCCCTTGTGGGATGCTCAGGAGACTCAGAAAGAAGTTACACGAACTCATAAAGGGGCAGGGGGCAGGAAATTGCTACAATTGAGAAGGTGATCCCGGCATAATTGGGAACCGAGTTCAGATCCAGACACCTGTAGTAAAGCTGGGTGTGGTGGGACGTGCCTGTAATGCCAGCCCTGGAGAGACAGAGACAGAAGAACCCCTCCAGCTTGCGGGTCAAGCCAGTCTTGCTTCCTCAGTGAACTCTAGGTTCTGTAAGAGACATTGTGGAGAGCCAGAATTGAGTTCTGGCTCCTGTGAGGATGTATACCCATCGATACACACAAATAAAGACATAATCATACATGTACCACAAGCAAAACTATGTACATGAATAAGAAAAGGTGATAAGGAACTAACAAGACTCCCCAATGCTATACCTGAAGTAGGTAGTCGCTGGAGCAAAAGACTCTTCAATGAAGCTGCCTGCAGTTTTCTTTGGTCCTCACTCATGTTGTGGGTGAGTTTTATGATGTTGCTTCCTGTGTGACTAATATTCCCTTTTATAACCTCAATAAATGCATTGGTTCACTGAGATGGAGTTGGTGGATTTAGTCTTGGGTTTGTCGTGGATGTACTACTTGGTGCGAAGGGACATCTGTCTCTCTAGGAAAAACCAGGGAGCATGCCGTGACACCTCAGAGACTGCTCAGTACAGCCTGAAGTACCATTCTTTATCTACTGTTAAAGCCTTCAAGCCTTCCCTCAGTATCATACAGTAGGACTAGAAGGCTGGTTAAAGTTTCCTCTGGGAGCGAATACAGACTGATAATGGCCTCCTCCAGCTGCATGTGGACTCCCTGGTGCAGTCACATCCTCTGTATATGCCATCTCAGGTGTTAGGAGAAACTTGGTTCATCAGATTGGTGGAGAATGTATCTCACAGTGGTCTTTAATTACACCACCTATGTACTGTGACCACTGTCTCTTCATGAGCCTATGGGATAAGCAAGGGAACAGGTAAATCACTGAAGCAGAACACATCAGTCTGGTCTGCCTCTGAGAATAGAGGACGGTGGCTTGGCAGGAAAACAAATGGATTGTAGATAATGACAAAATGGAGATCTTTGAGCAGATGGTGGCTCTTAGGATTAATCCAGAACTAGATACCCTTTCCTGAGGTAAGAGGCAGTTGATCCTTGGAATGGAGAAGGAAGTAGTGGTTTTCCCAGTAAACAGAAACTTGCCTTACGAGATTCCTGTGGAATGCTGAGTGTTGGCTTCCTTTACCCAGCCAGAGTCCTTCCATTTAGGACTTTGTCACTAGCACTGCCATTTGAGGGGCCGGCTTTGGATCTAACGTATGGACTCCACATGCCTCGTCCTGTACACAGAGTCCATGTCTGTATTTCCTCACCTCTCAGTTGGATTATTGTGCTTCACCGGACTTCTGTACACACCGATAACATGAATAATTTTTTTTTAATTTTCTATTCATAGAACTACTCTCAGTTTGTAGCACATCTTATTCTCTTACTTCTTACTTTCCTTGAGGTTTATATTGGGGAACAGCATTTTTTTCTTTTCAATTTAAAATTTGATAGAAATTATTCACTTTAAGTTTTTGTTAATGTACCACGCAGTTCACAATAAATAAATAAATAAATAAATAAATAAATATTTAGAAAGCCTTACCTCTCAATGTCAAAAATAGCTCTAATTCTCCCCGAAGGAAGTTAAGAGGCCATGACATAGCTCAGTTGTAGGGTCTTTGCAAAGTTTCTTACTGGATTCTATACATGGCATCAACTAACCAACAAATAATTTATAGATTAATTGTGCTATTAATTGTGTCCCTAAATAGTACACTTCGAGTTTCTTCCCCATGTGGTATGAAACGGGAGTTCACTGCTCCTCCAGACAATCTCATCTCCTCCCTCAGACAGTCCTGCCTCCACCCTCAGATCTGTTGTCACTCCTAGCTTAGACCATGGTTTCGCTCCTGTCCTAGGTTCAAATCTTGGCTGTCTATTTTGCCTCCCTGACCAATTTATTCTCCTCCAGGATGTTTAACACAGACTGTCAACATGACAGGATCTAGACTCACCTAAGAGACAAACCTGTGGGCTCGAGTCCTGGACTGAATAAAATGGAGAAATCGATGTGTCTGGAAAGATGCCTCATGGTGAAGAACCCTGGTTCCAAAGGTCCCAGGTTAGGTTTTCAGCACCCATACACTAGTTCAAAACTGCCCATAATTCCAGTCCCAGGGGAGTCAACACAATCTTCTGGCCTCTGCATGCCCTGCACAGACACACATGCATGCAGACAGTCATAAACACAAAATAAGGGTAAACTGGCTATTTAAAAATGGAGAGCTCAAGCTGAGCACAGGCATTCATCTCTATGTTCCCTAAGTGTAGGCGCAATGTGACCAGCTCCTTCCAACTCCCACCATCATGCCTTCTCTGCCATGATGGGCTTTATTCTCAAACTGTCAGTCAAAATAAATCTTCCTTCTTCAAGTCACTCCTGTTGGATACTTCTTGTCACAGCAGTGGGAACAGGGTTATGTCCCTAACCCTTCCCAAACTGCCCAAAGTTTCTGCAAAACAGGAAAGTGCTACAAGCTTATCTTGCACTGAGGTCTTCTTCAGAACTGTCCTGAGTTTCCCAACAGCTTTCCTTTTTCTTTTTTCTTCTTCTGAGTGAAATTTGAAATCATCTGGAAGTTCTATAAATATCCTTTTCAGGAATTTCAGAAAAATGACTTAACTATACACATCCCATCACATTAGTAAATGGTGGCACCTTCACATCACCAGCTTCCTATCCATGAAAAATGCATTCTTAAGCAGCCTGTCAAGAGGAGCTTCAGACTTAAAAAAAAAAAAAAAAAAGGATGGAACTGGCACCCATTTTGCCTCTTGCTACAATAATGAATAAAGATGAGCTTTGCCGTTACCTCAAGGCTACAGATCTGGATTTCCTTCATTTTTCTCTAATGTCCTTGCTAAAGACTGTTGTCTCTAATAATTCTTTTGTAGAGTAAATTGATCATTATGAGAGTGAAGGTTTACTCTGATCAGAGTGGTACTTTCGTGCCTGCTTTGCAAGCCTGTCCATAGTACTACCATCTGTTTGTCTTTGTGGCGGTTAGGATTCCCAATATAATTCTGAACACAGAAGGGAGAGCTACTGCCCTCATCTTTTACTAGGAGAGAGATGCTTTGCTCCCTCCCTTCCTCCCCTCCCTCCCTCTCTGCTCTCTCTCCCTCTCTCCCTCCTTCTCTCCATTCCCTCTATCCCTCCCCCCTCTTCCTCTCTCTCCTTTCTTTTCTCTATCCCCCTCGCTTCATCTCTCCCTTCTGTCCTTTTCTTTGTCTTTTTTGTTCCCCTCCCTTCCTTTTCTCTCTTCACCTTGCTCCCTCCTCTATTTCAAGTTTAGAGCTTTGCACAAGCTGACACACTAGGCAAATGTTTGGCTCGGCTACACCCCCAGCTTCCTTCCATATTTATTTATTCTTTACTTTTCTGAGATACAGTTTTTTTGTGTGTAACCCAAGCTGATCTTGAACTTCAGATCCTCCTGGCTCAGTCTCTTACGTGCTAAGATCACAGGTTACACAAACATACAAAGACTCTCTTTCCACTTTATAACATATTTTATTATCCCTTGACTTTTTATTTTGTTTTATTTTATTGAAACAGTGTCTTAAGTAAGTCAGACTGTCCTTAATCTCTCTACATAACAGAGGCTAGCCTTGAACCCCTTATCCTCCCACTTCTATCTCTCAAGTTTAAAAGCCAACACACTGAGTCCATATACCTCTCCCTCCTGCATTTCCTCTGCAACCTCATGTCTCTTGTTTTATTTGCTACTGACTCCATATTTAGTTGATGTATTTATAAGACAACACCATGATCTCACTTTCCCATGTTTTCCATTTGACCAAGCACTAATGATGACACTGCACCAGCTGTTTCTGTGTGTCTACCATTGAGGCAAACTATTTGCCAATAAATATTTTAGCGTAAATGCCAGAGGTAGAAACTAACTCATAGTGACTGTGATTGCATGCATAAGACAAAACCATATAAAATCTCAGCATGGCTGGGAGACGGGCTCCAGAAGTCCCATGCCTATCTGAAGAGCTAGCTATTGGCAATTGATGGCTGCTGAGGGAAGGGATGTAAGCTAACTTCAGTCAGCCTGTGGCCCTGAAAGGCTACCCGTGCTCTAGCAGATGGCCCTATACCCACACAAATACAGTCAGCACTAAGTAGGCATGGTGTGCTTAAAAAGAGAGAGTATGAGAGAAGGTGAAGTCAGGGGACATGGCAGGCCCATGGGAGGAATGGGAGAGAGAGAAATGGGGTTGGATTTGATCAGAATTTATATTATACATAAAGCTAGAGATATGAATCGATGGCTACCTTGCTACTTCTGCCCAGATCCTGGGCCTGAGTCTCAGCAACCACACGGTGGCTCATGACTATCTGTAACTTGAATGGCAGAGGATCCAACACTCTCTTTTGAATTCTGTGGGCAACAGGAAAGTACATGGTCCACAGACATACCTGTGGGCAACATACTTGTACACTATAGAATTTTCAAAGTAAGTATTTTAAAAGCATGTGTGTGCATGAAAATCTCAAACGATAGAAAATGCTAGTTCCATGTGACCAACGAACTGAGAACAGACTTGTGGACACTCTAGACTGTGTACTCTGTCCATTGGCCTTTTGGTCCATCATTGCACATCCACCTTTACTCAGTGGCCACAGTTTTGTCTGAGAACGTCATATACTGTGAGCAAAGCATGTGGCTGTGCTCTTTCCCCTGAGTCCCCATGTCTGTTGCTTGCTCTCTGTCCTGCTGTATAAACTTCAGACGTAACTGGCCAGTATCTACCCATGCTCAACCATCCTTCTCGAATCTTGGTTGAGACTGCATTCACTCTATTGACCGGTGAGGGTTGATTGACCATTTTCACAGCATGGAATCTTCCCAAGAGTAAACATGGCAGTGTTTCTTGACTTAGATAGAATTAACTTTTTTCTTTCTTAAGAACTATGGATAATATATAGACAGTGCTTCTTAAACTGCTGTGGAGAACTATGTGGTTTTTTTTTTTTGTTGTTGTTGTTGTTCATATTTGGTTTTTATTTTTGATCTGCTTATACATTAGAATTGAAAAATGAGGCTGTAAAAACTTGCTGGAAAAGTTTCCATACGCCTGCACTAATGGTTTTACCTTGTCATAACTGATAAGAAATGTCTTCTGCATATGTGTTGATGTCTATGTCTTTGAGTCTGTTCAATGCTACTGTAAAAGATATCATTTTGTAGTTAGTAACTATTTATTGCCTCTCTTTTAGTGGTGTGCGTTCATAGCACAGAGTGCTGAGTTTCCTATGGCATTTCCTATAGTATGAAATGAACTTTGCCACTTCTGATCACGCCTCCCTTCTTTCAACCCACCTACACTCTGCAAGAATATTTCATATCTATGTTCCTGCCATATAAACCTAATAATTTCATGTCTTCATATAAGATGTAGTATCCACAGATGAGAGAAAACACATGATATTTGTCTTTCTGATTTATTTCTCCCAGTGTAATCTCTAGTTATTTCAACTTCCCTTCAAACAATGTATTCTCGCTCTTCTTTGTGGCTGAATAAAACTGCATAATGTATATTTAACACATGTTCTTCAACCATTCCTTTGCTGATATACATTCAGGTCAATTTTATGGAAATTTGTATGCAGATTTCTCAAAAATAAAACTAAAAATAGATCCATCACACTGTACAGCTACAAGACTCCTGCATATATATATATATATATATATATATATATATATATATATATATGATCTAAGTCTACAATTCACAGAGGTATTCTCACACACCCGTGTGCACTGCTAAACAGCTAAACAAGAGCATTCAGAAACCATATTTTGTACTTTGCTTATGAATTGCAAAAAATATACTGAATTTTATTATTTATTCTTTATCCAGCATCTTTAAAGCATTTACTTATGATTCTAATAGTTGATCTTTTGAATTTTCAGATTTGGGTGGCTTTTATCTCTTTCTCCTGCCAGGCTGCATTGTTTGTGACCCGACAACCTCACTACCTAGAGATGAGAGAAACCTTTAGCTCAGCTTGAATTTCAGGGAGGAGGCCCAGGCTGCTGTGCACTGATGCTCTGCTGGTCAGTCTCTCGCCTTCTATCCTGAGGTTTACTAAAATAAAAAAATATTATCCTTTGGTTTTCCTTTTATTTTATCTCTTCTGTTCCTGGGAACTACTGTGGAACCTTCTCCAGTCTTGGTTCAGATAACTGGGTGTGTTTTCTCGGTCAGAATCATGCAATGACTATGGTCCGCACAGCACCTGTTTGTCACGTGACGTCGTGGTCATCTCCTACCAGGCTAATGCTGACGTTGTGGAACATCTGCCCTTGGGATCCCACGGCTTAGATCCAGTAAGTAGTACAAATAATAGAAACGGTTGCTCATTACAATCATCTTTACTTCACTGGTAGGATTGTCTTGTTCAATATTTCCTGGTAATATGTTTGACCGTGTCCAACAATCATATTTTATTCACGTTGGCCTGCTATCTTTTTGTTTGCTTATTTTTTAAATTAATATATTCATCACTTCCCAATAAGATGTGAACAGGCAAGTCCTCAAATCTAATATCAATACTGCTCACAATCCATATTATGTTAAATAATATTGAGCCTTTAATTCCGTGTTATTGTGGATATATTTTTTCCCTTTGGCTTGGCCTCAGATTTCTTCCACCCTTCTGAAGAACAGCATAAATTCTCAGCATAGTCAATTATCCTCATTGAAAAGCCTCCTTCCACATCTCCTTCTCTTATTTAAACATTTTAAATAAAACTATTTCTCATCATGAATCTTTGTGCGACATCACTTCTGGGCTCTTGTATTTCAAAAACATTGTTCATACCCTCAGATTTGAGCAGCTTAGGATTTAAATATGTATGTTCTAAATTTGAAGTGATTTCTTCCAGTTTTTGAAAATACTACCTTATTGTCATATATTATGATACAACTAAAGTATGAAAAGTAAAAAAAGAAGAAGAAGAAGGAGAAGGAGAAGAAGAAGAGGAAGAGGAAGAGGAAGAGGAAGAGGAAGAGGAAGGAGAAGGAGAAGAAGAAGAAGAAGAAGAAGAAGAAGAAGAAGAAGAAGAAGAAGAAGAAGAAGAAGAAGAAGAAGAAGAA
>JANHMN010000012.1:15764620-15802775 GCA_030674055.1 Rhabdomys pumilio
GCCTCTGCCTCTGCCTCTGCCTCTGCCTCTGCCTCTGCCTCTGCCTCATCTCTGCTCCTGCCTCCTAGTCCCGGGGTTATAAGCATCTGTCATCATGCTTGGCTTCTTCTGTACATTCTGATGATCAAACTTGGCCTGCACACTTGTATATTAAGCATTTTACTGACTGAACTGTCTCCCAGAACTACACCTGCTCTTTGTAAGTGAAAATGTGGGACCACTCTGAAAGCCAGAGGGCTCCAGCTAGTGTCTGCTGTCCCACTGAGTGATTGTTCAGTGACATCCTTAAATTGTCCTTACAAAAGTTGTATTGTTTATCTCATGGCCGCTGATGTCCCTCCTGGATTGGTGTAAATGTCAGCTAAGCCCTGGGCTGAGATTTCCTTCAGTGTCTTTTTGTGCATCTACCTGTTTGTCTGTCTGTCTCTGGGGTGTCGACACCCATGCTCTGGTGAACATTTGACAACTCTGGCCCAGCCTCATGGTGGGGCTCCCCCATCTACTGAGATGCAGCCAACAAGCAATCTTGTAGACTTGTTTTTCTCAGAGTTGTGAAAGAGTTAGTTCTTCCCAGTTCTTCCAGTGTTCTCCACACTCCTTGTAAGGTGGGGATTTAAAAGATGCTTCACCACAGGTGAGTTTCCCATGCTGCCCTGTGCTGTCATCCACTGGGCTGTCAGACAGGAGGATGCACAGACGAATTTTCCCTTTGGGTTCATTTGGAATACAGATGCAGAATCTTGAACAGCAGAAAGACTTAACTTTGAGTTGGAAGAAGTATTACGTCCCCAGAGTGAAGAGACAGGGCTTCCAGCATTGACAACCCGTAATTGTACAAACAATGGGAACCTCTTGATGCCCACCTTGCATGGTGGGCAGGAATAAAGAGAGAGGCACCTGCAAGTTTTTAGATGAAGCCTCTGAGGGGGACAAAAGAACCCAACCAACCAAACAAAAAAACCTCTGCAGGTAAGAATGAAAATTACACAGACATGTGCGACTGATTGAGCCTGGAGTGACAGGCACCTTTCGGAGAGTGACAGTACCTGTTGGAGCTGTGCTGGCGAATGCTGAAAAGATCAGCAGCCAGGACAAGTCAGGAGCTGAGCTGAGGGGCTAAAAGTACATCTGTGAAATGCAAGTTCTCCGCTGAGAAGCCACCAGAGACTTTGGCTGCAGGCAATGGTGTGTGAGGAGCCAATCACCAGCCACAGAGCTTGGCTAGCGAAGTCCTGCCTAGGAACAGAGAATGACAGGACCCCAGAGACACAGGCCACATGGGGTGACTGTCAGGCAACGTGCTCTGAAACCAGAAAGCATCCTGTCCCTGAATATCTACTGAAGTAGGTCAGATTCCAGGGGACGAGGGACCATGTAGGTGAATGATGCGGTGTGACTCTGAATGTCTTCCAAAACATCTGTCTTAGGGTTTCCATTGCTGTGAAGAGACACCATGACCAAGGCAACTCTTATAATGAAACTGGGGCCGGCTTACAGGTTCTGAGGTTCCATCCATTATCATCATGACGGAAGCATGGCAGTATCCAGGCAAGCATGGTGTTGGAGGAACTGAGAGTTCTACATCTTGTTCCGAAAGCCAATAGGAGAAGACTGTCTCCCATGTGGCTAGAAGGAGGGTCTCAAAGCCTAACCATTCCACAGTGACACACTTTCTCCAACAAGGCTATACAAACTACACAGTCATACCTCTTAATAGTGCCACTTCCTGGGTCAAGCATATCCAAACCACCCCAACATCTGATAACTAAGAAACAGTCGCATCAGTGGTTAAATCTCACTAACTTTCCAGAGATCCTGTACTGTCTGCGCATGCGAGACCTGGCTGTGAAGGAGACAGGCATTCACAAACCTTTGGGGAAGAACAGACAAAATGCCAGGCAGCCATAGGTAAATGTACGTGGCGGGACAGATGGGCTTCAGTGCACTGGGTGCTGTCTGCTGTGGAGAGAGCAGCACCCCTAGGAAGGTGATTCTAGAACAATCTTCACATAAGTTGCAGAGAGTCTAACTACCTTTGGGTAGGAAGAAAGGAGACCAAAAGGACGTACGACAGGGTGGGGTAAAAGTAGACAAAGAGGTTTCTGGGAGAGGAGAAAGGCCAGATTCAGTTTCCTGTGGGAACTGAGGTAGGGCTGTGAGAAATAATGCCTTTAGCTTTTAGTTTGGGTAGGAATTGGCATTGAGGAAGGCTATGGTAAAGATGAAGTCTCATGGCAGACATACAGATTAATGAGTGGGCTGGTTTTCATAAACACCTACAGCTGCACAGGAAAACTGGTTTATTTTGACTCGCAGCGCTCAGAGTCTAAGCAAGAGGGAGTGTCCTCGAGACACTTTCTTGTGGCAGAAAGCCCACCCATGCATCTCTTTTGATCTCTCTTCTCACTAAGTTCCCTCGTGTGGTACACTTCCAGAGATCCTGTATGACTTCCTAACTTCAAACATGCCCCAAAGCCCCACTTGTAAACATGGCGTTGGGAATACACTCTAAGGCCTCATGTGTGCCACCATTGAGCTAACAGCCAGCAATCTTAATTTTTCATTCTGTATCAGCATCTCACGAACTCCTCCAGGCCGGCCTTGTATGCTCTATAGCAAGAATAGGCCTTCAACTATCCTCCTGAATGGCTGAACTCACAGGCCTGTGCCACCAGGATCAATGCAGAATCCTGCACACTTGTTCGCTCTATTCTTCTTTGCCTAATACACACACACACACACACACACACACACACACACACACATGGAGGGGGGTGCGGTTAGGGAGGGAGAGAGAGCCAGCAAGCCTGGGTCTGGCATGGGCTTTAGAAATCTTAAAGTTTACCCCAGTAACACACTTCCTCCAGCAAAATCACACCCACTTTCAAGGCCACACGTCTTAATCCTTCTAACCTGGTAACCAAGCATTTATATATATATTAACCCATGGGGTCATTCTTATTCAAACCACCACATTGATACACAGAGGATTTATACTAACAGAAAGAGGTGGGGGGAGGTAGGTTGAAGGAGGGGCATTGGCAAAAAACAAAACATACAGGACTCTGGCCTGCAGGACCCTGCACCTCACACCGAACACATACAACAGACAGGCCTGAATGTCTCATCTACTGGGTCACTGTCACAGGAGTGATACTCTTTATGAAAAGTCTAGTCCGTCCTTTACAGGAAGTAAGCGATATCATAACAGATTGCCATGTAAATACCAGTGCTGTCCTCTGAGAGCAGAACCCAGTCCTCTGTCTACAGAGCCTTGGTCATCAGCCCTGGCCCCTTGCCCTGCTGCCCCTGCCAGATCACACACCAACATTTCCAGCTATGGCCTTCATTCTCTTAACCTTCTCTTGTGCCCACCTCCAGGTACCTTTCTCTCTGCCACAAGCCCCTAGCCATTTTATGCTGCCCCTTTTGATAATATGAAGGTCTGTGTCCTGCTGGCCTTTTTATACATCTGTGTCATAAGGGTAGTGGGGTCTGTCTTTCCTATCCCCCCCCCCTGTGGCCAGCACCCTGTACTCTGCCAGATAAGCTGTCTGCAATTTCACACACTCCTGAGGTGAGTGAAGAGTTAGCCTGGGGGCTGACGTTCCCTCAAATCACTGACGAGGTCAGCTCTGTCTCCCAGTGGGCTCTGAAGATGTTCTCTGCCACAGGCCAGTGACCACACCATTTGGCCCTGGGAGTGCTCGGTGCCTGAACACCATTCAGTGGTATGAAAACAGGCACATGAACTCAACTGCTCACGTGTAACTTTGTTTAGAGATACTAAGAACCAAATCTCACATCTCAATAATGTGTCAGGAAATACCAGCTTTTAAAAAACACAAAGAAACAGACCTCCCCCACACACAAGGGACAAAGACTGGGAGCATATAATGCCTACTGAAGTATGGAAAGATATAGCCTTTTGCACACTCATACTGGCTACGTTTCTACTGGAGCTCTTCCTTGAGCTGGGAGAGGAAGGATCAGAAAGATAAAGGCACTCGGACTCCACCCAGATGTCCTGCATTACTCTGTATGAGTTTCAGTACAGGGCACTTGGTTAACCATATGGCCCAGCTCTGCCAAGGTGAAGGACCCCTGGGAATGTCCCAGCACACACATTGATGAAGTTCCCTGTTGGTAAAATGGCTGGGGAACCGCTGGGTGGGTTCCTCACACCATGCTGTGGGTAGTTGGCTGGTAACTCTCTGGGTTCCTCCAGCTGGAAGTTAGGCCCGGTGGCTCACTAAAGGCCTCTCCATGGCTCCTCACAGCACGGCCCCAAACAGGAGAAAGTCCTTGGGTTTCCAAAAGCAGTTTATTGGTATGATGGATGGTGGATGGATCTGGATTACGCCCCTCCCCCTTAAACCCAGGGCAGACCTGAGTTAAATAGGGAGGGAAAAGGGGGGGGAGGGGCTGGGGAGAAATGCTTACTTGGCTCCACCCTCTGGCCTTCAGGTACCTCATTAGTATGTAAATCTCTCTAGGGCCTAAGGCCTGTTTATCACACCCTCCACCTCGTGTCAGGAGCCTGGGTTCTGGGGGCGTGGCCGAATCCACAACCCAAGAACCAGGATACCCTTCCGACATCCCACTCTCTTTTCTTTCATAAAAGGAGGAGCAACTCTGTGCTAATGAGATGTGGACCGCATGGAGTAGTCTGGAATCCGGGAGCATGGGGAGATATATGCTGTCCCTGACAGGCAATGTCCTGTTGGGTCCCCGGCTATCTCAAACTCATCGCTCTACGGGGGAGATCAAACCATCTCTTTAAGGCCTGACAGTTCCCCATGTGGGTGGGGCAGGACAAGCACAGAGCAAGGTCAGTGTGCTTGCTGCAGGGCTGTGGGGAGACCACATCTTCAGCAAATTCACTGAGGCTATGAGTCTTCCAGTGCAGGCTTCAGAGGAAGCCTTATGAAGTCCCCTCTCTGTCACCACAGGCAGATGGAGGCCTGTGGGTGGAAGCAGCTGCTGGCAGGTTGGACAGAACAGCCTGAATGGCAGCGAGGGGCTCATTGATTCATGGATCTATATCAAGGTGGAGGGAGGTCTTGAGTGGAGTGCACCTGTCCTCACCCTGCCCCTGTCCAGTGATTCTATCAATGGCTTGGATAAAGACCTAACAGGGCCGCTTGTCAAATTTGCAGATCAAAGCTCAGGGGGTGGCTAATGTGGTGGAAGAAATACTCTGGGTAAGAAAACCTCTTGACAAGCCAGAACAATGAACTGCCGAGCTAGACAGGATTCAGCTGAGTTGAAAGCAAGGGCCTCTTCCATCACTCGCAGCTTAAAGAAACCAGCACACCTCAAGAGTACCAGTCACCCAGTCTCTAAGGGCTCTGCTGTCTCTTGACCCAGTCTGGGGTCATTTTACAGGGTGACCCTATCCCTAGGAAGCCAGTTTGATAACAGGGACTAGCCTTGGAAAGGAGAGTGGGCTTCTATCATCTGAGGGATCACAGCCCCAGCCCAATATCTCTCATCTTTCTGTAGATGCTGATTGTGGAGGAATCAGACAGCAGAACAAGCAAGCATGTTTACATGCTGATGCTGGGGAGGGAAAGCCAAGGGAGGAGTTGACAGGCTGCTGACCAGTTGAGAGTTGTTCTCCCATTGGACAGCTGTCCCAAGAAGAAATTCTTCCTTAGCTTTGTCAGACAGCTTTGAGAGCCCCAGGTGAATGTGACAGGAAACTAGCTTTGGACTAAATTTAAGCACAGTTTTGGTTTTTAGGTTTTTTGTTTTGTTTTGTTTCTTTTTCTGACAAGAGCCACTGAGTGTGACCTACACTGTCTCCTGGACTGTACATTTGGATGCTGTCAGTAATGGGCATGGCCCGAGAGCCATCTGTCCAGGACCCCAAGGGATTCCTTAATGGCAGATGGAGCCACAGCAAGCTGCTATTCAAGCCCAGCTCTACAGATGGGAGGGCTAAGGCCTGAGGGGACAGGAAGTGCCTGAGAATAGCTTATGGAACAGCCAAACTTGGCGGGACCCCAGGGTCTGACTCTTTGAGATTAAGGTTTTTTGGTCCACTCTCCTGGAGGCACCAATGAGGCATGCACAAGAGGCACAAAAAGAGAGTGTGCATATGCCGGACTTGGGAAAGAGAAAGGGTGAGACACACCCACTCTCCGAGAGCTCCTGAGCTGGGATCCAAGCAAGCACAGCTAGATCAACTGGTGTTGGAGGATCCTGTTCCCTGGGGAGATATAAACACATATATAGCGCCCCCCAGCGGCATCAGTGGTAAATGTCGTACAACTCCACCAAAGTCCTGCTTTAGGAGATGATTTTATGGGGCTTATTTACAGAGCCTGGGTGAGGAGTTATTTTCAATGGCTGGGAACTCCACAGCAACTCCACCACTATGGCATGGGTGAGGACATTCTCACAGCTGCATAGGGTGGAGTTCACTGTCAGTTAATCTTTCACACTTTACATAAGTACTCCTGGACCCACCGGGCCATGTGAAATTAGGTCAAGACCAACTCCAGCTAGCTGGGAGGTTCAGGAGAAAGCAGCTAGAATGGGAGATTAGGTCAGATGACCCTGTTCACCGATTCCTTCTGTGAGGGAATGCTAACAGTCAACAGAGCAGATCTTGGGATTCTCTTACCAGTGGTCACAGGTGCTCTGATGAGGGCGAAGGCTGTCATGCTTGGAGGGTGGTTCTCTACAATAGGTGGCAACCCAAACACTGTCTCCCTGGGTCTGATGTATACCCTTGGGATGAACAAAGCTCGGGTACCTGGCTATCACATCATTGTTAAGCGAATGGTACATGGGAAATAGGTCAGTGCCTTGCTAGTGAGAATGTCTTTCATAAGACTGTACAGAGAGCAGCAGCTGGCGTCTACCAGGGTTCGTGGCAACCCAGCCTGACAGTCAGAAGCTCAGAACACCCAGAGCTCTTTTGCTAAACTCCACACTTTGATGTGTGATTCCTTCAGTTTATATAACTGGGCAGGATAGCCGTTCCTCAAGAATCAACCTGTGACGTTGTTCACACGCGGCATCCCACCCGAGAGGCAATCGCAATCGTTTGCTGTGTCTGAACTCCTTCACATCCAAAACAAATCAAGTGGAGACAAAGTATTTCTGAACAGAAATTTCCAAGGAATTAAACAACCAAGCCCATGACCTTGAAGAGTCTTCAAGGTCAGTTGACTGATTAGGACCTGATGGTTCTGAAAAGTTGGATGGTACAAATCCAGAGAAACAAATCGCCATGGGCCATCCTCAGTTCCCTTGACAGTCAGTTGTTATCCGTCTCTGGCTCTGACCCTTGTAGCTTTCACATGAAACCCATGGGGGTATATTAAGAGCTTTCATCAGCCTGAGAACTACAGGCATTCTGGGGCAGCATCTTATAGGTATGTTCAACCTTCTATAACCAAATATACTTGTAAAAGTGCATAATTTACTTTTGAAAGAATTAAAGATCATGTTTGTGATTTCATGTTGGACTGTACGTAGGCTATCTTGGGCTACATGTGTCACTGTGGGACTTCAATTGGACAGATCCCATAAGGAAAGATTTTCCCCTTCTCTGTAAAATCCTGCTTGGTGTTTCCATGGATGTGTTTGCCAAAAGTCTTCATCTGTGGCTGTCCTTTTTTTTTTTTTTTTCTGTCATTTTAAAATGTTCATGAAACAGTTTCTGCATCCGACCACATTATTCTGAACATTGCATCTGTGTTCCCAGAGCCCAACCACTCACATATTTGGTTCAAAAACACATTTTATCCTCTTCCCTTTGAGGCAGGAGCTGTGTGGTGCCAACATGATCCTTTGCTATGCTAAAGCAGTGTACTCTGCTGTCCTCTGTCCTAAGCACGGGTTTCCTCAGCTCTCTCTCTCTCTCTCTCTCTCTCTCTCTCTCTCTCTCACACACACACACACACACACACACACACACACACACTGATGAAACTAGTAACAACAGTAGTAACAATTAAAAATGTGGGAACTCACACTTTCCCTTTACACATTCAAGGAAGTAATTGTTGCCACCTCAGTGTGGGTCTCTCCTTCTCTTCACATATTAACACTCTTGCTTTATTTCTTAATGAGGTGGGATCAGCAGGAAAGCCTAGTGTGACTGTGGTGACTGTGGGCTGAAAGGAGAGAAGGGTGCTTGCTCCTATTTAGAGATAGTCCCTAAGGTCCTATCATTCTCTTTAGAAATGGTCCCTAAGGACTTATTCTGTTTTCTGACTTCAGATGCAGTGTGACCAGCAGCCCCAAGCTCCTTTCTGGACTTCCTGGCCGTGATGGACTGCACCTCAAACTGTAAACCCAAATACTTTTTCTCTCTTAAAAACCAAAAACAAACAAATGAACAAACAAACAACATCAACACAAAGACAAAAACCACTGAAGATTTTAAACACACGAGACTACATGTATGCAGGTGTTTCTTTCTCCAGGACACACTTGGCTCCATTAGGAACACCTCAGAGGCTCTGTTTCTCTAAGCTTGGGCACACCTGGCCTAGAGCCCTGACTTCAAAGGGAGCACCAGAGATCTGCAAGACCTAGGAGATCGCCACTGGCAAGGCTCAGGCAGGTGTGTATGGCCACTACTGTAGCCTCTTACACACAATGAAGCTGACTGCAGGAAGAGGATGCCCTGAACACAGACTTAAATGGCTCAGAAGCAGTGTCCACCTTTGTCCCTGTCTGTAGTCAGGCTGAGGTCTCAGGTCAGGTCAGCAAAGGGAGGGCTGCTTGGACTGATGGTCGCTTACAGAGCTCTCCACCCTCTAGGTATGCCCCAGTGGTTGTGGGGAGGAAATACCGGGATGCTCCATACTGCTTCTATCCACAAAGAGAAGAGAAAGAAAACTCATGCTGGCTGCAGGCAGCTACCCTGAAGTAGTGAGCAGGCATGAGAGACACAGACTGAGAAAGCAGATCTATGATGGTCATTCTCCATATTAGGAAGTTTCTGGGCCCGAATACATGGCTGCTCACTGTGGGACCAAGTCTGCATTCTCCCAGATGGGCTCGTACTAGGAATGTGCTTTCTGCCCTGAAAAGCCGCCTGTACAGTGTCCCACACACACATCCGCCCCAAGCCTGAGGCACAATATAAGAGGAAAGGTCCACAGAGCCAGCTGAAATGTTCAACCCTGTCTCTCTCATGGCCCCTCTGTGCCACCACACTGTCCAGCCATAGATCCTATAGACAGAGCCCTGCAGAAGTTTTCATGAGCTGCCTGCCTTTTGGGAGGCCAAGGAAAGGAATCTCTGAGCTGGAGGTTCTACCTGAGTTGGAGCAGCCTGGGCTTGTGTTCTTGCTTAGACATGTATGTTTTCACAGAAAGAATGAGAAAGAAAGAAAGAAAGAAAGAAAGAAAGAAAGAAAGAAAGAAAGAAAGAAAGAAAGATGTCCTCATAACTGGTCAAGTGGTCCTTCTCCACATCACACCAGTAGAACCCAGGCCTTTAAGTGTGTTCCTATGAAAGCACACATGCTTCACGGAGTCAGGCTTGCCCGTGGACAGACTAGTGCCTCTCACTGCCCTGTGTACCTGGTACCAGTAAGAGGACCAAGCTTTGTGAAGATGAGGAGGCTTTCCTCTCTCTCTCTCTCTCTCTCTCTCTCTCTCTCTCTCTCTCTCTGCTCTGGTAGCCTTTTCCTTTGCATCCTGTATCCCAGCTTGAGAACCAGCCTGTGACTTAGCAAAGCCTGAACTGCCTCTGAGAAACAGAAAATGCCACTGGTCACTTTAATTAAGCATGGAAGGGAGGTCTGTGCTCTTGTTCTTAGCTGGACAAGTAGGCTCTGTGTGTTCTTGGTATGCTGAGGGAATGCTGGGTATCTGGCGTCCCCTGATCCTCTCTA
Organism: Rhabdomys pumilio; assembly: GCA_030674055.1. Lineage (NCBI taxonomy): Eukaryota > Metazoa > Chordata > Mammalia > Rodentia > Muridae > Rhabdomys > Rhabdomys pumilio. The sequence goes on from JANHMN010000012.1 coordinate 15,774,486, forward strand.
CTTAGGCTAAGTCCTTCTGTAAGACCAGGCGACATTGGCTCTTGTGTCCCTGATATACTTTGTTCAGACATTCATTCATTCATTACTCAGCCATCACACTGAGGAAGGCCACCATGGTCAGTCCTTTCAGAGGTTGGCTTGCTCAGTGTTTTACCCACATTCAATTTATAGAATGCTCCAGAGAAAGTCCTCCTGCTGTGTCAAAGCTATAGGCTTCGGTGTCCCAGATCCAAGTCCCTGCTCTGCTGTTTGCTAGACACGTGATCCTCGGCAGCAGCTGATTCAGCACACTGAGCCATATCCACATGTCTCTAAAGTGTCTCTCTGTGCTTGTTTTGTCTGGGTCAAGGGCGATGGCATTCAGGTTTGCTACTTGGAGTTCGTCTCTGGGGTGTCACTCAGTGTGTGATGGGCCCTTGTTTCCTTTTGAAATGCTTTTTAAATGTATTGTTGGTGTCCCGGCCATTTGATGCTAGATTACCACAATTTGAATGGTTATTTATTTTGGTGTTCTTAACCATATTTCTGCTGGGCATGGTAGCACAGGCCTTTAATTCTGGTACTGGGGAGACAAAGGCAGGCAGATCTCTGGGCGATGGAAGCCAGGCTGGTCTACATAAGGAATTTGAGGCCAGCCAGGGCTACATAGAGAAATCTTGTGTTTAATTGTCAGCCTGTGAGGGAGCGCTCCAAAGACTATTCAGTTCCTCAGGGTCAAAGGCATTTCTCTGTTCAATCGGACATGAACTTCAGCTGTGCTGGGACGTTCTGCCCTGCTGGTATAGTCAACCTAACCATCTTGTGACTTATTCCATCCCTCCCTCACTCAAAATGTGTGTCTTGTGGCACAGGGTCCCTGGATCCCAGGCTCATCGCTGAATGCTGAATGTGATTTTATTATTCTGACTCTCTGAATACCTAAGCCAGACTATTTCTACATAAAGAACTCCTTTGTCAACTAGTGAGTGACCCTGAGGTGTATTTCACCAAGGGAAGCAAAGCCAATTTTGATTCTTCTTTTTCCCATTCATCATTTAGAGATGAATGATTGCCTTGGTGACTGTGGGTAGGGGGAATTGCTTCATCTCGCTTTAGCTTGTCCTTAGGAAATGACAAATGTCTCTCAATCCATTCTAGTCATCTTGTTTGATGCCCAATTTGTCTCTTGGACCCATGTCTAAACAGTGACTGTGGGTGGCTTCTTCACTCTTTCAATTTTGTGACATCTTTGGCTTGCCTCGCATGCCCTCAACATAGGACATAGGAATTTTTCTCCAAGAGGCCATGGTTAATTTTGGTGAAACTATGTAGAGACCAAAATCTAGGTTCTAGGTCTGCTCAGCTCATGAGTGTGCCAATACTTCTGGGCAACTTTATGAGAGTAAAAGTGGAAATAGAGATTTGTGTTATAAATTTTATTTTATTTATGTATTTTGTACGTGTATGTATACGAATGCAGGTACATGTGGGCCAGAGTGTTCCTGTGAGGATCAGAGGACAGCTTTAGGGGACCACTTCTCCCCTTCTACTTTGGCAAAGCAGAGCCTCGCGTGTATGCCCCACTAGATACTCCAGTCTCGTTGGCCCATGACCTTCCAGGTAACGTTCCTCTCTTCACCTCCCATCTCCCCACTAGAGTGCTAGAGTTACAGATGGATATAGAGACACGGTGTTATAGGTTATACCACATCTTTCTTTTTGCATGGCTCCTGGGGATCAAAATCAAGTTTCCAGATTTATATAGCAAGCCCTTTGCTCACTGAGCCATCTTGCTGACCCAGATATTTTTTTTTTAATCAGAAGCAAAATTGTTAATTTATGCTAAAATATCCCTTTCCGATACTCAACTGCTGTGTTTTTTGGCTTTTGGTTTTCAGTTTCGCTGCCTCTACACTTGTGTTTTGCTTCCTCTATGCTGGAACCCCTGGCTTCAATGATGTAGATGTAATTACAGCATGTTCTGTCACACAAATGTACGTGGACTCACTTCGAAATATCTGCATCACTTACAATCAGGCAGCCTCTGCATACAGTGAGAGTCCTTAGGAGGTGCTCCACTGGGGAGGTGATGCTAGGATATTGAATTTAAAGTCAATTATAAGAATCCTTAGTTCTCTGTGTGTTCAGGCCCCCAACTTCAAATACGGTTTGTTTGGGGTTGTTTTAAATTTTTCATGCTTTTATTTTCTTTTGGATTCGATCTTTAAGAATTATTTAAACTTTATACAGTTTCCAAATCAAATCTGTGAAATAAGACCCGTTTGGAGATCTTCTCCTTCCCCCATCTCCACCCTTGGCTCCCCCAAAGGTGACTATTTAAATTCATTTCTGATTTAGTGTTTCATGTGTTTGTCTCCTTTTTTCCATTTCAACAGGGAAAAGAATTATTTCATAGCACCAACCTGTTCTTTGTTGTTTCTCTCTGACTGGATTATCTATGCCAGGAATATGTACTAATTAGAGGCCGTAGAGACTCTCTGGGTTTCGTTGCACACTGTGAGCCCCTGGTCTATTCCTATGTCCAAAAGAAAGCAGCCATCCCAACTTCAGGTCTTCCATCAGCCCAGCCTTTAATAACAGTGTCTCATTGCAGGGAGACTCTTAGATCTTTGTAGGAGAGCTTCATGGTCTATTCCATTCCATACCCTTCTCTCTGTTTACAGCTGATTCCTAACAAGGCAGAGTGGAGACAAGCATAGAGGGGCACCTCAATATCAGACTAGCCTGGTGATGGAGACAGAGCATCCTTCCCAGATTCCTACAACATGGAAGAGGAAATGTCCCTTGCTTTGACGTAGTCACGTAGGAACAGATCACCATGTTATTGAGAAGGACCCTCAGCTTCTTCTCGGTGGTGTGTCAGAAGCACTCTGGTCCTCATTTTCCTGTATCCTGGTTTCCAAGTCAAGGCATAGCCCTCTCCTCTTCTCAATTCCATTGGCTGCCTCTCAGGGAAGCCCATTTGGGATGTCCTTGACCTGTGTGGATCATGACTATGCAGTGAGACATCCTATCCTTGGTCCGAAGGAGATGCTTGGCTCTGCTCTTGTTTGTGGTCACCAAGAGCAGAAGCCCCAGCCCCTGTTGTCTGTTGAAAATGATCTCTGCCTAGTTCTGTACCCCATTTTTAATTGTGTTATTTGGTTTTAGGTTTCTAAGTTTATGAATTCTTTAAGTGTTTTGGATATCAGTTCTCTGACAGATATAGGGCTGGCAAAGATATTTTCCCATTCTGTGGGCTGCTGTTTTGTCCTATTAATGGTGTCCTTTGCCTTACAGAACCTTTGTTATAGAACCTAGGGCTACCAGCCCAGGGATGGTACTACCAACAATGGACTGGTCCTCCCTCATCAATCACCAATTAAGAAAATGCCCTACAGGCTTGACTGCAGATAGATCTTATGAAAGCATCTTTTTTTTTTCTTTTCTTCCAATTGAGGCTCCCTCCTCTCTGGTGACTTTAGCTTGTGTCAAGTTGACATAAAACTAGCTAGTACAATAGTCATACATTTTATTCATCAGTTATACCTTAGTAAATCTGGAGATCAAGAGGGGACAAGACAGGAATAATGGAACAAACAAAAGAAAATAAAGAAACAGACAACAACATCAACAAATTGCCAGAACAATTTTCAGAAACCCTGAAGAAGTGACTTCACCAGGACACTATGGTCTCTGGGTCAGTTGTTCTGAAATGTTCTGTTCCTAGGGACCTTTTCAAATATCATGTATTATTGAGAACCATAACAGCTAATTCTAACTGCACATGTAAGATGTTTAAGAGACACCTAAGGCATTAGGGAGGCGTCTCTTCAGGCATTTCAATGAGGATGGTTCCTGAGAGAGTCTGCTCAGGGGAGAGGAGACACATCTTGGATGTGAGTAGCACCATGGCATGGGCTGAGGTCCTTGACTGAAAATAGGAAAACTAAACCCCAGCTGAGCACCACAACATCCTCTTTTCTGCTGCCTGATCCAGCAAGATTTGAGCAAGCAGCCTCACTTCCCGCTGTCACCCCCTTTACCCTGCCCCTTTACCCTGACCTTTTACCCTGCCTCCCTCGCCACCGTGGAGGACTGTGTCACTGAAGTTTCCCTTAAATTGCTTGTCAGGTATCCATTCAGAGTGGGACCAACCTCAGGTCACATGGGTTATGTCTGTTGGTGTCATACCATATGGCGGATTAACACTAGAACACATGTAATACACTTGTATATTTATTAACTTAGAGTTGCAACCATCCCGTTACATGTAAACATAACTTATTTTTAATGAAAATTTAATATATTTTTTTTTAGAAAAAGCATACGCTGGATAGAAGCAGTGCATTCTTTCACATTTCTGCTCATCTCCTCCGTGACTGCCTTAATAGGAGACAGATGGGTCTTCAATTCCCTCTTCTGCATCCTAACTGTTGCAATATGTTGTTTTGCTTGAATTGTACAAAAACGGTTTGGTTGTACACAGATCATATGTAGGGTGGAAAATGGAAGAACATTTTAAAATGCTTCCAAATTCTATGGGATCTCGTTTCTTAAAGATTTATTTTATTTTAAAATCACTCATGCTTGCTTGTTTATGTGGGGGTGAGTGCATGTGAGTTCAGTACCCATGGCGGCCAGAAGAGGGCGCTGAATCTTCTGGAACTGCAGGCACAGGCAGTTGTGAGCATCCTGACACAGGCGCTAGGAACCAAATTTGTGTCTTCTACAAAAGTAGCCAGTACATGTTCTCTTCTTAACCACTAAACCATTTCTCCAGCCCAGGGTCTCCAAAATCCTAAAGCTTGCTTTATGTAACCAATTTCTGCTCATACTTATGGCCTGTTTTTTTTGTTGTTGTTGTTTTTGTTTTTGTTTTGTTTTGTTTTGTTTTCTAAAAATGGCTGGTTCATTGTTATATTTTTAGGAAAGTAATCTGACACATTTCTTTAATTGCTATAGTTCTGATTACAGGGCTGCTATGCATCAGATCTAGAATGTTTCCCAGTGGTACTGGGGTGTACACTTAAAAATGTGTGTGTGTGTGTGTGTGTGTGTGTGTGTGTGTGTGTGTGTGTGTTTGTGTGTGTGTGTGTGTGCGCGCGCGCGCGCCATCTGTTTTCCTACCATGGTTTTCCACTGACAGATCTTAGGCTACTTCTGGATCTTGGATGTTTTCACTTTGCCTGTAACTCCTGCCCCACATTTATCTGCTGCAGGATACCACAATGCATGCTTTGCCTTCCTCTGAGCCACTGCTCTCTCTCTCTCTCTGCTCTCACCTGTGTCTGATCTCCCCACGGCTGAGATCTAGACTCTGGCAGCCCAGGGAACTCTCATGTGTGGATAGAGGAGACATCTGTGGTCCCCAAGGAAGCAGAGGGGCTGATCCCAAACTGGCTATGTGGCACAGAGATGAAGCTGGGGTCAGTTGAGGGCTGTGAGGTTAGTCAGTGGCTTCCTGGAGGGTTGTCTCATGGAACTTGGACTTGCTCTTGTAGAGGAACCTGAAGCTGGTACAATCACAAGCCAGGCGTGGAGGGCTGCCAGTGTCCGTGATGGGACTAGGGTTCTCAGTGGCATGTCCAGGCTTCCTGGAGCTGGCACAGTGGAGAAGCCATTGGACATCTCCATCCTGCCTTGACCTCTTTGCATTTGAATCCAATGTAGGCAGCTTCAGTTCCTGCCTTGGGGGTGCAACTCAGACTCAGGTTTCCTCTCTGAACTGCTCTCTGTTGTAGCCATGGCTTGGTCAGGCCTCCACATGGGACAGAGACAGAATGATCAGCAACACAGATGTCAAAGTCACTGAATGTTGGGACCAACGGGAGGTTTGACCTCACAGCTGATGAGTCACCTGATCTGTCAGAATCTTGGGGACAGGGTGACTAGAGAGGGTGGTAGCACCCGTGAACTTTGAGCCCATGACCACACCCACAATGACATACACTGCTTCCTTCTAGAAGTTCAGCTGCTCTGTCCTGAGTGAACAGGCGCTAAGGCTATCCTGGGCTAATGGGTTGCCAGCATTCTGCATCTCAGAATAGAATACCTGGTCTATGGCACTCACCTGTTAGAGCATCCCTGCCATGAAGAATTCTTTCTTTCTTTTTTTTTTTTTAAATCTTTTTCAGATACATGTTAAAATCAATTCTGTGAAATGTTTGTTGCAAGCTGTGGTATTTAATCCCGGAACCATGTCCATGCAGACAGTGCACGCGAGCAAGATGTTTTATTTTGTATTTCCCCCCCACATGTATTTATTGATGCATTCTTTTTGGAAAAAAAAAAAAGAGATCCATTTGGTTGAGGGCCAAATAGCAACTTAGCCGAAGCGGAACGTGCTTTTAGCATCGCCGAGTGTCCAGCGACACAACTTGAACTCAATTAAGCTGCTTCCAGGACACCTCTCCATTTGTGTTCCGTAATGGAAAGTAGAGTAAATGAAAAAGCAATCAGTGTAAATATGTAGAACGGACACACTCATAATCATCGGATCATTGCTGGAAATTAAAAAGCAAGCACGGAGGCCCACCGTTTGCTTGTGATATTGTACAGGGCCTCACAGACTCTGATAGGGCGCTAATTAAAGTTCGGTAGTAATGGGATCGATGGAGTTTGATTACCTTGCTGAATCCAGACGGGCCAAGGCTCTGTCCTGGTGGCAACGGTTAATATTCTCCCAGAGTTCAAAGGTAAAGAGACCAGGGCATTTATTGATAAATGCTCAGAAGCTAAGGAACACATTAATTTCCACGGGCTGGTGTAGGCAAAGTGGAAATGAATGCACGGCCATGGTGGAATTAAATGCATTTTTCATCATCTGTGAACTTGGAAGAGGAAAAGGCTTTCGAGACCGTAATAAGGGAAAGAGGATCTCCATGTCAGGCCTGTCCCTCATGGTGAGCGGCAGCCAAGCATGAAGGCTACTCGGCAGGGCCCTGCTGCCCTGGGGAGATGGGAGCAGGGTGTTCTCAGACACTGGTTACAGGGTTCAGAGTGATGCTTATGCCTTCAGTAAGATGGAGCCAGCACCTGTTTGCCTGGTTACTTTGTGAATTCTACTCTAGATCCTTGGCTCAGTCTCCTAATACAAAAGCTAAAGGATTCAGGAGGCTACCTCACATAGACCTTCTGCCAAAACCACAGGCTCAGCCACCTGTGCCTCAGGAAGGGGACACACCAGTTATCGTCACTGCTACTGTTGTTTCTTTCTCCAGATTGGCCAAAGTTTCAACACACCTGGGTAGAAACCCTCTCCCCATGAACCTTACCTCCTTTCTTTGGCAGAACAGATGTATTCCCACCTCTGCAGCCAGATCAGGCTAGCTCTAGATGTTGGGCTATGTCCCTGTTCCATGTGACAGCCCTAAACCCCTCACCCTCTAGATCCCAGCACCGTGATTAAGTAAGTGGCTCGTAAGAGATTTACTCTTGCAGGCACATTATCAGTTGGAGTCCTGGCAGGGTGACAGTGGTAATTAAAGATAGTTAATGAGGCCTGTGTTTACAGAGAGATGGCAGAGTTGAGGGCAACCAGTGGCATGAAGGCCACTGGGCATGCTAGGGACAATAGAGGGACATTTACCAACTACCAACAGGAACGGAGTTGGTGGGGAGATGAGAAACTTTCTAGAGGCCTGAAGATGAGCTGCAGCTGAAGGACCAGGAGGCTGGCCTGTCCCCTGCTGCTGCTACACAGGGACACAGCCAGTTATAGTGACACCTACAGGCAGGTGGCTGGATGTGCACTCTCAGGCTCCATCCTTCTGCCTGCCTTGGCAATCTTTCCTGTGCCTCCTTGATGGAACCACGTGGAAGGCAGAGAGCAAGGTGGGATTATGATGCATTCGCACAGGTCAGACCTCAGGATGGGAAGAAGGTGGAGGTGGACGTGCATAGAGGGGCAGCAAAAATGACCTAATGGTCTGCCCTGATGTTTCTCTGGTTTCCTGGTTTCAGACTAATTCAAAGATGGCCTCTCTGAGAACCAAGCATTCTGAATGGCAAACGAATGGGTGAGATGGGCAAATTCTCTTAACAAACTTCTCTTAAACAGCATCCGGCTGGCCCAGAGTGATCATGACTGCTCACAGCTCTATGGCATGTGCTCCTCGCTGTTCTGTCATTCATCTTCAGAGGTATGTGTTTGACTTCTGACTGAACCACACACTTCTAGACTTAGTGAGCATGACTCTTCGGTCTACATGGCAGACATGGGGACTTTGTGCTAAGAATATTTGTCCCTTCAATTTTTATCCATTTCCCCTTCATCCATTCTTACCAAAATGCCTGAGGCTGGGTGACTCGTAAACATTTATTTCTCATAATCTGGGAGGGTGAGAAACCCAAGGTCCAGGTATAGATATTGGTTCTGGAGAGGGCTGCTCTCTTCCTCAGCAAGGACACCTTGAAGCTGTATCCTCATGGGGTTGGGAGATGAAGGGCAGTGAAGGCCATGATGCTTGGCTTTAATGTTCAACTCATCACAACCTAGAATCACTGGGAAAGATAGTTGAAACTGAGTAACTTTGCATCAGATGGGCACACGTGTGGGAGAATGTCTTGATTGCTTATGGATGCAGGGAGTGCCCAAAACACTGTGGGTGGTATTATTTCATTTTCTAGTCCCTGAACTAAGATGGAGAAGCTTACTGAGCATGAGCAGCAAGCAAACAGACAGCATGGTACCTTCCTTTCTCTCAGCTCTCGACCATAGACATGACCTGCTGTCTCAAACTCACCTCTGTGATTTCCCTACAAAGATGGACTATTTCTGGATGTGTGAGCCAAATAAACCCTCTCTTTCTCTATGTTGTTTTTAGTGAGAGTATTTTATCTCAGGAGCAGAATGAAATTATAACAAGGGACTAGCTCCCTCCTGCCCTGTGATTATATGCTAACCCCATTAGAGAGGATAGAGCCCTTGTGACTTGGTCACCTCCCACAGGTCTCGCTCTCAGTTCCGCCACAGTGGAGGCTAAATGTGGACATAGGACATTGGGGGGATGTTCAGATTGCTGCAATGTCTGAGAGGACAGCCTGGACCCTGCCCGCAGCATGTGTTGAAAATGTCAATAGTGCTTGTGGTAACTTTGGCTTCTCCAGGGCCACTTTATAATCTCATTTTAATAAGGCCATGATGGGGAAGCTGCTTGGCAAAGCAGAGAGGGCAGGAGCCTGGAGAAGCTGGCAGCTCCAGGGAGGAAGCCTGCTCAGCCATCTGACCCTGAGAAACCATCGGTATGACCTGTGTCTCTGCCTCTTGGCTTCTTGTGACATGGGGTCAGACAAATGCACCACCATGATACTTAGGAGTTAAGTAGCAAGATGAGTCTTCAACAAATACTAGCGTTTTGAGTTCCACAGAGCTCAGCTGTGTAAGCCTGGTATTGAGGAAGAATAGCCAGAAAGTGAGAGAAAAGCAACCCTCAGGGTGGAGACGGGACCACACCCGGCTGGCATCCTCTAATCTCTCTTGGGGACAGGCCTGGGTGAACAGGAAGGAGAGACAGTTTTCTATCCTTCAACTTCCTTGGCTCTGGTGTGGCAACTGAGGATTTTTGCTTCAAGAAGAGAAAGCCCGAGACCATGGCCTTTTCAGTAGACTGGTTCTGTCTCCCAGTCAGCTGTGTCACAACAGGACCAGTGTGAGGTCATTGTCAGAGAGCCATTTCCTTCAGTTCTGGCATTCCTATGTCACCAACATGCTGTGTTCAAGCACTACACAGTACTTGTATAGGTGACCTTATTTGGATGCAGCATCTTTGCAGATGTGTCTAAAATGAGGTCACACTGGATTAGGATCAGTCCTTAGTCTAGTGACTGATATCCTTGGGAGAAGGAGGAAGTAGATGGGGAAGAGGCCACTAGTGGAGGGATGTAGAACCCAGGTTTGTGGATGGAGTTTCAAAGATGGAGAGAACTCTTGGTATTAGAAGCAAGAAGAAGCAGGAGGTTCCCAGGTATCTGGTGGGAGCCTAGTTCTGCTGACACCTTGGATTCAGCCTCCAGAACTGAGACAAAGCGTTCCCATCACTTAAAGCCACATGGACCATAGTGTTTTGTTAGAGTAGCCATAGGAAGCTTGGGCAGCCTGACTGTTTATTGGTAGACTTTTAGTGTGTGTGTGTGTGTGTGTGTGTGTGTGTGTGTGTGTGTGTGTATTTGTGTGTGTATGTGCATGTATGTGTTTGCATGTGTGTACATGAGGGAACACATACACATACTAATACAGTGCCATTTACGTATCTGACTTCAAGTTCTGACACACTTCCCCTGTGTCCCTGTGTGTTTACACCAAGACGATTGTCCCCAGAGAAGAATGACCCTTAGTACCCCAACAGCAAATGCCATCATGGCGGACACTCCTGTTCCTCACTCTTCAACCCCATAGTAAATGGGAGAATAGAAAAGTGTCTTTTCACAGCTAAGATGCAGCAGGGTGGACAGAATGACTCTGGATACCTTTGTGCTATACTTGATCTAACACTGCATGGGAGGACTCCATGCCTCGATCCTCACAGAGATCCTAGGAGTCAGAACACCCTCACTCCATTTCCTGTTTATTATGATGTCATGAAGTTAAATGAGGTCATTTCCATAAGACTATTTCTAATACTGGGGTAGAACGGAGACTGCGCAGACCAGAGTTAGTGCGCTTATAAGCCAGTTGGGGTTTCCACTTTCCCCACTTACTAGTCCCTTCGTTATTCTGGGCTTGTTAAAATGGCAAGCCTTCAACTCTAATTCTTAAAGCCAGAACCCCTCAGCCTATAGTCATTCTCTGCCTAACTCTGCTGTGCAAGCAGGGAGCATGCACGTAGCAAGCAAGCCTTACCAAGGCACCATCTCTGATTTAAAAACTTGACAGTCCTGGAGTGAAATCCCGAACTCCACAAAGTGTCTAGGGGTCAAACATACACATAATGTTCTTGCTCACAAACTTTCAGATAGAGCTCGCTGTCTTACATGCATCTGCTGCTAAACTTGGAGGACGGAGAAAGGGCAGGGCTGTCTGGAACTCCCAGAGGTGCAGAGACCCAAGAATATTCCACTGGTCTTCTGAGGTTTAAACATCATCTGCTTCTCAAATAAGAAAAAATGAGGATGGAAAGAAGGAAGGGAGGGAGGGAGGGAGGGAGGGAGGGAGGGAGGGAGGGAGGAAGGAAGGAAGAGGTAGCTGGCCCTATGGATGAGAGAGAGAGGCCAAGCACCCACAGGCAGTGTAGTAATTGCTGGTTGAGTTAGCTTTAGGTAAGGGTCCAGGTTACTGGCTTTCTCTAGAACATGGGTTCTTGGCCTATGAGTAGCAGCCATCAGAAAACACAAATTTCCAATGGTCTTAGGAACCCCCAACCATATATTTATTTTTGTTGCTGCTTCACAACTGGTATTTTGCCGCTGAGTGCTATCTCCTAAGACCATCAGACACTTGGCCATGACCCACAGGTTGAGAAGAGCTGCTCTGGAAGGTGTGCATGCTTCCAGCTCCTCCCCCTGGCCCCTTGATCATTGTCCAAAGTCAAGCATTCCTTCTGTATCCACATCCTCTTTCCTCATGGAAGGAACTCCTATCCCAGAGTTGTTGGGACGCATCCCCACTCATTCCAGCTCTATCACGGAGAGAAGTGTGGTCACCGGGATGCAGAATGCACCCCTTTGCTCTGTAGACAAGTGTGTATAGTCTGTTCACCCTGATCTTCTCTGGGACAAGCAGGGCCCTAAGACATGTTGATGGTTGAATTTCTAAACAGGCCTCAGTTTGAGAGGAGGTGTGTACCTGCCAGTTTCTAAGGAATCTCTTAGTCTTCCCTGCATGATGCCCTCAGAGGATGCCCAGAGCTGCCTACCTTTGCAAACTCCAGAACAAATCTTTCCTTTATTTGCCTGGCAGGACAGGGGTCCTGGTACAACACAATTCGGGTAATACTCCCTTGCTAGGTTTAAGGACTTTTGGAGTACAGAGTTAGGTCTCAGCCTCCTCTCTAACAGGTCTCTGCTCTGAGTTTGGTGTCCAACCCTTGCTATCACCCTCTAGCCAAGATGCTTTAGGGAACAGAATAGCATATGGCAACCAATCTGACTGGGGACATAGCCAGGCATCCCTGACAACTTGAGGCTGCCAGGGTGGCCTGATTAGCAAGATGGATGGCCCAGCAGTGTCCTATACAGGCCAACTCTGCAGTGGCTTGGGCTGTGTTTAGCTCTGTACTGGCTGCATCTGCCTACTCCTGCCTCATGGGCCCTGAAGGCCCAAGGCCACTGTCAGCCTTATTAGGACAGCACAGTGGCTGGCAAAGACAGCCAGCTCACATTGGCCTCCTTCGGCAGTAAAGTGTGAGGAATTGTTTCATTTGCTGAGCCTGCCTGAGGCATCTCCCAGCTGATGGCTACACAAGAGGTTCTGTCTCAGCCACAGGGCAGAGATGTCTCATGGATGTGGACAAGAACTGGAGCTCAGAGGCAGCAGGCGCAGAATTCCGGATTTCTAGAGCTAAATTCCAGGTCTGGTGGCATCATGTCTTCCCAACAGTATGTCATTTGGGCCATGGCTTTTCTATTTCTGAAATGGGAACTCTGAACCACTACCTGGATGGCACACAGGTCAGCTGAGTAGAGCACTTGGAGGATGGAGAAATAATGCTCTGGAATGTTGGCATATGGATGTGTAGACATGAATGTGCGGCCCTTCATAGGCTTTGCTCAAGGCTTGGTCTCACGGGTCGCCTTAATGTGACTGGCCACTCCAGTCTGAGACCCAAGCTCCAGAGGCCTGCCCAGCAGCAATTTTAAAGGCGAGTTGGTCCTGAGCTGAGATAACGGGACACTGGGTAGGCAGAGGGTGTGTACTGTGTGCAGAGGCTGTGAAGGCAAGGAAAGGAGCAAGGGTATCAGGCTTTTACTTGTGTGAGCATGCACGTATTCATACACACAGAGATACACAGAAATACACATACAGTATGCACAGACACTTAGAGACACATACAGATACATACTAAACATACAGTCACACACCATACACTACACATACATATGTACATATCACACACACACACACACACACACACACACACACACTATGTGTGTAAGTTTGTGTATGGACACAAATTCTGTGAGGCTTACTGCAATAGTCAGCTAAGCCTCAGGAAGCCCAAACAAACATTGCTTCCTATTCTATCTGAGGCTGAATGTTGTTGGAACAGGCAAGCTGGGTAGTGCAGAGCTCTCCCCAATGTGGACAGTACCACCTGGTCTATCCAGGGCTCCAGCCAGAACAAAGGGTGATGGATGGTTGAATTCATTCTCCCTTCTGCCCTGCATGCCTGTAGAACATGGAGTGTGGCTTCTTGACTTAGACTGGGGTTTATGTCATCAAGTTCCCTTGATTTCAACCTTTGCACAGGAACTGATGCTACCAGCAACATTCTCGGCATCCAACCTACAGGTAGCAGATGGGGAATGACTCAGCCTCCAGCCTACTGTGAGCCAATTTCTTATAACAATTACATCTGTCAGTATGTTTCCTTCACTGTATCTATACAAATACATATCAAACATTACACATACATAGACAGAGCCCTCCTCCCAAAAAGATGTGATATACACATAACTCATATATATATATATATATATATATATATATATATATATGTATGTATATATCACGTAATACATACATACAATATATACATACCACAATCATGCTGCACTCACCCCACATGCATATGCCACTCCTTCACATGCACATCACACACACACACACTATATACACTAACCACACACATACACACATACCACACACACACACACACACACACACATCTATCTGCTGCTTCTGCCATGACTATTGCAGCATCACGTTAGCTCACATTTATTCTTTGATATTCAGCAAGAGCTGTGCTCTACATGAGATCTGATTTCTAAAACCCCACTTCCATGTGTATCCCGGCCCTATGGATCCACTTAAAGCAAAATCTCAGGATTGAGTTTAGCTGTGAGGTGTGGAGTTCCTTCCCATGGCATTCACAGCTTACCTCACCTTACACACCACTGCCGTGATATTCAATCCCATCATGCACCAACCCTGAAGTAATGGAGCCCAGAGACCATGAACTGACGGAGACTGTGACCCCAAATAAGTCTCCTCTCCCACAAGTTTCTCTGTTGGAGATTCTGTCACTGTATAGAGAGAACTAACAGAAAGGCTTGCACCACTGTTGCTCAGCTGTAGAGCATGTCATGGGCTAAAGAAAATTCATCTGCCAAATTCCTGACCCCCAGAAACCCAGCATGTGACCTGTGGAAGAACAATGGCAAGGAAATCTGTACACGTTAGGTTCTGATGCAACCATCATGAATGTAACTATGTGATACATGAGGGGCTGGAGCCATTTCTCAAGCATTTTTGATCCATGGTTGAAGGTGCCAGAGGGAATCTTGAAGATCCAGAACTGTAAAGGGCTGGCCTAATGCTGCTTGCATTCTAATGCTAATTTGGGGCCCCCAAGACTGGTTACCCCAAAGATGAAGAGAGCCCACATCCAAGACACTGAGTGACCCTGCCCCCAGTTGATTGTGAATGGAAAATAAAGATGCCAACAGACAATAGCAAGGCAGAAGAGACATAGGTGGGATTGAGGTTTCATGGGCTTGGAGAGAGAGGACCAAAAGGATGGAAGAAGGAGGAAGAAACTGTCATGGAAGAAGAAGAAGAGTAAGAGAATAAAAGGAGGAGGAGGAAGAGGAGGAGGAGGAGGAAGAGGAAGAGGAGGAGGAGATGGTGGTACAAGACAGAGAAGGAGAGCCACCATGGGCTAAGGGCCAAGGGAACATGGCCCAGAGGGCTGCCCAACTGGAGTTAAGAGCAGCCCAGAAGAAGCATAGTAAATACTCAGGGTTATCGATGGGAAAACAGATCCTAACAGTATGGAGGTTAGTCAACTGCCCAGCTATTGTGCTGCCTAAGGCTACTTAAAAATATAAAGGCTGTGTGTGTCTTTCATTCAGGAACATAAGTAGTCTAAGGTAGAAAAGAAGCCCTGGGCCGGGATTTTTAATAGTTTTTACTGCACAGAAACACCTGAATGTCCCTGTAGACACCTCAAGGTGTGAGCTCCCTGGGCTAGGTGAACTTGAAATGTAGAGGAAGTGAAGATGAGAAGGAGTGAGAACGGGCAGAATCTGGATCCCACAGGCAATGGATATTCATCTGATATGAATCTAATATGATATTAGCTGGACCAGCCTGGAAAGGGCCTGTCCTGAAGCTGGCAGGAGGAGTGTGGCAGGAGTGTTTCTGAATCTCTGAGAAAGTATCTAATTGCTTGAGGCCACACACTTATTGTGGTGGTTTAAATGAAAGTGTCCTCCACCCCACAGACCCATAGGAAGTGGCACAATTAGGAGGTGTGGCCTTGCTAGAGGAAGTGTGCCACTGGGGGGAGGGGTGGTTTCAAGCCAAGCTAAGTGTCACTCTCTCTTTTTTGCTGCCTTCCAATTGGAATGTAGAAGTCTCAGCTACCTTTTCAGCACCATGTCTGCCTGTGTGCCATCATGCTTCCTGTGGTGATGATGGGCTAAACCTCTGAACCTGTAAGCCAGCCCCAATTAAATGCCTTCCTCCGTAAGAGTTGCCATGGTTATGGTGTCTCTTCACAGCCATAGGAACCCCAACTAAGACACACTCATGATGAGTGGCAATAGGAATCTCCTATAGACAGCAAAAGCGGAAGTAAGGACTTGTGGATGAGCTTTTCATGGCGGAATGGAGAGGCTAAGTCAACCTTGGCTTTGGTGGGGGTAACAGAAAAGAATAATATAAGATAGTTTTGGGGGTTCCATTAGGCATGGACCAGAAGGCAAGATGGCCCTTGACACTTATATACAAGAACCAGAAAACCATCTCCTGGTGGTCTGGGGACATAGGTTCCTGTTGACACCACACCAGCCCATACTGATTGAAGACCTGTGGGTTCAATTAAAATCTCATGTTCATTGTTTTAAGTCAAGTCAACAATGAATCTTAAGTTCATTGTTTTAAGGCCACACACAATAAGTGTGTGGCCTCAAGCAATTAGATACTTTCTCAGAGACTCAGAAACACTTGAAACAAGTTACAAGTCTTTTGTGTAGAGTAGCACCACATGTGGTGAGAACCTCCCCACCTAGCGTGTACAACTGACAGACAAAAAGCTCACCCATCTGCAGAAAAGTCCCTTCCAACCCTCTGATCTCCTGGGGTCTTGGGCAGCCACTCATCTCACACGTATTTCTGAGGTCAATTCTTAAGACAGTTTCGTGCTCTGGAGTCCCTGGTACGACCCTCCTTTCTCCTAGACCCCCCCTGCATAACTCATCAAATGCTTTCTTGGATGATGTCAAGAGCCCCTGCCTAGTGACAACACAAGGTCATAGCAGACTGTCCTAGCAAGGCACTGGTGAGGGCAATTTCCCTCCACTCCTAGTCAGCATGGGGCTGTCCTCCATCGAAAGGAATATTTTTGCTCTACTATAAGATCTCTACAGTGCACAGAAATGATCACCCTTTCAATAAGCTGGAGGTGTCGGCTTCTGTTCCAGGTGATTAATCAGACTTTATTTGCCTTGTGGTTGGAGTTTATGCAGGCTGGGAAGCTGCTTCATATTTTATAGCCCATCTGCTGCATTCCAACAGTGGTCCAATCGAGCTGACGGCTAATGAGGGAGGTGAGGGATCCGTCTGAGAGCCTGTGGACATCCTCACACTTGACTCCTGGGGAGAGTCCTGTGTGGAGACTGTCACTTACTTAGGCCTTGATGATAATCCTTCCAGAAGCACTCCAAGGAGCTGAGTGAGCTTTCCAGCAGGTATTCTGCTCAGGCACATGGGCCAGCAGCCAGACTCCCGTGAACAGCTAAGTCATTTCTAGTAGATTCTACAATGAAGTAGGATTTTCAAGGTCCTTTCTTCTGTGAATGATAGTGGTAGATACAATGTCAGCCCTACTCTGTGTGCCTCCTTCTCTCCTGGCAAGAGTCCTAAAGAAATAAATGCCTGGCACTTGTTGGCATGTGTCTGGTAGTGCTTATTTATGGCCATGATAGGTAGATTAAGAGTAACCTGGTGGATGAAATGCTTAATCGCAACGGGAAGTTATCGGGTTAATTACTGGTGCTTACAAGCAAGCTCAGGCAAGCCCACACAGCCTGCAGAAATAGACCAACTTCTAACCTGTGCTCGGAGCTTGTGAAGGCTTCTAAAGAGAAGAAAGCAGACATGACTCTAAGGTTCTCACTTCCAGGATGCTGAGGATTTGAACCAGTAGAATAAATGTAAATGAACAGAGCCTTGGGAAGACAAAGACTGGATCTCTGGTGGGAGAACAGTTAAAGGTGTTGCTAAGACTGGAATTGGTGCTCAGGTCCTCAGCAAGGAGAGGAAGTGAGACTGCATGGGAGACTGGACAGGCAGGGCAGCTCGAGGTTTGTTACTGTGACTGCTGTGACAGGGCAATGTGAGCTGGGCACTAACACACACGCATGCCTTCCTACTGTTTAGAGGTCAGAAGTCTGAAATCTGACTCACGGAACAGAAATCAAAGTGTTGGCATGGCTCACCCCTTCCTGGAGAAGCTGAATAACACCCTTGCTTTATCCAGTGTCTAGATCTAAAGTCCTTGGTAAGTGGCCTTGTCCGCCACTATCAATCCAGCACCTCACCATCTTTCTCAGCCTCACGCTGCCTTCTATGCCTTACTTAACCCCCCATCTTTCCTCCTGGAAAGGCCATGATGATTTCAGGATGCCCCATGATAATTCAGAACCTCCACCTTAGATTCTCACCTCATACCTATCTGTAGGCTTTCACAACGCACAAAGCAGTGTGTCCACTGGGACGAGGACCAGATATCAACCTCTTCGCTGATGATTTGTCAGCTCAGCACAGGATTGGGGGGACCTTGAGATCATGCAGCCTCATTCCTGCTGAATCGAGGTCTCCCTGGAGCTTGAGGAGTAGAGCCTTGTCAAAGATCTAACTATGCCAAGCCTGAGTCACAGACTATGGCTGCTACCCATCACTTAGGGTTGTCCATTGGGAGTGCTTCATCCCGGAACCCTGAGTGTTCCCAGAATGCGTCCTGAGGAAGTGAGGGCAACCCCGGTCCAGGCCATTAAACGTGGAAGGCTAGCTAGTTTAGATAACCAACTGAGGTTGTCCCCAAACACACTTATGGTAGCCTTTGAGTTACACTAGACAAGGCTACGTTCTGAACAGGGTTGATTCAACCAAGAGGAGAGGGGGTGCATTTTCTAGAAGTACCATGACTGTGGACATTTCTTCTCATAGTAGTAAACGCATGGATGCCATTCTCCCTGGATAACTGGTCAACCAGGTAAGCCACACATTCATCCTCAGTGCTCTGTTCCTCCCGTGCCCCTGGCTACTCACTGCCTGCCAAAATGATTTCCCAGGTCTACAGATACTGGACCTGTCTACCTTGGAAAAGACAGAAGCACTCTGCTCTGAGCCCCAGTGAGCCTGCTCAGATGCCTGCTCTAGTAATCTAAGCTATAGAGCCCAGAATGCTGATGAAATACAGTGGCTTCCTACACCTGAATCCCTGAACCACCTCCCACTGGATTCCCTCCCTAATACCTTCTCTGCTAGGGACCTCTTTCCAAAGCTCAAGGAGGTCCTGTTGACTTCTGTGAGAGAGCACTTGCAGTTTCTAATCAATTCAGAGTGGAGCCATTTTTGAAGGAGAGCCAACCTCACATGAAGACATTCAGAGACCCACCGTGTTCCTTCATCAACTACAGTGTTATGCCAGTTAAGTTCAGGTGGAGATGGATGGGGTAGGTGGTGGGCACCCCGGGGTAGTTGGAGTGCAAAGTAGTTAGAGCGTGTCCTTTGTGTGACAGCAAGGGAGGAATTTTCTTACTGGTATGCTATTGACTCTTGCTGAGACCTCAGAGAAAATTAATTAACCTATCGCTCCTCTCTCTTCTGTTTGGCAGCAGAGATGGGGTGCTCTAATTCTGCAGATACCTTCTATTCAGAAATCTCATAATCTTGGTGACCCTGCAACTTTTAAAGTCACTGTGACACTGAGAACTCTAGGAGACAAATCAGAAGCCCCAAGAGGTCCCCAGCTAAAGACTCTCCAGCAGAGTCATCCATATTCCTAGAAGTGGGAGTTTGAGACTTAGATCTTCCCTCTCATGTCACCCTTAGCCATTGGGCTAGCTCAAGGACTCTCTCAGTCTGTGACTCCGGACACAAGCCATCTGGTGCTGTCTTTCCCACCTAGCCTTTGCCTTTTTAGACTGTACAGCTTTTCTGGAGCCCCCACTGAAGCACTACAGCATCTTACAAGCCAAGAGCAAGAACTCAGAGTCTGATCAGAAATGGTCCATCTTAATGAGACTAAAAGCAGTACCTGCCTGGAAGGAGTGGGGTCAGATGCTGTGGCTAACAGAGCTTTTCTGCAGCCTGTGTTTTACTTCTGTATACTGCTCACAATGGCAAGTTAAGTTGCTTGCAGCTTTTTATAGACCCATATGGTTTGTCAACACTGGGCATTATTTATTCCACCATAATCAAACCTTCTCAGCTGCCCTTGGTGGGTTTGACAGGTGTATCTGCTTTCATGACTCTGGTCTAGAAATTCCATCAGACCCACCATTTCCCATGTGACAATAGATGTCAGTCTTCTTCTTGAAGGCCCTCAAGTTTTAAATCTTGATATATCGATAATACCCACATGAAATGTCACATCTTATTCCATGAACTAAGATTCCTCCTGTGGTCAAGACACTGATTGCCATACTAGCTAGGCATCCTAAGAGTGTTGTGTCTATCTGACATCCATGGCTCACCACTCCCAATGGCGTCAGATGCTCTGATCTCACTTTTTTCCTACTGTGCCTGATTCACACCATGACAACATCTAAGGGACCAGCTCTAGGTCGCGAATGCAGGAAGTGCCAAGCCCCACCAAGAAGCTGACTTTCACAGGCCTGAAAAAAAGAAAAGATCCACCTGCTATGACACCTGCTAGGCCCTCGGTTCTCATCCTCCTGATTCAAAGAGAGAACAAGCTGGAAGTATCACTCATTCTATTGTCTGTCAGTCTTTGAGCTTCAAGGAGCTCCCTGGCTGAGTGTAATGGCTTGCTTCAGAGGTCCTGGATGCAAGCCTTAAACCCTAGCCATGGTGCATGTATGTCTTTGTATTCATTTATTCTTCCATAATGATATTCCTTGCTGTCTCTCCAGACTCTATGTAGCACTTAGCCATCACTCCTGCATGTATGCTCGAGATTCTGACAGTGCCTACGAGCCAGTCAAGAAGCCCAGCTTGTTCCTCCCAGGCAGAATGGGCTGACTCCTAGGCCACAGGCAATGAAATAGTGGCAAGCATAGCTGAGGGGACACAAGGACCAGCTACAAGGAGTTCACAGAATGTGACACAGGCCTCATTGCTGAGTTTAGAGGAAATGAGGGTCATCGAAATCCATCATAGTGGATGTGAGACTCCCCTCTGAGTCATTAGCTTCAGTCAATGGCATTGTAGTCTCCAGCCACTAGAAGCCCAGGAGAGGTCTTCTTCTGCTAACCCTGATGATTCAGGCATTTTTTATGGGGTTTAAGATTCTTGGATCCCTCCATTAACATCCTAATTCTAGGCCCCATGGTCACAGACTTTGCTCTCAAGGGCTTAACCTGATGACCCCAAGCCCACTGAGTCTGGGACGTCACCAGTGTAACTTTCTATTCCTGTCAGAAGATTCTGGTCTCATTTTTCAGCCTAGTCTGCTCTGTGTTTGTTGGAGCTAAGAGCTCCCGCCCTGCAGTAGGACTGGGTATACAACTCTCTTGAGTGCTCTGGGTTGGCTTTTGTAAGAACATCCTTTTTATTCCCTGCATCCAAAGTGTTAGCCAAGTCTAGAGCTACCCCTGTGCCGTGGAGTAAGTAATTCTTTATGCTTCTGGGATGACAAGTATCATCAGCCTCTCTGTACCTCACCCAGCCAAGGCCCGAGAGCAGCCACGGTCTAAAACCCAATGATGCCTGCTTCAACACTTTCTTCTTTGTTAAAAAAAAATTAAACAATTTATGTTTTTCAGAATCTCATCCCTCAGTACTATATTTACATCTCCCCGCTTCCAACCCCTCTTATACCTAGCCCTTACTCGATCTCAAATTCACAACCTCTAACTAAGCTCTAAATGTTTATCTTTATACCCACAGATAAGTGCAGGTCATCAAAGAAGCTTCCTTTCAACAGCAGATGGGAATTATTACAGAAGGCCATATTCCTGGTCAAAACACAAAGAGCAAGCATTCATGGAGTGTTCAGTCCTAATAGATACAACTAAAACACAGCCCCTACACTTAAGCCTGAGGGAACACGGCAGAAGAGGTGGACAGAAAGATTGTAAGAGCCCGAAGACCAGGCTGCCTGCTGCAATTATGTCTTCCAGACAATGATAATTATGCCTGCTGCAAGGTAATGTCTTCTATAAACAACTGGAAAACTGCCCCCGGCGAAATCTCAACAATATGGTCACCCAAGCAAGACCTACACAATAATAGCATCAGTTGAACCCACTTTGGTACAAAATATTTCAGCCCAGATTCCGCAAATGAGATGGAGCCAACCATGACTGCTGAGTCAGGTATTCCCAAATGACAAGAGTGGGGACTGTTATGAAAGCAGGTGTGAGAATCACCCAACATGAACGGTTAGTACCAGACACAGGTGTCTGCCATGTCATGGCCTGGCTGAGACCAGCTAGTCTTAACTGCGTTGAATGGGTGCCTCAGCTTCAGGATAAACGTCTGACTCATTAGTCTCTTTCTTCTGCTCCCACAAACAGGCCATGGTGTATATAGACATCTCATGCATGTGACAAGGGATGAAAGCATGGTGAGATCTAAAGAAATAGCTCTCAAGACTGGCTCAGAACAGGCAGAAAATGAAGTGTCACAGAGGACATGTGTGCCATGTCACCATTTTCACCAATAGGATTTCTCTTCCCCTTTTTGTTGTGTGTGCGTTGGGCAGTGAGGGGAGATTAAAACAATGGCAGTACCTGAAGCAGAGGGCACCAATAAGAGTTCCATCCCTAGGGGAGCTGCAGGGTGATAAAGAGCTTGGAGTGTCAGCACACACATGGAGAGACTGGCAATCAACACAGGTCACTTGGAAGATGACATTCCAAATCCTGTGCCCATAGCCGTTGGGGATGGGACAAAGGGAATCAACAGCTGGCATCCTGCTGACTCTACCCAGCATGGTCTATCAGTACTCTTTTCCAGATTGTTCCCTTAATTCTCAATAACCCACAGGGGAGGTTTGCCATCATTCCATAAGACTGTTCCAACAAAACATCCAAGTTAGAAGAGTTTAGATTTCAGCCCAACAGTTCTCCAAGGAAGCTGCCTCCTCTAAGGGCAGAGATCCTCCAGCTGACTGCCACCATTGTTGCCTGCATCCTTCCACTTCACAGCCATCCTCTCTCAAAGGAGCCTAGTATGGGCATGGGCTCCAGGTCGCCAGCTTCATGGGAGTCAGGTTACCATCCAGCCCTGCTGTGGAACTCCACAACCTTCCTTTCCTCAGTTCTAATCTGGACATGATACAGAGGGTTTCTCAGCTTTCCCCACTCCATCTCTGAGCCTTTGTTTCTGAAAATCCTGTACCTGGGAGAGATTTCTTTTACACCTCCCTAAGCTCCCTCCGAGCCCAGGTAACTGCAAGCTCTTCGTCTGTATATGGACTCTCCTTGCTGATCTCATTGGAGGTGGCTCACTGTGATGGAAACCTCATGTCCAGGTCTCACTGTGGCCTGCTGATACACACATTCTAAAAGTATTGGTCATTGGTAAGGAACCCTGCTTGCAGTGACTCTCTGGTTTCTTGGCTGAGCTTCTGACCTTTTAATTTACCCCTGTGTATACCCCTAGAGACTTTGTGTGGATGTGGGGGAAAGCAGCCACTGCCTCTTGAGTAAAGTCTCCACATGGGCCCAGTGTCCCCCACCGCATATACATCATCCACGCTGCTCATTTTCTGTGCCATGCTTGCTGTATGCAACCATCTCCATGGTTCCATCAGCCTGATTCCAAGATGACTTCATTGCATAGTCTACAAGTATCTATACTCTAGGAGAGAGAGTGAGCTTTCCTTTCCATGCAGGTCAGGCACATATCTCTGTCCTTGGCATTCACAGGGCACAGATTTTTGTTAGTGTGATGGACTCTATTAATTCTTATGGAGAACCTCATCAGAAACACTGACAGGAAAGTAGAGGCTACACTCTGTGTATCTGCAGGCTCCCAGGACCATGATGATGGGGTGACCATGGTGAACATGGTGCACTCTCCTACAGGCAGTGCCTCAGATGGGATGAGCTGTTATTTTACTAAAATCTATCTAGAGTTCTAATCTGGACATGACATAGAGGGTGTAAGCAAAGAATATATGACCTCATCAGCCTCCATGTCCTCCGTAACAACCTGGGGACATTATTATGTACTGCCCCAGAATAGGGGAGTAAGTGTCATGACATGGTGGTGTTGGATACAAGGCTTAGCATCATGAGGCTGCTAGAAGAGACTTAGGTGGCAGACATCCCAAGTACCCTGATATCAGAGTACCCATAACAGTAGGTGCCACCCTTCCTCGCCTGCACTGGTGTCACCACCCTGCAGGAGGAGAATGGGAGCTGTGGGCTGTGGTTAGTTCTGTCTTCTCTACTCTTCATCATGCGTCGCAAGTACTGGGTTAGATACATGAAAAACAACTTTCTTTTTTTTAATTATTATTGGATATTTTACTTACATTTCAGATGCCATCCCCTTTCCCCATTCCCCCTCCCTAAAATACCCCTATCCCATGCCCCCCTTTCCTTTTTGCTTTTATACAATTTTTTTAACTGTTAATCAAAGGCTTTATAAGTTTGGTAACACTCAATCAGAAGTGTAACCCAATACCCAACCTGGATATATAATCTATCTTTGACTGGTGGAGACTCATGAACATCTGTCTTCATTCCCCCCTCTCTTTCTCACTCTTCCTCTCTCTCATCACCTAGCTTCTCCTCTCCTTCTTCTTCTCCTCTCCTTATTCCTTCTCTTCCTCTCGGTACTTCTTCCCCCTTAGCTACTCCTACACATCACCCTTCCTGTTTTAAAAACAAAACCTTTCTCTCATAATACAATAAGAGCATAATTATGCCTATTTGTACCAGTGAGGTACAAGATAGTCCTAATACCCAGTCCATCATTTTGTTGAATAACCAGAACCTCTGTCATCTATCCTAACTAAAACACTTAGTTTTGAACCTGGCTTCCCCCCCTCCTTGGCTTTAGAATGAATGTCAGCTATAAAACCATCCACTCTGATCTTTTCTCTCAAAGTAAATAGTCAGAATTGGCTATGAGACTATAGGTTTTCAACCCCATCAGAAATCCTGGAGTTTATTGTTAGGGTGTTCTCTATGTTTTATTTAGAAATAGCTGGGAGGAGTTAACAGACAACAGTCCAGGTTACCTTACATAGATTGTTGGTTTTCAAACGTCAGAAATCCATAGAACTGACGTTACAAACATTTCTATATTAATGTTCATTTTGATTAGAGACCTGTCTGCTCCTGACAGCTTCCTGTCTTGGATTCTAAGAAGAAATTGAGCATCTTTGGAGTTACTCCAGTGGTGGGGAGACAGCCACTAGGCAAGAATTGCCTCTTTCCATCGACAGACAAATTACTGTCCAGAAAAGGACACACTTGCAGATTAGTCGACTGATTATATCTGCCTAGACAGAGTAATCAGCCCTTAATAATTCTGCACCACTAATGTCTATCAGATGATTCTGGTCCAGAAGGCTAAAGATTTGATGCTCCAACGTTTGGTAGTATAGGGGCTGTCCAGGTGTTAAGTGGTCTCTATAAATTGGCTAAGTTTTAGAAGCTATGCTTAATGCTTCCCATAATTTCAGAAAAACAGCTTTCTAAAGCAAACTTTGAAGATAACTCTTCAATTTAACTGGAGCACTCATGGGTATATCCACAGTCCCCAGAAGAGAGTCAAGACCCATCTTTCTGACAGGAAGTCATCCTTGGGATATAGGCAATGCTTGATTTGAAAGGAGCTGTGACTCAGGTTGGCCCCATAATTGGATGGTCTCTTTCCAGGACAGCACAGTCTTTCTCATGACACCACAGGCAGACCTCACATCCCTTCCTAGTAAGAAAAGAAATAGGGTAACTCAGGCTCTGGCTGCTTTCCCATGAGATTCTCATGCCAGGAAGTCATGGGCATTCAGGCCTGACACAGGGACTAGTTTCCACTGGCAATATGGCAGCTACTTCTGGCTCCAAACACCATACACAGAGTAGGTGGCTTTACACACACACACACACACACACACACACACACACACACACAAACACAATGCAACAAGAAACAAGGATAGCACTCACGTGTTTTTTGCTTGCTGTCCTATGGCAAGGCTCACAGCAAAGAGCAATAAGCTTATGCAAACAAGATGGATATGGGGTGTGGCTGAAGCTGGCAGGATGCAGAGAATTGCTATGTGCAGTGTTCCAACAGTCTCCCTCCCCATTTTTTTTCAGAGTAATTAGAAGCTGAGCTATCCATAATGACAAGAGACATATCCAGAGGCTCCTGAGCTGGGGAATAATGTGTGGAGGTGAGTGTTTGGGCTGAGTGTGTAAGCATCTTTGTGCAATCGTTGTATTGCTATAAGGGTTTGTGATCAGTGTGAGCACTGGTACTGGGCAAGGGCTAACCAGGCAACCTGCTTGTTCTCCTGGAGTTGAGCATGGCCTTCTACTTCACACTTCACCCTCGGAGGCTTTTCCACCTCCTCCGTAAATACCATGGAAGAGACTTTCCTTGTCTGAAATTACCCTGTGCTCTTTCAGAATATCGAGCTGGAGTTTCCCAAACAGTTATAGTGTCTTTTTTCCACAATTCTTCTTGTTCCTGGTTCCTCCTACTGTCCTGTTTAATACTAAATGTTTTTAGCTGCTTTGATACCCGCTCCCCCATGTATTGGGTATGTTCTTCTGTGATGACTGAGTGCTTCCATTTAAGGTCACACAGATTAAAATCTCAGTGGCTCTGACCCTTGGGGCTTTCCGTCCATTCTTTGTATCTAAACAGTCAGCTCGCACTTGCCTACGTTTGGTCTCTCAACCGCCCATTTACAGCTCATTTGAAAATATCGATTAAGGAATTCCTCTCTGACAAGCCTGTGTTGGATCACATGGACCACAGAAAAACTTCTACTCATCTTGGGGACAGTTTGAGTCAACAGGAGGTGAGCTCCAGTTGGTGCAAGGGACTTGATTTCAGAAGGAGAACCAGTCACGAGTGGTGGATAGAGTACTTGACTGGATTGACTGGAGGCCAAGTCCTGCCTTTGCTTCCTGAGTCATTCATGCTTGAGGGTGGAAAGTAGAAATCTGGGTGTCTGATCAGTTTCCTTAACTGTGAGCCAGTTGTTGTGATCTCAGTGGGCAGGCTGGGTTGAATGAGCAGCTAGCACCCTTGAGAACTTTTGGTGGTTAGGAAGGTGACAAGGGAGATTAATAGCCTGCATATGTCACACTCTCATTTCAGAGGCCACAGGAGAAGAGGGAGAGTTGACCAAAAGTCAAAGTGCCTGTCATTTCATGGCAGGGGAAAGAAAAACCTTGACTAGATAGGAAGACCCTTTAGCAGGTCCTCCCTAGATAAGAGGCATGGGAGACAAAGACACAGATGGGCACCTCAAGGAAGTGTGGTGCCTGCTGGGTGGGCTGGCACCAGGAAGAGAACAGCAAGCACTGTGAGGTCTGCACATACGGATCAGTTGGGTTCACATGCACATTGTGGGTGGAAGGTATTCTGGGGCGGAGTCCATGTGCTCTAGGAGCCTTGGTGGATGGGAGCAGATTAAACAGGGTGAGGGGGAAGAAGGACAATCAGAGTGGAGGGAACTCTCCAAGTGGAAGCCAGGCACTGTGGAGAAGGCATGAAAAGGGACGTCCAGGGGCTGCGGCAGAGAAGATGGGGAAACTACCAAGATTTAATACTGGACTTTGTCATGTGGGTGATTCAAGTCTAGGAATGGCTGCTGACCACAAAAGCAGCCTAGGCAGAAACAGGTTCTAGTAAGGCCTTTCTAAAAGCAACCGAGGGGACTGCGGTAGAAGCCCAGATAGGCAATAATCCAGGGGTGTAAGTGAACAGCAATGAGAACTCCAACCAGAGGTGGGAAGTCAGAAGGGAACATAGCAAAACTCACTCCAGAAACTCATCGAGTCCCAGACAAGGGCTGTGAAGTTAGTCTCTAACTGAACCCACATGGCTGGCTACTAAGAGCCACGGGAGTGGAAGAGTCCTGTTACTCCACAGTCCAGGAAAAGCACACTCCATTAAAAGCAAATCAGTTAGGGCTGGAGAGATGGCTCAGTGGTTAATAATGTCTTCTCTTCTTGTAGAGGACCCAAGTTCAGTTCCCAGCACTCACTTCTGGTGGCTCACTGTCTTTAACTCCATCTCCAGGGCAACTGATGCCCTCCACTGGTCTTCCATCTGCCTCATGTGTGCATGTACACACACACACACACACACACACACACACACATGTGAATGCTCTTGAAGAATAAAAATCTTTTAAAATAAAATGAACAACATCCTCAGAAAAAATATTAGGGAACAAAATTTAAGTTTTCAATGTAGGAAAAAAAATACCAAATCATCTGTTCAAATCCACTCCCTCCTAAATTCAAGGAGCAGCTCTCGGGTGTGCCTTGGGAAGAATGTACCACAGACTTCCCACCAGACTCTCGAACTCAGACTGGAAGCTCTCCTAATCAGACCCAATCTCTACAGCTATGCACTATGCATCCTGAACATACCCGATCTCTTCCATTCTGACCTCCATACCAGGCAGGTGCCACCTGCCTTAGTTTCCTGACAGGAGACCCACAGTTCTCATCATTTTGGAACCTGAGTCTTCTAGGCTTGAATTCAAGCAGGATTGTGCAAGAGTGACTTCATGAATGGTCCATTGGAACTAGAATTTGGAATGAGTAGCATCTGTCATTTAATGATCCCCTGGGGTCATAAGTAGGCTGGGGACTAAGTTGATCAGGTGGAGCCAACTATCATTATCTCTGAGGGATGTCTGCTCACTCCCATAACCAAGATTTTTGGTAAAGCTGAGGATAGTTTTCTTTGCCCAACACACACACAAACAGAGAGAGAGAGAGAGAGAGAGAGAGAGAGAGAGAGAGAGAGAGAGA
>JANHMN010000012.1:15807580-15836713 GCA_030674055.1 Rhabdomys pumilio
TGTGTGTGTGTGTGTGTGTGTGTGTGTGTGTGTGTGTGTGTGTGTATGTGTGTGTATGTGTGTGTGTGTGTGTGTGTGTGAGAGAGAGAGAGAGAGAGAGAGAGAGAGAGAGAGAGAGACACAGAAATGAAACTAGAACATTATGATCTGAATTATTATCAACCTCAAAATGACATTTAGAGACACTACAGTTTCCTGGTTATGAGGGTTCCAAAAGGGTAGAAGGACAGGAAGGAGACAGGTGGGTTTATAAAAGGACAACACAGGGGATTTCTGAGTGATGGAGAGGCTCTGTCTATGGATTTTATCAGTGTTGTCATCTTGTCTATGTTATTGACCATGGACCACCACTGTTTTATAAGATGCTCCTTAGGAGAAACTGAGTAAAGGGTATACAAGGTCTCTCTGTATGGGACACTGTATTTCCTTGCCAATGTGATTTTTCCTCTTTTCTCTTGTTCATCTCACTCTGAGGGTTTCCATCCAGCCTCTTGAATGACTCCTCTCACAACTTGATCTCTTTTTCTTGTCTCCTGGAGAAGAGACCAGTGGAATCTCATATAGTTGGGAATCCCCATCAACAGTCCACTTGGCTGCTCAGAGTTGCCATATGAATATTTTTAGGTAAGACAAGCAGACCAGGACCTGAGGATTGCAGTTCATTGCTCTGTTCTAAGCCCCTAAGAATGTGGTTACCTGGCCTGTAGCTATTGCTCACTGATTCGGGGGTAATGTGTTGCCTTGTTGACTCAAAGGGCCATGCAAAAGCCAGCCTGGCTGGCAAAGCTTGGAATTTCCTTTTCTCTGAGGTCCAGGTTCTATCTGGTGGTTTCATATCAAGATTGGGCTGTGATAAAGTGTGGGCCAGTACCCAGGCTGCAGAGAGATATTGGTTGCAGAGATCCAGATCCAGCTTTGTGTGCAATCTAATTTATTTAGAAATGTGCCACCTCCAGCTCTGCTGAAATTTACCCAAGAGTGTTTGGCTTCTGCCAACTGCAGCCCTTTGAATCCTTTTTCCTGAAGCTTCTCCTTTCCCCCACGACATGAGTGCAGACAACCCTTTGCACCCCTGTCCTTTCATACCCAGCATCCCAAGCGAATCCAGGATTGATGGACAGGTGAAAGCCCTGATCTGTAGTTTGGCAGGTTATGCTAAAGGAGCAATGTTGAAAGTTCCTATGAGCTCCATTCATCTGTGACCTTCAGTCAGAAGCCAGTGAGCACAAAGTCACCACAGCTTGGATTGCGTAGCACATCATTGATCTTGAACATCTTCCATCCTGGGACGAGTTTACGTCTGATAGCATCTCTCAGATACAGGATGAAGGCACCTCAATTCTTAGGTATGAAAGCTAGCAAAGATCTTTTCGAAAGAAAACATCCATCACCAGAATAAAATTCCAATGGGAACTTGCTAAGTTCAAGCAACTTGTGTGCCTGTGGGACCAGGCACTTCGTGGATGCTCAGGACACGTTTGCTAATTAGTTTGTCAGAAAGTCAGACAGCTTGCTCAGCACAATAGCTTTAATCCCTAACAGGGGTCACAATGGATGCACAAACTCATTCTGGCTCCTAAGAGGTTCCCAAATGGGCAGTACAGGCCAGACTGAGTTGCTGTGCACAGGTGTCACTTTATAAGTGCTTCCTTGATTTAATTCTATTTTTAGAAGGCTCTCATACAGGATTAATCTGTCCATTGGTTGGGTATGCACGCCCTGATAAACATTAGCTCCTGGAGATCAATGGCACGTGTGCACAAGAGAGAGAGAGAGAGAGAGAGAGAGAGAGAGAGAGAGAGAACATGGGAAAGTACTACTCACAGCTGCCTTTGACAGCTCTGATGCATTCCCATTTGAGACTGGATTACCCAGGATGCACCATGTATATATATCCTTTAGACTTCAAATTTTCTCTCCCCAAAAAGAGAACTATGATGCTGACCTCACTGACAGAGAGAAGTCTAGAAGAGATGTCCATTAGCTCTCCATCACAGTGTTTGTCCCAGGTGATGGCAAATTAGAGGGTAGAGACCTTTTCTCCCAGTTCAGACCAAATGAGGAAGTTAAAAATGACTCTGATATGCGAGATTGAAACAGAAGAGTGACTCCCACCTGAGATATGGACCTTGAAACTGTCTTCTCATTTATCAAGATTCAGCTCCAAGATCTTCCCAGAAGGTGTCATCTCTCCTTGTCCCAGGGTCACTTCCTCCCTTCATGCTCGTGCGAGGATAACCTCACTGTCGTTTTTGTCTTACACCTGTGCCCAGACCAAGATGACCCATTTCCCCACATCTCCTGTGCCCTAGATTCGGGGGTCCCAGAAAGCACCTAGGACAATCTACGATGGGAGTTCCTGCCTCTAGTCTCTGGGTTTCACCTTGCACTTGAAGCTCAGCTGGGCTTTGAAAGCAAGCTGTCTGAGCCAAGTCCCCACTTTCAACTCCTGTCGCTAAGTGGGATGAGGCTCTACCTGGGGATAAATGATACTGGCAGAAGGTTTGGCACTTGGGGATCAGAACTTGTAGCCTGGCATCCATTTTTAAGCTACAAAGGATGGTAGTTGCTGAAAGATAACATGTTACATCATTGTTCAGTGCATCAGGCTAACTCTGTGCACAAACAATGCCGAAAGCAAAAGCAGCTTGCAAAGGGTCCTCAGGGGCTGAGAGAGGTGCTGCTGCTTCTTGGAGTATTTGTGGCACGAGAGGTCCTGGTCTTGGATCACAGGTTTGAGGATGATCGCTGTCAGATCTGTGGTTCACTACTTGCCCTCCAGTGTCAGTAAAACAAGGGTTATGTGCCTGGGCAGTGTACCGGAAGATCCAATATCCCTTTGCAGGAGCCTCCAGCACAAGAAGCTAGCAATTGTGTGAACAAGCTGTCAGCTGAGGAAAGGCACAGGAAATGGAAGCGCACATTGCTAGTGAAAGGATCCAGTGTACAAAGGCTGCAGGCTGTGCGATCACAGCTAGGTGACATTATGGAAAAGACGCAACTGTGAGGCAGTAAAGGACCATGATTACCAGCATCACAGGAAAATGGAGGAGGAGAAGGAGGAGGAGGGGGAGGCGGAGAAGCACAGGGAAGTTGGAGCAGCAACACTGCTGAATGCCACCATAGGGAAGGAACAGTGAGTGCATCATCTTCTGCCCAAACCCACAGACTCTCAAACCCATAATGAGACCATCCTGAGCTCTCACTCATAATAGAGAGTAAGTGTCAGCCCCTTCATCAGCCATACTGTGTTCCAAGCTGACACAAGGCACAATAATAGAGAAGCTTCTCAAAGGAGACACACAGGAGGACTTCACACTTTTGCCCAGTGTTGCCATTAACATTAAACTGCTGAGAGTGGAAGGTAGAGAAGAGAGTATGGGGGAGGAAAATTGACACTAAACGGCCTTTAAAAATGGCACGTGGAAACCTACTATTGTAGAATCATCCTAGAACACATACGTACACACGTATAAAAGAGTTTAAGTGGAGTTACCTTACAATGATGTAGACAGGGGCAGTGCTTGCTCTAGACATCACAGGTTATGAAATAAAAAGCCCAGTGCCAGGAGTGGATTCCTTCTTGGAGTTACTGGTCAGTGGGGCATTATAGACCCCCTCAAACATTATATGATGCGGACACTGCTCTGAATTACCCTCCAGAAGAAGATAGTAAGCCCCTATTGGCTGAAGACACCACATACTTGAGTCATAGAACAGGAAGAAATCAAGCTGGCCCTGGTGTAAAAGGTACTATGCAAGCTACGGAAGAAGAAAATAAAGAACAATCTTACCTAACCGTGAACTCTGGGATCTACAGTAATGACTGGCCTGGCAGGACATGATCATTGTGTCAATAGTGGCACAGATGTTATGGAAGAAACCAATCACTTTTAGCTTAGATTTAAAGCCTAATACACGAGAGGAACCCCAATGTCTGGCACAGTTATTAGCAGTAAAAACTTACGACTTTACTCATCATAGGCCCTAGGGGAGAATCGATTGATATTCTGCTGTGCTCACTACTTTTATGCCAACTGATACAAGCTAGAGTTTTCTGAAAGGAGTGAGACTCAATTAAGAAAATGCCATCATAAGGTCCATCTGTACGGCACTTTCTTAGTGATTGAGAGGAGAGAGCACAGCCATTCTTATAGATGGTACTATCCTTGGGCTGGTGGTCCTCGGTTCTATAAGAGAGCAAGCTGAGCATGCTAGTAAGCAGCAACCCTCCATGGCCTCTGCATCTGCTTCTGTCTTCAGGTTCCTATCTATTTGAATTTTTGTCCTGACTCCCTTCAATGATGAATAGTGATGTGGAAGTGTAAGCCAAATAAACCCTTTCCTCCCCAAGTTCCCAAGTTCCTTTGGTCATGGTATTTCATCACAGCAATAGTAACCCTAAATAAGACACCTGTTAAATGGTCATAGTATTAGAGAAGCTTCTTTGTGGAGAAGATGGTAACTATCACAGAGATCCACAACTGGTAAAGGAGTAGCAAATAAAAGGCTGAAGAATGGTCATCCCTAAATTAGACGTTTATGTCACATCCCCTCCTATAGAGGCTCAGGAATCATTGCAGAAGATGAAGATGAAAGAGTGTGGGAACCAGAGATATGAGTTGTTGAAGGTAAGGTTGGGTTCTTTCTCTCAGTTCCCTGCTCCCAAAAATAAGACTCAGACTAAAAATTTACTTACAAATACAATGGCCATATAGCTAGGCTTTTCCCTGAATGGAGTCATAACTTAAGATAACCCGTTTATTTTGATCTACATTCTGCCACATGGCTGGTTACCTGTGCTTAGGTATCATGCATCTGACTCCTCACATCTTCCTGGGCACACTTTCTGCACCTGGCTTTATCTCAGAATTTTTTCTGCCTCCCAGATGTTCCACCTTCTAATCCCTGCCTAAGCCATAGGCCAGCAGATTTATTATTGACAGGTGCCACATCCATACGAACATAAGATATTCTCTCTACAGTTAGTGAACAATAAGGAAACAGTATCTTCTGGATACAGCAGGGCAAAGCACACATGAACTCCAGATGTGTGACAATGTGCACAAGAACTGTACAAGCTCAAACCAGACCAAATCTCAGCACAGTGGAGGAAGGTGGGCTCAAAGTTCCACCCCTAGCTGGGGAGTGGTTTCTGATTGACAACTGCTGGAGAGGAAAAGTCTGCTATCTTTAAGGGTGTGTCTTCTGGTAAGTAGTAGATGATGCTCCCATGGAAGGTCATATGTCTATATAGGCAGCACAAGTCGGTTTGGTGAGTTTATATAGAAAACCAAAA
This sequence comes from Rhabdomys pumilio, assembly GCA_030674055.1. Lineage (NCBI taxonomy): Eukaryota > Metazoa > Chordata > Mammalia > Rodentia > Muridae > Rhabdomys > Rhabdomys pumilio. The sequence goes on from JANHMN010000012.1 coordinate 15,812,880, forward strand.
AGGACACAAAGTTGGGTGGGTAGAAAAGGGGGAAATAGATCTGGGAGGTGCTGGAATGAATATGATCAAAATACATTGTTTGAAATTCTCAAAGAATTCATTTAAAACATGAAGAAAACTAAATTTAAAAAGAAAATGTGTAGATTGACACAGAAATCCAACACTGGCATGGAGAATGCAATCATCACCTTGACCAAACTGACAATTATTGATGTTCATGTCACCTGCAGCAATTTCAAATCCACAGTTCAACCAAGAACAGATAAGAAGTGAACACCAGAAAAGACCATTATGCAGGCTGTCATATCAATAGAGTGACTGTAAAAATATGGGATGCCATCTCTACCTAGAATTAAACAATATGACATGCAGGAAAACACAGAAATTAAACAACATACCTAAGTAATCATGGATTTTAAAAAAAAATCACAAAAGAACATTTTATTGGCCACCATGAAAATAAAGATACGTAGAAATCTCAGGGGTTTTAATTAAACTTCCATACAATAGCTTGATTATAAGAGGTTTCAAAATTGTAGTGGTAGGAAGTCAGCTCTCTTTAGAGGCTAGAAATAAAGCTAACACAATACATAGAAAGAAAGCTAAGAAAAATAAGAACTGGACTGATATGGTGGCACACTTCTTTAATTGCAGCACTTTGGGAGACAGGGCAGGGGGATGGCTGTGAGTTTAGTGAGACCCTGTCTCATAAATTTAAAACAGAAAATGAAGAATTAGAGTCAGTATTATAAAGAAAAGGGAAACAACAGAGAAGTTAATGCGCTTTTTTTGTGTGATTCTTGGGATAGAATTCAGGGCCCCCTGCATGCTAGCTAGGCAGGCAGCTCTCCTGCTAAACCAAACCTCCAGCCCTCACCCTTTCTTCATTTCTTCATTTTGAAACAAGACCTTACTAATTACACATGCTAGCATTGGATTCACTCAATATCCCAGCTTACAATCTTCTGCCTCAGCTATCTGAAACAGGATTTGTGAAGACCAAAAAATATCAGTAAATTGTTGGATGATTCATGCAAAAAAGAGAAAATACAATGGGTAGTTGCCCCAATAAAACAAAGGGCATCCTTGGAGACCTTATAGATAGTAAAAGGAAATAGAATCATAGTTTAAAAACCTTTATGCTGATAATTTTAATAAACTGGGTATATTTGTTGAATAAGACACATAGATCCAAGATGCATAGAAAGTCTGACTAGCCCAAAAAGGAGAGATAGACAGATAGATAGATAGATAGATAGATAGATAGATAGATGAAAGAAAGAAAGAAAGAAAGAAAGAAAGAAAGAAAGAAAGAAGGGAAGATAACTGATTCAAATTCAGTCCATTTGCTAAGATACTTCTGCTTCCTCTACTGATTTTCGCACTGTATATAAACCAAAATATCATAAAGAATTCTTGTAGAATTTGAGAGCTTTGTTTGAGACTTCGTGAAGAAATGTAAATATCTGCGTCATTGAAATTAATCTTTGAAAAACAATAAGTTTATCAAGTTACTAAATGTAAGGTCATTAGGACAGTATGATTCTGACGAAGAATCATAGAGATTGATTCTTGCACTTAGAAAACTTCTTTCTGTTTCTACTCTGTCACTGTGACAAAACACTTTAACCAAAAGCAACTTGGGAAGGAAAGTCAGACCTCCAGACCACAGTCCTTCATTGAGGAACTAGAGTGGAATGATGTGTAATGGTTGGCTCTCTGACTTGTTCAGCCAGTGAGCTTTCTTATACATCCCAGAACCATCTGTCTAGGAATGTAACCATGGTGGGCTAGACCTTCCCACATCAATCATCAATCAAGACAATCCCTCACAGATGTAGTCACAGGCCAATCAGATCTGGAAAATTCCTCACCTGAGACTCCCTTAAATGACTCCAAGCTGTGTTAAGCGACATCAGAGATAACTAGGACAAAGCCCCAAAGCATAGTGTTTAAACCTTTAAAGAAATAGCCCAAGAGCCTGAGAGATGGCTCATATTTAAGAATGATTAATAGCTGTGCTGATAGGACCAGGCTCAGTTCTTAGTGCCTATGTGGTAGCTCACTACTCTCAGGTCCAGTGGATCCAATGACTTCTGCTGGCCTCCATGTGCTTTCAGATCAATTTGGTATACATAAACTCAAGCAGGTGCACATAACAGCCCCCATAATAATATGATTGGAAGAAATATTCACTTAAACATATAGTGTTGGCTGAAGAAGGTTTATGGAGAAAAATTGTAATCCTTGCCTTCTGCTTCATGGAGGTAGATGATATATATATTGATGTATATATATATATATATATATATATATATATATATATATATATATGATGTATATGTACATGTATTAAAATATAATTTATTTTTATATTATATATAATATATTTTAAAATTATTTTTTATATATTATTTTAATTATTTTTAATTATTTCATAATTAAAAAATAAATTAAAAACTATAAAGGTCCAAGAAGAAAGCACAAAACTATGACCTGGAGCTCTGTCATATCTTAGTGTGCTACCATCAGTCACAAAAAGAAAAAGAAAATGCTTTCATGCCATCAAATTGTGTCTCCTTATTAAAAGACAAAACAAATAGATTCGATGAGTAAGCCACAAACAGATCCCAGAATGTCCCTAAAAGGAACTTTTATTGATTTCTTTGTTGATATATAAACAAACTGATTTAGGACATGCCAATGTCTTAAGGAAGACTTACAAATGGTTAGCAAATGCATAAAGATGATTGGCTGATAGTACTGTTAAGGGAGAAATCAAGCCACAAGACTTGTGTTCTGAGTCTAAAAGCAATGGTGGCTCGGGATGGGATGGTGAGAGGGCATGCAGCAGTTGGCACTCACACACGTTGGGTAACAGTTTTGAATGTTACCACCAGTTTGGAAAATATTGGACAGCTTCTTCTAAAACAAACATATGTCCAAGAAATGAAGTCATATGTCTATAAAAAGCTCTTTTCAAGAGTGTTCTGACAACCTTCTCATGTAGCCCTGAACTAGAAATGTGTCCACCAACAGTTCAACAGTTAGACACACCCACCTCACAAACAAACTGTAGTGTGCTGAGCAGACAGGGAGGTTCCCATGCAAACACAAGGAGGATTTGCATAAACTCTTATTTTGAGTGAAAAGAATCCTTTTGATAAGACCTTCTGTTATTCTAGAACTGTGCTTAGCCAGGTTCTATGATACCACAAGTACAATTCAGTGGCTGCCTGATGAGTTTGGGCGAAACATAGGAATGATTTATGGCAGCATTTTTCAACCTGTGAGTCTCAACCCCTCTGGAGGTCAAATGACCCTTTCACAGGAATATCAAAAAACCACAGACATTCAAATCATAACTTGTAACAGTGGCAAATTAGGTATGAAGTAGCAACAAAAATAATTTTATAGTTGGGGTCACCACAACACGAAGAACTATGTTAAAGGGCCACAGCATTAGGAAGGGTGAGAACCACTGGTCTATACCTTCCCAGATCTGACAGTGACCTTGTCAAAACTCCTCAAACAACCTAAAGACGGAGCCATGCACAGCATAAAAATTCTAGGTGAAAGATTACAAATGTACAAAGACGTTAGTACTATGCATGATGAATGGTCTTTTATTACATTTATTTATGTGTTTTGTGTATGTGTGCAGGCACAAGCCCATATATGTGTGTTGCTTGGGGTGGAAGTCCAAGGACAACATGCAGGATCAATTCTCTTCTTCCACTAGGGGAGTCCTGGGGATTGAACTCAGGTTATCAAGCTTGGCAGCAAGTGATTCTTTACTTAGTGTGCCATCTCACCAGTCCCAAATCTGAATGTTCAGCAATGAGATGTGCCATGTGACATCTGAAACTTATATTCAAATGAGTAAAAAAAAAAAACCCTCATTGACTAAATAATAGAACTATGGGCAGAGCCTGTGGAAACCTAAGTACAGTAGCTGTTATTGTTGCATAAGGCACTAAGACTACTTGTTGGTCCGTGGTCCCTACAGACATTTTTTTAAGCTTCTGTGTGTATTTGAAACTTTTCTTAATAGAATGGTAAGAAAGCAATACTTTAATCAAAACTCTCTCCTCAAAAGTAGACATATCTCAAAATGAATTATAGACTTTTGAAATTAAATATTATCTCCATTAAAGTCTTACCAGTTTAACACGATCCCTTTCTTGCTTGCTTTAAGACAGATAAATATTACAATAATTGCAATTTGCCCAAAGCCTTAAATCCTCAATTATACTTTGGGATTTAATATGTAGAATAATTTGATTGAAGAGTTTTGAACAAAATGTTAACAGAAGTGCAGAGAATTATTTTAGAAACAGAGCCATCGTGGAGCCCCGGGCCTGGTTTGCAAGGCAGGAATGCAGGACATTGGTCTGTGGGATTAAGTTGAGTTTGGGTACCTAATGAAACCCTAGGATGTGTTTTACATCCAAAGTTAACTCTGTCAGAAAACATGTCTTGATTGATGTATATAGATGGCTTGGGTGTATGTATGTGTAAGAACATTTGTGAATCTTTGATTGGTGTTATTTCAAAACTTGAATATGCCACTGGAAATTCACAAATCCATCATTATGAATTCTAATCTTCGTGGTATCTCAACTTAGTAAATGTTTTCCCCTAACTTTTGATGACATCATTTTTTTCGTTTAAATTTTTTATAGGAGGAGCATAGTAGGTCATGCTTTTAATTCCACCATGCAGGAGGCAAAGAAAGATGTATCTCTGTAAATTAGAAGCCAATTTGTTCTACATAGAAAGTTCCAGGTCAGCCATGGCCACTTGATGAAAGATTAGATTGTCTACAAGCACAAATTACTACCTCAGTGTTCAGTTCAACAGAACATACACAGTCTCTGATAATGAGAGAAGATACTATATAAATTTCTCAATTTTTTAATTTTATTAATTGGATTAAACAAGTCTTTATTTAAAGAATTATTTAATTGATTTAACCTTTTTATTATCTAATAATAATGATAGAAAACTTGCATAATTTTCAACACAGATAACTGTGAATTTTCTGTTTAATGGTTGAAGAAGAGATACTAAAATAGAAAACTGGAAAAACTGAGGGCTAGGGGAATGGCTTAGCTGGTAAATCACTTGCTATACAGCACACAGATGTGACCCGGGATCCCCAGAACTGTGTAAACATGGGGTGTGGTAATCAAGTGCCAAGGGAGCAGAGACTGGAAGGTCCTTGGAATTCACTTGCCAGTTGTGCTACCTGGATGAATGAGCTACCAAGCTCACCTGCCTGCTTTACTCTGTTAATAGTAACATTCCCCTTGCAAATAAAGCATTTGACTACAGAGATGACTCCATACCTAAAGCCCTTGCCTTGAAAGTGTGAGAACCATGGTTAGTATTCCTAAAACTCAAGTAAATGCTGAGTGGGCATGGAGTCACAGCTGCCATTCTGATACTTGGAAGGCAGAGGCAGGGGAATTCATGGAACAAGCTGGCTAGCAATACTAGCTTATATGAGTGAGCTCTAGGTTCAGTTGAGGGAGCCTGTCTGAATGCAAAAGCTGGAGAGAAACCAAAGAAGATTCCTGATATATCAACCCCAGGCTTCTACATGCACGCATACACACATGCACAATTGTGCATTTCTACACATGAACACATGAATTCATGCACACCATACCCAGAAACACATTCAAAGAGGAGGAGGAAGAGAAGGAAGAGGGAGTGGAGGAGGAGAACAAAACAAACAAAGACAAAAACACCTTATCTGGCACAATGCTGATCTGCCAGACATTCAGGATGTTGACCTGAATTGGGACCCAGTAATAAGGAATAAACTTTCTTATGAGATGACCTTACAGACAGTTACACTGAATACAGACAGAAGTGGATATGCAGACCTATCACAAGTATGTCCTGCACAGCTCAGTGAGCAGTGTTTCCAGGTAGGCGTCTCCTGACCATCTTAGCTACCCACAGGGAGGTCCAGGTCCGTTGATGCAAATGAACAGTGTGCTTGCCAGCTACATACAGTGATCTCTCCTTCACAGTGGATGCATAAAATCCCATTTCTTTCAAAGCAACCTCCATGGACCTCACAGACGAAGGGATCACACTGCATTCAGCTCTGAAATGTGGAAATATTGGAAATTTAGATTCTGCCCTGCTGCTAAGAATCCCCTGGGCCACTCGGTTACAGAATGGCTATGCCTGGAGGAGAGTGGAGGGCAGGCGTGCAAGGCCCAGCCTGGTTACATTCTGTACCGCTTCCCTAAAGGATTTCAGGGGGAATATGTCTAGAGTATCTGGGTCATGAATACAACTAGTCTATCACCTCATCTTTTCTTCTTCTCCTCTGGAGTCACTTTCACAGTGTGATGTGGAGCCTGCCTTGAATTTGAGCCAGCATGGACTAGAAGATCAACATTACCAGTTTTAAAGCAGGGTTATTTTTAGACAGCACAGGAATACAGCATTCGGTGTAAACTTTGTGAAACACATAATTAAATCATAGGAATAGTGAAAAGTGAACAAAGAGAGCCAGAGCATTTAAATGTGTTATTCAACATGTTATCTCTTTGCAGGCCCTGACTGATCACAAGCTACTTAAAAACATGTCCTGGATACACCCATCAGGTACCATTGAGTGTGAAGCTGCCAATTGCCTTAAATGCTTGTCAAACAGAAATCCCAAACTAGACTGTCCCCTTGATAAGTAGTAGTTTCTGGTCTGGGTTAGTTACATGTGACAAGATTTACATAAATGCTACCAATACCCCCAAGCCAGAACAGGTTCTTTTATTGGAGAGATACCAAGATTCAGAAATGTCTGAGTCCTAGATAACCAGTCACCTCTGCAGGACTCTTCCTCCAGTTATGGAGACCTTCTGTCCCTACACTCTAGTTCTCTCTAGTCAATATTAGAAGGTTTCTCTTAGAAAAAAATGGAGGCTCTCTTTGACTCTGATAAGAAGTAATGGCTAAGCTATTCAGGGAATTAGGGCCTCGGCAGCTGTTTCAGAGCAGCTGGCAGGGCGTCCCTCCAAACCACTCTCTTTGTTACTTTTGCAATCTTGTAACAAATGTCTTAGAATAAACTACTTAAAATGAGGAACGGTTTGCTTTGGCTCATGATTTCAGAGGTGAGTCTTTCATGGATTAACAGAACAGAGCAGAAAGCTGGGAAACGGAAGCAGAGGGTGACAGTCATAGCCAGGGAAAGACAGCACCCTCCATCCCTGAACATGGCTCCAGTAACCATCTTTTTACCTGTTTCCATCCCATAATAGTACTGTTAATTATAAAGATGTGACTGATGATGCACCCTTTGATTAGGTCTGAACCCTCAAAAACTCAACTTACTCATCTCTTACTATTTATATATACACTCGAGCTGTCCATCAAAATGACCCTCACACTTGCCATCTTGTCACTCACATGTTGGTTTCAGAGTATGCTAGTGTCACACATGTCACAAAGTTAACATCCTGGCTCCAAGGAGTGGTGGTGAGGCTTTTATTCTCATACTATAAATGATTCAGTGCCACCTAAAAGAGCCCAACTAGGAAGCTGGTGACTTGGCATGGAAAATTCAGCCTCCCCCCAGCAGCTGGAAAAGGGGGAAAATTCAGCCTCCCCCTAGAAGCTGGAAAGGGGACTTGTTATCTCCACTGTTGCCACAATGGCATTTCCTTTCCCTTATGGAAACTAGATTCAAGGTTGACAGAGTAGAAGGAACATGTGTAGTGTCTCTGGCTTTAGTCACTCATTTGTCTAAGCCAACAGGAGAAAACATGACAGATGGGTGGTTAACACCGCAGACATGTGTTCCCAATGTTTCCAGAGCAGTGATCCTCAATCTGTGGGATTGGGACCCCTTTGGGGATTACAAAACAGATAAGTCTGCACATCAGATATTTACATCATGATTCCTAATAGTAGCAAAATTAGTTATGTTTGTACTGTATTAATACAGTGCAAAACAATTTTATGGTTGAGGTTCATCACAACTTGAAGAATTGTATTAGAAAGGTAGAGAATCCCTGTTCTAGAGTCTGAGGCACCTGTGGAACCCATATGTGGTGAGGGCTGCTTCCTGGCTCACAGATGGTGTTTTCACATTGGAAGGGACAAGGCAGTGGAAGCTTCTTGGTGAGGACACCAGTCATAGGTCTGCACCTCCATCTCTGACCCCTTCCAACCTCCCTCTCTGGAACCATCATACTGGGATGAAGTTCCATGTAGAGATGTTTGAAGACACAAACTTCTAGCCCCAGTAACAATGGTACCCAGTCCATTTAAAGAATAGCTTAAGTTATGAAGAGGTGCTCTGTCCTGAACACTGGACTTCCCAGGGAGCAGCAACAACCCTGAAGATGTTCAGGAACAGTGCCCCACTTCTCTCCATGATCAGCCGGCTTTAGTGTTGTCAAGCAGTCACTTTACTTCTCTGCACGGCCTTGCCACTTAGAAAAGAATTCTCACACAGCCTGCTGAAGCTCAGGAAGAAGCTTGTGTTCTCTAGCAAGTCCCTGGATCTTGGGAACTTGAATTGAAATGTCCACACTTCCACTTACCATCTTGGTATCTATGGGGCAAGACCTGTCCTGTGACCATGTCCCTCAGTGTTCTTCTTTGTAGATAGTGACAAATGACAGTGTACATTTCATAAGACTAGGGATATACATGGGGCACTTGGCATAGATGGCAATTCTCAGAAAGCCCTAGGTGTTATCTTCATAGTTATAATTGTTCCTCCTTGGTGAGCTTTGGTCAGCAGCACTGTGTTCTCAGTGTCTAGACCTCATTGACATGCGCAGATGCAGGCTCATTATGTCCATGGCTGCATTCATCTCTTCAATTGCGTATAAATGACATGTGAGATGAAGGGTGGAATTGCTGGGTCACAGGACATGCACATTCTCACTTACCAGGGAGTGACAAATGCCTTCCAAAGTCCTTGTATCAATTTATACTCCAGCCGACTATGTATAATGTCCCCATAGCTCAACAGCCTGGCCAGGGTTAGCATCATCAGACTCCAGTGTCTATCGTCCTGGAGACCATAGAGTGGCTTCTCAGTGTAGCTCGGGGCTCTGTTTCCTGGTAGCTAATTGTGACTTATATCCCGCCAGCTATCCGTTGCTCATTTCTGGTTTTCACCGGCTTTTCTATTTATGAACACATTTCTTTCAGTGCCTTCGGAGCATTTGTGCTGAGTTTTCTCTGACAGACTGAGAAGAGTTTCTTTATAGCTTAGATCTTGACTATCTGATATGACATCATAGCCAACCTGTGGGTACCAGCCATTCCAAAGACCATTTTGCAGTTTATTCCAAAGACCGTTTTTCAATATGGCCATTGGATCTGGAAAAGTTCTAAATGTTAATGCCTTTGATATTATGGACTTCTCTTTTTAAGTTACATTTTAAATTTTATTTTGTGTATACAGAGTATGCGTGCCATGGCATTTACACAGAGGCTAACTGAACAGCTTGGGACTTAGTTCTCCTCACCCACTAGGTGGTTTCCAGGAATTAAACTCAAGTTATGAGGCTTGGTGGCAAATACCTCTTTCTGCTGAATGGCCTTCATGGTCCAGCTTTTCACTTTACAATTGTTCCTTGCTTTCTGCTTAAATAATTTCTATTCTCATCTTGGTGCCTTTGGACTGTTTCATAATTAATTGTGCTTTTATACACTCTATTATCTTGGGACAGAAGCTTGAATGTGATGTGACATAAAGAACAGGCTATTTTTTTTTTAATAAGAATCTAATTGACCCAGCATTATCCACGGTCTGCTCATCGTGCCTAGGATATGGAATTATGATCATACACCAAGATACCATGTGCACACATCACATCCAATACCCCAGGTAGAAAACATGCTTATTTTCAAATATTTCAAGCATCTATGAAGTAGCACACCAGAAGTTAGGATTTTAAGACATCAATCCACTCGGAAACAACAAATCAGAGATTCTTGTGTCTATAGTCCACATTATCTTCATTAGGCATCCTCAGGGGCACAGAGGTCAGCCCCAAGATGGCATACTCATGTAGATCATGGAAGGTGCCAGGGGAAGGGTGGGAGCAGCCAAGCCACCAACCAGGGAGCTTTATATCTAGGAAAAGTAACTTCTTCAGCAAGCCTCAAATACCATACAGGATAAATGAGTCTCTGTGGCTTTCAGTGGAATCTGGAATGATTCTAGCGAAGTTGTCCTAAAATGTTGTCATATAGATATGCAAATCTGGTTTATGCTAATACACCAACAGGGCATTTTTCCTGTGGCTTCTGTGTAAGTAACACTTCTATCTGAAAGCAGTTACCTGCCCAGCTCTGTCTTTCAACATTTGCACATCTCTATCCTTTGCCTACTTGTTTCCTGTGGAGGACTTCAGTCTGTTTTCCTCACCATAGTTTGGGACACAGTACTTCCAGCATCTCATCACTTTGCATGATGTCTTAAGAGCATTCCCTGATCTTTGTGTGCACATAGCCTTCTGAGGCTGTGAGCAGACAGGGATTTTATGAGGTCAGTTGTTTTCATGCTTTCTAATCATTTGTGGTTCTCAATTTTTTCAGCTCTGATCTGTAGGCGTGCTGAGTTGACTTGATGCTTATGCCCTGACAAATTGGTGCTATAGGAACCTGTTCGTGACAGAGTTCGTTGTTTTACAAGTACCTGGGTTGATAGCTGGGAAGATGGTTCATACAGTACTGGACGCCAGACGGGAGTGATGTGGTGGTTTGAATATAAATGGCTGTCATTGGCCCATAGGAAATGACACTTTTAGGAGGCGTGACCTTGTTGGTGTAGCTGTGGCATAGTTGAAGGAAGTGTGTGCCATTAGAGGTGGGCTTTGCAGTCTCAGACGCTCAAGCCTGGCCAGTGTGTCATATTCTCTTCCTGCTGCCTGAGGGTCAAGATGTAGAACTCTCAGCTACCTCTGCAGCACCATGTCTGCCTGCATGTTGATATGCTTCCTGCCATGATCATAATGGACTAAACCTCTAAAACTTTAAGTCAGACCCAATGTTTTTCTTTATGAGTTGGTGTGATCATGGTGTCAATTTATAGCAATAGAAACCCTAGCTAAGACATGTGATGACCCAAGTTTTTGGATCCTTAGGACCCATTGAAACAAGTGGGTATGGTGGCACATGCCTGTAACCTCAGTGTTAGGAATGCAGAGACAGGAGGATACCTGCGACTTTCCAGTCAGCAAATCAGCCAGCTCATTGGAATCAGTGGGCTTCAGGTTCTGTGAGGAGCCCAATTTCAAAAAATTACAAATCAGAGAATGAAACAGGCATCAGAGAGATGTCTTCTGAACAAGACAAAACCACAGAACTCACAAGCAAACTCCAGCCATTCTTGTCTACACAAGACTAGCATAGGACAGGTTACCTCAACGTGTCATCATGGATAGGGGAGGGACCTCTGAAACTCACCCTTTCTTAAGAAACTAGTAACAACAGTTCATGGAGAAGTTGGTGCCTTTTTCTTCAGCAGTGTAGCCACTGAAAAGTTGTTCATGTCTCAGTAAAGTATCGCCCACCTATGTTCAGACAGCCACACCCTGGCCACAAACTACTTAAACTTAGTGGGTCATAGGGACACAGAGACAAGCAAATGGAGGAGGGGGCCACTTGTTGAAGAGGGAGAGAGAGTAGAATTAGAGAGCAATGAGGGAGTTAAAGTGACTTAATTTCATTATATTCATAGATAGATCCAACTGTTAACTAATTGTAAAATGTTAATGATAAAACGGACAGTGAATGAGGGAGACACCTGAAGTTGCCTCTGGCCTCCTCATGCACCTGAACACTCACAGAGAAATGAAACTGTGCTGCGACTGAGCACAGCAGTGTTTTGTGTAGGTTCACATTCGATTTATCATTGTGAGTTTCTTTCCTGTCTGTTCTGGAAGTTGGTTAACAGGACCACAGTAACTCCATGAAGATCCTTTGCACAGCATTTGGAAGAGATGGAGGAAAAAAAACATCAATTATTTCCTGCTCAGAATGGTTCAAATACTTTTGAAGAAAGAGTGGACCTCGTGGTATCTCTGTAGAGAGGTTTTAAATTACTGTTTCAAATTCTCTAATGATTTCATCTTGGAGTAATTGGTAATTCATATTTTTCTAAAAGGTATCCATACTACCTAATTTCTCAATTTCATTATAAGATCTTCTGCTAAGTCCCTCTCCAGCCTTTTGTTCTCTCTCTGAGGCATCCTTCTGTCTCTTTCACCTCTCCTGGTATCGGAACGTCAGTCTGAATATTTCTACTGCGTCCTTTATTGGGAATGAATTAGCAGCGGTAAGTTCATATATTGAGCCCTTAATTTCAGTTGCTAATTTTTCTTCAATAAATTTTCATTTGTATTAATTTTCTCTTGTCTCTGTAATAAATTACAACAAACTCAGTAGCTTATAAGTCATACTTATTACCATACCTCTTTTCTATGCACGTAACATGTTTATGGAGTACATGGACCTCAAGGAAATCAAGAACAGACCTGGACATTTGGGAAGTGTTGTTTGTGGAGGGCAAATCTGCTTTCTGCACTCTGGATTTACCTTTGTTTTACAGGCAAAATTTCACACCCAGTTTCAGAGTCCCTAACCTCTGATCCAGTTACCACCTCAGTTCAACATTCTAAATCTCATTGGCAATGAAATCTTATACTTCATTACATAAATTTAAAATTTGGATGAGGTTCTGCATATATTTCATCTTGAGGAACATTATTTTTTTGAGACATATATTGCTGGCTGGCCCAGGACTCACTATGTAGACCAGGCTGCCTTTGAACTTACAGAGATCCTTCTGCCTCTAATCTCAAAGTGCTGGGTTTAAACAGGGAGTGGAAAATTAATTTTACTTGGTATGAGTCAGGGAACAAGTCACCTGCATCATAGGAAGATGAACACTGGATAGTAATGCAATGAGCCCAGCAGCAGATGTTATTAGTTGTGGATCATTCCATTCAAAAGGGGAGAATTAGGGTTGGAGCTCTGGCTCAGTGTTTAAGAGTACTTGTTCTTGCTGTAGACCCAAGTCTAGTTCCCAGTGCCGTTATCAGACAGCTCATGCCAAACTGTAACTCTAGCTCCAGGGAATCTAGTGCTTTCGACTGAATTCTGTGAGCACTTGCACACAATGTAGCACATGCGCACACACACAGAAACACACAGAGATATACACATGCATACACGTGCACAGTGAGAGAGGAGAAGGGAGGGAGGGAATCAGAGAGGGAAATGGAGAGGAAGAGAGAGGGGAGAGGGAGAGAGGGAGGGGGAGGGAGAGAGGGAGGGACAGAAGGAGAGGGAGGGGGAGGGACAGAGGGAGGGACAGAGGGAAGGGGAGAGGAATGGGGAGAGGAATGGGGAGTAGGGGAGGAGAAGGGGAAGGGTGAGGGAGAGGGTGAGAGGAGAAGGGGAGGGAAAGGGGGAGGGAGAGGGGGAGGGGAGGAGGGGAGGGGAAGGGGGAGGGGGAGGGGGAGGGGGGGAGGGGGGGGGAAGGAGAAGGGGGAGGGAGAGGGGGAGGGGAGGAGGGGAGGGGAATAGAAGGGGGAGGGAGAGGGAGAGATTGGACAAAAATAACTCCCTGGATTTCAGCAATTTCTGAGAACAGATTTCTATTAGTTTCCAATGCCCCCAAAGTATCACTCTGAGGCCCACAATACTCTAGGGCCCATGCTGGGGAATCTGACCCCATGGGTGGTGCTGGGAAGGTAGTGATGTCTGTGTGACAACAAGATGTGAAGTCATCTAGTCCCTGTTTTTACACTCAGAATGGAGTGAAATGCAGCATGCATAATGGAGTCTCCCAGGAGAGACCCAGACTGAAGCAAGGATTTTATGCAATGTGCAGTGACTTAAAGTACAGTGCAGCCTGGTCTTCAAAGAAGTATTTGCCTGCAGATAAGCACTGTTCATTTGAGGACCATCTGCAAGCATTCTATGGTAGTTTGCTTAGCATTCGCCTTCCACCAGTGGTAATTTGTCCCTTTGGGGATTCTACTAATGTCTTAGTTGTTGAGAAAAGAGTGCTTCATTATGAGTGGTCAGAACTTAAGCTGCCCCAGCTCTGTGGGTCAGGAGAGCTCAGCTTACTTCCCTCTAGTCCTGGTTTGGTCATGTGAGACATCTGTACTGGTGTCTAGAAGAAGTCATTTCCTCCTGGCATGACCTCACTGTCAAGGAGCAGAGGGTGCTACAGAGCCCTACAGAATGTCTGACCCTGTAGTCATGGCAACAAAATAAGCAGAACAATGCAGTAATTGCTAGGTCTTTGGAAACTGTAATGGAGCTATTTACGGTCCATGGTAGAAGGATGGGAGACTTGAGTCCCAAGACTATTCCCTGGGATTACGATCATTATTCTCCTCTGTCCCTCAGCTACAGGTGGTCTTGAAAGAGGCCAGAGAGTATAGATTGTAATGCACACAGGATTCCATGATGCTGTTTCCTGAGGTCTCAGGCAGGAGTGAGACTTTTCAATGGTGCAGCTGTTTTTGAATTACCATGCCAGTAAGTACCTCCTCCCCCATGTTCCTATAAGGAAGCCCAATAAACTCATTATTCTTCAAGCTGGACTTGGATAAAATTGTTTCTTTGGTATAACCTTGGTGCCCAATCCGGTATGAATGGATATTTGTTCTTGTCTCCTCAGCAAAAGCCATGTAACACCAGAACATTTAACACCAAACTCTTGTCACCCTGTATATCTAGAAGACCGTTCACCTTTGAAGTCAGGCCTGTAAAATCTCCAGATATCAGTGCCCCCAAACCACAATCTTTGTCTTCTCAACTGATCCATGTCTTTTTCTTCTGATGGGAACCCCTTCCTATATATTAGCTGAAAAATATTCATAAGTGTAAAGTCAAAACAATACAAGGACTTCCTACAAACTTTCTTTTTTCAAGGACACATTATTCTGACGCCTGTTCCTCATGGTCTGTATCTTGCCACATGGTGGTTTGGATATCCATGGCAATACCATCAGCTGACATCAGACCTGAACCACATACCATTCTTTTATACATAGTTTTTCTTTTATGAAACTACATGTTCCATTTATATCTTTGTGGATATCCCAAAAGCTCTGAACTGAATTTGAACTCCACAAAATTTCAAGGTAATCAATATCTTTAACGGCTTCTTAAACACTATGTACAAAGGCTTCAGTTGCAGTGATCTCTCCTCCTACGCCACACATTGAAGCTATTTTGGGGATTTTTAAGCTTTGAGCTTCACCTTCTGTTTCGACTCATGAGAATACAGTTGCCAGTTTGTTGAAAAGAGCGCACATTCCATGTCTGTGCCGTGTGTCTCTGACCGTGTAAGATCTAAGTGTCAGGCGAGCACTCCGACACTCAGCTCCTGGTCCCACAGGTCCTCTTTGGACCTTGGTGTCCCTTTTGGAACCACCCTTCTTACAACTGAAATATAACTCTCAGCGGAGTGGTGGCTGGTTCTGGGTGTCTTCCAGAGCACTGCCTATTTCACTGATGTGCTGATTGCTTTACTGGACACAGAGTCAATACCCTTTTCTGAAATGAGAACTCAGACGGGCTAGGATTTAACTAGAATGGTAAGACTCCAGATATGTCTATGATGGTGCTTCAAGAGGAGACTGGTGGATGAGTCAGTGAACAAGGTATGTAAAACCCTTCCTGCTGGAGATGAACGCCATTCAATGGCTGTGTCCCACATGCAATGCAAAGATGGGGGATGACAAATTCTTATTCATTCTTCTGGAGCCATACAGCCTTCTGCTATTCCTGGATATCAGAATTTTAGGATCTCTGACTTAGAACCCAAGTGTGTTTTTAGGTTCTTAGGTCCTCAGTCTCAAGCAGGGCATATGCTAGGGGTGAAGCTTGTCTAGAGTTGAGCCTTTAGGGGCACAGCCTGGCTAAGGTATCCCAGGACATCCCCTTGCAGAACCTTACTATGGGATTCAGTCTGCAGAATCAGGGGAACCAATTCCTTGCCATTCCTTTCTGGTCTTATTTATACATTTCCCTTTGAGTTGTTTTTCTGGATAACTCTAGCCCATCTACATAGGTTGGATGTTAGCTTGTTCATGTGTGCATGAGAGGGGATGTGTCTGTGTGGAAATATGCATCTCTACTCTTAAGGAATGTTGGTGGCAATAGTTCTCTCTTTCTCTCTTAATACATGACCAGTGTCTCCTGGTACTGTGGCTGCCAGTACCCGGCATAAGAGTCTGTCTCCTGTGTGTTTCTTATGCCTGTCAGGTCTTCTCTTGGTCTTTGTTGCTATTTGTCTCTGGACATGGCTTTGAAGTTATTCAGCCTTGCTTGAGGCTAGACAAGCTTTTTGGAAATTGTGAGCATACATAAATTCTGGAAAGTTCTTGCTCATTGTCTGGGTATAGTTACGTCTTTCTCTTTCCCCTCTATTTCCGAAGCTCCCATGACCTCTTTCTACTACCCAAGTCTCAAAATCTCCCTTTCACGCTTGTATGTATCAGTATCTTATAACTTCTTGATGTTTATATTTCAGTTCACACATGTTCAATTCAAAGAGCTAGCGAATCAAAATGTGAGACTGTGACTTTGAACATCAAATTTTCACATAGTGTGTGATTTATTTTGTTGTAATTCTTCTCAGTTTTGATAGCTTCTCATTCCCTTTGTGCATTTTATTTTAAATTAATGATATTTTTAGTTGGCAAATTATAATTATATATAAATGGATGGCATATATTGTGCTATTATATTTATATACAATGTGGAATGATTGCATAAAGCCAACTAACATATTCATATTTCATTTACCTGTCACTTTCTGGTGGGAGACATTTGAAATTTTGCCAACTAACAATTGCCTACATTTATGGAGTACAATGCGATATTATATGCATATTGTGAAATAATTTAATTAATTAACACACTGAGCACGTCAGGCACTGAACATTTCTTTATGGGGTCTATTCTAAGTATGTGTGAGGTCTCCACATTTCTGTGTGATTGCAGTTCTGCTGAACAGCAGATCCAGGGAGCTCCTCTCCTGACCACTGATGCTTTGCTCCTGTCCAGGATTATGGTCCTGTCAGCTCTGTGAAGCCACAATGC
Source organism: Rhabdomys pumilio (assembly GCA_030674055.1). Lineage (NCBI taxonomy): Eukaryota > Metazoa > Chordata > Mammalia > Rodentia > Muridae > Rhabdomys > Rhabdomys pumilio. The sequence goes on from JANHMN010000012.1 coordinate 15,829,998, forward strand.
TAGGGCGTGATTATGGTTCCTCTTCATTGTCAACCCTGATGAATTTAGAATCATCATAGAAACCTACCCCTAGGTTTGTCATAAAGGTGTTTCCACAAAAGTTTAAGTGAGCAAAGAAGACCTACCCTGAAGGTAGACAGCATCATGCCATGGACTCAGATCTCAGGCTGAATAAACAGGAGAGCATGAGCTGAGCATCAGCGTTCACTGAGTGAATGGTAATTCCTGGCAGAAGATGCAATGTGACCAGCTGCCTCGAGCTCTGCTGTACCTTCCCTGCCATGATGGACTGTACCTTTAAACTGCGAACATACTCTATAACATACTTGTAACCCTGCTGGGGAGGGTTTTCAGATATTTCTGTATAGTGGTTTCTTTCATATGTCAACCATGATGATTCAGGAACTCGCCTGAATTCTCTATTCCCCTACCTCCATCCATAATGGCTTGTACTCTCTAACTTTGAGCCAAAATAAGGCCCTCCTTAAGTTTCCTCTTGTTGAGTATTTGGTCACGGCAATAAGACAATAACTAGTGCACATAGTTACAGGGCATCATGGGGTTGGCATGATCTATTGAGAGACACCTGTCATGGATTTCTGAGGTTTGAATTTGGTTTGGTTTGGTTCCTGAGCTACTGTGTGCCTTTCAGTTCCAGAGAAACTGAGACACTCACTTGGGCAGTGAAACATTCAGGCTACCTATGTTTCTTTGTGTTCCTTACAAGTCAAGCGATGCACGTAGAAGCATGGCTAAACAATTAGTATTAGACATTGATCTTGTATACCCTGTCTAGCTTGCAACTGCCATTATTATATTGTGGCAACTGACATTGTATTCTGTTCTGATACATGTATAGAAAGTCTGATTGCTTGAGATCAAGTTGTCTTGGCCTCAGTCTTACTGAGATGCCTCCAACCTGGCTTGATTCGTCTCCACTGACCATATCAGGAAACCCTGGTTCAGTAAGTGAATGTTGGCATTTACACATTGGGGCATTATAATCTTCCTACTATTTTCCTGGTACATTGTTGGAAGGATCTCTTGCATTTGACTAGATTCCTAAGTTAACATCTACTATGTTTGAATGAGAACCTTCTCCTACAAGCTCAAGTATTTGAACCCAAGTCTCAGTTGACAGTGCTGTTTGGGAGGGTCATAAAACTTTTAGGAGGTGGGGATCTGGCTAGAGGAAGTGTGTCACTGAGGCTGGGCTTTGAGGGTTTATAACCTTGCTCCACATTCTGCTCTTCCTTTCTTCATTCTGTGTGTGGATGAAAACATGGTCAGCTTCCTGCTTCTGCCGCCATGCCGTGCCTTCTCTGCCATCACAGATTCTATCCTTCTGGAACTCTAATCTGAATAAAGCCTTCCTTCAGTTGATTTGGCCATGATATTTTATCACAGCACCAGAACAGTAAGGAATTAACCATCAGACATAGGGGTGTTTCCTTCTGTTACCCATAATGTACTCTGAGTACTAGGCTAGAGATTTTTTGTCATTCTCATGGAAAGCAAAGCAAAACATTTGTACCCAGCCAATGCTTTGGGCTATGTGGGTTATGTTTCCTTACTCTTTCAGACTTTGAACTCTATTACAAAGCCGTCAGGTTTGTGCTTAATAGTTTTGCTAATTACAGAGACATGTATGGTTTTTTTTTTCCAAGATAAAAAGTATCCTTGCTAATTTTATTCTGACTTGTCCCCATGGAGCTAAATTCCTGGTTCCTTCAGGTGAGAAGGGTGCTCTTCTAAGATGCACCCTTTTTGTTCTTTGCCTTTTCATTTTTCATCTCACATCGAATGGAAAGCTGAGTTTATGATCTGGTTGTGTTAGTTGAGCCATCCCAGAGCCCCTTGTGTTCTAGTGGGATCACAGCGACCATGTGAAGCAACCAGGGGTTCATTTTCCATCGCAGTGTGACTGCAATCAGATGTATATCTCCTAGGGAGATGTGTGCACTGGGACCCAGGAGGCCATTCCCATTGCCCTTCCCCTATCCTTCTTGTATGACTTGATCACATATTAGGTTACATCTCCCTGAAGATTAAAAACTGATGAGGAGGTGACCTTGAAATGGAGAGAGGGAGCAGGACCAAAACCACTTCAGGAGCAGCATTTGCAAGGCAGGACAAGATGGCCTGAGCCTGGTTCCATACCTGCACTAGAACCTAGATACCCTATCACCCCCCTACGCTTGGCATCATTATCAACTGAAGCAAGGAGAATGAATGCATTGTAAATAAGAAGCAATGAGAGATTTTAGACATCCACACACCAGGAATCTCCTTAGCATCCTCTCTGAGGCTGTTGCCTACCTGGGTGTTGGGTACCTGGTACCCTGAGCAAAAGCTGCTGTCTTTCACTTTATAGCTCCTATTGGTACACAATGCTATCCACAGAATTCTGGGAGAGGAAGGTATGTGTACTGGCTGTGTTTGTGTGTTGACTTGACATACACTAGACTCATCAGAGAAGAAGGAACCTCAATTGAGGGAATGCTGCCTCCATGATAACTGTGGGGAGCTGTCAGAAGGCAGCTATCATCCTTGCAGCCATCTTGAGCCATATACTCTGACAAGAGACTTGATTACAATAGCCTACAACAGCTGAGCACACTCTGATAACATCTTGTTTTAGATACCCAGGATCTTCCCTTGGGTGTGTGAGACTTAAAGGTGTGTGACCCAAGGGCATGACTTAGAGATTAGATTTAGAGACAAGACCTAAGGGTGTGACTTAAAGGCATGGCTTAGAAGTGAGACATATAAAAGTCGAGAGACAGTCAGAAGAAATTATTTAAGTATTAGGCACTTGGAGTAGGCACTTGAGACTCGAGACAGGCAACTAGGATTAGACACTTATAATTGGATGAGACTCGAGACTAGAACTTGGAACTTGAGATACTTGGAGGCACTAGGGACTAGGAACTAGGGACTAGGAACTGAAGACTTGAGACTTGGACTAGGAAGAGAGACTGAAGAATAAACGGGATTGAATCACACTCTGTCTGGTCTCCATTCTTCGTATCCTCCTCACTCTCTCTCTCTTGCTGAACCCCAACCCAAAGACTGGAGCAACTTGGGGCAGTGCAGGCTCTAACAACTTAGCCCCCAAGGCTTTTGGCAGTGTGAGTTCCAACATTGACAGAGCGATTCTCAACATTTTTGGAGCCCAACGTGGGACAGCTCGGGCTGCAACAGATATCCAGTTGTACGGCATTTTCTCAATTAGTACTCAGTATGGGAAAGTCCAATCCACAAGGACTGGTTCCATCTCTGAGTTGGTAGTACTGGGTTCTATAAGTCAGCAGGCTGAGAAAACCATGGAGAGCAAGCCAGTAAGTCATGCCCTTCCATGGCTTCTGCATCAGCTACTGCTTCCAGGATCTTGCCTCATTTGAGTTCCTGTCCTGACTTCCTTCGATGATGAACACCAATATGGAAGTGTAAGCCAAATAAATCCTTTTCTCCCCAACTCGTTTTTTGTTAAGGTGTTTCATCACAGCAATAGAAATCCTAACTAAGACAGTAAGTATGAAGATTTTCCATGTCCTATTCTTGTTTTGTCTAAAACTCATTAAAAAAAAAATAGTGTCTCAGATGTGCAAAAACTTTGAAAACACAGCAGTCTTGCCAAATGTAATCTCAACACTTGAGAACTGAGGCAGGAGGACTCAGGGTTCCAGGTCACAATTTCAGGGGTACACAGAGATACTCTGACTCAAAAAGAAGTTATAGCATGCCACACTGTCTAGAAAAACAACTTGACATGCTAATCAACTACAAGCAGAGTGGAGAAAACAGAGCCAACCAGAATAGATGGAAGAATCATGGAAGGGGATGCTAACTCTGATCCAAAGCTATTCAAATACACAGCTAATGTTTGCTGTGGCTGCGGCTCATGGCCATGTATCATCAATAATTCTTACATGAGAATCTATGTAAGGAGCAGGGTTTGAAGTTAATAAATATTGTTAAGTTGTAATATAGTAGAACCTGAAAATCTGGAGGTTTAATTAAAGAAGGAATTGAGAGTGAGAGTAGGTGTGTAGGTGTGTGTAGGTGTGTGTGTGTGTGTGTGTGTGTGTGTGTGTGTGTGTGTGTATAGGGGGAATTGTGTTTGTTTTAGTTTTACAAAGGTGAATAGACCACTGGGAAGTGTGGCTTTGGAGAATCTCTATGTGTACACAAGTGTGTGTGCATGTGTGTGTATATATGTCTGTATGTTTGCATGTGTGTACATGTGTGTTGTCCATGTATGTAAATGCAATTATATACGTGTGCATCTGCATCTGAGTGAGCACATGTGTCTGTATGCTTGTATGTATGTTAAGTATGTATATTACCTCTGTGTATGGAGCACTTAGAAGCCGCACTGAGAATAACCAACTGAATCAGGACTGCAAAGACTCTCACTGTCCTAATTCACAAAAGGAAGAGACTACAAGGATAAAATGAAGACAATTAGAACAAAAAGAACACAAGGAATTGGACCAAATGAAAGGCTTTGGTGGAACATCTGAAAGGATTAAGTTCATCACTAGAGACCTTTAAGTTGGAACAAAACCAAGTCAGTCCATACACTAACAGACACATGGCCAAAGCAAGAGGTTGGGGAAGATTAAAAGTGAAAGGCTAGACAGATGTGCAGTCCACAAAACTCTGGGAGAGATCAAGAGGTAATCCACACTCAGGGCACAGTAAAATCAAAGCAAAGTAACATTAAACAGGACAAAGCAGACAGTGACTTATTGACAAAGTGTTCATTCCAATGCATGGAGATGACAGCTGAGAGCCTTCATGGGCCAAATAATGGAGAAGCAAACCAGAGAGAGAAAAAGCAAGTTGAAATAAAGAGAGAATGTATTAAGGGCCCACCAGACCTGAACAGTTACTCTCCATCCTTTGACAGATGGAGTAGGCAAAACACTAAAGTTATAAATGCAGCTATTGGTGTGTGTCGCTATTAGTTCCTGAGAAACACTACAACTTACTGCTGCAGAGTAGTCTCTATCATAATATTCTGGGGAAATGGAGTTATGTCATATTTAAAATCTAAATTCAACTCTGACTTAGAGAAAGCAGAAATTTAGTAGGGTAAATCTTGTGGTCGTTGATATTATTGTAAATAGCTATACGCATTTATTGTGTATATATTTAAATAAAAGTTATAGCATAGCTTCCATGTTTGGAACACAGAGACTGAAACAACCCACATGGATTACAAAGGAAAACGACAATCTTGTCTGAATGTTTGCATGCTAGTACAGTCCGATTCAAATGATGAATCTACATTGTGTGAGAGCCAGAGGGTTGGGTGGGAAAATACTGGGGTAGGGAAGTGTAATGGAAAGAGCTGCAGAGCCTAGAACACTATGCAAAGTGATAGAGAAAGTAACATTGGAATAAGCAAATGGAGAAGTTAAGAAACGCAGAACCTACCTCTCTAGGGGAAGTTTCCCCAGCAGAGAGCAGCACAGTGCAAGACCTAGAGAAACACCTTCCTCGGGCAAAATAGGAAGTATGTGTGGACATGGTTAGTATGTTGGTTTGAATAAGTGACCCCCATAGACTTATGTGTTTGAATGCTTGGCCCATAGGGAGTGGCACTATTAAGAAGTATAGTCTTGTTGGTGTATGTGTGGCCTTAGAGGAAGTGTGTCACTATGTGAGTGGGCTTTGAGGTCTCCTATGCTCAAGTTATACCCAGTGTGGCTCATAGTCTCCTTTGCTGCCTGTGGATCAAGATGTAGAACTCTCAGCTCCGTCTCTGGCACCATGCCTGCCTGGATGCATGTTGTCAAACTTCTCATCATGACAATGATGAACTAAATTTCTGAAACTACAAGCCAGCCCCAGTTAAGTGTTGCCCTTTATAAGAATCATCACGGTCATGGTGTCTCTTCACAGTAATAGAAACCCTAACTGAAACAGGTAGTATGTGGAGATATAGTGGTAGAGACCAATTAGGTACCCCAGGTCCCTTCTGCTCACAGTGAGGGCTCTGCTGCTTCTGAGTCAGATGGGAGCCATTGGGTGAGGTTTAGAATAAGATCCCAAAGACCTCATGCAAAACTCATCGAGTAACACTATGTATGATACAAAAAAACCCTGTTGGCAAAGAAGACTGAAATACCTTCCCAGCAACCCTGCCTGTGAACATGTAATAGCCAGAGTATGTTGAAAAAGCACGTGCTATGCAAATGACCCACAGAAGTCCCCACCTGTGTACAGATGAAAACCTCAGAGGAGCTTCTGACCTCCCTTACTGTTTAGTGTCAGTCCTCCCTTGAAAGTGTGTTCTTTCTTGACTGACTATTACTATTCATGTAGCCTATACACGTGTTCAGTTTCCTTGTGCTGTGGAACAAGAAGCTAACAATTATTGGTGGTGCTCACTGAACCCAACATCTTGCAGACTGATGTGCATACACTATCTTAAAAACTAAGTACTTATACAATTCACCCTTGATTTCTTCTCTCTCCCCCTCCTCCCAGTTACAGCCTCACTTCCTCAGCATAACATGCTGTCTGTCTCTGTCTGTGTTTTCTCACCTTTGCCTCAACTCACTTTAGTCTTGTTTCTGTTTATGGCTCTCTGATCCTGCTGTTTTCCAAGAACACTAGAAACATTCCTGCTAGCATGGACAAGAGCCGTGTCTTTAAGTGTGTGTGTGTGTGTGTGTGTGTGTGTGTGTGTGTGTGTGTGTGTG
>JANHMN010000012.1:15836723-15867615 GCA_030674055.1 Rhabdomys pumilio
GTGTGTGTGTGTGTGTGTGTGTGTGTGTGTGTGTGTGTGTGTGTGTGCGTGCAAATGTGTGGATATATGAGTATGTATGTGTAACTGTGTGTATGTATATACATGTGCAACTGTGCATTTGTGTGCATGCATGCATGCCACTGTGTGTGTATATGTGTGTGTGTATGTGTGAAAGTGAGTGTAGGCCCCATCCTCCACTTTTGTCTCAAGTTAGCCCTTCTTTCCTCTCTCTCTGTACCAGCACCAGTCTTCTTTCGATGCAGCACCCCAGGTAGGATCTCAGCTCCTGCTCTCTGCACAAATGAAGAACCAGGGCCTGCTGCATGGCAGGGGTACCTCACAGGTGCCGTGAACTCCTTCTCTGTCCTAACTGTGGCTCCTGAGAATGAGAAGTCGCTGCTGCTTGCAGTACTGTCTGGAGAGGAGACAGGCTTGTAGCATGTTGGGCCAATCAGGATTGGCCTAAAGTCAAATTGGATCAGGAACAGAAAGTGGGAAGAGCATCCTGGAATTAAATGCTGCTCAGACCGTGTCTCCAGTGCCAGGAAAGAGCTGGCTTCAAGATGGAGCAGAGAGCAGTTTTCACCAAATAAACGATAGGAATGTCATCCCTGGAGACATTTAAAAATCTCCTTGGCATCTGGTTTTAATTACTCTATCTGTTCAGTATCATCCCCAAGACAGCACTTCTAAAAATTCCAAGATATAATTTCTATTCTTTCACTCAACAAACATTTGCTAAACGTTTACACTGTAGTGGGAACATGGCAAGGAACATGGGAGGATAGAGAGGCACTGGTCGGATGCTGGTAAGACATGCTTGGGAGAAGCTCACGTGAGTGGGGACTCAGAACAATCTTGGAGCATCAGTCTTAAGAAGTACTTGAGGCTCCACATAGCCCAGGATCCCTCTTGTCATTAAAGCTCAGTGTAAACTCTTCGTGTGAAAGCCACTGTCCCCTCCACCATGACCATCACTGTCCCTTCCTCCATGACCATCACTGTCCCCTCCTCCATGACCATCACTGTCCCCTCCTCCATGACCATCACTGTCCCCTCCTCCATGACCATCACTGTCCCCTCCTCCATGACCATCACTGGTCTCTACCCTACTATGGTCCATCGGGCTGAGGGCTGGTGGAAGAGACTGTCAGAGAACCCTGAGGTAGGTAAGTGGCATAGGACTCCTACACTGTGCCTAGATTGCAGAGTCATATGTGCCTCAATAGAGAGGGGACAGGAGAAGAGGAAACAGACTCTACGCCTCAGTATCCCTGAAACCATGACCCAGGGTTTTCCAAACAGGATTTTCCATGGGGAGATTTTCTAACATTAAGATAGGCTAGAGAAAAAGATAAAGAAGACTTGTGAGGGGGACAGTGTGGGGGAGAGAATTCTGTGTTTGAGTAATTGGATTATAAAGTCTTCATCTTTCCAGGAAAGTGGCCATTAGATTGACGATATGGAAATGCACAGGCACCCAGTGAAACCTGTTAAGCTTTGCTCAACTCGCCACTGGCTTCCTCCAAGGGACCTCCTGGGTGCTATCACATGTGTGTAATCACCTGTGGATTACTGTATAGTTTCTTAAAGAGCCTTCCTGTGGATAACCTATGTGGTAGTCTGTGAATTCTCATGCTGTCCATTCCTGACATAGTCTCCCATCAATCTGTACTTGGTTTCCTGTGAATCCCACATGTGGTTGTCTGTAATCCCCCAAGTGGCCTCCTTCGGCCTAGGAGAGCGGATCTCACCTGGAGAAGGCCTTATCCTTCCCATATGTTCGTGAGATGGCCTAGAAACGCACCTGAAAAATAAAAGAACAAATGGACAAGAGAGCCTGGGAAATGGGGATGGTGGGGAAGAGCGCGTTCACTGAGGACAGAGAAACACTGAACCAGATGGGGGCTTGATGTTTTTGACTCAAAGCTGCATGCTGCCTTTGGCTGGATCCCAGGGAAGAATGGGCTCTGACCAGGGTTCCCACTTGGATTTCTCATCCCCTCTGTTCCACATGGGTCTTGCTAGTAGGTAGGATTGCTTACCACCCACTGACACAGAGAGGGCCAATTTCCCTGACTTAAATGAAAACAGTCTGTAGACCAAGAATTAAAATAGAGTCAGAGGTCAGGTGCTTGCCCCCCTAAGCTGAGGACTTGGATGTGTACACTAGCCTAAAGACACCACAGACAAAGAAAGCAAGCAGGGGGGAATAATGGTCAGAGAGATAGAAGCTTCAAGAATCAAAGGGAAATGCCAGAAATTAAAGATTGTCACTCAAAGTAAGATCACAACTGATGAGCTAGTGACCAGTCTGAGCTTAAGGACAGGGTGGCAGAGACCTGCTGAGTGGAGAGACAAAATGGAGACAGACAAATAAGGGAACATTTAGGGGCCACATGACAGCCTTATAGGCACCCTGGGTCCATCCAGCTGTGTGCAAAACATTTTCTCTGGGTAGCCGACTATTTCTGGAAAATTGCAAGCCAAGATTAAGGTGTCAATGGGCTCTGTCAGTTGAAGGTATCCATTGATGCCTTTTTCCTCATGTACAGTAACATGAGTTTCTCTCTCTCTCTCTCTCTCTCTCTCTCTCTCTCTCTCTCTCCTCCCTTGGGCTGTTCTTCTGACCTCATCAAACCAGTTCCTCAGAGTCCCATGCTCAGGACCTTATCAGTACCCACCACATAAGAAATCACCCTGAGGACTTGGCATGGATGCATAGCCTGAGGGAGTCACTAACACAAATGGCATGGCAGAATGCCACCTGTGTGTGCCTAGACAGAAAAACAGAGTAAGGCAAAAACAACTGAAGTGATTGCTGAACTTCTAAACTGCAGACCGAAGCTTACCAAACAGAAAGTAGCATCGACAAGAGAAACAAATTAGACCTGGGTACATCACATTCATCTTATATTCAGGACCAGCAAGCCTGAATAGAGATAAGCTTAGAGGAAGCCCTTTCCCTTCATGAGAAAACATGAGTCCAGCAGACTTCTCTTCGGAGTGGGATGTACCCAAAGAAAATAAACATCCATATTGTATTTTCAGTGAAATTATCCTTAGAATAAAATACAATGGAATATTATTCCGCCATAGAGAAAAAGCAAATGAGCCAATTATAGAAAAATGGATGAAATAAGAAATTCTGCAAAGTAAAAGAAGCCAAATGCCATCGTTCTCATTCATATGCGGGGGCTCAAACAGCACAACAACAGCAATGACAATAACAACAACAGTGTCAACAACAAACATTTAAAAAGAAACAGGAACAAATGCAATTAAAATATAAACATGGGGACTGGGGAGTCAAAATCTCAGTGGATAAAAAAAGTCTCACTTGTTGCAACCTGATGACTGAATTTGGATCCTAGAATGCACCCCATCTCCCATAAAAAAGCTAGGTGTGATTGTGTGCCTCTAACCCCAGTGCTGTGCAGGAAAGAGACAAAGGGGCTTACTGCAGCTTGCTGGCCTACAGCCTACTTGTACATTTAGTGAGAGACCATGTCTCAAGGGAATACAATGGAGACTGATAAAAAGAACATCCAGAATCTTCCTCTGACCTTGGCACGGCAGTACCCACACATTCAACACTCACCTATGCTAGCAAGTACATGCAAATCTTCCCCCCCACACACACACATACACCAAAAAAGAAGTCAGCTACACACATGGTATCTATTAATAGATTTATATAATATATCACTTTAAATGTGAATGGTCTAAATATGCGAATTAAAACACAGGGATTATCAAAGTCGATTAAAACAAGACCCAAGTACATGTTTTCCCACAAAGACCCTAATTAACATATAAAGACTCTGTTAAAAGTGAAGACACATTGCTGCTAATTAAAGGAAGGCTGGAACAGCTGTACAAATACCGACAAAGCCGACTCCTAAACAAGAACAGTTACCAGGCTGGGGAAGGTACTACATAATGATAAAGGAGTCAATTCTCCAAGAAGACATGGCAATTTTAAAAGTATATATACCCAGTGGAGTGTCAAAACACTCCAGGCAACATAGGAAAGAAGCAAGGGGCAAAACTTCTATCACACTGGAAGACTTCAACGCCCCTCTGTCAGCAACGGATAGATCAAGCAGGCAGAAAATCACTACGGGGACAGCTGACCTGAGCAGCGCCATCCATCAGCCACATCTCATTGACATTTACAGAACACTCTCTCCAGCAGCAGAACACATAGTCCTCTCAAGTTCAAGAGCGCATTTGCCAGTAGAGGCTGCATGTAAGCACATGGAGCCATCTCTACAAGTAAAATGATGAAAAGAAGAGGGGAAATGGCTTCCTTAGTGAAATGACCACCAGGCAAGCATGAGGACCCAAGTTGGATGCTCATGTTTGGATCCTAAGTACAACTGGTGTGGCAAGCTACCTCTGCCATCCTAGAACTGAAGAGGTCAAGGTAGAGACAGGAGGTCACTGGGGCTGACTGGCCAGCTAGTCTTCCCAGTTGGTGAGCTCCAGATTCACTAAGAGACCTTGTCTCAAAAAACAAGGTGTGGAATGAAAGGAAAACATCCATTACTGATCTTTAGCCCCCACATGTATGCACACACAGGTATATAGGCAATTTGTATGTGTCCATATCTGTTCACACACATATATATTTATATGTGTATATCATGTATATACTACACACACACACACACACACACACACACACACACACACACACATACACACACTAGTGGCAAATCAATGTTATTCTTAGAGCACTGAAAGTGATAGAAATAAACTGTAGAACCCTCCAGTACAGAGACTCTTTAGAACTTCTAAAGAATGCCTGGATTGAAGACAGAACTGCAGGAAAAAGGTAAAGGGGTCCTGACCTAAATACACATGATAGGATATGAAAATTTGCACAAGGTAATAAAATTAGTGATTAAAAATAAATGAGTAGAAGTAAATTCACATCACAGAATTAGAAAAGACACAAAATAAATAATCAAGGCACTCCCAGTCAGAGCCCAGGGAGAAGAAGCTGGGTGTAAGTCAAGAAGAAAATAAATCAGAACAAATAGAACAGAAATTAAGAAAACTAAGACAGGAAATAGGGAAAATCAACAAAATTCAAGTTGATCCTTTGAAAGATATTATATTTAGAAAACTCAAGAAAGAAGATAAAATATCGGTTTCATAAATTAAGTAGGGGGTCATTGCTGTTGAGCTCTGAGCCACCACACAAACAGGAAGATATCCAGTATCTTGTCAAAAAGATGGAAGTGAAGGAGCGTAAACAAGTCTGAATCAAATGCCTAAACAAAACAAATTGAAACAAGAAGCCTACAAAACAAACACAAACAAAACAAACAAAAGCACTGAGTTCATTTTGTATTGGCCAACTCTTCCTGGGCATGGGGCTGCCCTAGTCTGGGATTGATATACCAGAGATTTTGTTTGTTTGTTCTGATTTTTATTTCTTGAGAGGGTGAGGGAGAAGCTGGGGGTGGGAAGAGAAGATGAAGTTGGGTGTGGAGGGGGACTGAAAGGATCTTGGAGGAATTGGGGAAAGGGAAATCACCAAAATATATTGTATGAAAAACTACATAAAATAAGGATATGCCAATAAAATTGATATTTTAGCTAAAACAAACAAACTTTGAAAGACATAAACCACCAAAATTTACACCAGCAGAGAAAGATCACTTGAATATGTTTGAGTGGATTTCTATATTAACTTAATTAAATAATGAATCACTAATTCATTTGGTAACCTGATCGCAACAACAGAACAAAACCAAACCAAACCCAAGATGATTTCATTTAATCGGTTCCCTCTACCAGCCACTTAATCGAAACCTGGCACCAATTAATTGGAGAGACAGAAAGAGGGGGGAGGTTGGAATGCATTTTCTGAGGTCAGTCTTTCAGTCACACTAAGGCAGAAGACATAGCAACGGGGACAACCACAGAGGAAAGTATCTCACAAGAATTCCTCAACAATAAGTTGGAAAGATGGCACAGTGGTCAACATCACCGACTGTCCTCACAGAAGACTAGAATTTGATTCCCAGCACTCACATCAAGCGGCTCACAACTGCCTGTTACTCTAGAGGATCCAATGGTCTCTGCTGGTCTCTAAAGGCATCTGCACTCAGGTGTGTATACACACACACACACACACACACACACACACACACACACAATCATATCAAAGGACTATAAGAGTGTAACTTTAATTTTTTTCAAATCCTACTTTTAATGACGGCTCTTAAATGCTTTAACCTTCCTTGTTAGCCCACCACTCACCAGAGGTAGTGGGAAAGAAAGAATATGAGGGAAGTAGACTTGTTTAGAAAGGTTGTTTGGAGCAACTCTTGTCTGTGTTGTCTGGAAATCAGCAGCTCAGTTCACAGATCAGCAGTGGCAGCTTGATCCACTCACAGACACTTCAAAATACACCAGCAGTCCAGTTTGGTAGAATCCCTTAACAACAGTGGTGACATGACCTAGCAGAGACAGCCAGGCCTCAGCCTGGGCTCAAGTCAGCAGGCGGAACCAACAGGAACACCAGGAGAAGTTCTCAGGTCTGCCTCTCTCAGGTAAATGAAGATCAGTCAAGACTTGAGCTCCACAAGCATTGCACAGCTAGCTGTACCAGCAAACTAAGTTCAGTGGAGCCCTATTTCTACCCTCCAAACATCACCTGTCGTCCACATGTGTCTTGCCTCAACACAGGTCTTGCATCAGCATGTGCATCCAATCAGCCCGAGTCCTTGGAAGCAGAAAGAAACTGCAGCACACTACCAGAAGTTTCTGTCGTGTGTTTCTCTCTACGGAGTCAACAAATGCAGCTCAACTGTGCCATGTAAAGCAGACCACTACATGCATGTTGTTAGCAGAGAATCCTTCATCATGTGCCCCTTTCACGTGCTTGCTTTAGCAGAACGTTCTCTCTTCTGTGTCTGCTTCCGTGAAACATTCCTTCACAAGTCTGCCTTAGACTTTCACACCCGTATCCACTCTAACAAATCATTCCTTCACGTCTTTGCCCCAGCAAAACATCATCCGACTGACTTTCCAAAGAACCCTTAAGTTTCCACTGCATAGGATCTACTCCCCCCCCCCCAAAAAATGCTTAAAAGGCCAAAGCATACCCCTGAAATTGCACTTGGAATAAAATCTACTCCTCCAAATCAAATAACTCTTAAAAATAATAAGCAGGTATAGTAAAGTCACAGAGTAGAAGAATAACAGGCAAAAGATAGTTGCTCTCCTGTGTGCTAGCAACAGACAATTGTTGTGTGAGACTTTAAAACATGAAGCATAGTACTTAGATATGTATCTAATCACAAATGACTATATCTATATGGAGAGCACTAAAAGAGCTAAATAATTGGAGAGCCAGCTTGTGCTTGTGGGTCAAAAAACTTGATGTTGTTTAGTTGCTGATTTGTCTCAGGTCACCCACAGGTTACCCACAGGTCACCCACAGCACTAACTCAACCAAAATGAAGACCCCAGAAATATATTCTCTAGACACTGATAAACCAATGATAAAATTATGTGAAAAGTCGAGAGAAATTGCGACACTGAAGAAGAAGGAGAGAGCTGAGGCTTCATGTTGGCCGGCCTCAAGCCTTTAAAGCCACAGTAATCAAGAAAGTGTTGTGTTGACCAAGCATGGACACAGATCGATGAAGCGAGGAGGGGGGGTGGGGGGAGCTTACACAAGTGCAACCAATCAATCACTGACAAAAGGACAAAGGCAATTTGATATAGAAAAAAAATCTTTTCAAGAAGTTCTGCTGTAAGAATTGGCGCTCCGTATTTTAAAAACATAAGCCTGGATGCAGGCCTTAAACCTTTTGCAGACAGTGGCTCAATAGCAGCAATAGAGTTAAAAGAAAAATGAAAACCTACATGCAGAATGAAGAAAAATACCTACCAACACAGAAGAGGGAAAATACTCTCATAAAACTTGCACATGATACTGGCTTTGGTGAGGAGACCTTATAGGAAAGGTCTGTTCTGCCTAACAGTTTCAGTCCCGTGAGTCAGGGAGGGTGTGAGGAAGCAGAGAAGCTTACATCCTGGAGACCAGGGAGGAGGAGGAGGGAGAGAGAGGAGAGAGGAGGGAGGATTCTTGCAGGAGCCAGTCTCTATCTGATAAAGAGAGTTGGTATCCACATTCAGGGTATTCACGGCAGATCTTATTCCTTCTGTCCAACCTCCCTGGAGATGTCCATTCAGACACAGTCAGACTATGCTTTACGGAACTTCCAGGTGCTTCACGATGCAATCAAGTCGACAACCAAAATGGACCACTACAAAGATATGTACAGGATGGTCCTAAAATTCAGAACACCTTAGTCTGTGAAAGGCCTCTTTAAGACAAGTAGCAGGCTGGAAGAAAATGCTCAGCCAAGGAAAAACTGACAGAGATGTATATCCAAAGTTTGAAAGGACCAATTTGTAAAGCCATGGTAAGAAAACAAGAAGACCAATTAAGAAACAGTAACTGAGCAGGGACTTGGTGAGAAGAAGAGTTTACAGGGTAAACAAGCAGAGGTAAGTGGGTTGAATGTGGGCACTAGAAACTCGCAAACTAAAACAACAGTGTTTTCCTGCAATACAAGGGATAAAACTTCTGGAATAAGTAAACTATGACCTCAAATTCATCACAAGACACCCCAAGACCAAGTTCTCAGCACAAAAGAGATGTATTTTCCCCAGAGAGACAAAGGGCAAGGAATAAGAATCAACCACAGGAGATAGAAGATGGGGGAGAATGGAAAAGGAACAAGGAAGATGGGGTAGGGCTTTTTGTCCCAGAGGAGGGAAGCAAAGGGGACAGATACGGCCTATAGGCAAACGGCAGTTTATAAAGGTAAAAGAGGAAATGCTGCGTTAAGATGAGGTGTTTAATTTTGATTGGACAGGTTATTGAGGCTAGTGGAAGGGGAGTGTTTGACCACTGGACTTCAGTACTTTGCTAACCAGATCTTAGTAATCAGCCTCAGTCTCAGGAAAAGGAAGTGGCTAGCTGTTTGTGGCTAGCTTTAAGAAGGGGATCAGAGCTGGGAGCAGGGTGTGGGAGGGGTGATGAGGAGGGGGTCACAGGGAGCAGAATGTAAGTGAAATAAACAAAAATTTTTAAAAATCTCACATGGTTTTGTTTTGTTTTTTGTAGACATTGCATTTCCTTGAGAGAAAGCGTATTTTAAAATGGGATAAAGACTATCCCAGGGGAGAAAACAGGAAAATCAAATATGAGAGGAACTAAAAGAAAGCCACCCAGATCTGACAAGATTCTTTATACCTACACAATTTTAGGACACATATTTCTTCCACTACCAGGAGATAGGCAGCTGGAGGCTTCTTCTTCGTGTTAGTTTAGAGGTTAACCCTCAATGTGATCGACCAAGACTCAACAATGCTTTGGTAAGATCATTGGCTTGCCTTTATTCATTTTAGAATAATACTTTTATCTGTCCGTTGTAAATGCCATATTGATCTGAGGGCGAGACGGATTATAAAGCAGTCAGTACTTGCTAAGCATTCGTAACAAACTAAAATAAATCTATGTTCTTATATGGATTAAAACATTGCTTCCCTGTGCAGATAATTACACAGAGATTCTACAAACCCCATTCAGAATCACTTATCCCCAATATAAACAAATCATATTAGTCTGTTTTATTTTTATGCTCCAAAATCTATTATACTGTAGTATGTTATTATACTGAAATGACTAAGGATATTTATAAAATTGTAATCTTTAGCCCCGGAAGCATAATTGGTAGACGATTCCTCCTAAGAATCTTGAGGACTCCTTTGAACCCTGCTCAGTTTAAAAATATAAGGCTGGCTAACTGGGGATCAGAAATTTACATCTGGAGGTTATAAGGTCTAGAGCAAGCGTGTGTGTCCCGGAAGAAGTAAGGAAGAAGTAAATTTACAGGAAACAATACAAATATCCCCTGGAAGGGGTCCCTAGAATTATTTCACAAGTGTGCAGGCCATGGGAAGGCTCAATGGTCTGGGAAGAATGAAGATAGGTCTTTTTCCCTTTGCCATGTGGGGATTGCTTTGAGTCTAGAAGAGGCAGGTCATATTATTATATAAATAATAAATATGTATTTCGTCCCTCCATCCCCGACACCTCTGCAGTCCTTTCTCCCTGCCCAGCTCTTGTGAACTGTGCTATTAGTTGCTTTTCCTTTGCTGTGACAACGTAGCTAACAAAAGCTCACAGTGTGAAGTTACGGTCCATATTTTAGAAAGGAGATGGTGTGGAGAGACATGACGGCAGGAACTGAGGCAGCTTTTTACATTGAACTCATGTTCAGGAAACATGAGGGGTGTATGTTTGCATTTAGTTCACTTCCTCCTCTATTTCATGGAGTCGTGGATCCCAGCCAATAGCACAGCACTTCCCACTTATAGGATGGGTTCATGGACTCCAATTCACCCAATCTTAAGCTTCTGTCACAGACACATCTAGAGATCTATTTTGACAATCATGTAAAATCCTATCCAGTTACAACCAAGAGTCACTATTGTAACCCTCGAATTCTCTGTTCTCAACCTGTGGGTTGCAACACCTTTAGGGGTCAAACAACCACTTCGCAGGGGTCACATGTCAGATATCCTGCATACCAGGTATTTACATTACAATTCATAACAGTAGCAAAATTACAGTTATGAAGTAGCAATGAAATCATTGTATGGCTGGAGCTCAGCACAACATGAGGAACTATATTAAGGGGTCGCAGCATTAGGAAGGTTGAGAAACCCTGGTCTAAAGTATAGGAAAATACAAGCACACAAACTTTTGGGAGCATTGATGGCATAACTCGTCTGTGGCATAACATGCCACAGGACATGAACCCCATGGTACCAAGGTCCAGGTGTCAGAAGGTAACTGGCTGTAAATCAAGAGAGATCAAGACTGGAAGCGTTGTCTTAGGGCATGTTCTTGATTTCATTTCCCTCCTGTAGATCTTGCCCTTGCCACTGAAACAGTCAACACAGAAATCTCAGAGGGCAGCTCTTCTAATGAAGACTTCTCTTTTCTGGATGTAGGGAATGAGTTTTCTCTACAGTAGACGTTGCCCTACAATGAGCAGTCCAGAAGGCTTTGATGGCTGGGTAAATCTTATAAAGACACATGCAGCCTTACCAAGCAACTTACCAGAGCCCCCCCACCCCCCGTTTGCTTTAGGACCAGCCCAGGATTTTATTAATGAAATTGTAAATTTTTGTTTTCCTGAATCATACATGTAGAAAGAAGTATGATCTTCTCATGTCACATCCAGAAGAAAAAACACCTCACTGAGAGTATTATCTCAATACTGTTTCTGGGAAGGCAACACAGACAACATGAGCAACCGCATCTGACATTTCAAGCAGACTATAGGACACAACCCTGGAGGGGTGAATTGGAGAAAGAGAGTCTTCCATGGCTCAAAGAGCTGACAAGATCTAATTCTGTCCTTTTCTAAATCATCATGAACTGAGAAAAACTAGAATGAAGTCACTGTGCTCAGAGCAACAAGCCCAGGGAGTAGATACTTGAAGTTTCAGGGGTTATGGGGTTGGAAGGACCTGGAGATAGCCCCTGATGGGAGCCTTAGTCAGGAAAAAAAGAGAAAATATGGAGCCAGGTCTTTGCCCTTCCTTCTGTTTTCTTGGTGTAAGAAATAGACCACTGTGGCTCATTTTCAGTATGAAGTGCATTTAGATCTCATCAAAGTCACTGACAAGCAGGAGACACTCGGCTCCTGTCTTCTCTATGTTGGTGCCTGATGGTCTATGTACCGTCAGCTTATCCTAGTGTTGAAAAGCCACAGCCAATCTGCCGTGTGACTGAGCCTACATTTCAGAAAATGAGGGAATCTACATCTCTAGTATTGTATAAGGGAATCTGGGAAGGAGACAATGCTAGACACAGAATATTGCATCTCTATGAAGAACTCAGCCCACCAGAACTTGGGTGCAGGGCAACATCATTAGGGGCTATAAAAACTACTGCTTTGGACTAAATCGTCAGGCCAGCCACATCTGCCTGTACAGTGGCTGACTCCTCAGTTTGCAAGGTCATTAAGTAAACGGCTTCACTGTGCTTACATGCAGCCATGCCAAGCAACTTGCCAACGTCCCCCCATTGCTTCAGGATCAGCTCAGGATCTTAGCTTCCCTAGACTTCTAGCCCCTAATCGAATTGTCCTGCACCCAAGTCCTAACGCACTAAGCTCTTCATAGAGCTGAAATCTTCTGGATCTAGCCTTGTCTCCTTCTCAGTTTCCCTGTCTTCTTGGTTCAGGACATAGAGCTTTATCTACTGTATAATACCGTGGATGGAGACTCCCTCCTTTTCTGATGTGTGGGCTCAGTCTCGTGGCAGACTGGCTGTAGCTTTTCAACACCAGGATGAACTGACAGTACCTAGACAAGCAGGCACCAACGGCCAGCTAAGGAAGACAGGAGCCCAGAGACTGCAGCACTCTTACAGTGAAGTCAGGACCGTGGCTTAGCTCATCAGACAGGCTGGTCTCAACTGTTTTCCCCACAGTTGCTCATGAGATTTGGGAAAGTGATGGGAGTTTTCCAAAGTTGCCCAGTAGAGCAGAGGAATGTGCCTGGCTCTCGCCACCATTCTCGGACCTGGAGGTCTCCCATAGGATCAGCTGCCTACACTCATAGCAAGAATGCGGCGTGCTCAAGAGCTTGGGCTCTTGCAGGTGTGGCAATGTGGCTTTAAATCCTGACTACTCTATGACCTTATTCTCTGCTTCCCAGGCTGGCCACGCTAGCCTCTCTGCTCTCCAGCTTGTCAAGCTGGTGTTGAGTGTGGCTTAATGAAGCCACGCCCATGGGCAGGAGGGTGGAGTTCAGACTCCACTTCAGGCATGCATACTCTGAAATGCCATGGTAAGGGTAAGCCCTGTCACTGTGCGAATGAAGCTCACGGAAGTGCTCAGGGCAGGCAGGGAAGAAGGCTCCAAGTCTACCATTGCTGCAGCCGCCAGTACCTCTTGAGCCTTTTAGGGCAGCAATCCCCTGAAGATTTCCAACCACCCCACCCCTGCTCCTGCCATGGCACAAGGACCTTTCTTGGCCCAAGGCTTCTTAGAGAAGGTTGCATTGGCAGACAAGTCCTGCCTTCTGCTCAGGGGCCTTTGCTGAGTCCTGTGGTAGCTGCTGCTATTGTTACCCACCTCACCAGGTAGCCCTGTGCCCCAAGCCTATTGAAGCACTTATTGAACCACAGATTCCTTTACAAGTGCAGAAGGCCAAAGTCTCTAGTATCCTGAACTCTGCACTGAGTCCTGCAAACAGTATCTGCACCAGATGTGGACCCTGGGATCCAGGACTCCATGGCTTCAGAGTTTATGAAGTTGGCTGCATCACACCACACATGAGGACTCCAGCAGAATGTAAAGGCGCTTGCTGGCGAGCCTAACAACCTGAGTTCAAAACCTGGCACCCAAGTGGTACAGGGAGAGCTGTCCTCTGACCTCCATATTTGTACTATGGTGTGTGAATCAGCACGTACGCGGGTGGGCACACGTACCGCACACAAAACAAATACAATGCAATTTAAGAAAAGATTGCAAAAATAATTGGATGGCGATTCAAGGAAGAGGGTGGTAGCCACCAGTGAACACTCACCACAGCTGACTGCACAGTGACTCTGTGTGATGTCCTTTCACTACCCAAGATACTCCTCCAGAAAGAGCCAGGGGCAGAGTCGTTAGCAATATGGGCAGTTCAAAAGCCCGTCCTCAGATGGCCTCAGCCATACACCAAGAATGAGATGTCTTGAGCTGTCACCAGGGAATCTGCCTTCCATGTTCAGTGGGAAAAGCAGTGAACGAGGCCCTGAAATCCCCATCTTCCTGAGAAATGTGGCTGGAAGTTAGGGATGATCTGAGGGACACATGGTGGGAAAAAAAGATCCCACCTAACCTAAGTGGCTCCAGCTTCTCCATCAAACCTCAAACCTGTCCTCGATCCACATGAGGGGCCTTAGCTGGGAAGCATAGCATCGCCTTCCTTGCTGCCCGCCAGCCACCCCACATGTGAGACAGGCCAGCAACTCCTGCTCTCGCCAGATGGGGTTGTTCTGCAAAGCCATACAAGATGAAAAGTTATTTAAAAGTGTGTTTAAAGCCATAAAATATTAAAGTAATGTGAGGTATTATTAGGCCTGGCATTTAATACAACACCATTAAAGCTGTTACCGTTTATTTTTAATTTTATAAGCTAAGCTAATGCCTGTCTAATTTTGAAATGTTTCCCAAACCACTGTAATGAGTACATAAAAGCTGAAATGGTGGGGTTTGTGCAAGTCGGGGCTCCTGGGGGAAAGGCCAGCATAAATCCCTCTGCACATTCCCTTCTCTGCTATCCTCACAAGCCTCCACTTGCCCTGCTAGCAGACACAGAGGAAGCCTGTCCCTTTGCCTGGCGTTTTCTAAGGTAGGAAACTGGCCATCTGGGACAAAGGTGCTGATGCTAAAGACAGTACCTAGGAGCAGCGACCTGGAAGAGTCAGTGTTACTGTCCAAGGTGACAGAGCCCTCCCTCTAGGCATGAGAAACCGTTTGCTGTCTGGGTGGTAATAAGGTCCTGTCCAAGTTTGCTCTCTGTTGCTGTTTTGAAAACACTGATTAAAATCAACTTGAAGAAGAAAGAGTTTATTTCTCATAACAGCCCATCGTGAAGAGAAGTTTGGGCAGAAACTCAAAGCAAGAACCCAGAGACATGGACTGAAGCAGAACCCTTTGAGGAGCGCTGCTTATTGACTTGTTCCACATGGCTTTCTCAGATGACTTCTTACACAGCCCAGGACTACCTACCCAGAGACGACATTACCCACAATGGGCTGGACCCACGCACATTAATCATTTATCAAGAAAATCCTCATAAACAGGCTCAGAAATGGAGGCATTTTCTCAGTCAAGTGTCCCTCTTTCTAGATGACCCTAGTTTGTGACAAATTGACAAAAAGTTAGCTATCACAGGCCCCAAATCCTCCCAAGTCCTCTCCAGCCAGATGCAAGGGTATTGCACAGGTGGCAAGACATGCCACGCACTGTGCACACATTAAGCAGGGATACATATCGACAGCGGGGAGACAGCACCTTGAAAACAGACCAGTACCACAGAGCAGGCCAGCATTTGGCTTTAAAAAGAAGAGCATTTTGTGGATAAAATCTGTACTAGATCATTGCAGAGTCTCCAGGATAGTCAGGTCTCTGTGACCCTTTGAGCATCACATCTCCTGGGTGTGCTGCTGCATTTGTCAGGGTTTCCTGGGTACATATTCACTCTTCTGGACGATCCAGGGTTTGGGAGCTGCAGCTGAGGTGAACCGTGTACTGCCTACTTGTGTGAAGCTGACAACTGGTCATAAGACCTGGTGAACGCTCAGAGCCAGACCCCAACACCATCTCCTGTTCAAAGCCCAGGTGCTTTCCGCCGCAGCACCCCAGACTTTCTGTCCATCTTTACACCTAACAGAGAAACCCAGGGACTCTGCAAATCTGTCGTGCTCTGTCTGTCTGTTTTACCCCTTCTTCCTAAAGTTATAGTGTATGTTTCGCAGAGTGTAGTAGGGATTTAATTGCCTTAGACATGGTGGGTACTTAATGTCTATCACTTCTACCCTCTTTTATTTCCTACACGTCAGGAAAGGAGGGTCTTCGGGCCAGCATGGAAGCTTCCATCTCAGGCTTGAACTAATTCATCCTGCCCTGTATGCTCCCAAGACATGAGCTCTAACCCTGTGGGACTTGCCAAGGGTCACCAAGAGATTTCTCCCCAAGGCTTACCCAGAAGAAGGTGTCTGATCCAATACCTGAAGCTCAAGGACATCCCTTGCACTTCCCGCATGCAGAGAGAGGCAGGGTGTCTGTCATTATGCCTCACCGTGGCCTGTGATGGGGCTGAATCCTGTTCTGATGAGCTCTGGGTTCCTGTTATAGTAACAATCGCTCTGACAGATGGAGAATCGGGTCATCTGGGCTATTCCTTCCTTTCTTCCTTTGTTCACTGAACATGAAGTCGGCAGGTGATGGCACTTTTAGCTCCAGGGTGGAAAAGCAAACCAGAGTCCTGCCTTTGGAGCAAGGGGATAAAGGGGAGGGGGCTCCAGAAAAAAACAACCAAAGTTGTGGGTCACACTGAGCACCCCACCCTCTATCCACGAAGTTCCTTCCTGCTCTTGTGAGTAAGCCTAGCTTCTTGCTTCTTTATTGCATAGGAAAACACACACACACACACACACACACACACACACACACACACACACAAAACTTCCTCAAGATAGGCTTAGAATAAAATGAGATAATTTGTGTCAACCTCTGAGCCCAGAGCCATCTCAGAGTACTAAATAAATATCACCTATTATTAATGTAGCTTTTGGAGGCTTTCGGAGGAGGCAAGAATTAAACAAATGAGTGTTAGACAAAAGAACCATTCTTCCTTTGGGATCAGTGAAGAATAAGCCCAAAGTCGCAGTGTTCAGCTCCCACTCCAGTGTTCTCCATTGTAGTTCCCTCTGAACCCTTTGCCTCTTGCCTTACAATTTTATACATCTGCCTTTGCCTGTCTTCTCCATCAGCATGCATCCCCCTCACTTGCCCCCAGGGCCTTGCTAAGACAAATTTCACCTGCCAGGGATCACATGTAGGACCTGGCAGAGCAATGAGTCGATAGAGTTTCAGATGTTCCCTACATGTGGTAACCTTCCAATCCCTGAAGGCAGCTATTTGGGTGCTCAGCAGAGAGAGTGTGTGTCTCTGGTACCCAATGCTGTTGAGGCTGAGCCAGAACTACTCTTGTCTAGATACCTCCATTGCCCTGACAAGACTCAGTTAGTCAGATATCAGAGATAGGATAGGATAGAATGGAGTAAGTTGTGCTTCTTTGGCTCTTGTGGGGTAGTGTCATCAGCCGTAGGCTGATTAGGAAGAGTCAAGGTGTGATAGAGGACCAGCATTGCAGTCAAACCCTGTACTGTCTGAGATGGGCCTGTACCCAACTCCTTTGGTGCCAGCAAGATCAAGGATAGAAGTAACTCTCCTCCATGGAAGTTAGCAGGCAAGGCCTGTGTCCTGAGTGCCCTCTATAAAGGTCTTGCTTTATTGAAAATAAGACACATTTTAAAACAACAGCTGGTATTCTTGGTTCATTCTGTATTACCATGTCAGAATGCCTGAGACTGGATGATACAGATTTGTTTCTTATAGTTCTGGGGTATGAGTGGGGCTGTAACCAGGACAAGATCAGGGGCATGGTATCTGAAAAGATCCCCCTTACTGAGTCATACCATCCTAGAATGTGTTAAATAGCATTTTCCTCTGAGTTAAAACTTTCTACCCTGGAAAGAGGTTTATTAAGACTGGAAGCTCTAAGGAGAGGCTCATTAAGATGCAGAAAGTCAACTACTCACAACTCCCAGGAAGTCCCTAAAACTGACCAAGTACCCTGGCCCATATCTTCCCTAATCATATAAGCAGTAAGGGCTGGGAAAGAGAGAAGATTCTTAGACCTGCCCAGCTGCCTGTAGTCATATGGAAAACTATCTCTATGGATACAGCTTTCATAAGTTGTTACTCAGGCTGAGGTGGGCTTTTCCTTGATACAGTTACCTTCAAGTCATTCATAATCTTGTAGGTGACCCCTTCTAGACACCTCTGAAAGTAACCCCAATGAACTCATTGGTTCATCAAGTTTGCCTTTTTTCATAATCACTACTTTGGTCTGTTGCATGTTCTTCTTCTGGAGCGAGTTCATCACCCCAGAAAATATTCTCACAAAATAAAAGTTTGAAAGCAGACCAGTCTGTTCAGGGAGAGGAGAGTTAAAGAGACAGAGGAAGCAGAGTTTTCTTTTTATAGGCAATCCACTCCTGAGACAATGGTTTTAATCTACCCACCAGGGCAGAACCCTCATGATCTAACTGATGTTCTAAAGTCCCACCTCTGAATACCTCTGCCTTGTAAGCTATCTTTGTAACACAGAAATCCTCTCACAGTCAGACACTGGGGAGTGTCTTTTGCAGTTGCTCAGTTAATTCCTGGGAGGTGGTTGTCATTGTCCACTTGGAAAGAGTGACCAGTGTGTGTAGAGTGAGAGATGATTGGGGGAACAACACTGGCTAGCACTGTCTAGTGGAGGCTCCGTGCAACCCAACTGTGAACCATCAAGGAGCTGGATTCCATCCTATGGCCACAATATTCTAAGCCCTCCCTTCCCTGCAATCCCATGGTCTTGTCCATCATCCAAGCCAGCAGGATTTACTAGGGACAGACATGTGTCAGGCTACATACTGCTTCCAAACATGCTCTGCCTCTATTCTGCTGCATCCCTTGCAGGTTGAAAGGCTGGGCCACAAGCACAGCTGGATGGCTCTCGTGTTGGGTTTGGGTTGTCTAGGCTCCTTTTCCATGTTACAGAAAGCTTGTCACATCTCTCACACATTGTCAGCGAAGCCTCATTACTCTGAAATGTCACTTCACTTAGGAACATCACTATGCACGAACATATGCTCTAAATGACAGGAATTGCACAAAATTTGAAAAGATGTGATTTTTTTCAGGAGCTACATTTTAGCAGGGACGAAGTCAACATTTTGACATCCGGGAGAGACTTGGAAGAAGACAGGAGTATTTGGTGATCTTGTCACAGGTTTCAGGTGAGGATTTGAGGCTTAGCAAGTCATTTGTCTCCTGAAAGATCCATGTGATAGAAAAAGGGACACAGCACAGGGGAAGGTCTGAGACCCTCCAGGACTTTGGATCATGTCCAGCTGAGGTGAGAGGTTCTGCAAGCACCAGCACCAGTTGTTCAGTGAACTACCCACTACACACAAAAATAGAGCCCAGACTAGATTCTTCTACCTCAGGAGGTACAGCTTTGAAACAATCATGTGTTTGTTTGCATTTTAATTTTCAAAGCCACTATTAAAAACACAGCTAAATTATGAAGTTGCACTCATTAAAAAAGTGCTTCTTTTCATATGTAAAATTTATAGAGTCAATTAACAGTGATTTCATTTGTGATCTTAATCACCCAAACCAGCAAAGAAATGTAGGTCAGAGTCTGTGTATCTCCAGCTACTACTGACTGCAGCCCAAGCCTGCCAGAGCCCAGCACCACTCTGTGGAGAAAGGATAAATCAGTGGTCTCATTTGTATGTTTAATAGTTGCCATTAAGTACATTCTGGAAAGAGTTTGTATCTTGCAGTTTGGCTGTTTAACACTTTTTTTCTTGAATTATATATTTTTTGTTGAATGCACTGAATAAAAGAAATGTGTGTTCTCTTTTCCTGGAGTCAACCTTGCTGAGCAGATAGTGACAGGACTTCATTCATTAATCCAGGATTCTGAAAGCAATGCTTTTTTTCTGATGTAGTGTGGTGACTTGAATGAGACATGTCCCACAGAGACTAGTGTGTTTGAACACTTGGTACCCAGTTGGTGGCACTGTTTAGGAAGGCTATGGACCCTTTGGGGTGTCTATCTATGCTGAAAGAGGTATGGTAGTGTGGGTGGGCTTCAAGAGTTTGCAGTCTCATTCCAGTTCACTCTCTGTGTTTTCTGTGTGTGATTGAGAAATGAACTCTCAGCCTCCTTCTCAATTACATGCCTCTGTGTCTCATCCACCATTATAGACTCTCCAGCCATCAGCCCAGATAAATTCTTTCTTTTAGTTGCCTTAGGCCATGATATTTGATCATAGCAGCAAAAAACAATGAAGACTCCCAAATTCAGGAGACCCTTACTCAAGTCTCAGGAAGTCGCGAACACCCACAAACTCCAAGACCGTACCTGGATGCAATTAGCAGAGGTTTATTAGGGAAGAGAGCTGGCAGCCAGCGTTCAAACTGCATACTCGTGCAAGAGTACAGTTTGACCCCGCGTGGTAGGCTAAGGAACCTTTTATAGTAGGGGGTAGGGAAAGGAAGGAATTTGGGTGGGTTCTCTTCCCTAAGGTCTAAGGAATGTTAATTAGTCTCTCCCTTCCTCTCTTGAATGTTAATCTCCTCTGAGTCAGGGATAATGTACCCCTCCCGGAATGTGGAATGTATCCCAGGCAGTGAAGGCTCAAAATCTTACATTCAGTTCCACTTCTTTGAACTAGTGAACCTGCATTTTTTTGCTCAGGCCTAGGGGTAATAAAAACTTTCTATATTTTATAAAATGGTATTTATAATGTTTTACTCTACACCAGTAGAGTCCCAGCCCAAGAGTTTTCAGAGGAGAACTAGGTCTCTATCGATGGGATGAGGTCATTCATGCAAAATTTTGGCAAAGAATCTGGATGTTTTCTGCCTTTGCCCTGAGAAATTATGTGAGGCAGAATTTTAAAATAAAGGATTAATTTGGCTGTCATAACACTGAGTCTGTGGAGTTTTAATTTGTAGGGCTTATATGGATTCACAATAAAAAATTAGCAAGTGTGGGGGAAAAAAACTACAAAATATACAGTTGAGAGAG
Source organism: Rhabdomys pumilio (assembly GCA_030674055.1). Lineage (NCBI taxonomy): Eukaryota > Metazoa > Chordata > Mammalia > Rodentia > Muridae > Rhabdomys > Rhabdomys pumilio. Next base: position 15,857,205 of record JANHMN010000012.1, read on the forward strand.
AAAAGGAGCACCAGGAAGCTTAATGCTATAGACAAGGCATGGTCTGAAAGAGAGGCTGTAATTAATTGTTAAGGAGATTAGGAGAAGCTTGTTGCTCTGCCCTAACAAAAGGAAGGTTGGCCTCCAAGAAAGACCCCCAACCAGCTAAGCTTCCAATCTGTGAAATAAAAAAGGCCTAAGGACTTTTCTGCTCCTAGAAAACAATAAACTACAGGTTCTACAACTAATGCTTTTGCAAGGCAGCCAGGATGCATCATAAGCTGGTAGCAGAACTTTGTCAGGGTTGTCTATGTGATACTAGCTTTGGAGGCATAAACACAACAGTGTGGGGTTGTGGATTCTCCCTCTCTAGTCTCAGAGAGCCACTGAAGCCAAGAAAAAATGTAGCATTACTGGAGTCACGGCAAGAGTCCCATTGAGTGTCACTGTGAAAGTGGGAATTACAGTGACATTTCCAAGATGTTAGGGGTGGCAGAGCTGGGAGAATATGTGCCAAGAGCTGCAGCCACCCCAAGAACATTGTCCTGGGCCTCCATCTTGCTGAAGGAAGACGTGGAAGTTTACAGATTTCTCAGTGCCCCTGTTACTTCCTTTTTCCTTTGATAAACACCATGACCAAAAACAATTTCTGGAAGAGAGTTTATTTTAACTCTCAGTTCCAGAGGGGAGGGTCTATCACAGGAAGAGGAAGTATGGCAACAGGTATCTAGAGAAGGAAGCTGAGAGGTCACATCTCAAACTTACACACAGAAAGCAGAGAGAGTAAACTGGAAGTGAAGTAAGGTTATCTACTCCAAGAGCCTGCCTCTGCTTCTCTACTTCCCCTGACAAGGCCCCACATTTCTTTCTCTACTCCATGGAGATTATGAAGTATTCATCTGTACCTCTCCATCTGCTGCCAACCTTGATGTCCTGTTTACCACAACCCAGAAACAGTGGATCCAAAATATCCTGGGTGGTTATCTCTGAGCCACGGGCCAAACTGGATTCTGCTTCTCCTAAATTAGTCCTGGAAATTTTGTCATAGTCTCAGACAGATGACCAACACGAGTGGGCAGGAAACATTGTCTCATTTATGATGTCTTATCAGTGGTTGCAGAGGACTCCCAATGTCATATCTTACTATAAGCAAAGTCAAGGCCAGGCTGACAAGGAGAAAGACCAAAAAAGATGAGGAGGTAAGGCTTGGTGCTAGATGCAGCGAAATTCAGCACAGACATTGGGACCCTATGGCACCATATTCAGAAGTCAGGATTGTAAGAGCTCTCACGAGGTCTTGAGGCAACTCCATTGTAAACACTCATCTGCACCTGAGTGGCAGGCACACCAGCCACATACACACACACACACACACACACACACACACACACACACACACTTGTAAAAAGAAAATACTTTTCACCAGAATTTAGAACACCTCTTCATTTCTAACTCCCGTGAGAAACTCCTGTGACTCTCCTATACTCATTACCTCAGCACTAGACAGAGGGGCATAATCAGAGCCCAGCCCTGAATATTAGCCCAGAGGTGTTTGCCTGTTACTCCATCAGACCAGAAACTTTGGGAAAATTGCTCGTGGCTTGGAAAGGCACCACAATCTATCGAACTACTGCCTGATCACAGGTCACTGTAACTCTCGACTCCATTGTTTAACTTAAGAAATTACTCAAATTCCAACTGAGGCTACCGAAGTGGGTCTGCACCTACGTTGCTAGAGAAGACACTGGTTTCCTGCAATGTGTCTGTGGGGAGGGTGGTTATGGGAACAGATGTTTCTGTGTCATCTGATGAGAGCTGCCAGCATCCGCCTGGCATCATCCCTCACCAACAGAAGCATTGCATTCACAAGGAAGCACGGGAAGCAGCTGCTGACCTTCTTTGCCTTGTGACTATTTCCAGATAAGGGGAAAGAAGGGCCTGAAATTTTTGTTATCCCGTAGATAAATTCCAATTTTTGAAGGCAGTAGTGGCTCTGTGTCATGAAAATACTGGTATTAGCCAGCCCTGGCAAAGAGCCATGCTTGATGCCAAAGACCTTGCTTCAGACAGCATGAGTATGTTTTTGGAAGACAGCTTATACTGAGATGGCACGTGGCAGAATGGATTCTAATCCTGCCACTGATATCATCTCAAACCAATGACTTAACTTTATTGAAGTCCAATTCCCTTACTGACGAAGTCACCAAAAGGCTTTTGGAGAGTGTCATTTCCTTGTTGACGTGGACAGTAGCTTCAAGAAATTAATGTGAGACTCAGAATGTCATATTTGTAAAAGTACTTCACATACCATAAACCTCCCAGCAATTTTCAAACACCATCAGAGTGGTCCCTCACTCTGTAAGCTTGAAAATAACAACAACAACAACAACAAAATCAGCGCTATACTCTGAGCAATGGACTAAAGATAACTGTCACCAGCTTGCCTGGTGCGTGAGAAGACACTCACATTACTGGCTCATTACAGTGTAAAATTGTTCTACAAGACGTTTGCATTTGGGCCGTGAGAGAATTAAAAAATCTAGATGACCCTTTATATAATTTTACAAGCTGAAGTGGATTTTTATGTGAGAATCTGCTCTTCTAACTGGACAGAAAAACAGTCTCAGAGAAAAAGACTTGTCTATAAGATATTTACAAATATGGTTGGAAGAAGAGGGAGGAGGTTCTTAGGGAAAAGAATTCACAGGCAAACCACCTCTTGCCCTTCTGCAAATACATTGCCCCTTCTGCAAATGTATTTTCCCCTCACTCAAAGGCTGGCAGTTCAGGAAGGCTTCAGAGATTCTCAGCCACTCTAGGCTGGTATTAACTAATCTTGGCTCTCCTGACTATTGCATGTTTTATATAGGGCCCAAGAAACTGAACAGAGTGCTGGGCCCTCTGTGTGGTCAGGAAACATGAATGTTTTTTATCTCTCTGAAAGAAAGGTCCTAGAACACACTCCAAAACTTTTATTTGGAATGCCTGGAAGGCAATACAAGAGTTAGAGCAAGCCAAGCATGAAGCAAGGATTTGCAAACATTGAAGCCAAGCTTCAAATCAATGGATTCACAGTTTGGAAATAGCCCTGGCATCAGAGCCTGCCAGACAATGTGGCAAGCAGTCCTGGAAGTAAGAGAGTGCCACCAAATTATCCACACAATTTCCATACACAACGTCTGACATTCAAGGAAAATCAATCAGGCCCACCTGAATCAAAGCCTACACTTATAAAAGCAAAGGAGCAAAGGCCAAGAGAAGAAACCAACATTAGAAACAGGCCCCACAAGATACCAATACTGTGAGAGAATGGAGTCATTTACAAGTACTGAATGTGCTTAGGATAAAAGGGCTAAATTTACAGTGAAAATACAGCAGTAAGAACGCTATAGAAAGGATGTTGAAGAAAATGCAGCTTAAGATCAGTCAATGGAATAAGGTCAATAAAAACACATCCTAATCTTGCTAAAGTTCACCTATTCATAAAAATCAATGACGAAAACTAATAGACATCAATACATTGTTCAACTGTGACACTTAATTAAAGACTCAAAGGACCTTGAGTAATATCTGTTCCCGGAAAGTAGAGGAGCAAACATAAATAAAGCAACTCTTGTCTCTGGAGTGCTTGCTTTGCTCTTCAGCTCTGAGTAGCCTTTAAAATGAATAGCATCCCCCCAACTCCAGTATCAGAGTGAACAGCACAGAGTCAGGGCTTGTTTGAAAACTTTCTCACAGATCCATCAGTGTTTGACATGTCAAATGGTTTCCTGTAGGTCATCCTCTTACCAGGCTATCATGAAGCTCACTGTTCCCTCTCCCCAAAGATCATTTGTTGAAAACAGTCACAAATAAATGCTTTAAGATTTCAGCTGCCCACAGCATCGTTTGTTAGTTATAAACAACAGGTCAATGTAAAAAGTTGGAAGGGAATTAGAAGAAGGAGATACCCATGGTGTCTCTGAGAAACTTTGATATATTCTGACCTGGAGGACCTTAAAAAGCAGAAGTAGGGTAGGCAGAGTAGCCTTAGGTTATCATTTTGGTTGAAGACATGCCTTCCTAAACATGAGGCCTCTGAGACAGACCAGGAAATGTATTATTGGTTTAGCTGCTGAAGATTTCAACATTCAGTAGGAAATCATTGGGCTTTGAGAGAAGATGCAACCAGGATATCACTTGCAAATGATAACAGGCTTTACAAGACAAATTCAGAGAGGTCATTAAATATCCATGATAAAGGTAACAAAAAAATCACAACAGCAATCTTGAGGCTAGGGTGTCTCTTCATGTTGGGATTTGTTCTGCTTGGAGCTTACACAGGTCCTGTGCATCCTCTCACAGTCACTTTGACCTCATATGTGTCTAAAGAACAGTTTCCGTGAAGATCTTGTAATACACACTTTCCACCTCCTCAATGATCCCTGGGTCTAGGGAACAGAAGACAGTAATACAGATAGATGTAATCAACTATTTAAATAGGGGCCTACTGCAATCAGCAAGTTGAAGAATGTAAAGTAAATAAAAAGATAAATCAGGAGAACAGAATGGAATCTCAGACACCTGCAGAGCTATGGAACTAACTCATCAGCCTGAGTGCAATAGGGGTTCCCAATGGCACAGTGAGAGAACAAGGGGCAAAGAAATATTGCAGATATAACACCTAAAAATTTCCAAGTGTCGTAAAGCAGATGAATGCACACATTGAAAAAGTTCAACTCAAATTCCAAGTGGGATATAATTAATCAAACTCATGCAGAGGTGCATTTAATCAAATGGTTGAAAATGGAAGACATCCCTGAGAGTAGCAAGAACAAAGCAGCTCTCAGGCACAGGGGAAACCACTGTAATGTTAGCAGCTGATTTCTCATCAGAGGCAAAGTAACAAAGACAGTGGATGGCATAGTTACAGCACTAAAAACCAAAAGTCCCATATCCACAGAGAAATCAAGCTGGAACTGAGTTAGAAGTTTTCTTCATGCTAACTAGCCTTCATAGTCCTGGAAGGAGCTGTGTGGGGCTATTGGTGAATTGAAAGCATCAGCTGTGAACCCTACAAACTAAGAAGTCAACCTATTAGGCCAGAAGTGGAAACTTGTGTACTAGTGGCATTATTGTTATAGGGGTAACCAATTGCTCTCCCATTGGCTCTAAGACCTACTCCATAGTAGGAAAGTCATGCCTGGTACCATAAGACTGGAAAAAACAAAAAAAGCTATGCCAATGAAAATCATAGGCCCTGGGGAGTAGCAGCTGGCCATATTGTTGTTTAGATGAATAGATATGGACTCAAAGTATCTCTAAAGTGTTCATGTTTAAAGTTATAGGCCAATCTGCTCTCATCCTTAGTCAGAGAAGCCTATATTTCCAGTGAATGGCATCAAATGCAGAAACCTGTGGTTGCACAAAATGCTAAAAATAAGTGACAGATGAGTGCTCGGCTTTAGATAAGACATTTATGCCATCTTCTCTAAATCTCAGGGAACACTGCAGAAGGGGAGAAAATGTAAGATCTGGGACAGAAAAGGGCTGTAGAATGCTAGAGTCATTCTCTTTAGCTGTGTGCTCACTAATCACTCTGACAGTCTCCTATAGATAAATAGTCCCAATTCAACAGCCACACAGAAGGTCCTATTTAAACTAAAAGGATCACAAAAACAAAGACAAATGTTGTAAATCTGAAAAGAGAATGGTATGTAGGATTATGTGGACAAGGATGGGAAAGAGATAATGAGAGAAAAATCAGAATTATATATATATATATATATATATATATATATATATATATATAATCTCCACAAACTGGTCAAATAACAAGATGAGGCAATGAATAAGTATTCTAACTGTTGAGCAATCAAGAATACATGTAATAATGTAGACTATTAACTGTGTAGCAAAAAAGATGCAGGCATAGAAATTAAGAAGTGGTTACGAATTATAAAATTAGTAGAATAGGTATGAAGAAATGACTCAGCCATTAAGGTAATTAGCTGCTCTCCCAGAGAACACAGGTTTGAGTCCTGGCACCCACAGAGTGGGTCACAATTATCTGCAACTCCAGTTAGAGGCTATCTGATGCCCTCCTCTGTCCTCTGTGGGCATCAGGCATGATACAGCCATATCTGCAGGCAAAATAAGAAAAAAGATCTTGGAATAAGCCGGGCAGTGGTGGCACACACCTTTAATCCCAGTACTTGGGAGGCAGAGGCAGGTGGATTTCTGAGTTTGAGGCCAGCCTGGTCAACAGAGTGAGTTCCAGGACAGCCAGGGCTACACAGAGAAACCCTGTCTCGAAAAACCAAAATAAATAAATAAATAAATAAATAAATAAATAAATAAAATCTTGGAATATATTTAAAAAAACAAGTTGAAAAAGAGAAAAATAGAATCACAGATCACTTTTAGGTAACATTTCTTTTATCAACAAGGAATTCAAATTTAAAAATAACAGTGTTCAGGGACTGATGAGTCAGCTCTGTGTCGATGACTCTTCTAGAGAAACTGGGTTCTGTTCTATGCATCCACAATGAGTAGTGCACAACCTCCTGTTATTCCAGATTCAAGTGATCCAACATCTTCTTCTGGACGCTATGGTCATTGTACTCCCATGCATGACTCTCCATTCCCTCCCACCCACCCCCACATATATATACACGTAAATAAAAATAAGTACTTTAAAACCATGTTTATATTTCATAGACATGTACTAAATACATTGATTAAAATACAAAGATTCTTAATAAAAGAAAATATAGCTATCTACTGCTTGTAAGTGTGGTATCAGAGATACAGGAAGGTCAATGCTAAAAGGTAGAAAATGAAAGTATATCAAATTACCAATGAGAAGGAAAGTCCTGCCCTTGATTGTCCCGTTCTGCAGGGCATTAAACAAGGTCCTGGGAGAGCACCTAAGAGAGAATGGGGGAAAAACGGGCAAACGCAAAGAACCACGGCTTGTCTATAGGCTGATCAAACTGTAATTTTTACTTTTTCACACAGGGGTTATATACACAAAAAGGCAGGATGTGGGGAAGGGGATGATGCAGGAACGTTCAGGGGGAGTACAGATATCTTCCAGAACAGAGTGTCAGTTGGGTGAAGGTTCAGGGGACAGTTCACTAGGACTCCGCCTATGATTCACTTGTCCTTATCTAGGTTGGTACTATCTACTAAGGCTACCCAAGGTCTATGACTATCCACAAGACCTATGACTACTTGTTCCTATCTAGGCTGGTAAATTTCCACCAAAGCTGCCTGTTTACAATATCTTATAGTTATCTGTTTCAGTGTTTTTCCACAGAGACCCAAGACTTTGTGTTAGCAGGCTGACTTAGTCCTATGGCTCATTTTAGGCCTTCAATGTATAAGCAAAGCTGCCCCTGACACTTGATCACAGAGTGATGTGAACTCATCACAGATGAGGCAAAATAGACTTTGAAGCATCCAGAATGCAATCTGAGGTCAGTTCCTCTAAGGAATCAAATGACTATCTCAAGAAAAACATCTGATAAATCTAAAAAATCCAGTGCTTCATTGCCATTAAAAACGTTTATCTGACTCGATTCTAAGAGAGCTTCCTGCTTCTGATAAGAAGCTCTATGTCATGACCACAATGAATGCTTCTGTTGGAGACAGAACAACACAACAGTTTTATTCAATGTTGAGAGCCAGACAAATCAGCCACGTTTCTACTCAGTGTTCTAAACAGTGCAATAAGGCATGAAAAAGAAATTGTGACCACAAGGTTGAGCAAGAACAATAAAAATGCTGTTCCTTGAAGTCATGCATTTAGAAAGCGCTAGGCTGTCTACAAATGAGTCGGGATGGCTAAGAAAGTCACTGGAGATGGGGGTCAAACACAACGCTCAGTGTTGATTCTCTATGCTACAAGCAACTTTAAAATCAGGAAAACATAAAGAACACTATTAACAATTGTTGAAAAGACATCTGAATTCCTAATGAACAGCAAAATATGCAAACATTCTTCACAGAAAACTACAAAGTACTGTTTGGAAACTTTGAACAAAAAACAAAATATGGTTTAAAGGACATAATAGAACATCAATTCTTCCCAAGTAGAGCCACAGTAGAAAGGCGATCACAAGAAAAATGCAAAATGGTCGGTTTTAAAACATAGAAACTGATTCTGAGATTTTTATAATTCTGCAAAGGGTGAAGGTCAAATAACAGTTCCGTCTGGGAGATTGCATTGCCAGAAGTCAAGATTAACTGCAGAGGTACTGTGGTTAACAGGGTGTTTTGAGACAAGGATACACAAGGACACCGTGGATGAGAGTGGGGAAGATGCAGAACACAGGTGGATGACTGATGGCCACAGTGTCCCAGGCATCAGGAAACGACGTCTTCTCGGTAAGTGACTGAGTCAATTGGAGTTGCTAACGGACAAAGATAAATCTTGTCATTTCCACATCACATGCCAAGTTCATGTCCAGAGACATAAATCTCAATATGAAAGAAAGACAACTGAGGGGAGTGTCTCACTGGCCTGTAGCTGCACTCACCACACAGAACACTGCATTGATATTTGCATTCAGACTTGAGCTCACCAAAGCCCCAGGGACCTTCACGAAGCATTGACTGGGAGGACATATTTATCATACACAAACAACCAAGGCTTCCAAAGCAATGAGAAGATAAAAATCCATGACAGGAAATCCGAATAGACGTTTTCCCCATAGATGTCCTAAACACCAAAAATCTATACAACAGTGTGTATCGCCATCGGTAACCAGTACATGTCTCCCAGAAGGATGAAGTTAAAGATTTGACAACACCAAGTGTTGGCAGGGATATGGAGTAATTGGAACATCCAAATTCTTCTGGCAGGAGAATGAGATTTTACAGCTAGTTTGGAAAACTGTTGGATAGCATTTAGGAAAGACATAGATACACAGAAGGCAGACTCCAGCAAGTTCACTCTTAGATGTGAACTCAACAAAACAGCATGCATGGATTCACCAAGATGTCTGTGGAATAATCACATGGCCATATAAATGACAGTCCCAAACTGGAGACAGCAGCCGTGACTATCAAGATTGGAACGCTTCAACTAACTGTGGTAATAAGAACTCAGTGGAATATTCCATAATGATTTATAAAAAGATAGATTATCAACACACAGAGCCACAGAATGAATTCCCCAAACATCATGTCAAATGCAGACAGGAAAATGCTACATACTATGTGAGCCAAAGTCTATCAAATTCAAAACAAGCAGCAGTGCAGTTAGTTAGAGATAGCTTCACTTGCAGAGAATGGAGCCAAAGCTGAAGACAATGTCTTTGTTTCAATTCCTCCTCTACCTGCCCACCCTGTGTGGTTGGGTCATCCATCCCCACAACATTTGCAGTCATGTGCCCTACAATAAACTTCTTTTATGCTGCAGAACCAGCAGAGTTAGCAATCCCTCCAGAGAGCCCTTCTTTCTCCTAGCTCTGGCCAGTAGAACTATATCAATGTCAACACAGCAAGGGGACTGGCCAAAGTCCTTGCTATACTTAAAAGGAGACCTGTCTGAGATCACCTTGGTATGTAATAGGTTCTCCATTACCTCCCCTACATTTTGCAAAGCTGGCTTGTTGCATTCACACCATCCCTGGCTCCATGTTCACAGTCACACTGCTGGTCAAGATCCCGAGAGTAGCCACTGCCAGGCTCTCCCGGTGTGACAACCTTGGAAGAGAAAGCATTTACAATACTTGCTCAGTCAGTTGCTTCTGTTTTGAAGAATGAGCTGTGAATTAGTCTCTGCTCTGCTTCTCGCTCTCCATCAGTCATTTTCTGAGATGAAATTAGAGTAACAATGAGCGAACTAGAAATGGATCACAACTGTCTGGCATCTGCCTACAACACAGCATCCGGAAGCCCCAGAGAACAGGTGCTCCCAAACATTCGCACCAGTCGTGTGCAGGAGCTGCAGCTTGTGCCACTTTGTAGAGGGGGTGGGTATTGACTCTGTACAGATAATACTGGAGGGCAGTTCCTGAGGTAGGGTGCATTCCATGACTGGAGTCAGAAAACACATGGTGTGAATACCCTGAAACAGCAAAGCCAGTTCCCCGCCACCAAGAGGAGTACCGCCACAGAATTGCTCATCACATGACCAAGAAGACCACCTAGTAGCCTTCCAACCACACCCCACACACCAACTTGCTCACCTACTTCATCAGCAGGCAGCAGAGCAGACCCAAATCTGGCTAGGAAGTCTGAGTCTTAGGAAGGCAGACCTGTAAAGGTGCTACCCACATCCTGAGAGCTCCTCTCAGTCCAGCTGAAGAGATGCTAGATGTAGTCAGGCTAAAATCCAGGAGGGTGTTCTTACTAATCTCCCTAGGTGAATCCCTCTAGAAGATGTTGATGTCTGCATAAAGAAGGCCCAAGAATCTGTCTAACCCTTTCACAATGTCAGAAC
>JANHMN010000012.1:15873207-15903608 GCA_030674055.1 Rhabdomys pumilio
CTCTCTCTCTCTCTCTCTCTCTCTCTCTCTCTCTCTCTCTCTCTCTCCCTCTACTACCCTCCTGGCTCCTCCTCATGCCTTGAATAAACTCTATTCTATACTATATCGGTGTGTGACTGGTCCCTCAGGGGGAAGAGATGCCTCTGCATGGGCCCGCTGAGACATCCCCTTCCCCCATACCTCTCCACACACCCACAGAACATACTCTCTTTGTCTCTATATCTTTTTATAAACACTTCACTGGTACCCCAGGCTCAGCACACATCTACCCAGTAGACTAGGCAATAGACTCTTTCAATCTATTGAAAAAAAAGGTGAGGGGAAGGGGACAGCAAATAACAGTTTGTCAACCTATAAATGCATCTGGCCAGGATCGCTGTTACAGGTACAGATCTGAGCTCTGGGGACACCCTCTGAAGTTTCTGAGTTCTTTTGTCCTAGGACCAAGAATTTTCCTAGGGACATGTTTTAAGGAGTGAAAGCAGAGATGGTTTATTAAGGAAAGAAAGTGCTCCTGAGAGTGGGTGTGGGCTAGCACTGGGAAAGACAACTACTCAGAAATGCTGGGCCAAGGGATACATAACCCTTTATAGGCCATTTTTTCATAGCACCTGCCTCTACCACATTTCCATATTAAGGGCTTCTCCTGAGCATGCTCTGTTTGTAACATGGAGGTGAGGATAGGCTTCTAGTCTTTTCTGCCAAATGACTTCTCTCATACGTCAATCTTGATGTCTGTCTTTAATCTCACCATGCCTGGACTTCACTCTCTGTTCCCTTCCATCATCATTGTTGCTAAAGCCATCACAAACCTTTCACGTGGCACCGAAGTAACCTGTCATATATGGGTTGCATTGTGCTCAACACCTACAGGGGTGTCCATCACGGAGGTCAGGCCTGTTATTGATGAATGGATAGATAATTGGATGGAAAGAAGGAAAGACAGGTAAGCCACTTGATGGATACCTGAAAGCTGGATGTTGGGAAGGACTGTGAAATGTACCCTCAGCACTACCCTGGGTGTGCCCAGAGGGACTCACATGTATAAAGCTTTTGCTAATAGTTTCATCCAATCATTGAACATGACCCAGAAACTGTGCAGCTACTGTTGAGAGCCATCAGCCAAACTCCAATTGCTTCAATTTCCTACCTCCTGGGGTAGGCAGTATCCTACCTCCTGGGGTAGGCAGTATCCTACCTCCTGGGGTAGGCAGTATCCTACCTCCTGGGGTAGGCAGGATTAGAGCCCAAACTGCAGAGTCCACAGCATCCTGACCCTAAATATTTACTTATTGCATCTTCAAAATTAAAGCTTCATGAGTATTGTGCATTTTATGTGGCAGGCCCATGTTACGGAACACATACAGAACACTCAACGTGGCTAAAACCACAAAGATCCACAGGGTATTTTCCAAATTGACTTTTAAAACACAAGGCTGGGTTGGAAAGATAGCTTTAGTGGTTCAGAGCACATACTACTCTTCCAGGAGACCTGAGTTTGGCTCCCCGCACCCACATTGGGCAGCTTACCACCTCCTGTAACTCCAGCTATAGGGGATCTGGGATCTGGTGCCTTCTTTTGGCCTCTGCACTCTTTGCACACACAAACACCTACAATAACACAAACACATACCTACAATAACATAAACACATACCCACAATAATACAAATACATACCCACAATAATACAAACACATACCTACAATAATACAAATACATACCTAATAAAACTTAAGTCTGACAGTTGACCTCCAGCACTGCTGTCCCAGAAATTTGTGTGCGACAAGGGTTCTTAGTGTCTCAACACTTTCTCTTCCAAGTAGGAAGCATACTAAGTAGAATCCAAGCCAGCACCTTGATCCCAACCCTACCTTGAACTCAGCGTTTGTACTATAAGGCAGGTTGATGTCTACTTCTGAGAACAGTGGTCTCCCCAAGGAGAATGAAAACCCCAGTGCAATCTCACAAGCAAGTCAAAGTTCCTCCATAAGTACCGTGTGAGGGTGGCTGCATCCCAGCTTCCCTCATTTGCTACCAAGCAAGATCCTTTCCAAAGGACAGAACTAATGGGCGCTTCAGAGCATCCTTCAGGAGATCCCCGTCCCGACGCCTTTGTTCCTTAGCAAACTGTCTGTCTTTGGCCACAAATGCTGAGCGATGGGATGCTGAATTATCTATTGCTCATGGTCAAGACATATTGGATATTTGATGGAGGAAATGTTCAGCTTTTAGGAAATTCAATTCCATTAAATGCAGCAAATATCCATAGAGTGCCTATAACTGCCCATCACGCTGATGTGCAGCTCTTTCTCAGGGATATTTTTCAAACCAGAAGCTTCATTAGTCAAGAAACAAAATTTCCAGGGGAAACTCTGGTCAAGCCAGTGGACATTAGCTGAATGTGTCTCTATATCTCCCTCCATCAGGGACAGTGGAGGGGGGTGAGATCAACATAACACGGGGCTGCTGTATCATGAGTGATGGTCTCCTGGGAGAGATGACCATAAAACAGGACTCAAGGAGAACCCTGGTGAGGACTTCTATAGGTTATCCCAGGCAAAAGTAGGGGAACACAGGAAAGATCTGCTCAGCAGGCACAGGGATGGTATTTCAGATTTGACTCAGTAAGTAGCATTTGGTCCTGGCTGAGCACCTGGTGGACTGACTGGATATACCCTGGTCAGTTCTAATGAGAGAAAGATATCCAGACCCCAACAGGTGAAGGGACAGAAGGAAGTTGTACCTTTGTGAAGAGCAACGTAGCTGCTAGTGTTTAGGAGAAAAGCAGATTTGAGGACCAAAGGTTCCGTGCTAGATTGAGTGAGCTGTCCCCCAGGAAAAGTCTCAAGCATTTGAGCGCTTGGTCCAGAGTTGGTGGCTATTGGGGAGGATTAGAAAGTGTGGCCCTTGCTGGTTGAAGTGTCTTACTAAGGGGATGACTTGAAGGTTTTAAAAATCAGATGCCATTTCCAACATGCTCTTTCTGCCTCCTGCTCATGGACCAGGTTGTGAACTTGCAGCTGCTGCTCCAGTGGCCTGTCACCAGGCTTGTTCTGTCACCACAGACTCTAACCCTCTGGAATGCTAGCCTAAATTAAATTCTTTTTTTTTTAAGTTTCTTTGGGCATGGTCTTTTATCATAGCAACAGAAAATGAATGAAAAAGACACAAACCCTATCACTCCTTAGAATATATCTTACATTAGTGAATTCAATGCCTCTCTCTTTCTCTTGCCATGTCTTTGTCTCTCTCTCTCTCTCTTTCTCTCTCTCTCTGTCTCTCTCTGTCTCTCTCTCTGTCTCTCTGTCTGTCTCTCTGTCTCTGTCTCTGTCTCTCTCTCTCTCTCTCTCTGTGTGTGTGTGTGTGTGTGTGTGTGTGTAGTCTTTGCTAAGACAGCTATAAGATGCTTTGCTAATCCCTATAGCTTAGGTGGCTCAAATCCAAGTAATGTATTAAGAAATGTATCACCCTGCACCATTCATGAAATCCTGAAATCAGAGGTGTGAGAGCAAGGTAAAAGGAAACAAGAGAGTTGGTTCCCCAAGGCTTGGGAGCATGGGTACAAATGGGTGCTGTGCCTGTCTCCAAGTTTCTAGTGGGTGTTGAAGATCTTTGGTACTCCTGACTTTTGGAAGTATCATCCTGATTTTTTTCTCTTATTCATATTAGTTCCCTTGAGCATCTACTTCAAATGGGACTGGGGTAAAAGCAGCTGAGGACAGCAGTTGTATGAGTTCAGGACCTGGTCCATAACCTTATAACATCACCTTAGCCCATCATATCTGCAACGACCCTGTTTCCAAATAGTTTATGATTTGGGGAGCTGTGGGTTAGAACTTCAAAGTAGCATAAATTTGGGGGTCAACACAGTCTCTCTCTCTCTCTCTCTCTCTCTCTCTCTCTCTCTCCCTCTCTCTCTCTCTCTCTCTCTCTCTCTCTTTCTCTCTCTCTCTCTTTCTCTGTGTGTATGTGTGTGTGTGTGTGTGTGTGTGTGTGTGTGTGTGCACATGTGTGTGTGCACATGTGTGTTACTATGGAGGTGAAGAAGGCAAGTTCACCGACTTTCACCATCCAAAATGGAGGTCATGGTGAGACTAAAGCCCTAGTTGTAGAGTAGATGCCTAGGCTGGGACCTCAGACAGATCAGAGCCATAACTTAGTGGATCTGGGAACAGTAAAAATGGATCAGGGTCTATTATCTATGTTGTGGTTGCCAAGCACACATGTTAAGGTGCTTACCATTATGGACACTTCGTTAAGGGAAAAGGTGCCCATTGATCTGTCAAAGCACAGCCAAGAAGTGTTCAGGCCAGTGTAGGGGAGGGTACAGGGATTACTGCAATGGGAGAGGTGGAGCAGAAAGTGGTTTGAGCAGGAGATTTACAGGAGTGAGGATCTCAAGAGAATAGAAATTATTGATTCTAAGCCAACACTTTGAGTCTGTTAATGATTGCAGGCCAATAAGATGAGGCACTCCTTGGAGCTGGTAGAGGATGGGGGTTGGTTCAGGTTAGTCAGATACTACTAGGATGTCAGGCTTCTAATGCATTGACTCAACAGGGTTCCTTCCAAGACTGAGTCTATAAGGTTCTACATAGTTTGACCAAGGATTGGGACCAGGAAAGGACTGAATCACAATTAGGTTAGTCAGAATTTCTATGACTCCAAAATATGGATGGAAAGTACTTAGGTCAGTTTGGCCTAAACAAGTTAAGAACCTCAACCCAAGCCAGTGTTGAGCCAGGAGAATCTTCTTAGTCCAAAGGGAGGCAACACCCACAGCATCCTATCCTCTACCAGGGAACCCACAGAAGATAATAGCAGGAAAGTGGAGGAAACCGCCTGTGTGATAGTTGACCTTTGAACTCTATAGTGACTGCACTAGAGCCAGGTTTTTCTAAGCAAGACACACAGGGCTCTCTTCAGCTGAGCTTCTCCTATCCCTCCACTCAACTTTCTCAGCTCACTGCAAAAGGGGCAAAGGCACACTCCAAGTTTCCAGAAGAATGGACAGTGGGAGTTTGTCTGGCCATTTGAGTGACAGGCTCCATTCTTCTACCCACTACCCCTGACTGATGGGTTTGCATAGTTGGAGCCCCCAGCTGGATTAGGAAAAATTAAATGTGTGCCTGGAAGGCTGGTGGGCAAGAAATGCCCATCTCAGATGGAGAGAACTGTCAGGAATACAACTCAAATGACACAGGCTGGCACCACACACCCAGATTCAAGCTTATGGAAGAATCATAAGCTGCCTCAGAACACCTCTGGATTTACAGCTGGGGCTGGCAAACTGCCATGGCATGGCATGGCTGGCTTGTGCCTACCATCACACTGGGGACTTTGTTTTCAGGGAGCACAGCTTCAATATGCACTTGGACTAAAGTCTACCATGTTGAAAAAGGAAGCACATTTCCAAGGTGGGAGACAAGTGGGTGGGTGGGTGGGTGGAGGACACACAAGAAATAAGAAACAAAGGGTCACTGAGAATGAGGTTTTCATGATAGAAGACATTTTATCACCTGTTCAGTAGGCTTGTGGGTGTGTGTGTGAGATACTGAGGTAAGGAACCACCAGGACTCTATGTCTCCAGATTAGAGCATGCCTATGAGAGAGGAGAAGATGCTGGCTGTCTGGGTTTCCTGCAAAGTATCTTATGATACACAGACATCTCTGTAGCTCAGTGGAATTCTCCATCACTGCCAACACCTCAGACAGAGAAGCAGCTCAGATGACCTCAGCGCGCTGCCTTTCGCCGCAGAAAATACATTTTTGATGTGCAGTGGCAGTTAAAATAAGTGAGATCCCAGGCGGAGAAGGCAGCCGATTGCTTTTGTCTTCGGGAATGGTCTAGTGAGTAATTTCCTGTGGGTCACGTTGGGTGCTTCTATACTATCCATTAGGGAGGACGTGACTGTCTCTTCTGTCCATTAATCCAGAACTCCAGAACCTGAGTCATCACTCAGACCCTGGGGTCAGAGTTGACATCATTGATCCAACTGTCTGGAAAATTGCATGATGACAGAGATCTCTCTAATGATCTACCAGGAAGAAAATCATTCGGCCCAACATTACAGTTCTCACTCCTTCAAGGTTCGACATCCCGCCTTTAACCCAACTGTTGATCAATATTAAGCTAAGTTCATAAGCGCATGCTTAATGACTTCTGGCCACCACGGAGAAAACCTGGACACTGTGCATGCAGGCTGCTGTTTTGGATGGTGTGCATGCAGGCTGCTTTTACAGGCATTTGCTATCATTTCCAGCTCCAGCTCCTGGAGCTCTCTTCCCATTGCTTTGTGTCTTGAAATTGGTAGGATTTACGGGAAGAAATTCAAATGGAAGTGTAGGCGAATCAAAAGTTTAAAACTCAAATCAATGAAGTTGTCTCAAACTTAATTGCTTCTTGGTTATCTAACACTTTCTCTTTTCCGTCGAGCTACATACAGGGAGATCCCTCGACAAGTCCCAGCCCACTGTGCAGATGAGGAAGAGCAGAGTAATGTTCAGGAAATAAGGGCAGAGGTCCAGCAGCCCATGGCCGCATTCAGAGAAGAACAAAATGGTGAGTAGACAGACAGAATACAGGTGGGTCAGGTAGACATACAGATGAGGACTTGTCCTTCGGAGCTTTTCCTACCAGGTCTGGTGATCTCTGCCCAGCCTTGGACTGGCTTTGGTCCTTTCATGCACAGTAGAACTGTAACAGTTACTATTCTCCTTGCTCAAACAAAATACCCAACAAAAACAACTTAGGGACCTACAATTGAGGATCTGTACTCCACACCCCAGACCACAAGTCTGCCTGCCTCCTAGAAGACCTTCTCCCACCCTGGACAGGCAGACAGAAGCCTAGCACAACTGTCCTCTGAGAGGCTCCACCCAGCAGCTGACTGAAACAGATGAAGAGACTCACAGTTTAACCTTGGACAGAACTAGGGAAATTCATAGAATTGTGGGACGGATTGAGGGCCCTAAAGGGGACAAAACTCTATAGGAAGACCAACAGAGTCAACCAGTCCTCCCTGGGGTGGGCTCTCAGAGACTGAATCATCAACCAAAGATTACACAGAGGCTAGTCTGAAGCCCTGGCACATGTGTAGCAGATGTGTAGTTCAGTCTTCATGTGGGTTCCCCCAACAACTGGAGTGGAGGCTATCCCTAAAACTATAGTCTGTCTGTGGAATACATTCCCCTGACTGGGATGCCTTGTTTGGCCTCAGTGGGAGAGGATGTGCCTAGCCCGGCAGAGACTTGATGTGCCAGGGTCTGAGGGGATACCCAGGGGAAGCCTCCACGCTCTCAGAGGAGAAGAAGAGGGGGCAGGCACTTTGTGAGGGGGGACTAGAAGGAAGTCAGCCATCAGTATGTTAAACAAACAAACAAACAAATGGAATAAACCAAAAGCAACTTAGAAAACAAGGGGTGTTTTGGTTTAGAGATTCAGGGCTGAAATCTATCACAGCAAAGATGTCTTGGTGTCTGGACTATGAGTCAGCTAGACACACAGTATCCCCAATCAGGAAGCAGAGAGCGATGAATGTTGGTGTTTGACTGGCTTTCTTCTTTTTGTTTAGTCTGGGACTCTAGTCCGTGGAATGGTATCACCTACATCCAACATGGTTTTCTCCCACATCAGAAACCTAGTCTAGATATGCCCCTCACAAACATGCATAGAGATTTGCTTCTAGACTACATCTCATCAAGATGATCAAGCCAAGATTGATGATTACGTGTTCATTGCATTGACACTGAAAGGGAGTATGAAGCTTCTTTCATATTAGGAGCACTCTAAACAGGGCACCAGTGATGGTCTTCTTGAGAGCCTGTAGAGGAGGAGGAATCACTAAGCTGAATGCCATTGGTGAACGTTTCTGAGGTCTTGTGGCGGAGAAAGGGGAAATATTCATGCTAATGTTGTAGTGTGAGAAGTTCAGTTTCCTGGGGCAGAGCAGCCAGCCAACTTGGGTCAGGATTCCTGGGTCAACAGCCACTCCTTGTGTACCCCAGAATGGCCTTTAACTCTTGATCCTGCTGGGATGACAGGTGTGCACCACCTTGCCTGGTGCATGTGGGTCAAACCCTCCATGCATATTATTTAAGCAAGCAGTCCACCGAGTGGGATACATCTTCAATCCCCCTTGTCATAACTTGACGGCTTGTCACTATACACACTAGACAAGCAGCCCAACTGTCCTGTTCCCTACAGTGACACAAAGATCTAGTGATGGTGTTCTTATAATTGAGCTGACACCCTGGAATTCTATTACTTTGATGGTTTTTAATTCTTTATCTTAACCTACTTTGTTTGAAAGTGTGTGTGTGTGTGTGTGTGTGTGTGTGAGAGAGAGAGAGAGAGAGAGAGAGAGAGAGAGAGAGAGAGAATGTCAGAGCGTGTATGCATGTACGTGAATGTCAGAAAAGTATCTCAGGTCTCAGTCCTCTCTTTCCACTTTGTTTAAGACAGGGTCTTTTGTCTAGGCTGGGTGGTCATGAGCTTCCAGAAATTCTCTTATCTTTGCTTCCCATCTTGCAGTAGGAATGAAATTACCAACATACACTACCACGCCTACCACACTGCATCCAACTTCATGTGTATCACGGAGATCCAAGCTGTAGTTCTCAGCTTGCATAGTAACTGTTCTGCCAGCTAAAGCTATCTCCCAAGGCCCCAGCATTGAACAGCAACAACCAAGGGCTTGGTGGGAGACAGCTGGCTGCCCTTCTCCTTGACTCAGCCATCCTCATGAGCTTCATCTACAACAGAGTTGGGAGGGATCAGGTGCACCCTAGGCACCGCCCCATCTGTTGGCATTAACATTGCTTCCAAATGCCTTTCCAAGACTTGTACCCAATCCCTGCCTCAGAAGACACAATCCACTCCATACCTACACCTTTCCATCAGGGCTTTGCTGAAACATCCACAGGAGGAACCAAAGTCACACAGAGCTGCCATCCTCTCCTGCACAGTTATAAAAGATAGCATCTTTGCTCCCAGAGGACTTCACACACGGTTGACTTGGGAACCTTTCCTCCCTCAGCAAGGTAAGCTCCTTGCTGAGAAAACGGCAAGTCTGTTTCCCTTAGGGTTTCTTTCCTCAGCTAGCCTGTATGGTGGTCTGCCTTGTTACACTTTACTTAAAAACAAGTTAGATAGTAACACTCTGAAACAGAGGAATGGTGATCTATGCTTGTTATTTTGGGATTTTTGTGCCTAAGTGTGGCCCGGTGTAAGATGAGGAGAGTGACTGTGTCTGACAGGCTTTCATCAAGGTAGAAATCTTGTTCCTATCTTACTGAGACTTGAAAGCAGAGAGAAAAATCTGAGGAGCAGAAAGACAGTTTGGAGCAAAAAGGCCGTATTTACGCCACTCCTGGTCCATCAGTCATTTAAATATTTGTAAAGCATTTTTTTTTCTGTCATGTATCTGAGGCTGGCCTCAAACTTTGTGTAACTAAGAATGACCTTAAACTCCAGATCATCATGCCTCGACCTCCTCAGTGTATTAATTACAGGTATGTACCACCACACCCAGTTTATGCAGTGTTGGGAATCAAATTCATCACTCAGAAAGCACCTCACCAACTGAGCTATATCCCTAGCCCTGCTTTTCCATTCTGTTGTTGGTCTTGGCTCCAGATTTTCAGAAACGGCAAAGATGGGTTGGATATCACAAACTGAAGGAGAATTTCTCAGGTAAGCGTGTGATTCGGTAGCTGTGTTTAATATTTCATTACCCCAAATGAACTTTCTGAGTTTGTGCTTGTCTACACATGTCATGAGTGTCTTTGTGCGGTAATACTCAGTTTCTATCCATATAAAAGTCCTACCATATAGGAAAAGAGACATCTTTCAAAAACTAAGCAGGTTACGTCTAGAAATAAGGATAGATGATGCCCATGGGCTTATGATACCCATGCCCTTTTATTAGCTATGGCCTTGAGGCACACAATGCCACATGATTGAAGACCATGCTCTTGTGATGACCATGGCCCGGTGACACTCATGACCTTGTGATGTGCAGAGCCCCGTGATGCCCAGAACCATATGACATCCAAGCTCTCAGACACCAGCTCAAGCCCAGAGACAACATTTCACAGGTCCTCTTCCACCTGGTTCCAGCTACTGCAGTGATCATAACCATGACTCCAGACACTGTGATATTCCTTATTCAGTTATTTTTTCCCCTCTGCTTTGTTCCTGTTTATATTTAGATGGTTCTCTTTAGCCCTGTGCTTCTGAGAATCCCTCTGCAGTTTGCTGTTTAGCATGGACTACTCTTCCTGAATTGAATTCTACTGCTAAGATCTGCTATGGTTTCTTTATACCCCCTTACTTGATGAACCATGATCCATCAGCTGTGGAGCACTGTTGTGAAGAGGGCTGCCACAAATCGCTTGTCCATGGCTCAGGAGAACATCAGCACACACTCCTGTTGAATGTTTTCCCAGGAATGTAATTATTGGACGCCCAGGTATCTATCTTGGGAGAGTTAATTAAATACCTAAAGGATTTCATCTGGATACCATGTTCTCTCCTCAACTCTATTTGTGAGCCTCACATCTCCTACCAACCAGCACTCTGGTAAATCATTGCTTCTTCTCTTTCAGTCACTGCAGCAAGACCAGAGATTTTCATACCGTTGATAATACTGGCTATCACTACTCCTCAAAAGTAGTACTCAAAGATAATCACAGTAGAGCAGGGCCCCGCCGATCCAATCTATTCAGATGACTGAAGCAGAGTTCCTGCCTGGGACCCAGCACAAATTCAACGTGAGCCTGGACAACTTAGTGAAATTTTATTTCAAAATTTAAACAAAGAACAGAAGAGGTTGGGGACGTTCAATAGAAGACTGCTTGATTCACACGAGTAAGACCCTGAATTCGTTTCCAGTCAGCACAAATCATCATCACCACAACCATCACCACCACCATCATCACTACCAGCATCCTCACTGGAATTATCATCATCGCGGTTGTCATATTGAGAAAAATGTATCAAAACTAGAGAATATTTTTTATGTGCCTCATGAATTGTAATCTCACAACGATAAATTAAAAAGCAATCAAACCTGTTTTCTGTATGTTTTCCCCTAATGCTGTCAAACTGATAGACGCAAGTTATTGATTTATAAAGAAGAGTATTGAAACATAATGGTCTCTTTCAAGTTTTTTTTTTCAGGCCCTGCCTTGTTTTATTAGAAGATTTCAATTTACATAATGAGAACTAATGGGAAATGAAAGTCATCGAAATAAAAACACAAAGTTAAACTCTTTAAATAAAAACACAAAGTGGAAACGTTTAAACGGGCTAGAGCTGAGTAGAATGGGGAATTTGCCAGCCTCGATAATCAGAGGGGATTTACATCTGGAAATACTTCTTGATGTCAACCTGAGCACCAAATCCTAACAGTACATAATCAGGAATTTCAAATGTGTCAATCTTCTTGACAGCTACTCGCCATCCAGTGCTTGTGTGTATTGAGTTTGCAGTGCTGGTGTTCCCGGTGTAGCACACAATATCTGAGGCTTTAACTTCCTTAGAAGTTACAGGGTATTTGTTGCAAGGAAACTGCTACAGTTTATCTATTTCCTAATAAAGCTTAAAATTAAACATAAAAAACATTATACTGATACTAGAAAGCTCTAGAAAGTTTAACTGCCAGCTGTAAGGGAGCCTGCTATTAAAAGCACTGTGATGCCCACAACCAATCCCCTAAAATCAGTGTCTATAATCCCGTGGAAGCCACATCATATCAGAAATCAGGAAGGGAGTCCAGGAAGAGACACAGATAAGGCAGCAGAAAATAGGGCCAGTAATCCAGGTTATTAAACAAACATTACAAACACACTGTGTACAGAAAGAAAAAAAAAAAACATGAACTGAATTAGAAACGGAAGCTGTGCCGACTCATAATTACCCTTGGCAAGTTGGCAGGCTGGGAGGCTAAAATAAATCAGAGAGGTTACAATTATTTTAATTTTACACACTTGCCGTAAAAGGTTGAACGCTGGACTTTTACAAGCGCTGTCTCAAATTGTACCTGTGGGGTCTGAATAAGAAATGTCCCACATACGTTTATGTGTTTACATTTGGTCCTCAGCTGGTGGGCTGTTTGGGAAGGTTGTGGAACTTTTAAGACGTGTAGCCTTGCTGGAGGAAGTGGGTCACTGGCTTGGCCCTGACATGTCCTAACTGTGGCCACCACTTACAAAACTCCCTTCCTGACTACACATGCAATGTGAACAGCAGGACTTTCTCTGCCATAGTGACATTCTATCTTCCTGCACGGTAAGACAAAGGTCAAAACCAAGCAAAAAGGCCCTTCCTCCTTAAAATGGCTTCTTATCAGTTTTTTTTCCTCCCCCCCCCACCCCATCCCCCCGCACAGCAAAGAGAAACTAAACGTACCAACAGAATGGATTTTTTTGAGGTCAAATAATAACAGGGTATGTGTGAAGTATGCGTGCCATAAGCTACCCCAGAGAGAAATCTGGAAGTGCCTTAGTCAATGAAGAAATCCCACATTCATTGTTGGAAACAGTCACCATCGTCAATTTTCTGTTGGCTCTTTCTCTTTACGTTCTTGATGTTCTGACTAATGGGGCGTCATTGACTGTGGAGCGATTGACCCTTCCAGCCAATCACAGAGCAAACAGCTTACCCAGCATGCCCCACTCACAGGTAAGGCTGTACAGGAGCCCCTGGCACAGTTTTCTCTTTCACCCTAGAAAACAGAAGTCTTCTGTCTTAAGCATCCCAAACTGGGGACCAGAGGACTCTCCAGTTCCACCCAGAGCTGCTGGAAAGTATTGAACTGACTAGATTAATCCTGATTACCTGATACTTACTGCCTTTGCCGGAAGTTCAGGTTCCTTCCCTCTCAAGCTCCTCCCATCGTTGTTTCCCCTCCTCTTGGGGAAGTTGACTCAGCAGCACTCACCAGACTGATCCGTTGGACTGGGTTTGCATGCATAGTAACAAAGCCTGCAACACAAAGCTAAGACATGAGTTATCCCTTCGTTATTTATAGGTTCAATAGAGTACTTAACAAAATTGAGACTTTTTTCTTTTAGAAAGTAGGAAAATGAAGTTAGAGAGATGTATCTTAGTGGCAGAATAGGTATCTAGGTGTATAAAGCACTGGGTTCAAACCCCAGCAAAACACACACACACACATACAAACACACACACACACACACACACACACACACATATACACACACATATACACACACATATACACATACACACTCACACACACATACACACACACACATACACACACACATATACACACACACATTCACACACAGACACACACACACACAGAGAGAGAGAGAGAGAGAGAGAGAGAGAGAGAGAGAGAGAGAGAGGAGGGTGGAGGGAGAGAGAGACTAATAAAGCAGGGGTTCTCAGCCTGTAGGTCACAGCCCCTTCGGGGTTAGCGTATTAGATATTCTGTATGGCAGATGTTTACATTATGATTCACAACACTAACAAAATTACAGTTTTGAAGTAGCAACAAGATAATTTTATGGTTGGGGTGTCGCCACCTGAGAAACTGTATTAAAGGGTCACAGCATGAGGAAAGTTAAGAACCTCTGCTCCCAAGTTGATGGGAATTCAAATGACAAAGAATAGACAGAACCACTGTTAATAAGTTCAAAGTCTCTGAGGAACATATTTAAAGCAACATGGAGAAAAATTTTGTGCATTTAGAGATCATTTCACCAGACACAGAAGTTTAGTTTGTAAGCCTGTTAAACAGGTGGACTTCATAACAATGAAACATATTTGTTCCCCAGAAAAAGCCAAGCCACAGTCAGAGAATGCATGTATGAGTAACTTGTAGAAGGGGACATGAATCTTAATAGGAAACAAAAAACTAAAGATTTGCGTCTCAGTAATAGTAATAAATCAAGCCAGTGCTCCAGTTGAGGCTTCACCCCTACATGGAAGCTTCACCCCCACTGACCAGCATTCACAGTGCTGAAGGGTGCTACCCAAGCTACCCGTGGAGAAAAGCAATCGTTAGTCTCGCCCAGCTACTGACCTTGAGAGCCCCACTACTGACCTGCCTACAAGAAAACTGGTTCAATCGTCGCACACACTCTATGGGCGTAACCAACCACTTTCAGGGAACTGAAGGCCCACTTCTTGAGACGTAACTCATACAGAACACGACTGAAGTGGCCAAGAATTTGAGACTAGGAAGATCCTAGACCTAGTGGAAAACTTAACAGTTATTGTGCTGAAGGAACATAGCGGGAAAACTAGCCCTAATGGCATCATGCTGTAGCAATAGATTAGGTCGTTGTTGAACCCTTGTCAGAGAAGCTTCCTACAGTACATGGGAGTTAAACTCAAAGACCTACAGCTGGACAGTGTGTGGAGAGCAGGAGGTTTTGGAGCACTCAGGCTGAAAAGGGGAATCTTTATCAAACCTCCACCCCTCCCCTTAAAGCTCAGGGAGTGACTCAGAAGAGAAGGTGGATATATTGTAAGAGCCAGAGGTGGTGGGTGGCTCCGTAGCACCAGAGTCCTCCAGGCACAAGGCTGTACATATATGAACTCACAGAGACTGTGGCAGCATGCTGCAAGACCTGTCCAAGTTCAAGCCAGACAGAATCCTGGCATGGAGAAGCAGAAGTGGACTCACAAACTCTAACCCTTATCCAAGGAACAATTAAGTCAGTCTTCATCAGTGGAATGACAGGGTGTATCAACCACACTCCAGGGCAGGCCTCAAGCTTGAGAGCAGTTGGACAACACAAATCACCTTCATGTTTTTATGCATTTCTTTTGTTTTTATTTTTATTTATTTATTTATTTATTTTTTAGAGAGAACCAACATAAAGTTGGATGGACATAAAGGAGGAGGACCTGGCAGAAGGGAATATATACATATATGAAACTCTCAAAATATGAAAACATAATAAAAACAACAACAATAATTTACAATAACAGTACACAAGAGTTTACTGTTAAGTAAAATAACTTAGAAACATATAAAGGAGAGGCACTTCACGATAGCCAGTAATATGTGTTCTAGTTACTTTTAAATATCAAACTCAGCCTAGAATCACCTGGGAAGGAACTTTCGATCAAGTTATTGCCCAGATCATACTGTCCTGTGGGCATGTCTGTAGGGGGCGCTGTCTTTACTGTTAACTGATGTAGGAGGGGCCATATGATGTGGAGTATGAGGACAGATGAAGAGGATAAATAATGTGTAGGTATGGTCATGTTCCATTGTGTACCAGCATGAAACTTTCAAGAATAAAGGACAACATTTTAAAGGAATACATTGGAAACTTTACCCTGGATGAAGTTCAGAAGTGAACCCCAAGCAGACTCTTTGGAGCTATTAAATATTGTGTGTGTGATAGATAGTGTGACTGTGTGATATTCAGGGGGAGACAGATTTTATTTTTTCAACCAAATCTTAGAAAGCACAGGTGACAAGGTAAAAGTGATAGAGCGGGCGTGCCCTAAATTAGATTCTCTTTCAGAAAAGACACCAGACTAAGAATATAGAGAAAAAGAAAAAGACTTCCAGGAGACAAAAGCCTGACGGTAAAAATGTTGCTGTAAGCATGCACGATGCTTCTGCCTTGGATTTCCCTGTGAAAAAATTAAGTAGGAACACTGGTGCAGCCTGTGGAAGGCCATTGGAAGACAGACAAGCTGAATGAGCAAGTGAGCTGCAGAAGATATTGTAGGAACTACTTTGTTGTCAACTTGACACAAACTAAGGTCTTGTGGGAAGAGGTAACCTCGACTGAGAAAGCATTTCTATCACACTGACCATTAGACAAGCATGTGGGAGATTTTCTCCCTTAATAATTGGTGTGGGAGAGCACAATCCATCATGACGGATGCCAGTCCTGAGTAGCTAATCGTGGGTGCCATGAGAAAGCAAGCTATGGGAACAAGTCAGTATGGAACGTTCCCCGACAATCTCTGCTTCAGTTCCTGCCTCCAGGTTCCTGCCTTGAACTCCTGCCCTGACTTTCCTTCATGATGGACTATAAACTGCAAGATTAAATCAACTTTTTCTAACCCAAGTTGCTTTAGTGGTTATTTTAGCAATAGAAAGCAAATGAAGATACGAAAGCTTTGTAGAAATAACACTCAACATTGTGGCAGCTAGGACGATAACTACACAGATGTCCACAGGTGGAGAGTTTGGTCATCATTAGGGATGTTATGTTTACAAATGTCCCCACTCCTTCCCTTAAAGCTCATGGAGCAATGCAGAAGAGAAGGTGGAAGTATTGTAAGAGCCAAGGGGTGGTGGGTGGCTCCATAGTAATCTTAGTCTTTGGTTTGTCCTCTGAAGTCCCCTTGGGTGTGGGAACAGGCTTGGGACATTCTTCTGATTACAGCTATTGTTGGCTTAACTGGGTGAGTGCATTTCATGACGGTCTCTGTGGAAGTCCTACACCCTGAGCTGGATATCTGTGGAGTAACAGATTTCTCTGCAACCCATGATTTATACATTAAATTAAATGCTCTCCGGTATGATTAACAGCGGCATCGCTGCTCCACAAATGAAGAAACAGAGGGCCTGAGAAGTTACGTGACAGCCCGCTTCCCGGAACAAGGAAGAGGCAGGGTGTGTGGAGAGCAAGGTCTTCCCAAGAAATGTGCTTTTGCTTTTAGTTTGATGAATGCAAAGTCTGAACATATATGAAGTAGGAGAATCGGATTCTGAACTCCCTGTGCTGTCTCAGCCCTCACAAGCCAAATCAGCAGCCAAGCCTGTTTTGTTTTGGTTTTTTTTTTTCCTAAGCCTGAGGTTTTGCTGTGCCTCCTCCCACCCACCCACCCACCCCATCCTGTGTGGTTATTTTTGAAGCCAAATCCTAAGGAGAACATGATTTCATCTTAAAGGACATAATTCAGAAACATAAATTCTTTCTTTGAATAGAGCCCCTTGTGGATTAATTCATAATGTTCGAACTCCATTCAGAGACTTCAACCATCAGTTTTTATGTTCATCGAATACGCTGCGGGTGTCTGCGTTTTCTGAGCTTTCTTAAGTGCTCCTAGCAACTTATATGTTTGCCTCCCTGTGCTCAAGACCACAGAGATATAAACAGGCAGTCATCTCTGGGGACTGGTCTGTCTGTCTGTCTGTCTGTCTGTCTGTCTGTCTGTCTGTCTGTCTGGGCTCTTGGTTCCCTTAATTTCTTTGTCTCACAACTTTATTCTTCTTCCTCTCATAGACTGCTGGAGACTCACCTAAGATGTTTGTCCTGAATTTTCCCGGGTCTGGGTTTCTATTTTTTTCCTAAGGAATTTTGTTTGTTTGTTTGTTTGACAATTATACACACACACACACACACACACACACACACACAGAGAGAGAGAGAGAGAGAGAGAGAGAGAGAGAGTGAGAGAGAGAGAGAGAGAGAGAGAGAATCTTCAGGTGCTGGGATCTCTGCGTACCTGGATTTTGCTGACTGCATCACCACGGTATGCCTTAGGTTATCCGCATGCCCTGTGCAATTTCTAGAAACTGAAGCTTCTGGAAATGTGATTATACTTTGTTGTTTTTGTTTTTGCTCTGTCAGGATGGAAGCATCTCACGGGTACCATATTGCCTCTCTACAGTAAGTTGTACTGTGTCTGCATGGTTCTAATTTTGTGCCAACAACTATTAGTATTTATTGTCTACTACCACTGACCAGGAGACCTGAAACAGTGTGATATTCAGATTTTGTAATTTCTCATTTTATAAAGAGAACCTTCTGCCCGTGGCAGCTTGTTACTTTGAGGTAAATTCAGACGCAGGAAGACAGGAACATAGATAGCCTCGTGATACAAGATTCAGGTTAAATGCGTCCCTTGCCTGCTGTCCTCCACAGTTGGTCGATGAGATTTGTACACTGATGCTGTAGACTCACTGATTTAAATGTCTCATGTTTCCCAATGCCTGGTGCTTCGAGTCCATATTGATTTCTGGGTTATTTTCTGAGGAAGCTTCTCCAACCTCGAGTACCTTTAGCTGCTTCCACTGCTAGCTCTGAGGAGAAACTCTGGTCTCTAAAGCATCCCCTGTCCTGGACTTGCAAAAGCCAGATCTTCAAAACTGTGTTTCTATTTGTTGGGAAGTCGTGTTTCAACTCCTAAACCAAAGCTCTGCCTGTGCTCGGAGTCCCACGGAGAAAGTAAGAAGGCAAAGCACACACTCATGCACACAGAGCAAAGCCATACAATGGGGAAGAGTTCACCTGTGTAACTAATTGCCATGGTCAACATCAATCAGCTGGAGCATCCTGTCAGGGGACAGAAAAAAAAACTAATAATCTTGGAAAGAAGGGAGAAAGAAAGAGAGGGAGAGAGGGAGGGAAGGAAAAAGGAAAGGAGGAAGGTGGATGGGTGGGGGAAGGGAAAACAGGAAAGAACAAAGGAAGGAAGGAAGGAAGGAAGGAAGGAAGGAAGGAAGGAAGGAAGGAAGGAAGGAAAGAAGGAAAGAAGGAAGAAAGAATAAAGAAGGGAAAATGGAAGGAAGATAAAATGAAGAAAGGAGAGAGGGAGAGAAGGAAAGGAGTTAGAGAAGAAAGGAGGGAGGGCCGGCGGGCAGTGGGTCATGTTTTATGAACTGAGACATATAATTGATTGAACTTTTCTCATCTACTGGCCAGTAAGTTAATAAACACCATTTTTAAAGGAAAGAAATACTGACAAATCCATAGAGAAAGTAGGTCGGCGGCTTGCCGTGGCTGCAGGAATGGAGAGTGACTGCTAATGAGACGGGGATTTTTATGGACTGATGAAAACCTCCTGGAATCGGGCTGTGGAGCTGTGAATGTGTGTGGGCGCCTGTGTTCTTTATAAGGTAAACTTTATGGCATGGAAACAACTTCTTGGTCAAACAAGAGCAGCAAGAATCAGCTCCCCTACCTCTTGGATGCAGACCTGAGACTCGACAACTGAATTTAGGTCTATGGTAGTATTGGGGACTTTAGGCATCTGGGAGTCTGTGGCTAGGGCTTAGGTAAAGTAGCTTTGGAAGGTGGCACTACTTGGTTGTCAGAAGCAGTACTTATGAGCTACAGAACAACAACAAAAAAATTAAGTATGTTAGGCTTTGTGTAACAGACGAGGAATCAAATCAGACCTATAGCACTATTCCATTGACGCTTCAATACGTTTGTATCCGTGCACAGGGATGCCCCGTTTCTCTGCAGTTCACATCAATATAACCACACATGTGAGCACATCAGTGCAAATGTGGAAGGAAGAGACAAAGATGAAGGTGAGGCCCCTCATGGTAATTGAGAAACAGGTGAGCCTAACTCGAAGCACTGAGCATGCCAAGGAGAAGGAACAGTGGGTAGAGGAGACCTGTCTTACAGGGTTTCATCACTGGAGCAGACACCATGACCACAGCAACTCTTACAAAAGAAAACATTGAACTGGGACTGGCTTACAGCTCAGAGGTTTAGTCTATTGTCATCATGGCAGGAAGCATGGCTGGCACACAGGTAGACATGGTGCTGGAAAAAAAAAACTGCTACACTGGGCATGGCTTGATGTGGCTTGAGCTTCTGAGACCTCAAAGCCTGCACCCCAGTGATACACTTCCTCCAAAAAGCCACATCTACTCAAGTAAGGCCACACCTCCTAATAGTGGCACTCCCTATGGGCCTATGGGGGCTATTTTTATTCCAATCACTGCAAGTCTCTCCAAAGCAAAAAGAGTGAGAACATCAATTTAGCTCCAACCTGGATGCTATCTGTCCCCCAGAGCATCAGAGGTGGAAGTACATTACCGGGAAGTGAGACCAAAAGCCTCTTTCCCCTGTGGCTGTCTCAATATCCTTCTCATAAGGGGCCTAGAGCCTCTGCCTTGCATTCTTATCTCTCAGCCCATAAGTGGCCCCTATTCTCTGAGCTCTTGCCTCATCTTGTAGAGTAAGTTCTGTGTTGTAGGCAAATCACCCACTTGTGCTTCTTTTGTCTATTATTCTCTTCCTGATGACGTCCAAACCAGGTCTACACACAGACTCCCAGGACCCAGGCTGGCGAACAGAGCTGGAGGAGGTACTGTGTCATTGGCAGTGGTAGCAATGGGGACTTGCTCCATTCTTGAAGGTCATACCCTGCTCCTGGAAGCTCCTCTTCAATGCTCTTGGGACTGAGAAAAACCACCCCCTTCTTTGCCTCCCCTGGCTCTAGGAACATAACTCACTTTCTCTCGGGTACTCTTTATTATTTTTTCCTACCTTTTCTTGTTCCTTCAGCCCCGTAATTCCTATTGTAGCCAAGTCCCTGTGTTACATTCTATCTGTTGAAACTCCTGTGATTTCTTCCTTGAGTTGAACCTGACTATTGGAACAGGTAGCACAGGAAGAGGTACATCCCAGAAAACTGGCCCTGGACATGGGATCCTGGGCTTGATTTGATCACATCCTTTGCCTTTAATGTGACCTTGAGCTCAAATGCACTGGGGCTGATAGCAATGTGGAACTGGAGTCATCAAATGTTGCAAGGGACAAGATGGCTGTGTCTCCTGAACACCATGAAGTTGCATCGGGAAGCTGGCTTTCACCCCTCCAACCTCTACACCATGGGCTGGGATAGGTGAGTACCAAACTTAAGACTATTGAAGTTCAGTTCCAGCGATGTTCAAGGCTCAAGGGGACCCCAGAGCTCTCTCACTGTCATGTTCTTTCCTTCTATGCAGAAGGAGCTCAATAGGCAGAGCTAAGGTGCATTTGCCCAGGTTTCAGTGGCCAGCATGCTCTAGCGAGTCCGCACAGCACTGACTGTCTTCCGGAAGTGAGGGAGAGCTGACTGAGAAAATGCTGAGCATTGAGACTCGAACAGGATGCATCTGGAAGTAATGTTGAAAACTTCCCTTAAAATTAATTTATTTTTATTTACATGTACTTAATGTGTGCTCATGTGGAAATACATAGAGGATATGTGTTCAATTTCCCACAGAGGCCAGAAGAGAGCTGAAGAGCCCCACTGGAACTGGAGTTACAGGTGGTTTTCTGCTGCCCAATGTGGGTGCTGGGAGCTGAAGCTGGGTCCTCGCAAGAGCACCACATGTACTTGTCCATCATCTCTTTAGCCCCTAACGCTGGGGCTCTTAAATCTCTAGTTCTCTCTGCAGATCCCTTTCCAACAGAAGTCACTCTGAGACGTTCATCTAACCTGTCTTGTCTGACAACATTACAATATGCTCCCCTAAGACAGCTGGCTTGCAAAAGGGTGTCCATCTCACCAAAATGGGCCTCCTCACCCCACTGTCTATAGGAGAATCCATGGCTCCATCCTACAGGGGGACATGTTTCAAGTCTGGCTTGGGAGGAGAGAACACAGCATATGGTGTTTAAAAAAAAGCCATGAGATTTTGCTAATTTTCACCAGTAGAAATGTGAGGAATATATGTGGGAATGAGCTTGAAGGGTGTCAGACCAAAGAGGATTGAGGACAAATTGAGATCAACCAAGTTTCTGGGTTTCAATGCCCCCGTCAGAGATTCCAGACTGATGTGTGGCTCAAGAAGATGGAAGAGTTTCCAAGTATTTTCTTGATTGGTTGAGCAATTAGTTAGTTGAACCCACCAGTGACTTAGAGCCATTGGAGATACCAACTGTCTCCTGTTGGATCATAGGAAATGAAAACAGTGGGGCTGGGCAGATGGCTCGGTCAGTAAGATGCGTGACACAAAAGCATGAGGACCTGAGTTTGATCCCCAGCACCCATGTTAAAAAAAAGCCAGGCATAGTTATGGATATCTATGATACTAGCATTGGAGAGGTGAGGTAGGATGGGGAGGGGGGGTCCTTAAAGCTCAGAAGACACTGTGGACAGCAATAGTGAGAGATAGCTGACACTGACCTCTGGCCTAGACACACACACACACACACACACACACACAGGTTCACACACATATACACATACAGGTTCACACACACACGTAGGCATTCTCACACACAGGCTAACACACACAGATTTGCACATACATACACCTGTACACACACACAAGCATTCACACACTCATATACACACAGGTTCACACACACATATACACACAAACATATGTACACCCAGGCATCCACACACATATACACATAGGCATGCACACACACATACACACATGAATACACACATGTACTCAAACACACAGGCATTCATACATCCACATCTACACAGGCACGCACACACATGGATACACACATACATAAACATGCATACACACAAAACACACCCACCCCCCCACACACACACACATACACACACACACATGCACATACCACATCTTGATGACATAAAAATTAAAAGGTATTTCAAAGCTTGCAAAGCAGCTAGTGGGAGAGGCATTCCCATGGTGCAGCGTCCCTCGCCTGTGAAGGGACACAGCCAGCTTCCCATAAACAGCACTTCTCCTTCCTGGCTTCACAGCTGCAATCTGATTTATAAAAATTCAATCTACACAGAACTTCCAAGAGAGACATTTGTTGTAGAAAGTGGGGTATTTGACATTTGGTCCCGAGATCGATATGTCTGGGGACTGTTTGGAGTTGAGGACAAATGGCAGTGTTCTGGCTCGCCATGGGCACAGGTGGGCCCCGAGCGGAGCCAGCCGAATGGCGGGCGCGGGCAGTGAGTGGTTTCCCATTACACACTATCGGGTCAGTGGCAAGCAATAAATCCGTATGGGGCCAGCACCTAGCCAGGCAGTTTCAGGAAGTCTATAAAGCGTGTATTTACAGAACTGTGCCAAATTGTTATGGGGATTTAAAAAAAAAATCAATCGTCTGATCTATCTACTCTTGTAGAGAGCCTGCCTCATAGGAAGTGACCAATGACTACTGTCCCACATAATGATGACGAAGATAATAAGACTATAGTGTGTCACTGTCGGCAGCTGTGATCTTCTAACACAGACTGGACTATCTCCATCTGCGTTTGGGAGTACTGGCTCCTGCTCCTCTGGGCTTTAGGTGTGTAATTTCAGATGTGTCTCTTTATTCACAGACTCAACGGTATATAGATTTTCGCGAGTCCTGGGGAAATGCTCGAAGGCACATATTTGACCCTTTTCTCCTCTGTCCAATCATAGAAAGAAAAATGTTAGCCAGATAATATTGAAGTGTGTGAAAGCTATGAAGTCTAAATGGATGAAAATTGAGTAATTATCTTTTGGAAAATTTTGCAAAATGAATCATCCGATCACCACTTCAGAGGCATAAACGTATGAGGGGGAGTTAGAGTTTACGCCGCAGCAAACCAGGCCCGGATGAAAGCAAGAAATTGGACAGGAGAGGCTCCGAGGATGCAGAACATTGCTCCTGAGAGACCCCTCAACACACACAGCAACTTTAGAGCTGGGCATGCACCTTCCTTTTGGGATTGTGTTGAATCAGCTTTTGTCAGAGAGGAGACACTTCAGAGCATTGAGGAGGCTTGCAGCACAGGACTGAGCACATGCACTAATGACGTTGTCAATAGAAAATGGAATTCTGGAGCAGAGGAAGCCTATTCTAGTGTGCTGCCCAATCCTGGCCTGTGTCAACATCACTGGGCTTTGTATAAAGCCATGATAATACCCTACAGCTGTGCACTCATTGCGCTGTGTTTCATAGTACCCATGGACCAGCAGGTAGGGTATCAATTCAGTCCAGATCTGGGCCAGCGGAAGCTGCACTGGAAAGTGTCTAGTTTCACTTTCATGGAGTTTGGCTCCGCCCACCCCAGGCAGCCTGTCTATGGAGAGATTCCTCTCTGGTCCCCCCAGTGGATGTTGTATGGGTATCTCCTGATGTTGGCTAATGGTGCAACAGCTTTCCTTGTCCCAACTACCCAGGAAATTGTCCTACAGTATAAGATACACAAAATCTGAACATCACAAGGGCCCCTTAGGTATTAGCAAGCTCAGTGGAGGAGTGACTGCGTGTGCTACGACACGTCAGATGTATGCCCGTGTGGCAGACAAGGGACCAATAGAGACCTCAGCTGTCCAACACAGACAGGAAGTCAGATCCTTGAAGAGGTAATGGAGGTAGCAATGGCTGTTTCTACACCGGCAGTTCTTAACCATCCTAACGTTGCAACCATTTAATACAGCTTCTCACATGGTGGTGACCCTCAACCATAAAGTTATTTCATTGCTACTTTATAACTGTAATGTTGCTACAGTTATGAATGGTAATGTAACTATCGAAATGCAGTCCCCAAAGGGGTCACTACCTACAGCTTGAGAACCTCTGCCCTAGAGCCTCAGAGTTATAGTCAACTTTAGCGTGCTCACTTCCTATTAAAGCTGCCCATGGCATCTCCTTTCTGCAACAACAAGAGGGGCATTGTCCCTCACCAGGGCCATTTCCCAACTGGAGCCCTGGCCTCACCTGTACCAACGTCCCCCATAGACAGTGGGGGAAACTACTTATCCAAACACTGTGGGTCATTCTAGCTACTCTGTTAAAATATGAGAAAAAGAAGAATAAAACAAATCATCTCTGTCTTACTGTTCTAAAGAACTGTACCTACTTAATGAAACAAACAGAAACAAAACTGTATCCTCTACCAGGAGAGCTCAGTGCAGCAGGGCTAGCTGCAAGCCACAGCCCAAAGGCAGAACAATGCCACAGAGATAGTCACAGTCATAGCACAGAGGTGATAGACTCGGATGTATAGACAATGTATTTTGACCACATTCACGCATGTTTTAAATGTGTGGTTTCACCAATAGCTATACCACAGGTAAGGTGCCTACACTACCGTAAATAACTCCTCACGCATGCTCCTGTAAGAAACCCTGGTGAAACACATTGGGTGACTAAAAGAAAGGCAAGAATATAAGAGGGAATGGATGGGAAGAGAAATGGAATGAGTGAGAGGAGACAAGGTGGGTGACAAGAGAGAATTGGATCAACATACATTATACACACGTATGAACATGTCATAATGAGACTCACTACTGTGCATAATTAATATATGCTGATAAAAGCATTAAAAAGATACAGTGAATCCGTAATGCACAAGGACAATGAACTAGACTGAGCTGGGTGTGGGGCTCACTGGGAATGGTTGGTAACTCAGAAGGGATGGGAGAGAGGAGGAGGAGGAGGAGAAATCTTGCTGCTCAACTAGTGAGCTGGTCATAGAGTACAGCAAGGAGGGATGGTTCCTCTGCCTTGTCCCATGCGCCTCTGCTCCCAGCATGACTCCAGGGAAGCCTGCAATTCACCTCCTATCTGTTTCTAGGCTGGGTGTGTCTAATTCAAACAATAATCGCTTATACTGTAAGTCTTACAGCATCAAGGACCTAGACATGGTGGCACTGGGAATGGTAAGCCTAATATGTTCTGAAAAAACAGGTAGTCAGCTGGAGTCTGTAGATGACAAGAGTCACTTCTGGTAGGAGGGGACTCTGCAAGTTCCCTTAAGACTGATCTTTCTTCTGACTCTAGAGCCTCGGTATGAGCCCTTACTGTGCCCAAAATAATCAGTGTAAAGTCACCAGGAAAGGAAGAGGCCTATCCCAGCCACCAAGTTGCAAGGCCAAGATCACATTGCTCAAAGGGCACGACAGGAAAGAGACTCACCCATTGTAGAACGACGACGTGGTGTTAAGGACATCCCTCTTCCCTTGCTCTGCTTCCCAGCACTCATGGCGTGAGACCCGTGAGCAGCATCCCCATATGGCCTCTAGCTCCATCTTTTTGCTCGTTCTCTAAAGGAATCTTAAAAAAAAATAATAAGCTGATTCAACCGTTGTGTCGTCTCCCCTCACAGGCAAATATGATGTGGACCATTATCCTAGCTCCTGGAGAGGTCACACCTCAGTGGTCGTGAGTCCTGCCAATGCCCACATTCCAGCTATAACAGGTAGAAGACAAATCAGAGGAAATCAAGGCCATCGCTAAGGGCCTGCCCTCTCTCCAAACTCTGAAAGCACGCCGTCCTCTACTGACATTGGGGCTGTGGGGTTTTGTTTTTATTTTCACTTTTAATTTTTTTTTTGACAGAACAAAAAGGAATATGGCCAAATTGTCCCTCCAACTTTCAATAATGAGTCAGAAAAGATAAATATGAAAGGCTTCAGGTTAATTCTAAGGAGCTTAATTATTCTCCCCCCCCCCCCTTGGGATACATTCTTTCCGAAATGAGTCTCTCTATCTTCCTTCTGTTACAGCAGCGCCCCCCCCCCCCATGGCATGGCAAAAGTTTATTTTGGGCTTGGGGAATGAATTTGTAATTAAAACACTTGCTGTCACAATCACACGCATTTGCATAATAGGGGCTCTTCATTAGAGCAGAGAATAAAATCAGTCTGATAATCAAATCAGTTCATCTGCTATTTATTTAAGGATGTTGCCAACCATGGAGGCTGGGCATGTGGGCAGAAGGGACAGGTGGGGAGGCCTGGGGACCCGTCCTCTGGGCCTGCTGCCAACGGATGTACTCAGAGGAAGAATCTGGCCTTCTTGACTGCTGAGAGGGAAAGTTCTGACAGGCTCTCCCCCAGGCCCACGAGGCACAGCATGCGCTCTGACTCCTTAGCATTTTTCATGCAGGGGCATTCATTCTGAACATAAAACGGCTATCTTCAAGTCAGAATTCCTCAGCATCCTGCAAGAGAAGTTTCGAGAGAAGAGCCATGCAGCTGATGTGTAATCACCGCCCTATCTTTACCATACTCATGCCCAAGGGAGCATGCTCACATTTCACAGTACGCGCACACACGCAAACGTGCACAAACATATGCACTGTACACACGGCACATGTTAAAACCACCCATGTGTTATGTAAACACATACACGTGTACGCCGCATCTGCCTACAGGTACAGAAGAGTGGGCAATGAGTACACATCTTGTGCATGACACGTGTATAGATACATGTACATGTGAGTGCACACACTGTGACAGAAGGAGAGCCATCAGGCTCCCTGCTGTGGCATTTGGCTTCTCCTGAGATCTTGTCTAGTCTCTCTCTACCTGTGAAGGCTCATCTGTATTGTCCACTTGATTGGATTTGGAATCACCTAGAAGACACTCCTCTAAGTGTATCAGTGAGAACACTTTCAGAGAAGTTTAACTGAGAACAGAAGAATAGAATGGCATTTTCTGGTGGGCTGGGATCCCTGACTAAGGTTCTTATGTTTGTTGGTTTGTTTTTTTATATATGATATATATATCAATATATATATTATATAATATATTTTTATATATTGTATATATTATATTATAACATATTATATAAATGTATATGCATATATGTTTGTGTGTGTAAAAAACTGTTAAGAAAATAAAAACCCTAGTTTTAAAAACCTAAGAAGACCTTACATTTCATAAGGTTCTAAGGTCCTCTTGGAGGACAGATGGGAGGCCTGATCTCTGGTAACTTCCTTCTGAGAAATGGTCGACATATGGAGAGCACCAGTCCTCACAAGTGACACCTGCAGGCTCCATGGTCATACAGATGGAAAGTGCACAAGGCACACAAGAAGGGTGAGGCTTAACCCTCTTCCTACAGCCTGGAATAGTTCCCAGTGTGTCTAGGACAAAGGCCAGAACAACTTGAAGAGTGCTTCCCAGCTATCTCCCACCATTGCCTCCCTGGCATCTCTCTGCAGCTCTCTTCCACCCACAGCTTCTGGGTACCCAGCTTCAAGATCTGTGCCTCTTGCCTTCTGTGGCTTGTGTCTACGTGATGGGAACACATGTATAATATCAGGGTTATAGCAACTTCAAAGCAAGAAGTTTGTATGACTGACTTCAAACGGTGTGGTAGCAGACACCTAGAATGCTGGAACCATGGGAATAAAATCCAAGGAAGGTCAAGAGGAGACTCTTTCCTGCCTCTCCTCCATCTGAGAGAAAAGTCTGGAAATTAAGTATGTATAGCATACTTAAGGCTCTACCTTAGGATTTCTATTGCTGTGAAGAGACACCATGGCCACAGCAACTCTATTGTAAAGGAAAACATTTAATTGGGGCTGGCTTACAGGTTCAGAAGTTTAGTCTATTATCATCATCATGGCAGTAAGCATGGAGGCTTGTAGGCAGACGCGGTACTGGAGAAGAAACTGGGAGTTCTTCATCTGGATCTGCAGTCAGCAGGAAGACTGAGGCACTAGGTCTGACTTGAGCTTCTGAGACCTCAAAGCCCACACCCTAGTGATGTATTTCCTCCAGCAAAAACACAATTACTTCAACAAGGTCACACCTCCCAATAGTGCCACTCCGATTGAGCCTATGGGAGCCATTTTTATTCAAACCAGTTTTTTTTTTTTAATTCAAACAGTCTCCTTCCTAGAGAATGAATGTAAAATGTCCCTTCTCTTTTCTGGGAAGCCCAGGAGTCTGGATCAAAGGACAGCTCCCTGGGGAACCATTGCCCAACAACTTCTGAGGGCCTCTTGTCTTCACCTGGAGACAAGACAAAGCCAAATGAGATCTGGTGCAGGAAGGGTTCTGTCCACAGAGTTTTCCAGCACTGGGGTGAAACCTTATGAATTACCTCTTAGTTGTACCAAACGACCATTCATAAAGTTCAATAGAATGTCTCAGTCTCCCTAATCACATCCCCAAAATGTCCTCTTTGAAGATGCCTTATCACCTGGCAGCACACTCTGAATAAAAGTCACTTCTCCAACAGCTCTAGATAAAGTCCCTTGAAAGTCAACTGGGAAAGTGGCTAGGGGTTTAAGAGGAGAAGACCTTCATCATGGTCATGTGTGAACTTCTTAGAGTCTTCTTAGACAGTGGGTCTCCCCAGAGCCTAAATGACATTGCATGGCCCCCAGGGTTCATATCCTGTTGATTGCCACCTCCCCAGCCTCCATCCATCGTGTAATAGACAGTCATAATGTCCTCTACTCTGACAATGTCTATTAATGGCATGATGAGTCCACCCCCATGCTAAACACAGTGCTCTCCTAATTCCTGACTGTTGTCTCTTCTAACAGGGCTTTTAGATAGTCCTTAAGCCTAACTCATTTTTGTCCTCCTCTGATAAGGCCAGCATGACGGCTGGTGTTTCTAAACCCAACTCCATCTCTGTAGAAACATCTGCCCTCTCCCTTCTGAAAATTGACAAGAGTTTCTCACTGCCAAGACTCCTTACCGGACCCTGCCTTATTCAATACCTTCAACGCCACACAGGCCCCCGGCAGTGAGATCTTCTAGAACTGCCCACACCTGCCATCTCCATGGAACTCAGTTCCTAACTGTAGGCATCTCATCATAATTAGCGGTTGAGACCTGGCCTCTCCCAGGAAGGACAGTTGCCTCAGAGTTCAGATGCCCCCGGGCCAGAGCTCTCGCTGTTCCCAACACACACAGCCTCTTGCCCTTCCAGGATGGATCAATCGATCCATCACCGCACCATCCTGGACTCTTGGTGACGTCATGTATGATCTCATCTCATCTGAACCTCCGTCCAGGCCAGTAAATGACCTCTGAAACCAGACTGTGAAGGCATTTGGGGAGATACTGGAGTCCAGGGAACGTGCTCCCAGTTCCCTGAGGAGCTCAGGAGACACATGGCTATAAGTAATGAGAACAGTCACACAGCCACAGGAAGACCAAGCTGTGAGTCAAGATGACAGCTTGGACCTCCAAGACCAGGAAAGGTCACAGGAGAGGGAGGGACAGTTAGTTACACAAAGGAGGACAATGTTGTTCTTACTGCAGATGTGAGACTGCGCCAAGGCAAGAAACAGTGCGTGTGCACTCAGAAAAACCAAGCAATGACATCATGGAGAAACTTCCATGGAGCCACTGGTGGAGACATCTACTAATACATCTTTCCAGACAACAGTGAGCAGCAGAAAACAACAGCATGCATTTAAAAGTCCCATTACTATAAACAAACAAACAAACAAACAATAAAATCCCATTACAATAAATAAATAAATAAATAAATAAATAAATAAATAAATAAAATCTCATTACTTAGGACTCTGAGGCAAGTGGAAAACTATAAAATTATATATATATATATATATATATATATATCACATTCGAAACTAACATGGTCTTAGACTATGCGTGAGACTGTCAAAATAAAAACAAAAATATAAGTATGGCCACTGAAGACCAAAGACCTACCCCATCTCCTCACAGGTGGGCTAAGTGACTGACTGATCAGCTCAGGGCATTTTGTTCTCATCTTTAAAAACATTTCCAACAGCTGCGGGTGCACATATTAAGTGGTCTTAGTGAATAACAAATGTTACTTATTAGCCTGGCAGTGCTGGTGCAAGCCTTTAATCCCAGCACTAGGGAGGCAGCAGCAGACAGATCTCTGTCAGTTCAAGATCAGCCTGGTCTACAGAGCAAGATCTAGGACAGCCATGGCTACACAGAGAGACCCGTGTGTGTGTGTGTGTGTGTGTGTGTGTGTGTGTGTGTGTGTGTGTG
>JANHMN010000012.1:15903911-15965907 GCA_030674055.1 Rhabdomys pumilio
TCTCTCTCTCTCTCTCTCTCTCTCTCTCTCTCTCTCTCTCTCTCTCTTTCTCATTTGGAGATGGGGGAAGCACATGGGGCTGACTAGAGAGGAGGATGCTGGCTGGTAGCCAGTGAGGGCCCAAAGCCTTGAGTTGCCAGCACTGGAAGAACTGAATCTGCCACCAGGGCCACAGTGGTGAGGTTGAAGCAGTCCCTCCTCTGGGCCAGCCTTCAAATGAGACTCAAATCAAGGTTTTGCTTTTGAAGTAAACGAATTTGAGGCAGGAGCTTCTAGCCAAACCAGGCTCTGAATCCTAAACCACAGATCCTTAGAGATAATAGTAATTTTTCACACAATAGGTGTTTGGAAAATTCGTTTTGAAACAGCTTGTCTCAGGACCAGCTTGTCGAGGGCTTACCCAAGGTCTTCCATCCAAAGCCTTTGTCAGTAAGGCTTTGAAGAAGAGAGCACACTTGTTAAGATTTTGTCTAGCCGTTTTAGTTTTCTGAAGTGAAAACATTCAGTTTTCTGATGAATGGCTTACAAACCTCAGGCTCTTGGAGACCCTGAGTCCAAGGATGAATGTCTTACTGGGAAGGCTCAGGTACAATTTCTCCCAATTTTGTCCCACTTGCCACCTTCCATGGCTCAGCATACAAGGCTAGACACAGCATGCCCCAGGCTAGGGTCCAAGATTCCTCTAGGAACCTCTCTGCTCATGGATCAGCAATATAAGACATCTTCAAAAATGTCTTAAGCTTCTCTCAGCCTGGGCTGGCTTCCATTGTACTAGAAAATGCGTCTGATGGGGTTACTGATTGGCAGTTGGTTTCTGGATATCCTCAACTAGGTGTTCCAAGGGAAGTGACCTCTCCACACTATGGGACCCTAGACCTATAGAATGGCACCTAATGGAAGGGTGCCAAGCCCTGGATGATGGTCCTTGTGATGGCTCTTGTCTGTAACCTTGATAGACTAGGAAAGAGGGAGCCTTAGTGAAAGAATTACCTCTACCAGATAGGACTGTGGCTGTATTTGTGAGAGATTGTCTTGTTTAATGATTTATATGGAAGGGAAATACCCACTATGGGCAGCACCATCCCTAGGCAGGAAGAACATGGCTGTATAAGAAAGGTGGCTGAATATGAGCCTGGGAGCCAGCCAGTGAACAGTGTTCCTCTAAGAGTTTATTTTGGCTTACACTTGCAGGTCATAGTCTATCACTGTAGGAAAGTCAGGGCAAGAATCTAGAGGGAGGAACCAAAACAGAGGCCATAAAAAAGTACTGTTTACTTGCTTGCTTCCCTCGGCTTGTTCAGCCTTTCTTCTGCAGCCCAAACCCACCCTGCCTAGAAACAGCACCACTCGAAGTATGCTCACCGCACCCACCTTCTTCTGCATCAATTAGCTTTTAAGTAAATGCCTCACAGGTGTGCCAAAGGCCAGTCTGATGGAGGCAATTCCTTAATTCATCTATGTTGCCAGGAGGCTCACCTCGTGACTGTTGGTATATGGTCCTCTGTCCAGTATTATTGAACAGAGATGGTCACTTGGCCTGACTGTCCTTTCTGTCTACCATATTTGAGCTCAGGGCTGCCATGGACACATGCTGCCTGCTCCCACCCTGTGTCCTTAATCCCCACATATGTGCCTGCTCCACATTCTGTTTGAAAGATAGCATCTATTGATCCACTCCTGTAAGGCTGATTCCTCCTACAGTGCTGTGAAATGTTGGATGTTTGCAGCATTGGGCAGTATGGGGCAGCTTCATCAGTTGGCCAGCCCCCAGAGCTCCCACCCTGGAGACTGAGTCTCCTACTGAAAGGCTCAAGTACAAAGATATAACCCACTACCGACATACGCCAGGTTCTACTCAGGCAGGACATGTGGGGGTGCCCTGTCACATAGCTCAGGCTCCTAACTGAATAAGTTTTCCTTAGGCAGCATTGACCAGCTTCTGGTGCAGCCAGAATTGCCAACATGGTAGTGGTACAAGCCCAAACAGGCTTTTTGATGGGGTACCAAATTGGAGATTTGGCTTAGTCTACTGTGATTCTAACGGTGTGGAGAAGTTAATGATTGGTGGGTTTTATCTGTCTTTGCCTATCTGCCTCTCCCACTGTGTTTATCTTCTTACATATGGAAATCCAGGCCTTCTTAGCAGGCTGAGTGAAGAAATGGTGCCTCATCTCGCTGGAGCACTGTGCACATCATTCTATTCAGACAGGAGCCTCGATCTGGCTCCATTTGTAAAAGGGAGAAATCCTTCAGCCCTCTGCTACCCAAAGTCCACGCAAGTAGTGAGTTCTAAGAACCAGAGAGATCAAGAACAGGCATGTCTCAGAGGGGAAACACTGTGCAAATAACAGATGAAGGGATAAGAGACACAGTTGTGGGGCCAGGATGGAGGGTATTCAAGGTCATGGTTCTATAAGCTGAGATATCTCACTTTGTCCTAGTAGGCTTCCCGGGATGGCCCCAGGGTGGGATTATCACAAACGTAACTGGCTCCTCTTGCCTAACTGCAGGGCTCTGGTTAATTCAAACAGAGGGACAGTTGATAGTGTGTGCCCATTGCCATCTGTGGTTTGAGTCTAGAGGGGATCAACTGTCTCCAGGGATGTCAGTCAACTGTCAAAAAATGTCACTGCCCTTTTGTGACAGAGGCAACAGATAGTGCTGTTGAACACTGACCGTGTACCAGCCCTCAAACCCAGTGTCAGCTATAGTCATGTAAAGCTGTATAACTAAATAGTCCAGCCTTAGGGGGCATGGGAGAGGCATCATCATGTGCAAAGATTCCATGGTTGGGGCAAGTCTGCTGGCAGCTTGAGGCAGGGTGTCCATTATAGCTGAAGACAGATGTTTGCTCGGCTTCAGTCCTCCATAGGGGAAGGGTCTCCAGAAGTCACCCACACAGGCACCTTGGGTATTGGTTCTTTTTTAGAAGGTAAGTTCCATGTGGCTTTCTGAGGTGCACAGGGCACATTGCCCACCACCCCAATCACGTGAACTCGCTGGAAGGAAATGTCCTTAAGGACCTAGTTTGAATTCCCTGGACTCTAAGGATTCATTGAAAAAGGGCACTGCCCAGGGGCATTGGCCCTGGAATGATGTTACAAGAATGTTCTTCCAACGTCCACCCACACCCACCTGAGGGGAGCTAAGTGATATCTACCCCTCTCACCTTAATATCCCAAGAACAAAACAAAAATGTCCCTTAGGGAACCAGTGAGGTAACTGAGCTGGCTTACCAAGCATAGGTGAGAGGTTTCTGACAGAGCTCAGAGTGAACTTAAAACAGCCACACTGGGAAGTCTTTACCCAGCATGGATGGAGGCTTCCCCTTAGCCACATAGATGGGGCCCCCTTTTCCACTGTCTTCCTCAGTCTATATATCCTAGCCCTTCCCTGTGGAAGGCACTGTGCACGGTTAGAGCAGAATGGTATAAAAATGACCGGGAGGAGGAACTAGATACTCAGGTGAGCATCCAGTGACCCTGCTCACCCCTTCTCCTGTGACTGAGTGTCAACAATAAGCAAAAAGACACAGCTGTACTCCTGAAGGTGAAGGTTATTTAAATCAGAAGTTTTGGGCAACAGACACAGAGCTAAGGGGTTCTTCTTGAGAGCTGGAATCTTTCCACGGACTGTCACTGACACTTGACCCCACCGGGTACTCGGGATCTGCCAAACAACATGGTTTGGTACCATATTCCCAATAACGTTTCCTCTTCTTGTCCTTTAGGCTTCTATTTTCAGACAGTTCTTTTTCATTTTCTGACAGTTCTTAAATATACCTAGTGTCCACTCACACCCAGTGTCCACACCCATTGTCCACTCACACTCAGTTTCCTCTCACACCCAGTATCCACTCACACTCAGTGGTCACTCACACCCAATGTCCACCCACACCCAACCTCACCACTAACAGTCTTC
This sequence comes from Rhabdomys pumilio, assembly GCA_030674055.1. Taxonomy (NCBI): domain Eukaryota; kingdom Metazoa; phylum Chordata; class Mammalia; order Rodentia; family Muridae; genus Rhabdomys; species Rhabdomys pumilio. The sequence goes on from JANHMN010000012.1 coordinate 15,907,833, forward strand.
TCTGTGTAGGATACCTTCACCTCTGCTTACAGCCCAAGAGTTCCTGGCTCACTCTGGCCTCTCCAAGTCCCAGTGTGACCTAGATCCTGCCTTCTATCCTCTCCCGCACTCCTTCCTCCACCTCTGGGAGATGCTAATGTGGAATACCACAAGTGGGGATAATCTTCCCACTTCTACCCCGCCTCCTGCAGGTCCCTTGCTCAAGGCTGGCCTTGTTTACAACTGTCATTGTATGTCACCAGACTCCCATTTTGATTCATGTTCAGATTATCTCTTAGTAGCACCACGTTGGGTAGCAGCAACATCTTTCTTTACTCTGGGATGGATGAGACTCCATGAAGACACCTACTTCCCAATGTGACTTCTGTTCTTTTTGTGCCCATGCCTGGCAGGCAGGAGTGTTAAGGAAGATGGAGAGAAAGGGAGGAGGAGGGAGGAGAGAGAGAGAGAGAGAGAGAGAGAGAGAGAGAGAGAGGAAGAAGGAGGAAAGAAAGGAGGGAATAAAGGAGGGAAGAGTAGGAGGAATGATAGACAGAAGGAAAGAAGGCGAAAGGGAGAGTCCTTACCTGACTAGTAAACAGATGGAATGCATGGCTGGGATGTGAAGGAAGAGGCTTCTCCATGAACGTTGCCAGAGGTGCACAGAGGCCCAGGACCTGAAGAGGCTAAAGAGTGAGGAAGCCCCAGCTTGATGGATCACGAGCAGTGTCAGGCTGGGCATACCAGAAATCGATGAAGACACAGATAATGGGATTTAAGAGGGTCCGTGATTCAGTCAGAACACGAAGTGCCCTTCGAAGGTGTGGAGCTGTGCTGCGCCGTGCAGCGTGCCCACCTCTGCTCCTGGATCACATCCCCTGCATGGTGACTCCTTCAGAAATCACAGCTTATCTGAGTCCTTGCTCTCATCATATGTTCTCATGTCTGCTGCCTTCCTGTGCACGGCATTTTATTTCTCTATTTATAAAACTGTCTACATGAAATTAAAATGTATGAATCTTCCCGAAGCAGGCGTACCCTCACAGCATTGAGAGTTATGTGTGTCTCTGCACAAAACCCCAGTTCATCTGTCTGCTCCACACGGCGCGCTGTTATGTGAATATACTGCAATTTGTTTATCCATTTTCCTCGTGATGGATTTCTGCTGTTTTCCAGGGTTTCCTTATGTCAAACTAATTTGAACAGAGAAGTCCAACGCTATGTGCATTTCTTCTTACGTGTCTAAAGGTTGGCTACAAAGGCAGGAGTGGGATTCCAGGGCTCGGGGGCACACACTTCCCAGATGCTCAGGGTATCAGGGGTTGAGGACTTGGGAACACAGCAAATGAACATGGGTCCCACTGTGTCATTTCCTCTGGGGCAGCATCTTCAAACCTAACATCTATCTCTCTGTTAATCAGTTTGGGTATTTCTTCTTATGTGCATTCAAAATCCTGCTTTTTGACCAGGTTTCTACTGTGATTTTTTTTTTTTTTTACATCGTTGATCTATGTTTTGGATTCAAATCAAAATTCAAGTGCCAGTTATATGCCCTGTAGATAACACCCCCAAGGTTCTGATCTGCTGTATGTGCACAGAGGTACATATCTGTATACCCATATGCTTGGTTGCTGAGGCAGGAGGATTGCTTGAGTCGAGGAGTTTGAGACCACCCCAAGCATCACAGCATCTCAAGAAAAACAAAACAAGCCAACCAAACAAGCAAAGAATGAAAGAAAGAAAAAAGAAAAAATACACAGGATATCTTTTATATAAACTTCTATTTTTAAAAAATGAAAATTGAGGGTTAGAAAGATGGTGCCATGGTTAAGAGCACTTGCTGGTCTTACCAAGGACCCAGGTTCTATTCCCGGCACCCACATATCAGCTCACAACACCTGTAACTCCAGTTTGAAAGAATATGACACTCTCTTTCTGGCCTCTTCACACACATGATGCACATGAACATGCAGATAAAACACCCACACGTGTGAAATAAAAAGAAATATTTTTCAAAAATGAAAGACTTTGATTTATTTTCTTTATTGTGTCTGTCTATATGGATATGTACATTCATGTGGCTGCCCTCGGGCCAGGAGAGGGCATCAGATTCCCTTGAGCTGGAATTACAGGTAAAGTCAGGTCCTCTGCAAAGAGCAATATGTGCTCTTACCCACGGAGCCACCTCTCCAGCCCAGATTTTCACTTCTAACGTCAGGGATTTTCCTGTACAATCATCTATGCTTTATGCCACTGCAGCCTATGCGAGCCAACAGCACCCGTATTTACTCGTTTCCCCCTTTTCCATTTCTGGGTGTGAATGTGTGTGTACGCATCTTTTTGCCAGCAGGGGTATGCTACAGCATCTGCATGTGGAGGGCCGAGGTTGATATAAGGAATCATTCCTAAGCACTCCTTTACCTTCTTCATGGAGTTAAGATCTCTCAAACCGGAACTCACTGATATGGCTAGGCTTGCTAGCCAGCGTGCTCTGAGGAACACCTGTCCGTCCCTCCACTCCGCCACCCTCCCTCCATCTCTGTGTTCCTAGGCTGGAATTACGAGAGGCCCACATGCCCATCCAGCTTTTTTACATACATTCTGAGTAATCTAAACTCGGGTTGCTCTCACACTTGTGTGGTAAATGCTTTAACTACTGAGCCATCTCCTCACCTCAAGTTAATCTTCCAAGAAAATCCTCAATGAGGCACTTTGCTGGGTGATTCTGAGCCCTTTCTATTCCACACAAAGTTCAATTCAAATCTACTTATTTCCTAAAGAAGTCCCTCCTCATTGGCTGGACTGAGAAAGTGGTTCTTCCTCATTGGCTGGGCTGAGTCTAATTTACATATTCCCTAAAGAAGTCCCTCCTCATTGGCTGGGCTGAGTCTAATCTACATATTCCCTAAAGAAGTTCCTCCTCATTGGCTGGACCAAGTCTGATCTACATATTCCCTAAAGAAGTCCCTCCTCATTGGCTGGACTGAGTCTAGGGTTACTTGGAGAAAGGGAATGTGTTTAGAATAGCAACCCAGTCTCCTAATGTGTAAAGAGATCACACCCTGTATATGGCTCTTTCTCAAGTGTCTTCAAATGAAGATTTGCATATTTTATCATCAGGCTTTCAATGCTTCTGCTTAATTTCTTCCTAGGAATCTTGTAACTTTTGTTGTTTCCATAATTGATATTTTTATTGTTACTCTTTCCAGCACACCAAATTGCAACTGACTCTTTTTATCTCCTTCTTATCTTGGGATATGTTATACTTTTCAGTACTTCTCTCTGTAACCCTTGCGTTTTGTGAGATCTTTCTTCTTTGCTTTGGACTGTTCAGTACCTTGGATTTCTTTCCGTGATAGTTTTTGCCAACCCGACATAAACCTAGACAAACCTGGGGAAGAGGAACCTCAATCGAGAAAAATGCCTCCATCACATGTCCCTGTAGCAAAGTCTGTGAAGCATCTCTCAATACCCTGTGGGTTGTGCACCCTGGGAAAGTGGTCCTGGGATGCATTTTTAAAAAAACCAAACTGAGCAAGCCATGGGGAGCAAGCCAGTAAAGATCGGTCCTCTACAGTCTTCGCTTCCGTTCCCTCTTCCACATTCCCGCCTTTGATTCCTGCCCTAGCTTCCTTCAGCGAGGAACTGTGATCTACTTTTAACTGAAATTCTTTCCTTCCCACCTTGCAGTGATTGTGGTGTTTATCACAGCAACAGGGAGCCACCAAAGACACTTTCCCACTCTTCCCTCTTGGCCTGACCTCTAGAAACTCCTGTGCAGAGTTCTGAGGCTCCTGTTCTGAGAAGCCCTTTGCTCCTTGGAGCTGTGTTCTGAAAACCCCCCAAACCTTGGCTTTAAGTGATACTGGTTCTGCCTCCTCAGTGGGGCCAGGTTTTATGATCTAGGTTAGAAAGATCTCTTCGCTGTGTTTAGGCAGAAGCCAGTGCTCTGGGGCCAGCCTCTTAGCGCCTGTCTCTCTTGCTCACTAGTGCATCTGTGCTTCTTCCAGGGGTCACTGAACACTTGTTCTGCCATGCTCTCCAGTTCCTTTGTTTCTTGTAGTAGGATGGACGTTATCCTAATGATCCCTCCAAGGATGGGAGATAGCAGAGCTTTCGGAGTTCAGAGGTCATCCACACAGCTGGGTAAATCTACCTGCTGCAGGTTGCATTGAATTTAACTTGAATATGTATTTTTGTGGGGAGTGTGTGTGTGTGTGTGTGTGTACTTGCTTGTGGAGGTCAGAGATCAATATCAGGTCTCTCCCCTAATTACTCTTCACCATATTTTTTGCAGAGTCTCTTTCTCATTGAACCTGGAGTTTCTAACTCATTTAGACTGGCTGGCCAGCAAGCCTCAAGGATCCTCTTGTCTCTGCTTCCCCAGTTCTAGGATGAGAGGTGTGTACCACTGTGCCAAGATGTTTATATGGGTGCTGGGGATTGAACTCAGGTCCTCATGTTTGCATGGTGGTCACTTTACCCACTGAGCCTGTTTTGTTCCTCACATCTGAGGATTCCATCCTATTCCATCTGATCTCGTGTGTGTGTGTGTGTGTGTGTGTGTGTGTGTGTGTGTGTGTGTATACACTGTATATAGTTAAACTATATATTTACTGGGTTCTACCTCAAGTTAATGTGGCAGACTCCCTGTAGCATGAACACCTCACACAGGGTGTGTTCTGCTGTTTGTGGCTCCTGTTCTATGTGTCTTATTTTCCTGGGTATCTTAAGTCCCATCATAGATCCTTTGTATCAGCTTTGCTTCAAGCAAGCCCTTGTATTTTAAGTATTTGAGACAGGAGAATGAGACACACAGTCTTCAGTGTATCTTGCATTCATGGCTCTGACATTCCTCTGGTTTTGCTCCCATGGCTCTACTTCTTCCCAACCTTGTGAACTGCAGTTTCTCCCAGCCTACCCTTCTCTGATTGTCAGATCCTTCTTGCTGTATGCTCTTAAAAGTCTTAATTATAAAAGGACAACTTACTGTCCTATGTTCTACAGCCATACAGAAGGTCATGGGATTTATGAACACAGCTTGGAGTAATTACATCTCAATGCTCTCTTTAGCAGACAGCGTTTGAAATGTGTGTGCTCTTTGTGAGTCCGAGTCACACTATGCATTATTCCATAGTGTATGACTCATGACACTTTGACTGCAAGTTTTACTGGGTACCCAATTGCAGGTTTCTATGTTCATCTGGGATGAGTCCTGAGAAGACGATCCTGTGTCCCCTCCTAATGAACTATCAGTTATATTGTGGTTCAGTGTCATGTGACAGAGCCTCCTTCTCTAGTGTCTACTTTTTAGTTCTTGCTTCCTACTTTCTCCTCCTTCTCCCTCCTTCTCCTCCTCCCCCTCCCCCTCCTCCTTCTCTTCTTCTTCTTGCTCCTCTTTCTCCTCCTCATCCTCCTTTTTCATCATCGTCCAAAATGATGGGTGAAGCACTGTCATCATTGAAACACACTAAGCTTCCTATATCAGTGGATGACTTACCCATTCATCAAGCCGGGGGAGTCATTCCCTTCTTCACCATGGCATTCCCTCCAGGCTCCTCTCCTTCCTCCTCCTGCAGCCTCAACCACAGCAAACACATCTCCTCACACATGTGTTTCTGGTACACTGTTCTGGCTTCTTTTGTTTTGTTTCGTTTTATTTTGTTTTTCTTCTTTGCTTAGCTGGGAGCTCTGCCTCGCTCTGCCTTCAGTGTCACTAACCTATCTCCTTAAGTCTCTAATCAGTTTCAAAGCCCATTTTATTACTTTCAGTTTGAATTTCAGACAAGATGTTTTTCTTCCTGGGCTTCCACTTTGTTCTTTTCCAAAATTACCATCTTTGTTCTACACGAAAATCCCATTCCTTTAGTGCCCGTATTTCCCTTCACACTGTTAGTCCTTTACAGAAGCTGTTTTAATGGACTTGCCTATTCATTATGAGAAGTCAGACATGCTTTCACCTTGCTTCTGTGCGTTGTTTGCCTGCAAAGCTGTTAGAAAGCCTAGAATCACGTCATCTCAGTTAACGAGCAACAGAGCTACAGATGGGGGAGAGGCAGTTGCTTCATCTTCATGCTTTGGGTCCATATCAGCTTCCTGGGGTAAGGGCCATCCCAAGATGTATGTAGCTGGGGTGCACACAGATAAGCCACATGCCACACAGAGTCAGCTGGAGTTGGCCCTGGGTCGTGCCTGTGAAGGACTAGATTTAACTTGTGGTTGACCTGATTGCTGCCACCAATGTTGTTGTCTTTTTATCTTGCCACAGTTGGATCTGAAAGACTTTGTCTGAGGGTTCAGCTCTGCCTAGACACCTTGAGGAGACAAGTGTTAGAGGGAGAAAACTCCATGTCTGTTGGCGGCAGGGTGCCCCCCCTCCCCGTTTACTGGTCCTCAGGAGGCTGAAATTCACTTGTTCCTGCTCTTCGGCACATTGACCTGGGAATGGAGCTCGTCCGTGACCTTCTGTCTTCACCAGGAGTAGAGATGACTGGCAAGTTGGATTTTTAGCTGTGGACTCAGTGCTACCTACCATGCTTATGGGAGTAGTTACCACTTCTTCTACTTTTTAAAATCTGTGACAAGCTATGTATTTTGGAGAAATTATCCTTGCATATACATTTTGATTTGTGTAAATTTGACTGAAGTAATCTGTTTTTATTTTTTTCCCTCTCCTACAGAGTTTTTTTTCTTTCAGTCTACTTTTTTAATTCTCATTGGCTTAAAATTGTTAAAAAATTTTTCTCTTCATTTTTATTTTATATATATGAGTGTTTTGCCTGTGTACATGTTTGTGTATTATATGCATGCATGGTACTCTCAGAGACCAGAAGAAGACATTGGATCCTCAGGAACTGGAGTTAGAGACAGTTGTGAGTAACCGTGTAGGTGCTTACAATTGTACCCCAATTGTCTGGAAGGGCAGCCAGTGCTATTAACATCTGAGCCCTCTCTCTAGCCCCCAACCTTTCATTACTTTTATTTATTGTTAGTTAGCTAGCTAGTTAGATAGCTAGTTAGCTAGCTAGTTAGCTAGCTAGTTAGATAGCTAGTTAGTTATGTAGAGGGGTGGGGGCTTGTACCATGATACGTGTGTAAAGATCAGAGGACCACTTGTGGAGCTGATTCACTAGACCTGGAAGCGAGCATCTTCATCCCCTGAGCCAGCTTGCTTGACCCACTTTAATCATTTTTAAACTCTGTATCAAGGCTGGAGAGATGGTTTAGAGGCCAAGAGCAGCAACTGTTCTTAAAGAAAGCCCAAGTTAGTTTCCCAATACAATTCAGCTCCCAACCACCTGTAACTCCAGCCCAGGGGGTCTGACTCCCTCTTCTGCTCTCTGTGGCACTTAAACTACAGGTGCATGTGTGTATGTGTGTGTACGTGTGTGTATGTGTGTGTACGTGTGTGTCTGTGTGTGTATGTGTGTATGCGCGCGCGCACACACACACACACACACACACACACACACACACACACACACGTAAAATGAAAACAAATAAAGGTATCCATCAACACTTTAGTTCCCTTCTGAGTGCCTCCCCAGATTCGTTCTGTGAGCTGTGTTTCTCTCACCAGAACGTTTCCTGGCTTTTGCTTTGACGTTTTGACTGACAGATTGTTTAGAGATGTATTGTTCAATCCTTCAGCTGTTACATTTCCCAACTAATTGACTCTTGGATAAATTACGCTCTGTTTAAATAACTAATACCAGTGTCAATCTTTGGAAATTTGTGAAGTATTTTTATGGTTCCAGAAACGGATGACAGCACTGTGACACGCAATGCTTCTCTTGGTCCCACAGACTCTGCTTTCTTACTGTATCTTTAAAGCACATACGTGTTTAAGGGTGTACTTTACAGATATGATCCCACCAGACAATTCTAATAGAATTTTAGCCTTACTAGCAGCTATGTTTGTCTAATCCGTTTGCCTTTGTTCTCATGATTGATGGAGTTGATTTTACTTCCTAATGCTTTATGGTTGGTTTTTGTTACAACTATTTCGGCTGGGTCAACATTTTTATTTGACACAGATTTTTTTAACTGATCTGTTTATTGTGTATCGATGTGGGTTTGTTTGGTTTTTCGAGACAGGGTTTCTCCGCATGGCCATGGCTGTCTAGAAACACTTTCTGAAGACCAGGCTGACCTCAAAATCATAGAGATTTTCCTGCCTCTGCCACAGGAGTGCTGGGATTAAAGGCGTACCCCACCACAACCCTAATGTGAGTTTGTGTATGCCATAGTGTATATATGGAAGTCAGGGGCACCGGGAAAGTTACTTATCTCCCTCCACTATGTGGGTTCTGGGGTTTAACTTAAACTCAGGTCATCGCACTCAGTGGTAAGCATCTTTAGCTGCTGAGCCATCTCACTGGCTCACCACAGATTCATTTATAATATTTATAAAATGACATGTATTAATGGATGCATACTTAATCAAGTCTCAGATTCCATACTGCTGCTTCCTATTAAATGAGAAAGACTTTACAGTGGCTTCATTCCATCCTTACTTTCAAAGAGTGTGTTACTTTTGACCTGGTCATACAGTTTTAATCTAAGAAATGAGTTAGTGAAGATATATCTGACATAGCCAATATTCGTTTAGAGTTATGTAGTCAGAGACAAACAGAGGTCACCAGTTTTATCAACTGACACGTTTCAGGATTTATGTGTTTCCCACTCTCTCCAGTATCAGAACCTCAATTACCTGATGATAAACCTTTCTTCCTTAAGCCATTCTTAAACTTCTCTGTTATGTGTCTTACATTCTCCTGCTTACGGGCTCCATGAGAGTTCCTCCAGGTTCACACTACATTCAGTAAGTCTTTCTTTAGCTGTACCAATTTCTGTACTTAACATAGCTTGCTCTCTTAATTTTATTAATGAGATGTACCATTTCTTTAAAAAAAAATACTTGTTTGGGCAATTCTCCTAGCCCTCTGTCTTAGGGTTTTTACTGCTGTAACAGACACCATGACCAAGACAAGTCTTATAAAGGACACCATTTAATTGGGTCTGGCTTACAGGTTCAAAGGTTTAGTCCATGATCATCAAGGCAGGAGCATGGCAGCATCCAGGCAGGCATGGTGCAGGAGGAGCCGAGAGCTCTACATCTTCATCTGAAGGCTGCTAGTAGAATACTGACTTCCAGGTAGCTACGGTGAGGGTCTTAAGCCCACCGTTAAACACCTACTCCAACAAGAACACACCTTCCATAGTGCCACTCTCTGGGCCAAGCATTTAAACTATCACATCCTCTCTGGGATTTTTCACACTGTCTTCTTGCCTGTTTATGTTTTCAGTTGTTATCTTTTAAGTTTCATTGTGCCTTGACGTACACATGCAGATCATACCTCATTATACTGGCAAATCTATTACTTGCCCTTTTTATATTGAATCTGGAGTTTATTGCTCAAGGCAGGGGATTGTTTTAAATGGTTCCTGGTGGATGTTCATGCGGGGACCTGAGGGAAGGAGTATCCATTGGATGTTTGTGTCTGCCAAGGTTCCTCAGGCTTGGGGACTTCAAAGCCAGGTGTACCTCGTAGCTATTGCATCAGTTGAGGTCTTCTGGGCTAGTCAGTAAGCATGGCTTCAATCCCAGATCCAGCTGAGTCAATGGCTCCTATTACGCGTTCCTTATTGTGCCTGGAGTCCTGGTTTGGATAGTCTCATTCTCCTCTGTGTTGGCAGCTGGATTTTCATTTCTGCCGCATGTCCCTAGACTTGTTGTTTTTCAAGTTCCTGATAGGAGTCACCGTTACATCTCTCTCTCCTGCATGGTTCCAAAGAAATCATTTTGTCTCACAAAAGGATTTCACTTTATAAAGTAGAAGACACCTCCTGGGAGACATGGACTTGCTAGAGTTGTCGGCCAGCTGTGTTTGTTTGAGACTATTTAATCCTGTCCCCAAGGATTCCCCTTTGTTTCACAGAAGCTCTGCTGTGCATGTTACCAGTCTGCACCTGTTACAGTTTATATTGTGTGCCTATGATTGTGATATAATGTGTTCAATCCCTCTACTCAGCTAAGGTCACTGCAACTACTGAGTGGGTAAAACAAAACAATTAAAACTCTTTGTTGACATAGTTAAAAGGGTCAAAAGACTTACTCCAACGTTCACTGCCATTCCCAGCACCTGGCCTCTTCTTCGTGCAAACAGCTTACCCCATCCCAGACACTGCAACAGCATCTGAACCATTCACTCTGCCCACATTATCCCTGTGATCTGTGAAACAGATCCCAGCATACTCATGGATCCATCATGGCTGCTAAAGCCACAAGGTCTAACAAGCACAGGCGGGGCTTTGTGTCCTTCATACACATTGAGTTTGCCTTCTGATAGATCACTCGATATTTGAGACTGGGGTTCAGCTGAGGAGACCTCTGTCTGAATTGCACTGTGCTAAGCACACGTCTGCTCAATAATGACTTCTTATATTGGACTAGCCTCAGAGGGCTATGGTCCCTAAACCAAAACTCTAAAGACACTTCCTGACTCTGGAAGGACTCTCAGCACGGCTGAGAGCAAAGAATACACTATGAATGGATTTTTCCCAGATCTTTAAAAATTAATTTTTATTACATGTTTATTTACTTATTTTGTTGGTATGGGAGTACACATGCATCACAGTGACCTCTGAGACAAAGAGGTCAGAGCTCCCAGCCATGCCTTTCCTCTTGGACACAGAGCTATGACTCCCACCATCCTTCACTTTGGGGCCACCAAGCGGCTCAGTTCCAAATGAGGTGACCTGGCAGGACCATCCCAGCCTGTAGTCTCCTGTCATTCCTCATTGTATGCCTCTCCAGCTTTTCCACTTTCAAGCACAGACTTTCTGGGAATCCAAAGCCACAGAGATATGTTACCACAGACAGAGGAGCAAGTGTCCTCCTGCATGGCCCAGTAGAAGGTCGTTTTACATGTGTAAACCCATGAGATACTCTTGATGGCACATTGACTTGGCCTGCGGTGGTCAGTGGCAGGCTTCTTTCTTAAGTCAAGCCAACGCTCACTCGTTGAATAGACAAATATGGTGTGGAGCGGTGGAGTTCTCAACCTGTAGGTCGCGACCCCCTAAAGGGTTCAAATGAGGGTTCAAATGAGGGTCACAGCATTAGGGGGGTTGAGCACAACCAATCTAGAGCTTTTCATGGCATTAGTTACACTGTGAATGGATTTTTTTTTTCATGCTACATTTTCTATTTGGGTGTTGCTACTTAAGGAAACACCATCGGTTTTCATGGGCGGATGATTTTGCTTAGTAACTGACCTTAGCTGACTATTTCTCTGACATCAGTTCACACTCGTACATTTTTTATTGGAAAGAGAATGGTCATGTAAGCAATACCATGATGGTCACGACTTGTGTTTTTCTTTCCCTGTACTCATTGTTTAGAGTCCTCAGCACCGCAATCCTGGGTTATACAGAGCAGGCACCCTCATGGGCCTGAGCTGAGAAAGAGGGAGAAATCAGGAATCAGTGTTTCTCTGGTAAGTAAGATGCGTCATCCATTTGCTGGTAAAATATAAGATAAGAACAATTCATTAGCTTGTGTTTTCTAAGTGAATGGAATGGGCTTGACTTCTATCAAAAGCTTCTGAAGCACCTGGTGAGATAAAGTTTATCCTTTGTTCTCTTAATGTGGGGCGCCGATGGCTGTTATTTTTTAAAGCTATCTCTCTATTCTCATCATTAACCCTGTGGAGTTGTCACCTGCTGTACTTCCTAGACCTTGTTGATCTTGATAGTAACTGAACGGGATTTATCTCACTAAAGCAGAATTTAATATAGTCCCTTGCTTGTGCTGTCTTATCTAGCTGTGGCATCAGAACTATATCAGATGGAATGGATAGCTCTCTTGTCTTTGTTTGCTTTCTGTGGCTATGATACACTATGGCCAAAAGCAATGTGGGGGAAACATGTCAGTTTATGCTTACATTTCCACATCACACTCCATCATTGAAGGAAGTCAGGTCAGGCAAGATCCGGGAGGCAGGAACTGAAGCAGAGGCTGGCTTGCCCCTAGTGGCTTGCTCAGCCAGCTTTTATTTTTGTTTTGTATTGTTAAAAAAAGATTTCTCCATATAGCCCTGACTGTCCCGAAACTCATTCTATAGACCAGGCTGGTCTCAAACTCAGAGATCTTTTTGCCTCTGTTTTCTGAGTTAAAGGTATGCACCCCATTCTGGGCTATCAAATGTGTCAGCCTGCTTTCTAATATAAGCCAGGACCTCCTGGGTTGACACCTCCCAGAATCATCTGGGTCCTTCCACATCAGTCATGAAAGTGTACCACAGCCAATCCAATGGGGACAATTTCTCAATTGAAGTCCCCTCTTCCCTTTTCCCTAGCTTGTGTCAAGTTGACCAACTAATCAGCATACATCTCTTGCTATTTTCTGAAAGTTGGTACCATTTTTGAGTTATTCCATGACCAAAGTTTGTGTGCAAATGTTTGTAGTATGTGCTCAGATACATCTGTGCATGCATGCATGTGGGATGGTGCCTGTGTGGTATGTATGCACGCATGTGTGTGCATGTGTGTGAAGTGTGCAGGTGTGGTATGTATGCATACCTGTGTGTGTGTGTGTGTGTGTGTGTGTGTGTGTGTGTGTGTGTGCATTTGTGGAATATATGCATGCATTTGTGTATGTGTGCATGTGTGTCTCTCTCTGTGTGTGTGTGTGTGTGTGTGTGTTTGTGTGTGTGTGTGTGTGTGTGTGTCTGTGTGTGTCTGTGTGTGTGTGCATCTGTGTGCCCGTACATGCACAGTACTTTCTGGAGTGCCTGTTTCTTTTAGCTGTTACTAAATGTTTAATTCACAGTACACCTGATGATAATCATAGGTCAACTCTTAAATGCTAAGCTATGTCAAAACCTTGCACAATACAACTCTGCAAAGCTGTGCAAGTCCAATCATCTTCTACAGTGGCCCTTCTCACCTGCATCTTCTCTGCCCAATTCCCAGAACGGTGACTTCATCTGCTTCCTTCAAGACTCTAGCCACAGAACTTGCTGATACCATGGTTGTAATTTTTCTCATTAGTAATGAACTTCCCCCTGCCAAGGGGGGGGGGAGTATTGATTTTCTTATGATTATCCTAAAACACACACATATGCACAAACACACACACATAACACATGTAACACACATACAACACACATGTATACATACATACCTACGCAGTCAAATACACTCATGTGTATATACAAGTATATTTTTACCTCTTCAACAATTTATCATCTACGTGCAATAATTCTAAAATTGGTTTATATTCGACATTTTCATTATTTGTACTGTGGAAACACATGGGAATCTCAGAGGGAACAGTGTTAACGATATATTCTATTATTGTAAACATTCTTAGCTTAGATAGTTCATGCTGAATTCCCAGCCAATACTTCTTTCATATATTTCAGTTATTTGAATTAGTGTATATAAAAGCATATCAATATATACAGATACATCTCAGAAGGTATTCACTTAACACAGCATCATAGAGTAGACACATCCATGTCCCTGGATCACACTCCAGGCTATGAAATCCAACATCACCAGTGTCCTCCCAGGACACTGCTCATGTCCACAGGGCACATCACCTATGTTCACAGAATACTCTCATTGCTGCTTCCCTTCTGTTGTCCCACTGTGAGCATTGTCTTGATTTCTGATCCTATTGGTTGCTTTGCATTCTTCCTAAAGTAAACGCTCACACCCAGGTCTGTTAAAAACCATCTGCACTTCTCCCACATAGCTGCCGTTGCTATTTTATAAATGCTATGATGTATTGCCATGTAAATTCCTCATAATGCATTAATCCACTTTGCTGTTGATAGGCATCTAGGATATTTTCAGGGGCTGACTTGAAGAATGATGCTGTTATGAACATGTTATGTGTGATTATTGGCCATTATACACCTACGAGTGACTGGGGAGAAGTGGACCTTGGAGCGCTGTTGTGGGCTTTATGGCAGTGACACACTTACAATACTTGATTGGAGCCACAGATTCCTCACATCCTTGCCAGGATTCTGCAGTCCTGGCTGTTTGCAGCTTAGGTATTTCCTAAAGCTGTGGCTTGGTTACTCAGATCTTGGGAGGTTGGATCTGAGGGCCATGTTCTTGGTAAGCCTGGGAAACAGTCACTGGGCCAAGGTGTAGTCTAAGAGAGGAGATATAGAACTCTGGTTCCCTCTGGCTTCTGGTCTTTAAGTGGGTTCTCTTCCCCACATGCATTCATTCTCACCACTTTGGGTCATAGCTATAGGGCTCTCCCTAGAGCTGGACTGGAGCCAGCGTTGTGCCTTCAACCTTCTGAATTGCGAGATAAGCAACTCTCTTTTCCTTTTACAATTAGTTGGATTTGGGCATAGCATCATAGTATTATAAAAAGAGATTTTAAATGAATAGGATCTAAAGCATATAAAAGCATAAAATACATAAAAAAATATGTCCTCCCCCTTCACCCCTTCACTACTGTGGAAGGCAGGAAGGTCATGAGAGCAGGAGAGCTGCCAAGCCCCCTGCAGGCTGCAACATGGGGAGAGTTGCCCCTGCATTTCACCTGGGCAGCACCATAGAGCTGTCCCTGGTGGTATAGGGGTGAATAAGCTAGCCCCGAGGGAGGGCATGAAAGCAGGACCTGCCCCTTGTTGGCTGCAGCACTGAGTGAGCGAACTGGGGCAGTGATGGAGAGCTGGCCCTGATAGTGTAGGTTCAGGAGAGTTGGTGGGCTGACCAACTCAGCTACCACCTAGACCCATATCCAGAGGCCTTGAAACGGGCCAACGACTCCTTGCAATGAACATTTGCAAGTAAAGATGTGTGAACAAAAGAGTGTCCTGTGTGACACACTGCGACACACCACAGATGTGTGAACAAAAGAGTGTCCTGTGTGACACACTGTGACACACTACAGCTTTCTCGACAAGATGTTATGTTATGTTTGTTTGTTTGTTTATTATTTTGTCTTATTTTATTTTTTATTTTGAAGGGGAGGTTGCAAGGGCAGAAGGCATTTATGAAGGGACAGGGAGATGAGTGGGATTGGGGTGCATGATGTGAAATTCACAATGAATCGATAAACAGTTAAAAAAGAAAGGAAGGAAGGAAGAAAGGAAGGAAGGAAGGAAGGAAGGAAGGAAGGAAGGAAGGAAGGAAGGAAGAAAAGAAAGAAAGACTTCTTTATCTAGCTAAGTTCTCACACTATGAGCTGAATGTGCTGCGCGTGTCCTTGCTTGTTCCCTTGTTTGGGAGTCATTCTTGGTTCACAAAGTAAAGTTTTATTCCGAGATCTAAAAAAATGCATAAAGTGTATAAAAATATAAAGAATATAGAATGTAAGTTTTACATATTACATACATGCATTATATCAAGAGCATATAAAATATAATTTATATAAATCATGTTAAAATATAAAAAATACACTAGGATATGTACTAATTTACCTGCAGCCACATTTGCGGAGTGGGTCACATTTACTGTCTTCTGTTTGGAGACTCTTCGTGATGTGTCTCAGGCTGCACTTCCATCCAATAGAACTTTTATGAACTTACGCTCTTCACTTTAGTCGTATTTTATTCTGTTTCAGGATTTTTGAAAATGATCGTTGCATCTTATTTTTTAAAATCCCTGCCTATTCCTATTCTGAGGTGTGGGTGCCAGATGGCAGGTGTCCTTCAGCTCCCGAGCTCACTGTGTTGGGCTCATTGAGAAGAGTCCTAGCATTCCCAACATTCCAACAGTCTGACACACCTGTCCTTGTTCTTGATAGTTAGTGTACAGCCAGTGCTTTTGTGTCTGATCAATCAACCTTTCTGATGCCCATGTTCATTCAAAAACATCTTCTGGTCGTTTCAGTACATTTCAATAATTCACTTGACATATAAATTATTTCTTTCCTTGCATAAGTTATTAAAAACTCATCCTCATGGGTATCCAGTGAAATGTAAATATTCCCTTAAAATATGGTCTGTCCACCCTCTACTTTAACACCGTTTTTTGTTTTTCTTCACAAATTAGGACTTTTAGAACACTTGAGTTAATGCCACAGATGGGGGTTTTCAGGGCAGAAGAGTGAAGTCTCACACATTATATTAAAAAACTTACCACAGAACGACGCATTCTCCCACCCTGTGTGAGAACAGACCGCACTTCTTTTTTTCTTACTTGCACTCCATAAAACAAATTTCCAACTTACCATCAGTTCATACTTCCCCGAGTCTTTTGGTTTAAATCATACCTGTTAGCTCGAAACTGCAAACATGTTCCAAATGGATGATTTTGATCAAAGGATTGCTTTAAAACCAAGAATTCCTAGTTATTTTCTTGTCAATTTCACACTTTAGTGCCTTGAAAACATGTCCATCATCTTCTGGTTTTCACTCCCCCCCCCCTCAAGATATTACTGTTAGTCTATCATTGCTTCTTTGAAGAAAATTGCTCATTTTAACATTTTGGGTTTGGTTCTAATAAGTTTTCTGTGTCATATCTATATGTGTTCATTTAAAACTATTCCTGGTTTCGTACTTAATATGTGAAGTTATTTTTGGAGCATCTTCATCTTTTTTGTCTTAAAACATAGACCCTTTTCCCTCCACTACCGGACTCCAGTTATGCAAATATTCAGCTTTCCACCACGCCTAGTTTTCTGACTTTTTAAATGTCTTTCTGAAGTCTT
This sequence comes from Rhabdomys pumilio, assembly GCA_030674055.1. Taxonomy (NCBI): domain Eukaryota; kingdom Metazoa; phylum Chordata; class Mammalia; order Rodentia; family Muridae; genus Rhabdomys; species Rhabdomys pumilio. Next base: position 15,924,502 of record JANHMN010000012.1, read on the forward strand.
TTTTTTTTTTATTCCTAAGCATGAGGCTCAGTATGTTCCTCAAATCTCTCTTCCAGTTTGCTTGTTCTCTCTTCAGCTGTGTCTAATCTCACTTTGTAACTTTAGATTTTCCACCGGCTGGTATGTTCATTGCCAGTTCTCATCACGCTTTCCTACAGATGTTGCAATGCGCTTATTTAAACGATTATTTGGCATCTCATGTTCTGAATCCACCCCCACAGAGATACACCACTGTCATATATATATATACTGCTATAAACAGCATCGTGCCACTCGTTTCGTGCCTCTATTGTTCCTTTGGGGCTTGAGGATGTGCTGACGGCTCCTTGTATTGTTTTCAGTAGAATCAAGACACTGAATATAAAAACCTTTAGAAATATTTGATAGAACAGACAATGGGCTTCAAAGGAGGACTTACACTTACCTCTGTGGCCAGCCTACAAATGCCAATGATCGGGGCCCTTGGCTACACTCAGCCAGAGCCAGAGCTGAACTTTGATTTTTTTTTTTTAAGAACATCACTTTGCAGTGACTCTTAATCCCAGGGTATGTTGTTCATTATGACACCAAGTCAAAGGGTTTGTTTGTGTGTTTGTTTGTTTGTTTTTGTTTTCGATTTTTATTTTGTTTGGGTTTTTTTTATGTTTTGTTTTTTACTTAGTTTTGATTTTTGAGGGTGGGGTGGGGTCTGGATCCTTCTCTCAAGCAAAACTTCTCAGGAGGCTGATCGAAGGCAAATATTTGTTTACTTGACATTTTCCTGCGACGCATCCTTGGGAATAGCTATGAGAGAGTTGGTTGTGAGGGACTAAAGAAGAAGCTTCTGGAAGCAATAATGCAAGCCACAGTTGAGCCCCTGGAAGCTCTGAATCTGCACTGGCCCTCGGTGGTTGTCCACAGTCCAGGCTATGTGGCGAAGTATCCTCTACACTCACCAAAGCATGGATCTGCTTTGCTTTAGGGAAAGTAGCCAAGATCCTCTCAAGGAGAGTGCATCAGGTAGCACCTCTGAATTCTGGGGGTGTGTTTACCTTGCCTACGTTTTCCTAGTGAGAGCCAGATAGATTCTGTAACCTCTTTGCTCCACTGAATGGATCAGCTGTGAGGCACCAGTATGGAAACAGTGTAGACCAAGGAACAGTCAGATTAGTGAATCCCACTAGGACATCTGCAGAACCCACCATACACTTTCTCTTGTCTGTTACCATCAAACCTCAGTCATCCTGAATGTCTTGTGACATCACCCGGTTTGTGCCAGCTGGGGCAGGGTGACACTATGTATCACATTTAAAGTCTTCATGGCTCTTGCAGCTACTTTCCCCCTTGTGATAGGTGCTTTTAGAGCTGTGTAGCCCTGTACAGCCAGTCACATGACTCTAAATTAACGACGATCGCAAACTGCACACCCCAAGAGCTACCAAGAGAAAGTCGAATGTCTCCATCATAAACAAATGATAAATATTTGGGGAGACAGGCATGCCTCACCTGCTTTAAACAGAATAAATTGTGTATGTATCAGAACGCCACGTGGTAACTCATTAATGAACACATGCAATGTTTATATTTTTATTCATCACTTAAAAATAAATAACATTTTAGTTTAATTAGCTAAATTAAATAATACCCTAAATTATGCTTCCCAGCCGCGGTTGTCCATGTCAAATGTTCTAGAACCACATGTGGCCAGGAATGCTGTGTCGGAGACATCCTACCCACCAGAAGATTCCATTGTGTACCTTGTGCATCACTGGTGTAGAGGAAGGGTTGAGGTCACACTGCAGGTTTGGGGTGACCTCCCTGTTTTTGCACACACTGGTCCTTGATCCCTCCCCCTCCTGTTTTCTGAGCCTCTGAAGATAATGTCTGCCATACTGCTTGGCCCCCTGTAACTAGTGTAAAACACTGTGATTTAGAGTGATGTATTGTACTCTTCCTACTTTCTCCTGCCGTCTACTCTGTCTCCTCTTTGGACAACTTCAGATACCACATGAGGTTCTCCTGTGGAACATGTGCTGTGGTTTCCTCAATGTAAGCTGCCCACTTCCACCTCTGCACAGATTCCAGTTTCTAGTTCCTTGCTTTAGCTCCCTATGGGTGCTCTATCTGTGTGCTGTGCCTGTGTGTGTCCGTGTGTATGTATACTATGTGTGTAGGTATGTATTGTTATGTGTCTACATATCTGGTATGTGTGTATATGTGTGTGTGTATGTACCTGGTGTGTGTGTGTTTCTTGTATTTATGTGTATCTGGTATGTGTGTGTGTATGTATATATTGTATGTGTATGTATCTGGTGTGTGTATCTGGTGTCCATGTGTGTATGTATGTATGTATGTATGTATGTATGTATGTATCTTGTGTGTGTGTGTTTGGTGTATGTATCTGATGTGTGTGTGGTGTGTGTGTGTGTGTCTGGTGTGTGTGTGTCTGGTATGTGTGTGTATGTGTATGCATACACACATGTGCATGAGGCACAGACACAGGGGGCACAGCTACGGCTGATCACACTCAAGGTTTCTACATTATGTTTTATGGAAGGCTCAACCCCAGCTTCTGACAGCACAGGCTCACACTTTGTCTTCCAGCAATGCTTTGCTTCTGGTTGTGGCTTTGGGACATTAGTTTACTTCTGAGTTAAGCGACCTGTCACCTGTATGTCTCATAGTCTCTTCATCACAGAGGCTGCTATGCTGAATGGACAGTAATCCTTCTTCTACTTCTGACTCAGACATGCATGGCACTCCTAAGTGGCAGAGCCTGTATTTCCAACTCTTAATTTTTGGCTAGAAAATATGTGTATCATTCATGCAAGTGGTAGATTTTCCTTATTTTCAATCCAGCCTGCATTTTCTTGCATCTAATATATATACTTAGTCTAAATTTTCCATGTTGGGTGTAGAATGGAAAGATGCTCAAACCCAGCACAACTTCTTCTTCAGGTTGCCCACCCCACTGTCCCAATATTAAGTACCCCAGTGCTTGCTGTTTGTAGCAGGAGGAGTGGGAGAAACAGGCTAGCTGTAAGGCAATGTAAGACGGAGCTCTGTGTTCAAAGTCCATGGCACTCTATAACCCAGTACTAGCTCACAGTGTTTAAGCCTGGGGATGCCAGGAGATGCGACCATCACTCCAACTGACAGCAATCCCACAAGGAGCCAGTCAGAGGACAGCTGCAAGCCTACAAACAATATCTCAGGGCCAGAGCTTTGATCTAGCTCAGCACACAAAATGAACTCAGTAAATATTTGGGCACAAACACCCGATGTCCATTAAGAATGGGCTGGCTGGCAGTGAAGGCAAGATGAGATGGAGTTAGTACACTGGCCCGACCTCTCCCACAGCTTCCTCTGCAGGAGACTCAGCAATTTGGCTGTTTGCTTTCTCCCAAGTGGCTCTGAGGATGGACTGGGAGCATAGCACCAGTGGGAGGACATGAACTGACAGTGTGGCGTGCTTGCTTTTGTAGAGCGGACAGGTATGTAGAACTTGAACAACACAGGCAGAGCCACAGTGAAGAACACCAGCTGATAGCCTCTGAGGCTCGCTGTCTCCTATTCTGATGGCTGTAAAGTGGGAGTTTGGTCTGAACCTGATTCCCATATGTTCTACCTTTGCAGCGGTTGTGTGGATGGGTCACATACAGACACTGACATGCAGGGGGCAGACTGAGGGCAAATAAAAATGGCGGTGAATTGCAGCCTTTCTCCTGTGATCTACTTTGGTGGAAGCTCCAGGCTCCACTTTCCTCAGAGCTCTTGTTACTAGAAGACATGAAGGGTAGACTCCTTGATCCAAAAAGAAATCTTGTGGCACTGTAGAGACCACAAGAGAAGAGGCATTTTCTTCACAAGTCTGAAGGTCGGTAACAGATACAGAGGGGAAGACACTGCTGAGAAAACCTGTCTTCATCAGGATATATTGAAGACATTTCTGGGTATTTTCTTAGACACACTTTCCCACCCTCAAGAAACCAACAGTGTCGAGCATCCTGTTTGTGACTACCAGTATTCCCTCCTACCTGGGAGAAGAAACAACTCTTGTCACATTGCTTTTCTTAAGATCAACAGTTAGGACTCATTTGGATGCCTCCCTCCCAGGCCAGCTGGTAGGGAGTCTCCACAGGTCTGGCAGCTAGCTGTGGTAATTGCCTTGCTTGAGCAGATAGTAATGGCATGCAAATGGCTCTCCACCACCAGTGTAACAGACAACTTGAAGACTGCCTCAGAGAAACAGACAACTTGAAGACAGCCTCAGAGGCTCACTCCCCTGCCAGGCTGGAAAGATTCACCCTGCTTCTGCAGGCCTGTGAGTGGATTCCATGCAGCAGCAGGCCCTGACTGGATCAATACTGCCAGCCTCAGCTCCTCTCAGTTCCTGGGGGTGTGTGGCTGGGGGCCTATGTGTGCTCTGCTGGGGACATCTAACCTTTTTCTTTAGCACTGTGGTCTTTTCTGCCTCTGAACAGTTTGAAATCTGAACCTTCCAAGTAATTTTGTTAGGAGACATAGCCTTTGAGAAGTCACTGAAGGATGGGAGAAGGGCTCACACTTGTGGAGTTGGTGCCTTATAAAAGAGGGAACCCTCTTGTCCCCTTTTCTGTTGAAGACAGTGAAGATACATATGTGAAGCAGGAAGCTGGATATCCCCACATATCACTGCCTGATGTCTTGATTATAGACTTTCTTTCAAGCCTCCCGAACCATGAGCCTTAAAGGCTGTTTGATCAGAAACACAGTCTAGGGAGTTTTGTCACACCAACTGAGATTAGCTGAGGCCATAGCTATATTCTCGTGGGCTTGCAGTGTCAGGTGGTCTAAGTTCCCAGAACCTTGACAGTCCATCCATGTATACCCCAATCTTAGGCCAGGAAGGGCAGTAGTGGTAAATGAGAGTCAAGTTTGTATTGACACGAAAAGAGTCATTTGGAAAGAGGGGATCTCTACTGAGGAATTGTCTCCATCAGATTGGCCTATAGGCTGTTCATGAGGGCATTTTCTTGACCAATGGTTAGTAAATGCCCAGATCATTGTATGTAGTGTCACCGTTGGGCAGGTGGTTCTGGGTGCTCTAGGGGAGCAGACTGAGTGAGCCACGAAGAGCAAGTCAGTGACCAGCACTCCTCCATGGCCTCTGCTTTCAGTTCCTGCCTCCACATTCCAACCTTGGTTCCTGCCCTGGCTTTTCTTGATGAGCTCTAACCTGTAGGTTGTAATAAAAACCTTTCCTAAGTTGCTTTTGGTCATTGTGTTTACCACAGCCAAAGGTAGAAACCCTCAGGAAAGATGTCTCTCTGTTTCTAACAGAAAGAGAGATCTCCGTCTCAGCTCCTCTCCCCTTCTTCCTTCTTTCAAGCTTCTGAATTTGACTTTAAATGTAGAGCATGCTAGGCAAATACTCTATTGATGAGCTATGCCTCCAGAATATTCTCCTTGTTTTATCTTTTATTTTGGGATAGGATGTCCTTACATTGCTTAGGTAACCCTTGAACTCACTCTATAGTTCAAGTTGGGCTTACTCACAATCCCACTGCTTCTGTCTTTTGAGGAGCTGAGATTTCTGGCCCACACTAGGCCCAGTTCAGCTGTCTCTTCTGAACCAGGGGCACACTGTCAGAAAGTTGGATGAATAGACTGAGAGAGACACCAAAGCCTTCTAGTCACCCAAGAAAACATTTTGCTTCCTGCAATGACCACACAGACCATCTGGGGTTGTAACACACAGTCAACCCTGTGTGACCCTGAAATCACTCCAATCCAGACCTCTCCCAACATCATCTCTCTTAATCCCACTGACTATGTGACATAGCACAGGTTGTAGGTCAAGGCAGCATGCCCTCCATCTCAAAGAGAACTTGAGTGTCTCTATTCTCTCTTCTGTGGTACTGGGGTTTGAACCAAGGGCCTCACACATGCTAGGTAGGCAAGCCTTCCATCACTGAGATTCCTTGAGTTATATTTCTGGTCTCCTTTGAGTTTCTATTTTGATACAGGGTCTCACTAAGTTACACAAACTAACCTAGAACCTAGGCCTGCTAAGACACTCCAGTCTTCCTACCTCAGCTTTCTTAGTAGCTGGCATTAGCCATAGCTGTCCTTCTTATTCTGGGCTTTCCCTCAAGCTACCCCAAGATCTAGACTCAAAAGTCCTTCTGCATATGGCCTTGGGATACGTCTTATCTGTGAGGAGACTCACTAGGTAAACATCTCTTAAATTCAACCTAATAGAAAGGTAAGCCAAAAGAACTGTGCATGTTTTGGGTAAATGCTTGCTGGAGACCCAGGTTTCTCCACAGGTGCCATATAGCCTGCCTTAAGAGGGTCACATGATCTGACTTGAACTGAGAATCCTCACACTTATTCAAAGAGATCTTGGCTCTATTTAGTCTTGGTGTATTTTTGAGTACTAAGGTCCATCTCTGTTGCTGTGGTAAAATATCCTAACCAAAGAAACATATGAAGGAGGCAGTGAGAGAGCAGCTGATTAAACTTACAATTTCAAGTTACATCCAACATTGAGAAGTCAAGTTAAGAACTTGAAGGCCTTTTTGCCATTCAACACTGCATTCACCTCTGACCAAGGAACTTACTTCACAGTCAAAACAGCAGGAGTCTTGGAGAATGCTATTTGCTTGCTGCCAGCTAGGCCTATACTCATCTAACTTTCTTATACTGTCCATCACCACTAGACTAGGGGATTGCATTGCCCATAGTGGACTGTGTCCTCCCTCATACCTCAGTTAACAATTAAGACAATCCCCCGCAGACATGTCTGTGGGCCAACTTGATCAAGACAATTTCTTTTGAATTAAAACTTCTTTCTCAGGTGACTCAAGGTGTGTCAAGTTGATATTTAAAACAAGCCAGTACAGATGAGCTCTGTCATACGTCTTATCTGTGAGGAGACTCTCTAGGTAAACATCTCTTAAATTCAACCTAATAGAAAGGTAAGCCAAAAGAACTGTGCATGTTTGGGGTAAATGCTTGCTGGAGACCCAGGTTTCTCCACAGGTGCCATGCTGGGACAACCTCAGGAATGTCCTTGTGATCTAAGGGACACTGAGTAGTGACAGAGACCCACACAGAAGGCAGAAGGTGATTGTCTTCATTCTCGTGTACTAAGAAGCCTGACAGACATGAAGAGATGGCTTGATACGCTCACAGATCTGCCCTCTCTCTGCCTGGGCTCCCAAACATCCAGGGAAAAAATTTTATTTCTGTAAAGATGTGGAATGGAGCAACCCTGAGAGGGCCAATTCGGCTGGTCTGGGCCAGCTGGCGCATGCATGCGAGGGCAAGAGGACGACGGGGAAAACTAAAGTACAGAGGCAGTGGGCATCATAACAAGCATGAGCAGCAGGTGAGTGGGAGGCACTGGTCTCCACACCAATGTTTAATTTACTAGCACTTACCACCCCGATCACACCACATTCATCTTCAGTACCAGCCTCCAGAATAAACCCAAGCATGTCCACTCTTTCTCCTACCCAAGCTATGAAGGTCTGGTCCTGTTTTCCCACTTGGCTACCAGAGTTATCACTCAGGTAGGGAATCCTGTGTGCAGACAATTACACAGACATTGCTTCTAGTTAGCGCCATTCTGATTTTATTATTAATTAATTAAGTTATTTATTTACTTTGCATCCCAATCACAGCTTCCCCTCTCTCCTTTCTTCACAGTCCCTCCCTCTCACTTCCTTTCCCTAGCCCATCAACCCCTCCTCTACTTCTCCTCAGAAAAAGGGAGGCTTCCCGTGGATATCAACCAGCCCTGGCATACATGCAGTAAGACTAGGCACATCTTGTATTGAGTTTAGATGAGGCAGCCCAGTTAGCGGGGAGGGATCCAAAGGCAAGCAAGAGAGTCAGAGACAGTCCCTGGTCTTTCCTTAGATACCCCACATGGAAACCCAGCTGTGCAACTGTTGCATATGTGCAGAGGACCCAGGTCCATCCCACGAATGCTCTCTAGTTGGTGGTTCAGTCTCTGTGAGTCCTTATGGGCCCAGGTTAGATTAATCTGTAGGTTTTCTTGTGTTTTCTTTGACCCCTCTAACCCTTCAATCCCCTTTCTCTCTTCTACAAGATCCCCCAAGCTCTGCTTAATGTTTGACTATGAGTATCTGAATCTGTTTCCATCAGTTGCTGGATAAATCCTCTCTGATAACAGTTACGCTAGGCTCTGTCTGCAAGTCTAGTAGCGTATTATTAACATTGCCAGGGCTGGGCTCCCTTTCATGGGTTGGGTCTCAAGCTGAGTCAGTCATTTGTTGGCCCTTGCCTCAAATTCTGCTCCATCTTTTACCCCTGCACATCTTGTAAGCAGGACAAATTTTGGTTTGGAGGGTTTGTGACTGGGTTGGTGTCCCAATCTCTCCACTGGAAGTCTTGCTTGATTTCAGGAGATGGCTGGTTCAGGCTTCATATACCCCTTTGCTAGGATTCTTAACTAGGGTTAACCTTCATAGATTCCTGAGAGTCTCTATTGTCCTAAGCTTCAAGCTTGTCCCTGAGATGCCCTCCAATCCAGTTGTCTCTTCCAGTACGCTCTCCCTCCATCCTCCACCATTTCATCCATCCTGTTCCTATCTCCATTCCTCCTCTACCTTGTCCCCTTCTCCATTCATCCCCAATGTCTAATCTATTTTTTCTTCCCCATGAGATTCAAGCATCTCCCACTGTGCCCTCCTTATTACTTAGCATTTTTTGGGTCTGTGTTTTGTGGCATGGTTACCCTGTACTTTATGACTAGCAGCCACTTATAAGTGAGTACATATACCATGTTTGTCTTGTTGGGTCTGGCTTATCTTACTCAGGATGATCTCTTTCTAGGTCCATCCATTTGCCTTCAAATTTAATTATGCCCTTGTTTTTAGTAGTTGAGTAACACTCCATTGTAAAAATATACCACATTTACACAATGTGGTACATTTACATAATTTCTTAATTCATTCTTCATTTGAAGGACATTTGGGTAGTTTCCAGTTTCTGGCTATTATGAATAAAGCTACTATGAACATTAGTTGAGCAAGTGTCTTTATGTTATGGTGGGACATCTTTTAGATATATGACTAGGAGTGATCCATACAGCTGCATCTTGAGATATATCTAGCCCCAGATTCCTGAGAAACTCAAATTGATTTCCAGAGTGGTTGTACAATTTTGAAATCCCACCGGCAATAGAAGAGTGTTCCCCTTGTCCCATATGCTCACCAGCATGAGCTGGCCCTTGAGTTTTTGATCTTAGCCATTCTGACAGGTGTAAGATGAAATCTCTAGAGTTGATTTGCATATCCCTGATGACTCAGGATGTTGAACATTTCTTTAACTGTTTCAAAATCATTAGAGATTCTTAATTCAAGACTTTCATGCTGTTAGGATACGTTCTAGAGACCTAGGTCGTGTTATTTTTTGTGAATTGAACGAAATACCCCAAGTATGGGTCATTTGTAAGGACCAGAGACTAAGAGCTAATGTCAGCTCAGCTCTAGTGAGGTGCCTCAGCTATGTTACAACTCAGCAAATGACATCATGAAAGAGCCTAATGCAAGAACTGAGGATCCTAGTATAAGACAATACCAAAGTGTACATGGGGGGAGCTGGTCATATTTTTCCATCATAGCCCACTCCCTTGAGAACTGAGGCCACATAAGAGCTACATTAATCTCTTCCAGAGACTTTGTCACCAGCTAATCAACTTCCCAGCCTTCAACACAGTCCCTGTGGAGCTAACTCTCTAGTACATGCATCTTTGTGGAGTTTCTTGATTCATGAAGTCACATCTAGGTTACAATAAATGTCATTGCCTGAATACCAGTGCCTTACAGGATTTTAAGGATGGATCCTATACATGACTCAGGCTCAGGTCACCAGCAGCATTCTCCAAGGAGCCAGCACACCCCCATCATTCACCCTGACTCCTACGAATGCATATTTCCAATTCTGCAGATTGTTAGCGATGCCTCAGATGTGTGAGCTTCTGCCTTTCTTAGGAAAAAAACTCTTGGAGAGCTGACTTGGCCTCTCTGATTTCTATTGTATCCTTGGAAAGGCCCTGAGCTCATCACCATTGACAGACATTTGTAATGATAGTGTCAGGACTGAACACGAACAGCCCCTGAACATGATCTATGACCTACAAGGATAGGGCAGATCAGGTGGGGAAGACATGTCTATGTCAGAAGATAAAGGCTTCCATTTCCAGATGCTATCCTGAGATGAATTACAAGTAAGACTTTTGAAAACTAGAAAAAAGCCAATTCAGATAGATACCTATGAGGGCTTAACAGGGTCAGATTTGACCCTGCAGAAAGTAAATACAAGGGTGATAAGAGAAAACGCAGGACCTTCTGTGGGCTACAGAATGAAGGGCGATCACAAATAAAGGCTTCCTCAGGCAGAGAGAACATGGGGTGAGCAGGGAGGGTTCTCAGAAAGGAAACAAATGTGTAAGGAGGCTACAGACCTCAGGCAGTGGCAGCCGTCAAGAATGCCCACCAAAGGAGACCTTCCTGACCCTGCCTGCAGGAAGAATCACACACTAGACAAAAAGCAGCCAGGTACTGCCAACAAATGACCCCTTGTCAGCAGTGAGCAAAATAGTTTCAAAAGGCATCATGGACTCAATTTAACAATTTGCTAAAAGGAAGATTAAAAAAACATAAAATAAAGCAAATTAACACAGAGAAGACCAAACTAAGTAAATTAGAAACTGAAAGCTGGATGACAGGTACCCCAACATTGAAGAGGGGCCTTGAGAGTAAGGGGGAGCCCAGTGCTAAAGGAAGAACGTTTTCCTTCTCCTCATCCAAATGACACCCCATATAAGTAAGAAAAATGGATGTTTGAAGACATTCTCTGGCATGCCTCAACTGGTCTCCTTCAGCCTGTCCAGGGCACCAAACCCAAGGCAAGTCTGAGGAATCTGCAGGGCTGGGGTTGGAATGGGAAGCTCATGTGGAGATGAGACAAAGAGAAGGTCTATGAGATCCCAAGACAGAGACTTAGACAACCCTAGAATAACCAAAAGTACCACAAAACTCCATTAGTAAGTGTGCATCCTGTCTCCCTCCATCATGGTCCTAAGACGAGAAAGAACACGTCAATCTGCAGCAGTCCATTGGTCCCTTTGGTTCTCTCCCTTATCCATTCAAAGTGTGGGCAACTTTCCTGAAAGATAATGAAAGCGTACATCCAGTGGGAGAGAGGTAGCTCTCTGCTAGCCAGAAAGGAGCCTGTGAGACCCCAGTGCTCTGGCTTAGCATTGTTTGTCCAGTGTTTTTTAATGTAAAGGGCTCACAAAGACTCCCAAGGCACAGATGTGTACAGAGAGGAGATAGGACCATTGAGGTAACCTCAGATCTAGTCCTGTGGAATGTCAAAGTCATCTGAACAGAAAGAACCTGAAGGTTTCTGGGAGCTTTAGGTGGAGGACAAATGGGCTGGCCACTGCAATAAAGGACCTTGGATATCTTTTAGGGAGTAGCATTCAAGGACTCCAATCGCTGAGAAAGGCTCAGGGTAGGCATCTCTGCCCCATCAGATACCTCACTGAGATAGCCCTGAAAGAAGAATCTGGAATGTGGCCAAACTATGCTAACAAGCTACTGGAGGAGGGTTCACACACAGGGAAGGCAGGTGCTGGACCGCCTCCCCTCTCCCCCCAGTAGCTCCTGTCAGCATTCAGCCTAGAGCAGAGAGAGCCAAGAGTTCAGTTCAAGAAGGCCTCTTTAAATCCCACTGAGAGTTTTGATTGTTGTTAGTATGCCACTGGGCTGGCATACTAATAACAGAATCCAGTGTCTGTTATTGCTTGAATGTGACAAGGAGATTCATGGTAGAGCCCATGTCCCTGTGCAGGGCAGGCAAGGAAGGCAACCTGCAATAATAACTGGAAAGGTCATCCAAAAAGGCCAATACGTCTAAGTCACTACATCTTGTCTCTGTCCCCTGTGGATACAGAGCGTGCATGCATGCACAGTGTACGTGCCTGCAGCTCTTGGTGCACACAGAGCAGACCACCTGAGGTTCTTGACCTCAAGAACCATATCGGCCTGCAGCCCTGCAATATCTCCGAGCATGCCGTGTGTGTCTAACTGTTCTCAAGTGGAGGTGTCCTTTCTCATCTGGATTTTGCTCAACAGTCCTCTAGTGATACCCTTAAACAAACTTCCACTCTTCCCTGTATTTAGTATCACAGACAGCTCCTGAATTTAATGTCCTTGACTTGGGCAGCAGGATGCTCTGAGCGGTATCCTGTGATTTCCCCACCCAATGTCCAGTCTGCATACTGGGATTCCACCTGATGGAACCTACTTTGTCCTGTCTCGAGACTGCGCCTCTCCCTGGCAGCAGTCTGCAGATGTACACACTACTTGCATTCTTCCTGCTGCCTCAATATACCATGAATCTTCCCCAAGGGAAATAAGGCATGGAGTGGTGCCAGCTCTCCCATGTTCATCTGACACAAGGAAGTAAGATCACATCACTCTAAGATGTTCCAAGGAAAAGCTCCCCAGAGATTGAGAAGGGCTGACTGGCTTCTTTTGGAGTCATCAGACGAAAGATGCCACTGCAGGGACTCCTTAGACACTGGACAGTCACATGTATATTGTCCCTGAGTCACGTTTGCCTATGTCACACCACTGAGCACCAGGAACCAAGGATCCTCAGATCCCCACAGAGAGACTGACCTAGTTATACTTGGTGAGTCATCAAAGCATCTCATAGTTACTGCCTGAGACCAAGAACACTAGCGTGCAAGATTTCATTTTTTATAGAAACAACCATCAAAGAAATACCCAGGAACCCTGACCTCAGAAGGCAGCAAGGGAACCGAGCTGCCAAGCAGAGAGATGCCTCCAGAAGAAACTCTATAAATGCCAGCGGGCCTAGGAAGGTCAGTGGACGTGATGTCATGGAGGAGGTGTGGTGTGAACGGAGGGAGTGCAATGAGAATGGAGGGGATGTGGTGTGAAGACAAAGAGTAGCAGGATTCAGTTTGGAGCAGGGAGGTGAGGCCAAGTGGCTTCCCCACTGAGAGGACACCCTGAGCGCCAGTCTGCAGAAGAAAGTATCACATAGGGCAAAGGCTGATCATAGGAACTGGAACAGATCTAGAGGTGGGAAGGACGTGTGGAGAAGTTCAGGTTGACAGAGTGGGTATTGTAGGATGCACTGGGCACCTTGAAATGTTAAGGTCCTAACCCTTAGTGTCTCTAGGCACAATCTGAACCAAACCAAAGTCTTTTACAGATGATTGGGGTCTGGTGAAGTGTTTATGGTGAGTAGTGTGCTTAGGAAGAGGAGACATTTAGAATGCACAGTTAGGCATAAGAGGCTGATGCAAAAAGATGCAAGGATAAGGTGGGTTTCTAAACACCAAGGAACACCAGGACCGTGAGAGCTACCCAGAGGCCTGGAAAGGATCATTCTCAAAGGTTGTGGAAGAGCCCAGTCCTGTTGACATCTCTATGTGGAGAACTGGTGGAGTGTCTCTCTCTCTCTCTCTCTCTCTCTCTCTCCCTCTCTCTCTCTCTCTCTCTCTCTCTCTCTCTCTCTCTCTCTCTCTGTGGGTGTGTGTGTGTGTGTGTGTGTGTGTGTGTGTGTGTGTGTGTATGTGTGTTATACCATCCACCAGCAGAGATACAGCTTGCAGCCCACTGCCTGCTGTGTGCTGTGGTGATACTCCTGGCAGACAGAGACAGCCTACAAAAAAGACAATGAAAATGAAGACAGGATGCAAAGGGACAAAACCAAGGTGATGGGGGAGGGTCTACCACTGTACACACTGAACTTCAGGAAGACATAGCAATGGCGTCAAGACTCACAGTAACTACACATGTGACTATGTAGCTCAAATGTATATACCACAACCACACACAGAACACTGGCTCAAAAATGGTCCCAGAATTACTATGTTTACTGAGTACAAGACATAGTATTTTTTGTCAATTCAAAGTTTAAATCTTACTTAGAATCTCATGAGTACCATTCACATTGTTAACATACCACTCTCTCCTTCTGTAACCCCTCCCGTGTCCTCCCTGCTCAGTCTCAAGTCCACGACCTCTTCATCATCATCATCACTACCACCACCATCATCATCATCATCATCATTATCATTAATGTGTATATATGCAACATACACAAACAAAGCCTATTGTGTCTCTTTAGTGTTGGTGGTATGGATGTGTGTTTAGGGCTGACCACATGTAACTGAGTAACCTATCGGGGGGCTCATTCTTAGAGAAGAAATGGTTCTCCTTCTATCAGGAGCTATCAGTTGCCTGAAGCTCTTCATGTAGGGCACACAGCATGAGAGATTGCCCCATCTACATTGATATGTCAACAGATGCTGACAAGCAGGTCTTGTTTAGGGGGCCGTGTTCCCGAGATATCATGGCAGTAACTTCCCCGTCATTTAATGAAAACACTACCTATCATCAACTATCATGGTCTCCTGGCTCTTACAATCTTCCTTCCCCCTCTTTGAGGTGATCCTGAGCCTTCAGTGAACAGACTGTGCTATAGATATAAGAGGTGGAGCTGAGCACCCAATACATTTTGACCAATAGTAGATATGACTCCATCTGCTGCAAACAAAAGCATCTCCGCTGAGAGGTGAGAGCTGCACCTATCTGTGGGAGTAAGAATAAGCTTTTAGAATTCTCATTAGTTATAATTATATTAGTTTAGGAAAGAGCGTTTTCTCAGGCTACGAAGTTCCAAGGTACATCTTATAATCTCTAAGTTCTTCACAGCCACAAGAATTGTCACAGAATGCGCCATTATCAAAATAAGATAGGAAAATTAACAGTCTTAACCGCACTGCCAAAGAAAAATAAATCGAACCAGTGACCTGGCATCGCATCCTAAGAATCTCGCAAATGAAGATCAGATCACTGTCAGTGAGTAGAAAGAAGTCGGTGAACAAAGGCACGGCTCAACCTGAAACACAAGAAGAGAGAAAATTAAGGGTCAGTAGAAAAGGCAGAAGATGTGTCTAACTGAGCAAGTCTCAGGAGGAAAAAAAATGTATTCATCTTGAATACGATAAAAGACAGCCCAATTCATTACAGTGCCTGCAATTCCTAAAAAGAGAGAAAAAGCAGATACAACTTTGAGATTACACACTAAAAAGTGTCAATGAAATGGGAAATTATCTTGAAGATGTATCTGCTAAATATGGCCAAGAACACAGGTTCAGAATCATCTCAGTAGCCCCCTATTTATTGAACAAATCATGTCTGTCATGTAACAGCAGCCTGGGTGCCTATCCCTACAAACAAACAAAACAAAAAATGTTGGCAAGAATAGCAATTCAAAATAGACTTTATACAAAAGAAGGGGTTGTGGGGTCACTACCACACAGCTTTTCCTGAACCTGTAAACGGAGACCCCCCAAGATGCCATGCAGCCTAAGTCAGCTTACTGTTGTCACATGGTCCTGAAAATTGTATTATAGGGAAAACAATGAAATTCTATCTTTAGATATAGATATGAAGATACCAACCAGAGGATTAGAAGAAAGAAGTTGCTGGTGAAGAAAACACAGTACAGTCAGGTACTCCCGGGTGCAAAGAGGATGAATGTTTGAAAACAAACAAATGTGCCCATAAAATAAAAGGAATAAATGGCTAGATTACATAATTGTTTGGAGTTGTGCAACATACACACACACATACACACACACATTCAAAACACATGCACACATAAACACAGGCACACATACTACACCACACAAATACACACACCCGTATACATGTATTCACATGGGCACACAAACATACATTCATGCATGTACATACACATGGTACACACACATGCATGCATCCATGCACACACATATGCACATACATATATATACATATACACCTCACACACACATACATGAACACATACACAAAGGTACACGCTGCACTCAGACACAAACAAACACGCACACACATACACACATCTTTAACATGTTTACAGACTGACCACTCTTTACAAACAAGGATTAGATGTTGATACCATCATTATTTCAATAATTCTGTCTGCAAGATCCCCAAGACACATTTCAAATCTAATGGCAATTACTGAGAAGCCCAGCAATGAGCACCAAGAGACCCTTGTGTCTGCTATTCTTGCTTCTGTTCTACATAGTGCTGAAGACACTGATTGGTGAAGGAGTCAGGGCAAGAAAATTAGAAAGATAAAGGTGGGAAGAGAAGGACAAATGTGTAGATGGAAGAAATCTAAGATTCTACAGAAAAGCTAGAATTTATTCCTAAATTGGGTAGAGTCATTTGACTTATCCAAAACAATAGCCCCAAAACAAAACAAAACAAAATGCTTCACTTCCCTCTTCCAGCTCCCACAAAATTGAAGACACTCTTCTGAAAGGGCCTCCCACCAGCAGTACCGAAGGGCAACTAACTAGAAACGAATCTAAAGAAACCCTGAGACAGCCCCATATGGAATTTAGCCACAGAAAATAAAGATAACTTCTATAAATGGGAGGTCCTCCCCCCCAGGTCTTGGGCTGACTCACTGGGAAGTGTCATCCCTTCTCAGACTGATATATATATATATTCAACACAATCCCACCGTGAGTCACTGGGGATTTTTCTATGAAAATTGACAAGATTCTTCTGAAGGGTATGTGAAAATACAAAAGGCCAAAAATAGCCAAGGAGATCTCCAAGAGAATGAACAAAACTGAAAACCTTAGCCCAGCAGATGTCAAGACACGTTATGTAACCACAGCTGGAGGACTCACAGAGGTTCAGATCAGAGCACGGAAGCAGGAATAGATACGCGGAGCTATCAGCTCCACAACAGTGCCTTGCAGACAGAGCAGGAGAGAGGGCTGTTAAAGCAGAGATCTAAAGTGGGGGGAAAAAGCAAAATAAGCTGTCTCCTAGCCATTGTTCTGCGGCTATTTCATTTGAGTTGAATGAGGGGTTCATAAGGCTCAGTAAGTAAATGAAACATACAAGCTGCAGGAAGCTCCCCAAATGGAAAAGATTTAAAAAGTCCCCCTCCCCCAGGTTATGTAAGCAATAACAATTTGTTAGAGAGAGAACGCTCTAACCTGAAGAACTGCCTCCATGTTATGCAAGGAGCTTCAGGGTTACAGTTTTTCTGAGTGGTCTCCTGACTGGGATGGGTTTTTCAGTAAAGCAGCTACATTTGAGTCCATAGACTCCTATAGATACCCATTATCCACAATTCTGTATGTAACTTCTCATCCAAACTCATTAATATTCTTTAGCCAGCCATTCAGTTCCCTAACTGAGGTCAACAAATATTTGTGCTCATCCCCTCCAAACGATACACTATCCAGCAAGTATTTCCAAGTGTAACACAGATATCCAGAGGGTAAGGAGGTTTGAGCAGTGGGATCTTGGTCCAGAATGGAGATGCACCTGCCAGGCCTGGGAACCTTCAGAGCCAACAGAATCTTCAGCACTCGCATAAAGAGCCAGGCTCCGGGGCACACACCTGTAATCACAGGCCAAAGAAGGCAGAGACAGGAGGATTTGAAAACTTCAGATTCTATGAGAGATCCTGTCTTTAAAAACAAAGTAGAAAGTGATTGAAGACATCTGACATCCACCTCTGGCCTCCATAAACACATGCGTACATCTGCATGAACACACACATACACACACACACACACACACACACACACACACACACACACACACGAACAAATAATGAAAGTCACCACCCTTGAAAGGGTGAGTATGTCCCTGAAATACACTCCAACCCCATGTTGTTCAGAGTGCTGTGGAGAGACGTCCTGGAGCAGAAGGAGTTCTGGCCTGGGCAGAACTTGCCCAGGGCAGCAGGAAAAATGATTAGGAGAATTGATGCTGAGTACCCTGGATGTGGAATAACAATGCAGGGCTTCTAAGTAGCTATGTCCAATAAGCAACATGATTTAAAGTGAAGGATGGCCATGGTGAGAGAATAGATGGGGAATCTCCGTGAAAAAACAGAGACGGCAAAGATAACCCAATAGAAACTTTTCATCAGACTCTTTGAACCTCCAGCGAGGCGTCATTGCAGAAGAAAGCAGGAACCAGAAGGCAAGACACTAATTAGATGACAAAGACTCAAGATGGGAAAGCTAACACAAGTCCCTGAGTGGTCCAAGATCCACAGAAAGTGATCCGTCAAAGAGAGGAGAGGAAAGTGGGGATGAGGGAACATCTTAGAGATTGATGGCTGAGGGGCTGGGATGCAGCTCACTCGGTGGATTCTTGCCTTGAAAGCACAAGAGTCCAAGTTTGATCCTCAGTTCTTAAGGGAAAACAAAGAAAGCATTAAAGGGATGGTTGTAACCCCAGGACTGGGGAGGTAGAGACAAGCCTAGGGCTTACTAATGAGTTCACTTAGTAGACTTGGTATGTGCCAGGCATGTGTTTCAAAAAGCAAGGTAGACAGCCCTGAGAAAGGACAGTCACAGTTGCCTCTGGTCTTCACAGATAGGTATAATGCTATGTCTATGCACGTGAGTGAGCACACACACACACACACACACACACACACACACACACACACACACTAATCGTTGGAATTTTTCTGAATTTGATGGGGTTGAAACAGTAGAAAGTTAATCAGTCCCACTAGGATGACTTTAGACAGAGTCAACCCCAGGAATATTACAATTCACAGTGTCCAATCAAATGACTGAGGAGATTTAAAGCAATTGGAGAAAAAGTTATGAAGGACCAGAAGGTTATTTCTGCTCAGAAACACAAAGGCCAGAGGCCAGCTGGGCAGCCTCTCTGAAGCACTGAGGGGAACAGTACAATTCTTCAGCAGGGAACTTCTGTTCTGGGACCGTGGGGGTGAGATGAGGATGAACACATGAAAGATGATGGACTTAGTTCTCCTGATCACCTAGGAGCTAGGGTAGTGCTAAAGTAAGCTGGCAAGCAGACCCAGAGTGAAACACACCAAAGGTGCGCAGCACAAGTTGTCCGTGGCTGTGAACTGCCATGTGGATCTGGGAGTCGAACCCAGAACCTCTCCAAGAGCAGTCTGTGCTATTAACCACTGAGCCATCGTTCCAGCCCATCTCTTTCTCTCACTACCTACAGAACTGTGCAAACATGGGAACATAACCCCCTTTAAAGCTCTGTACATTCATCTAGACTCTTCTTAACTCAATACCCACCCCTGCTATGTGCCCTTTACAAACGCCCATCTGCTCTTTGTCTCCATAAACCTGCATTTTC
Organism: Rhabdomys pumilio; assembly: GCA_030674055.1. NCBI lineage: Eukaryota > Metazoa > Chordata > Mammalia > Rodentia > Muridae > Rhabdomys > Rhabdomys pumilio. The sequence goes on from JANHMN010000012.1 coordinate 15,943,728, forward strand.
TGCAAATCATGTTTCAAGAGTCATGCATATGTACCCTGTGGCATTTAGCTTCTTCCGGTGGGTTTTTTGGGTCCTTTGACCCCGATTCATATAAAACAGGGGCTACATTGTGGGTAAACACCATGTCTACTTATCTGTGCACCCAGATAGGCATCTAACATTTCCATTCATGGGATCTGTTCTGATTTTGTATAATATGAGGGTGCACCCAGAAAGCTTTGTCTTCATATGGTGTTTTTGAGGTAGCAGAACCTAAAGTGCCTAGTGGGGAATCACTTGGGAGAAACTCATTCTGGTTTCAGTGAGTCCACTCCAAGTGCTTGTCTGTTTCCAATTCTCCTCCATGCGTCTATCATAATGGTGGCTCTCACCAGGGGTAAAACAGATGAGGAAGCTGGATGCTGGGCTTGCAGCCTCAAACTCATGAGATAAATAACACTCTTTTAATAGCAAGCCTTGGGTATTTATGCCATAGTCGCAGCAAGCAGACTAGGTGTGATTTTCTCACACAACGCTCCTGTGCTCTTCCACATAAGCCTCTCTGTGTGGACTTACACTTTCTATTCTCTTGGATATACTTTGAGGAATGGGATGCCCTGGCCCTATATATGACTCTTTAGAGCATTATTGCATGGGTTTATTTGTGAATGAGTGGGTACCAGCATCCCCTGGTGTCCATGTGAATGTCTAAGGGCAACTTGCCTACATCTGTTCTCTCCTTCCACCTCGGAACTCAAGTTATTAAGCCTGGTAGCAAATGCCTTTGCCCATGGCCATCTTGATGGCTCTATCTATACATCTAACTTCTAACAAAACCAAGCACCAGCTGCTGAAATGGCAGTCCCTTCTGTGTCCGAGTCTCCAGCCTCACACACCCTTGGCAGTACTGCCCTCTGCACCCTACAGTGCTCAGAAAGCACTTCCTCATTTTGGGTTTAATTTGCATTTCCTCAATGACTAATGATGCTGAGAGTCTTTCTATGTGCCTTTTGCCTTTGTGATTATCTTCCTTGGAGAATTGACCATTCAAAGCCTTTGTCCAGCATTTAATTGGACCATTAATCTTGTTATTACTAGCTCAAGTTCTGTATACAAACCCTTCATCAAGTACATGAGTAGCGAATACATTTTCATCCTCTGCTGCTACACTCTCATCCTAGAGACATTTATTTATTTGTTTAGATTTGTGTGTTTATTCATTCATTCATTTACTTACTTATGTTGGGTGGTTTTTAACCATCAAAGATTTGTGTATGTGTTTATGTGTGAGCTTAAATATGAACACATGAGTTTGTAATGTATCTGTGGTTTTCGGAGGAGGTTGTGTGTGTCTGTGTGTGTTTGTTTGTGCATCTGAGTTTGGGTGTGTGAGTGTGTGCCTCTATGAGTGTACACGGAAGTCCTAACTCTTTAGGTACCACTTGACTCTGGGTTTCATTTTGGCTTTTTTTTTATTTGAATTCAGGACAAGTTTTCACACTGTCCTGTAACTCACTCACTAGGCTAAGTTGGCCTGCCAGGTCCAAGGGGTTGTCTTGTCCCTGCCTTCTGAGCCTTGGGATATGATCACAGGACACTGTGAACATAACCATATTTTCCTGGGGGTTCTGGGGCTTAAACTCAGATTCTCAAGCTTGATCCAACTAAGCTATCTGCCAACTTCCTAGATGACCACACTTTCAGCTTACTGTATCCAGTTTATTGTTTTTCTTTTTTAATTTCTTCTGCACATTATATTTGCCTGCCATGTCCAGGAGCTCCTTGCCCAACTCAGTGTGTTACAAAGATTGCCACTAAGTTTTGCAAAAGAATTTGTAGTCCTGTTTAAACTATGTTTGATTTTGAGTTAATTTGGGGGTACGATATGAGATGAAGATCCAAATTCATTTATTTTATGCATATAAATATTCTACTGGATAATACAAAAGAAAATATTTAAAAGACTGTTCTTTCCCAGTTGAAATTCCCTTCGCATCAACAGGAAGCTGATGGCTCATGTGTACCTCAGGCCTAGAGAGCTTGGTGAAGAGCCGTGTGTTCAGGTCTCCTAAACTTCATATTGAGATTTGAGGGTTGAACTTCGCAGATGGATAGGAGGGGAACACTCAGCTTCTCAGTGCTCCATCATCAGATCCATGGATGTGGCGTGTCTTGTTGGAGCTGAAGAGATTGCTCAGTGGTTAAGACACAGGCTTTTCCATTGGACCTAAGATTAGTTCCCAGCACCCAATTCAAGCAGCACACAACAGTCTGCAACTCCAACTCCAGGGGATCAAATAGCCTCCTTTTCCAGCCTCTGAAGGTAGCTGTACTTGTATTGATAAACACACACACACACACATACACATACACACACACACACACACACTCACACACACAAAGTAATTTTTAAAAATAAAATAAATCTTGAAAAATTTCTTTATAAATCCCCATATTCAGATCAAATCATAAACCCTGTTGGTTCCACTAAGTTTTAGAAACCTATTATTAAGGGGCAGGTGGAAATAAATCTGTTCGGTTAATTTTCTTCTTGGTTCCTTTGTTGCTGGCTACCAAAAATACAATTTTTTTATATGTTTATCTTGAATCCTCTGAACTCTTGAATAAAACATAAGCCAAAAAAAAATTACAGAGGAATTAAAACATTTTTCAAACTGTCATAATAATTAAAATGCAACAAACCTAGGGATTGTAAAGTAAGGGTAAATGGTACTTTTAGAAAATTTACAATTTGAAATGCTAATATTAACAGCACTTTTTTACTTTGTTTTGATTGGTTCTTGGAAATTTTCATACAATGTGCTTTAATCCATTATTTGCCCTCCTCCCCTATGCCTCTAGATCCATTCACTCTTCCCTACTCAACTGGCTTTGAGTCCTCTTCATAAAATATCAAGACCATTTCTGCTGTACAGATTCCCTTGGATGTGTGGTCCATGGGAGCATGGTTGACCTACCATGGGACACACCCATAGAGAAAGCCAAACTTCCCTCACCCAGCAGCTGTTGGTTGTCGATAGCAACTCAGCTAGGGCTAGCTAGACCTTCATGCTCATCTTCTTCTGACTTGAGCCTCTCCGGGTCTTGTGCTTGCTGTCACGATCACCGTGAGTTCACGTGTGCTGCTGCCCCGCCATGTCTAGAAAACGTGGTTTTCTTGTAGCCACTCACCACTCTCTCTTACAGTGTTCCGTCCCTTTTCTGCACATGTCCCTGAATTGAGCTTTAGGAAGGGGATGAAGCATAAATATCCCACTTAGGGCTGAGCTTTCTGCAGTCTTTTAATTCCATGACCCGTTGTGGGTCACTGGTAATTTCACTTTCTGAAGGAAAAAGAAAAATGAAAAAAGATGGAAAAGAAGAAAGAGGAAAAAGGAAGAGAAGGAAGAGGAGCAAGAGGAGGAGGAGGAAGAAGAGCACGGAGGAGGAGAAAGTCTCTCAGATGAGGGATGGGAGACGTGATCTACAACATCATTATTATAGCCACGAACCTGTGGTTAGACAGATCCTAGCCCTAGTGGAAAACTGCCTGCTGCTGTTTAGCAAAGAGAGTTAAGGCTAAAGCTTCTACATTTAACCTGAAGAAACTAGAAACTACACAGAGGATTGAACCTGAAGTGAAGAAGGAGACGCAAATAATAAACATAACTAACAAACCACAAAAACAATAAGAAAATTACAAGCTGAGCCCATCTTCTATTTGAGGCAGGGTTCACGTATGCTGTGCTGCCCCTCCACCAGGCTGGATAGCCATAGATGGCTTTAAACCAGTGATCTTAGGGACTGGAGAGACTGTTCAGCCTGCTGCTCTTCCGGCAGATGTGGGTTCAAGTCCCAGCACCTATATGGCAGCTCACAACCACTTGTAACTCCAGTCCCAGGGGATACAATGACTTCTTCTGACCTTGAGAGTCCTTGCGCGCGTGCACACGTGTGCGCGCACACACACACACACACACAGAGGTAAACACTTATATATGGTTTTCTTTTAAAAAAAATGTTTAAATCCTGTGATGCCCCTGTTACTGCTGGGATTATAAGCATGCCTAAATTGTGTGATCTGGGCATCAAATTTGGGCCCTCTGCACACTAGGAAAGCACCTCACCATCTGGGCTACACCTCTCCTCCAGCCCTCGAATTTTTTTTTTCAAAAAAAATTCAGTAAAGTTTTAAATGTTTAGTAAGACTAATCCAAGACAATTTAAACACACACACACACACACACACAAACACACACACACACACACACACACGCTAATGGTGTTAATGTGAAGAATATAGGGTTGGTAACATAAACAGTATAAAAAGTTATGGCATAAAATACATAAACCAATTAAATGGGACCTCACCTTTATACCAATGACTTCAGCCAAACAAATAAATATTTCTCTTAGAGAAAATCTCCAAAGAAAATTAAGGGAAAGGGGGAAAAAAAAACAGAAAATGGTAGAAAATGTCCTTATCATACATAAGTAAATCAATAATTCTTAATCATCAAATATTAAATTGAACCTAGCAAAATCTATCTAAATATGGACTCCGTCACAGGAAGCACAGGAATGCTAGGTTGGTTTAACACCGAGAATAAAGAATGAACCTGGTGCTAACTGGAAGACAGAAAAAAGACACATGGCCGAACTCCATCTTCATTTAAGATGTATAGAAACTCTCAGCCTCTGAAGGAAAACATACATGTAAATGCAATGGAAGACGGATGACAGCTACTTCGTTTATGTAAGAATAGCTACAATTAAAAGTACCCACAACAAATTTTTGTAAAGATTCAGAATAGTGCTATCTCTTGTACATTCAAAGGGAGAATGCACCCAGTCGCAACTGCTACTATGCAAAACAGTCTGCTCATGTTTAAACTAGTCAAAAATGTTTCTATCCTACTACCTACCAGTTCCACTTAGAGAGAAGGAAATTGCATGTTTATGTAAAAAGGTGGTGGGGAGGGGGGGTGTGCTTTAAAGGTTATCTTGCAAAGCTGAGAACCATGAGATAACCATCAACATGGATCACAGTGGGGTTCCCCTTTCTACTTGATGCCCTGATGATGGAGTATAGGGGCTCCTCATTCTCAGGGACTTGATGAGTGTAGACATGGCAGGAGCCTCTTGATATGCCCGCAGTAACTCACCTCTTGCTCTGTACTGTGGTTATATTAATGCTATTTTTATTGTTATATTATTCCTTAGACTATAATCTCACCGTTTATGTATTTTACTAGATTCATGTTTACTAAAATTCACCCAAGCATTTCTATGTATTTCTTTAAAAAACCAAATATATATATTCAAGCATAGAAGTTAACGTGGGTTCTAGAAAACATACTACAACAGCCAAACAACAACAAGGGGAGAGGTGAGCCTTGAAGGTGAGCCTGAGAGAAACAACCCTTGAAGCTTTCAAAGTGAAGGAAATGTGGAGCTGATTAGAAGGGTGTAAAGGCAACCTCCACAGTGGCGTGCGGTTAGACTTTAGAATAGAACAAATACTACCATCCTTTTGGACACTGAGCCCAAAGGGCAAGCTGCTGTGTGACAGGAGCTTCTCACATTACAAGGACAACATGGTTCCCCTCACGCAGAGGACTCAGGTGAGTCAAATTCAGAGAAACAGAGGGCAGCATAGTGGTACTCAGGGCTGGGGAATGAAGAAAAGAGAGTGATCACCCTATAAGCCCCAGGGTGTTGCTACAAGACTGAATCTATTAGAGTTTCCTGACACACAGGATGCTCACTGGTCAAAGATTGCACATGCTCTTAAGAGCTTGTTACCACAATAGAGGAAGAGTAAACTAACGTTGGAAGGAAGTTAACATTAACAGTGGAGAATAATGCCTCGACGACCATTAATGTGTCCTCTCCGCTTCCTGCTCATGGCTGAGATGAACTCTCAGGGTATTGTTCCTGCTGCTGTGCCTCCACTCCACCCTCATGGATTCTTACCCTCTTTGGAATTGTGAGCCGGAATAAAGTCTTTTCTCTTAAGTTGCCTCGGTCATATCACTTTAATTACCGCAACCCAAAAGGTTATCAATACACTCAGACAATGGTCTTCCAACATTGCTTTTTCTCCCTGGTGTCAGGGACAGAATCTAGTACCCTGCAGATCAGTGGTTCTCAACCTTCTAATGCTGTAACACTTCAGTACAGTTCCTCACGTTGTGATGACCCCCGAGAGTAAAATTATTTCGTTGCTACTTCATAATTGTTCTGTTATGAGTCGTAATGTAAAAATATGTGAAATGCAGGATGTCTGATGTGGACTCTGTGAAAAGGGCATTTAACCCCTACAGGGGTCGCAACCCCCAGGTTGACAACCATGGCTCCATATGTTAGCAAGAACTCTGCTGCATCCGTTCAAAACTGCCTCTGAGTGTGACACATGAGGAAATCTATTGCAATTCCCTTCCATAAAAAAAAAAAAAAAAAGACAATCAAGAGACAGACACACTTGAAGAGATTATTTGCATAACATTAAAAGAGCCAAGTCTACCACAGTAGGAAGTAGGACGCATCTAAGCAAGATAAAAACCACAGGAAACTATAGTCCATCTTCACATAACAGCATGGAGCAACCATCCAGAAAGAAAAAAGGTGAACTGTATGGCTTATTAGCTGTGCTCCCTGGTGACTACTTACTTCCCCTGTGACTGAATAATCAGCTTCCTACCCGTTAGCTTCTACTGGGTTTGGTCAATAAGGGGTTCCAGCAGAAAATCGACCATAGAGGGGTTTCGTCCCTCCTCCTCTAATACTGTATCAGTAGAAGCCTCACTCCTGCTGGTTTCACCTCTTACAGACCACAAGTTACACAGGACCTGCCACTACTGTCTTATGTCCTTGGCCTTTGTGTCCTAATGGTCTGCAGCCTCCCTGTGGTTTTTCTTCCTAGGTTACCTCCTATTTCTCTTTAGCACTCTCTGTACATCTTCAGGGGTGTTCGCTGAGGTCTCCTCACTAAAATTTCTTGGTGAGACTATTATTTACTCAAATCCTTTCCGATGTGAATCTTGAGACTCCAAACGAACCCAACACCAGAATCCCAGCATGACAGAAAGGGACTCATCCGACACATCTTTGCCTGTGGGCTCTGAGTTCCGTGGTGATGCCAACCTTGTCTATGATTGGCAGGAACTTGACTTCTAGTCACCTCTCTGGAGACATTATCTCCTCAACAAATTAAGATAAGCATTCTTATCTACATAGGTCACTGATTAAGATCAAGGGACAGTACAAAGAAAAATGGAACTTTAGATATTTGGCCAGTAACAGCAAACTGGGAACGTTGAAAGTGAAAATCGTCACAAAGAACTCTTGTGAGTCACCCCTCATCCCTACTACCAGCAAACCCATACCCTGTGGTATAGAGACCTTTGCTAGGTATTTCCCAGAGGGATTTCCCTATTCCCAAGGTTCCTTGACCCCTCCAAGCCAATGCAGCTCAACCCAATGGTGGGACTATGAAGTCTGTGCTGAGACTACAGAGGGATTTAGAGACCTGTTTGTAGCAGATCCTTGAGGTTGGCTAAAGAGAAGATTCTGGACTTGCTTGACCAGGAGAAATAATGTCTTAGTTGATCTGCCTAGATAGGTCCCCATGGGACCTAGGGGTCATTAGCCAAACATCTGGATGGAGTTCTGAGCACGTGTTTGGTTTTTAGTTAGCAATGGTGGCCCTTTGCCGCAGCACACGCAGATTTTTTACTAGAGTCCTTCAGAGTCAAGACTCTGAAGAGAAGTAGTGACCCTGGGACAGCATGCTCAACTGTAAAATTTCTAGCCCTATCTTCAGGGACTTCTTAGTCCAAGGTCACACTGGATAAGTGTTTCCCATGATGTGAGCACTCAGGAGGATGAGGACCCAGGAAGAGTATTTCATATGTGACCTCCCCCCCCAGCTGTACCATTAAAGGTGTGGCAATCACATTCTTCACTAAGACTTAAGGAATTTTTGAAACACTTTGTCCCCTCTCTAGAGGTCTGGAGACAACAGTGAGGTTTGTCTGTGTCTCCCTGTGGCTGTTCACAATACTCTAGGGCATGGAGAGACTTTTTAGTGTTTGAAAACAGGAGACTATGGAGTGGACACATAGTAAACTGGCTACCTAGACTATGTTCTGAGAACTACTTTTAGCTCTGGTAGCAAAATCTTAGCTATGTCTTTGTCTTAAGGATCCCTGACCTCAATTTTAAACTATTTTCACAATTCAGCCTTTTGTGGATTGTTCTGATTTTTTTTTTGGGGGGGGGAATAATCTACAATGCACATACATAGGATGCTTTAAACTCCCCCTCAAACCTCCTGGTGTGGAGGTGTGTTATAATTTTTACTGGGTGACAGTTAAGAAGACTCCTCCCCTTTCCTGGGCTTACTGGGAGCCTTACAGAAAATGCTAATCCTACGGGGTAGGGAGTCCAAACACCATCATGGTCAGCTAATCTCTGTCAGGGTTATAAGGGCAGACACATGGAACTAGAAATGAGTGGACCACAATAGGGCAGTAGGAGCTGGCCCACTTTGTAGCCAGTTTCTGAAAGCAGAGTCAAATTGAATTCCTTAGAGATGACATCACCTCACAACTTTCCTACTGACAAACAGATAATGTGACTATAATGGTTAATCTCGGTGTCTACTTGACACAGCTGGGAAGAGAAATGAAGAAAATGTCTCTATCAAATTGTCTGTGAATATTTTCTTGGTTGCCAATTGAAGTAGGAGAGCCTAGCCCATCATGGGCAGAACAATCCCCTAGGCAAGTGGCCTGGGTTGTGTAAGAAAGCAAACTGAGCAAGCCATGGGGAGCAAGTAAGTAAATAGTGTTCCTCTATGGCTTCTGCTTCAGTTCCTGCATCCAACTTCCTGCCTTGAGTTTCTGCAATTACTCTCCTGGATGATGGAACTGTAAGGAAAAAAAAAATTCTCCCCAAGTTGCTTTTGTTCATGGTGTTTATCTCAAGAATAAAAAGCAAACTAAGACAAATGCTACAGGTGAACAGGCTGAGAATAAGATTTCATATTCTTCTCCCACAAGCAAAATAATAAAGGAAGTTGTGCACACTACCTAGGGGAGGCAGGGACCATCACAGTTGCTGAGGCAGCATGTGCCATGCAACACCTTCTCTGATTGGCCCATTCCTTTCATCGTTTGGCTAAAGTCCAGAAGCACGTGTAAGGACTGGGGATTAATTTAAACCCTAACATGGATAGTTGCTGTTCACAGCTGCTGTTTTGGAATCACTGGTATAATGGAGATCAACAGAGACTTTCCCTTCTGGAGACCATGTTAAAGCTGGGGAAATCATGTTGTTCTTAATGTTAGTGAGTAAAGATGGAGGAAGCACATTTGATGTCTTACTTTGGGTCGTTTCAATGAAGACAAGGGAAGTATTAATGCATTAGCTCTGAGATGTTCACTCATGAAAGGACATGTTTAAAAAGCAACACATCATAGCTTAGGTGAAAATTACTTCAATTCAAGAGACTTATAACTCACCAAAGAGCAGAAATTAAGTGAGTGCTTAGCCCTAAAGGGTGAGTCTCTGTCATCCCTTCCAAGGCTCAGGAAACATCACAGAAGAGAGGGCCAGAAACAATGTAAGAGCCAGAGGGTGGGAAGGGATGCTGTGGAACATTGTCTTCTGAATGTGATGTGGTCATTGCATCAGTGACACAGCATATCTCGTAATACATGTACAAGATAAGGGAGTATGAGGTCACTGGTTTAGAGGAAGAGGCAACACACTGGGAGATGGTGAGATGAGACAGAGTAAGTTATGATTAGTATACACAGGTAGAAATGTGTGAAACCATCAAAAGGAAAAAAAAACAAATAAAAATCACAACACAAATTGATGCAGTTGTTCCTACGTATAAAAGCACAGAGATGAGGAACGCTGAAGAAGAAGAAGGGCAGGGGTGGTCCCCGTCTCATGCTTTCCCTCAGTGCCTTTCCTTAGGATGAGCTACTCCAGGAGTCTCAGGACCCATCAATTAACACAGCAGATGGTATCTCACGTCTGAGGTCAGGCAGGTCCTGTCCTGCCCACACTCTTATTTCTCACTGCTCATTCTGACTGAAGCCAAGCATCATGTTAGAGACTTCTCTGCAGAGAGACACAGTTTCTAAGGAGTGAGAGAGAACTGGTGAACATCCCGCAGGACAGAACACTACTCTCAGTCCCAGAATGAACTTGATACAGGTCTCTGCTCAGTGAAGCCTTCAGATGAGGACACGTTGTCCTTTGACCACAGCCTCGTGAGGCTCCCTGAGCCAGAGGCGAAGTGTTGTACCACATCTGGTTCCCAAACCAATGAAACCTGGAGATAAGGAATATGTTTGCTTCGAAGCTTTGGAATAGCGGGCTATTTGTTACAAGGGGGTGGGTGTCTAATACAGAGGAAACCAGCACACTAAATGATATGATCCAAAAGAAAGGTCAGATGGAGCTAGTAAACAACTCGTAAGTCAAGTCTGCAAATGTTAAAAGTTAAAGTATATAACTATTAGGGGTTAAAGTATACAAAACTGTAAAAGATTTAATTTATGAAACTAGGGGATGGAGAGATGCTTAACAGTTAAGAGCAATAGTTGCTCTTCCAGAGGACCTGAGTTCAATTCCCAGCACCCATAATGGCAGCTCTCAAATGTCTATAACTTCAGCTCTAGGGGATCCAACATCCTCACACAGAAAGACATGCAGAAAAAAAAAAAAAACCTCACATAAAATGAAAATAAATAAATCACTAATTTATGAGACCAGTATAACATTTCAATTACTTGTACTTTGTAAACGCACCTAGAATATAAAAGTCAGGAGATCAAAAACTACAAGAGAATATTAGTCTATACGGAAGCCTAGACTGATAACCAGCAAATCAAACAAGTGAACTGTCAAATGTGGGCAATATTGTTGGGCTTCTGCAGCATATACAACATAGATGGCCTTATTTAGAAAGGACTGGGATTACTCTTTTACTATTCTAGAGGCTGAGGCCATCAAGACAAGGGGCTACAAGCTTGGTGTCTGGAGAGGGCTGACCTCTACTTCTAAGATGACTTTGGGATGTCATGCTGTCTAGAGAGGAGCAATTCTGTGTCCCCACCTAGAGAAGGACATTGGAAGGCATAGAGGGCTGGGTCCCTGTATTATTCATCATGTGAGTGGAGCTCTCCTGACCTAAGCACTCTTCAGTGTCCTCACCTAAGCCTGCTCATTGTATTTAGGATTCTTTTTCCCACAGAGGCATTTGGAAGCAATCAAGTTACCAGAGTCCTGCACTCAAACCACATCTTGAATCTCAAACTGACATTAAGAACTTACTCTCCAATTACGTAGGGAAGTAATTGTAACTTTACAGAAAAAAAAAAAAGAGGAGGACCATTAGAAAAAAGAAGCAGGGAACCAAGTCAAAGGTCAAAGTTGGGTTAAGGAAAAATAGAAAAATGAGCTGTGCATAAGGGACAGAGAAAACATTTAAGTTAGATTTGAAAGACAGAATTGGAATCAGATGTGTAGAAATGGTAGAGATTTCAAGAGATGACCGTGAAGCTCAGTAGTAGAGCTTTTGCTTAGCATGGTGGGCCCTGGGCTCTGTTCCTAGAGCTACAAAAAGAAAGGAATGAAATGTGCAGACTTAAGCTGGCTCGTGTAGGGTTCAAGAACAATCCCATGTTTCCTGCCACAAGTGAGCCATGGTATGATGGCTCTGCTTGAAAACAGGAAGAGAGAGACTTAATGTGTGGAGTGTCTGTCTTCATCAGATTATGAAGCCCTTGACCAAAGCAAGCTGCCTCTAGTTAACTTTCTGTTGCTGTATTAAAATATCAGTTGAGTTTGGCCCACATTTCCAGAAAAGCACAGGTCTCATGATGGAGAAGGCATGGATAGCAGGCAAGGTGCATATGACAGGCAGGAGGCAAAGACATCACATTTCATCCCCACACAGGAAGCAGAGCTCAAAGCCCCCTTACTCCTACCCCCAGTATTCCACTTCCTTCCCCTCCTAAAGGTTCCATAAACTCCTCAAACAGCACGAGTACCTGGGAGCAAGTGTTCAATTACTTGACTCTATGGGAAGCAGGCCTTCTTAAAACTGCAACACAAACTTAACCTCCAAACCAAAAGGTTTAATTTTATTTAGGATATCTCTAACTCACTTTCCTCCTACCTGCATCTCCCCCTCCCCTTTCTTTATCTTTGCTTTTTTCCACCCACCCCTCCTCCTAGCACAGTTATATCTTATTTTGTGACAGATGAGTATTTCATCTTTACATTGTCATGAATATGTAAATAGCATCCCTGCTCTGAATTTGTAATACAAGGTGATCACCTTCCTGTGATGAACTCCTATTTGTTTTCCTCAGGGACTCCTTTAAGTTTGTCTTTTAGTTTTTATTACATTCATACAGACTAGCGACTCCTAAATCCCAGGATGCCACTGTAGAACCTCTTCTTCCTCACAAGGCATAGATTCAACTGCAGGGTATCTGTTTTGTTTTACTCCTGGGCTTGCTCTCATATCCTGGTCTGAATATTCATCCTGCCTGAGCTCCTCCCTGGGTGCTATACTCCGGCATCACCCTCATTCCAGAGACAACTTTCTCAATAAAGCCATATTTTCATGAAGCATTGTGGTTTAAAGATATGTTTTGTTGACTTGTGTATTAAAAAAAAAAAAGAAAAAAAGGTAATAGGATGTACCCCTCTAAACTTCCATGAAAATGTCTGTGTTCTCTCTTTACACATGAATGAAAGTTGGTCTGGGTATAAAATTTCCCCTAGACATTTTGAGACATATTTATTATCTGCTTTCAGAGTCTCTATTGAGTGTGGCACCATTCAGCTATCCACAGGCCTTAAAAGGGGACACAACTTTTCCTACTCAAAAATGTCTTCTACTTGTAACTTTCAATTGGATGTGACAGGTGCAGGTAAGTATCCATGATCAATTACACTAGGAAGTCTGGAATCTCCTAAGTTAATTTATATTATACAAGTTTACCTAAAATGTTCACTTTCAGGCAATGCTGCTAGGCTCCTCCCAGGGACCTAACCAATGGATTATATCAGTATCTTTGCCAGTACCAGGTGCAGGTGGCCTGGCAGTGTATAAAAGGACTGCTTACTACTCCACTTCTCTTCTCCAGGTCCTCACTTCCCTCTCTTCCCCCACATAAACCTCCCTTATACCAGGTCTGTCTTATGATGTGATTTCTCAAGAGATGCCTTGGCCCTGTGCCTGCCAGGTACCACTGCCCACCACTGTATTATATTTCATAACATAAGATGTATTATGTACCAAGGCCTTTCTAGGTTCTGCTAAAAACAGAACATTTCTCTTTAGTATCTACCTTGTAGTGAAGTGAAGAAAATAAATAGGAAAGATAATGCATATGTAAACAACACCAGAGGTTAAAGGTTGGAGGGTTTTATGAATAAAAATATGGAGACAAGAGTAAGGACAAACTGCACTACGAAATGAGCTGAGAGAATCAGGAAAACCAGGATTTGTAATGCTTCTGCCAGAGAGAGTAGATACCCATGCAAAGCTTGTACCAGCCCACTTCTGTGGCAATAACAAAATACCAAAGACTGGGAGTAGGGCTTTTCCCATAGGACAGGAAGCTAAAACCTATCATCAAGGCGCTAATAGTATTCATTTTCATGTGAAGACATGTATCCTCCTGGTGGTCACCAGATCACTGAATCCTTCTTAAAATTGTTTGTTTTTATTTTATGTTTATGAGTATTGTCTGCCTTTATATAAGTACACCACGCACATAGAGTACCTGTGGGGTCCAGAAGATAGCATCAGATCCCCCTAGAAAGTGAGTTACGATTGTGCATTGCCATGTGGGTTCTGGGAACTGAGCCTGGTTCTTCTACAAGTGCACCAGTGTCCTTAACTACATATGGGTGCTGGGAACTGAGTCTGGATTTTCTGCAAAAGTACCAGTACTCTTATCTGCATGAGGGTGCTGGGAAATGAGCCTGGGTCTTCTACAAGAGTGTCTTTAACTACTGAGTCACCTCTCTAGCCTTCTCACTGGGCTTTGATGTGGGGGAGCAGGAAGGTAATCTATCCTTTCAAGGGCACATACATATTCCACATGAGGTTCCATGCTCGTGAACTCATTTCAAGCCCTCCACACATAATACTGTCATGGTGAAGGTTGAAACTTCAGCGTATAAATGGGAGGGTCCATGCTGGTCCTTAGCAAGCTTGAAGGTAATGATGTTTCAGGTGTAAGAGAGAAACAGAGAGGCTGGTACAGCAAGAGGAGGATGAGAGGACAGGGACACAAATCCACCTCAGAAGACCCCTGAGCCCTTGGAGGCTTTTGACATGGGTAGAGATTGTTTAGATCCCATTCTGACACAAAGAGGGAGCCAGGCCAGTGGTATAGAAGGACCAGTGGGCCAGCTCAGTCTTTCCTTTTTCCTATCGAAATCCTTTAGCCCAGATCTGGTCTTTGGTGTGACAATCTTTTCACTAGCATGAAGTGGAAATTTCCGTTTTCTTTAAAAATTCAGTTGTATCATGTAATTTTTTTCTTTTCTGTTTTCTTTCTTTCTTTCTTTCTTTTTTTTGGAAACTGTCTTGTGAGACATCTTGCTGAAATAGAGGTGGGTATTTTGCTGAAGCAGACATGTGAGAGAGCATGTGATGCTTTTCTGGAGCAGATTCTTGAGAGGGTGTGTGATGTTTAGAAAGAGTATAAATGGAACCCCATAAACTGTGAGAGGTGGCTTTTGCACCACTAGACATGCAAAGACCAGTCTTCGCTGATCTTCAGTGGTCTTTGCTGGTCTTCATTGGTCTTCACTTTGTAGAGAGAAATACACCAAAGAACTTCTTGTAATATTCCAGCTGACTATTGCCGCTTCTGTTGACTCATGCCGATCTGCAGAGCCTTGTGGTTTCTGCTGGATCGAGCTGCTGCTGCTGATTTGTGTTTAGTGTTTGCTATTGAACTGGACTGCTGGTATCCTGACAACAAAGAATGGAATCAAGCCCCCTCCCCAAAGAACTACATCTAAACAGGTCTGCAACCCCCTTTTCTTACAAACTTTCTTTTTCTCTACCTCTGGGCCAGAAAAGAGGTGGAAGCATTTAAGAGCCCTAAATAAAGTAGGTTTAGACAAAAATCTAAGCCTACATTATCATGTCAATGAGGCTGTGATGGGTGATGGAGCTGAGGGGGCAGGTTAGGTTTTCTGTATTTAACCTGAAGTTATTTTCTGCTCCTCATGGAGTCTGTTGCCCTGGGCAGCCACCTGGCCATCCACAAAGCCTGAAATGAAGGCATGAAGATGCTGACAGAAACTTGGAAACCCTCCCTTTCCAGGGAAGCATACAGTCCCGAACTGTCACACAGGATTCTTCAAAATGCACTGGAAGCCAAAAGCTCATCTCCAGGATGATGGACAGTTGGCTGTCCTGGGATCTGACAGTGTGTATTTCATCTTTGCAATAAGCTTAGCACAGAAATGGTGTGTGCCTACGGCTGCCCACAGCCCTCCACCTGTCCTGTCATCCCTGGACCGTGAAGCCATCTGCATTAGTACTAAATGCAACGTTGCCACCAGCAAGGTCACTTGTGAATGCTAGAGTTCCTTCATTGCCTACATACCACAAAGAGTGATGAAAAACTCATCTTCTCAAATCAAGTTCTGGGAAGGTGCTGGCGCTGATGCTGTAAGAACAGGCTGCTGTATTCATTAGCCGGCAGCCTATTACAGTAGATGAGACAAGAGCTCTGCGGAGGGGGAGTTCAGATATCAGCCTTGTTTGCCTGAATTATGGAAAATTAACACACCCCGCCTCTGCTTCCTAAGGTGATCACGCTGGCTCTCCTAGAGGGACAGAGAGCATGGGAGCGGAGAGGCAGATGAGGGAGTACAACATATGTCTAATTTTGCTTTGCACAGCAACAAGCGTACCCACTCATTAAAAAGAGACGAAGAGATATTTATATATAAAATGAATGCTTTTGATTTGATCCCTGGAGTGAGATGTCATGAATTGCTGTTAATTTGGGTCTGTTTACTAAAAATTTAATGCCTGCAGAAAACCTATTTGAATCATCGCAAATGCAATAACATCTACCAGGAAGAGAACGGGAAGGATAGCTGTAATTTGGGAGCAAGCCTGAGCAAGGCTTAGCTGGCCTGTTAATGCCTGCAAGCTGCCCACCCAGAGGACTCCAGCTCAGTGCAGCATCAATCAGAGGGGCTCCCAGTCCTCAGGCCTGATGCATCAATGGATTCTTTGGTTCCTGATCATTGCCATTTATACATGACCGTTATTGCATCCTGAGCTCTTTCTGTGAGTGAGTTAATTATCACAGAGATTATTCCATCATAAGATTTTGTTGCTCTCTGACTGGCAAAACAAAAACTGTTTTGTGGGATGCGATGGAGGGAACCCAATGCAGTCATTATATCTAAGCAGCACAGAACTGAGCCTGACAAAGGAATGCATCTGTGGTAATGACATCCCCAGGGAACAAAACAGTGGGTAGAATGGGGACCTTTGATCCAAGATCTTCAGCTGAGCTTGAGGGAACAGGGAGCCTGCCATGTTTGGCAGATTACTTGAAGCAAAACTCTCTTCTTACCTGCCCCCAACATCACTTCTGCCATATTCATTGCTTAGGTGTTACAGAATGAGGGTCAAAAGAGCAGAGGGAGTCATCTTCATTTTTCATCTTTGCAGCCACCTTAGCCCATGAGTATTTGTTTCAGAGTGGGTGAGAACTCTGAGCATTGGCTCCAGGGTTCCAAGGCAGCTGTAAGGTTGTCAGAGTACATCTAGGCTGTTCAGAGAGATGTGGTATTGCAGAGACTGTAGCAGATTCTCAAGGCTTTAGAGTGGACAAGGTGGCTGGCCAGCTATACCTCATCTCCAAAATGGGTTCCTTTTACTACACTGAGTCACTGTCTCAGTTCAATAGATGCCCATCACCGTTCTGTGTCCAGTCCTACCTAGGAACCTGAAACAAAGCCACTGTCACATTCCATGGAGCATCAGCAGACTGGCTCTCTAGACATGGCATCACTTCTCTCCCACACTGTCACCCTTCAAAACCAAGTCCAGAGGACTTGGGATAAAGCTAGTCTTACATTCCACATGGCTCTCTGTCTACTCAGCTTCTCTGTAAGGTAGGCTTCTCAGCATGTGACATCGCCTGTCTCCTAAGCTACATGTACACCTCTATGCTATTCCCAGAGAGAACGACTGGCTCTGGATGTTCTCTTAGACTTTCTCCATACTCTCCCCCTGGAAATGCTCAGCAAGCTCAACCTCACCTAGCCCTCTGGGATTTGAGTATATCAGTGACATTTTTGTCTTTCCTGTCTCTTTTCTATTGTGGGTTAGCCACTCTGCAGCCTGATTCTGACCCCAAGCCTACTCAATTTCCTTAAAATAATCCTTTGATGGCCAGTATGCTCTCCTCTCTTTCCTGGAACATTTGGACTAGTAGTATCCACCATCTCAGGAAGTCATGACTTGTCTATCCCTGGAAGATGCTGTCAGCAGCTGTTTTGGACAGTCTACCTATATGGAATTTAGCAAGGGTTGACAGAAACAAGAATTCCCATCTGAACCAAAAGGCCTCTGGGAACAATATAACGCTGTTATAACAACTCAAATAAGAAAAATCTAGAGTCATTTATGCGAACAAACAAACAAACAAACAAACAAAAAGCCCAGTGATGCTACGTCTCGCTGGTGTTAGCTGTCATTTTTTGAGTACAGGGCTCCAACTCAAGGGCCCTAGATATGAAACCTTCACTGATGGGTGAGGGGAATGAGCTCTCAGATCAACTGGTACCACAGCTCAGCAATGAAAGGGTGGGCTCTCCTCCCTACCCCTCAGTCACAGCATACACTGGATGCCTGTTAGATCACAGAGACCCAGCCGCCTGCCACAGTACAGAAGAATGGACTTACAAATGCACAAAGCTCAGAAGAAGGCGGAAGTGTACCTACTGTTCTGACCCACATGGTCTTGGCCACTCTATAGCCTACCCAGAGGCCCATGGAGCCTCCGTGAATCTGTCCCCAACCAAGCCCTTCTAGTTACACACATATTGAATTTGTCGTCAGCGATACCTTTCGCTCACAGGCACAAAAGCTTCTATAATGTGGGTCAAGCTCTCGAGTGGTTTTGCAAGGACAGAAACAAATGCGAAACAACACTTGTATTCTAAAGCTGCCTTTACCTTGGCGTTGGAATCTTGATAGCCACATGATGGCTGTCACTTCAGAGTCGGGTCTCTCCTTTTACAAATGTATACACATAAGTAAGGAAAACAAGAGGGGAAAGATGAGCCAGAACTGCTCAATTGTGATGCAGAATCTGCCGGTGAGCTACAAATGTGTTGCAGACCAACTCAGCCTGGTGCAGAGTAGAGGAATGTTGTGCTGGGTGCTTAGGGGGCCCGTGGTTGGTACTCACACCATGGGGACAGGTCAGGGGCTGCCTATCCAGGTCTTCTCTCTGAAGAATGGGGAAGCAGCACTTCCCAGTTGGTTGGCCAAGCTCCTGCCTTTTCTTCCTTTTCCTCTCCAGGATGACCAGCCTGAGCAGATATTTTCCAAGAATTCCTGGTACAGGTAGAGACACGGATAATTCTGTGCTGGTCTTTAACAGTGACTCGGGGGAAGAATGAAGGGTGAAAGTATTAGTTTGAGCATAGACCTATTTCCTATTGTGAAGTTAGGATCTTAGGCTCAGTCTGTGCCTTAGCCTAGTAACCCCATCTCTAATGGAAAGGTTCAATGATGTCCTCCATGTTTACCTCCCTAAGGTCTAGGAGGGACATGCTGCTGCTGTGTTCAACACACTGACCAAGTATGTCCCTCTCCAAGGTTCCTAAGTTGAAGAGAAAATGACTTGGCACAGTGCATTGAGTAGCACTCTGTGCCTCAGTGCCTTCAGTTTCCTGTGGAGAGTTGGCACCTAAGGCCAAGGATTTCAAGAGCAGGTGGTGAACAGGTGTCCCGAGGCCCTGGGTACTGAGCCCAGTTATGGCACTCCCTCAGTGATGTCAGCTCCTGCCTTATGCCACTTTCTTCATTGCAGTTTTGCTGCCCCAGTCTAGAGGTGTAATGCCAATGGAGTTGTAGTCTGTAATCACAACTGAGATGAATCATGTTGCCCTCTACCCCTGTGAAGCACCCTAGTTTGTAAGAGCAAAAAAATCCACAACAGCCAAGAAAGAGGATGAATCCGTGCAGAGCCTTCCACACCTGTCTCAACAGAGACCCCTCAGCTACTCAGGTTGACAGGGATGAGGGTCCTTTCTCTGACTTCATATCAGCACACTCTGGGACGCACAGACATGAGGTGCTGAGGAGAATTCAGAACATGAGGGAAGAACCTGATAGGGTCCATTGTGGGTGTTGGCAAACAGCTGTGACTTGGGGTCTTATCAACAAGTTGGCACGTAGTGAGTGAGATGGACAGACTACTAGACTCATGGACAAGGACTTCTTTGAGCCTTCTCAAAAGATACAGTGTGATGAAAGCCACCTCAACCCTTGGAGGCTCCATCATCACGCAGGCCTTAAGATAGAGCAACATTAGCTTATAGCCAAACAGGCTCACCTCTAAAAGAGCTGTTACTAATCTAGTGATGGGTGGGTGAAGGAAAAAAGAAGCCTGTTGTGCCCACAGGTGAGACAGATAGGCAGAGGCTTAGTAGAGGCTGCTCTGGACCAGTTCAAGTGCACTGGGGCTGCAGAGAGGCCAGAGGGAGCAGAAAGAAAAGGAGAGAAGCCAGAGAGTGATCATTGCAGATGATACCCAGACTTTCTAGTGCCAGGACACACAAAAGGAGAGTATGGTAGACCAGGACCTGTGGCATCCAGGTGTAGAAGAGACTGAGGATGGAGCAGAACATGACTCTGTATCATGGGGTTGGTGAAACTCTGGGAGGGCAGAGCAAGAACAGGGAGCCAGAGGAATGAGCTAGAGGCATGATTAAGGTCACAGGCCTCAAGAGCGAGAGGAAGAAATCAAATATCAAAGGAAGAGTTAGACCAGGGAAGAAGACTTGGCAGCTTGTACATGTAGTCTGTACACTTGCGATGGAGTTCAGAGCTTGCTGGGCGGGACAGAGGTAAAAATGGGCCATGCAAGGAAGACTATGAGGATCTACTGGGTCCTTCTGCTAGTCTGGAGCTGTGCTCTCTATGCCAGGTGGACAAGAGTTCTCAGTCTACAAGCCTCCAAGACAGGAGGAGCGCCCACGTTTCCCAAGGGACTTGCTTGTAACTCAGAGGTAACAATGGAAGACAAGAATGTGTGTGACCTGGAGCAATCATGGTGGGCATCTTGGTGGAGGCTGCCTCTGAGGAGGCTCCTGAAGCTCTAAGAGCACTTTGGGTAAATGGATGAGAGGAGTAGAACCTGGGACATAGCTGTTTCCTTCACCTGCCCTCCCTCTGTCCTCTGCACACCCCATGTCTATGCCTGCCCTCCCCGCTGTACAGTCACCTCGCTTCCCATGAGCCCCTCAGAAAGAGATGGTGGCAATTAATATTTTTATGCAAATGTTTTGTGCCTCGGGGCGTACCCTTGCTGTGATTTATGAACAATGATTAAGAATAACTCATTTGATGTAATCTAACATGGACAAACGCGGGAAGACAGGATGAAATTAAATTTCTTCCTCCTGGAAAGAAAACTCTCAAGGTCAGTCCCCCCCCCCTTGAGAGTGTAAGTGGTTTCCTCCACTGGGACTCAACATGAAATTCCAAAAGCAAATGACATCACAGTCAATATACTGCCCTGAAATCAAGTCCTCGTTTCTATTCATTTTCCATCTTCCCATGGTTCCCGGTTTCGCTCAGCTTGGAGTGGATGCTCTGAATCAAGGCAAGATGCTCAAGTTATCTAACCCAATTGTTTCTCCACTGTCCAAGTGGTTCCCTTCCAGGGAGGGTATTCCTTCAACTAGGTCACAAGGAACAGGCGGGCTGCTAGATATACAGAGCATAGATTCTTCTGTACACATTACCAGTTTCCAGCCACAAAACTCCCAATGAAGGACTCCAAAGAGCCACAAATGAACAAGTTTGAAGGCCCCAAGGCCCTCTGGACTGTGTCTGGGCTGTCCGATGTGGCTTCTCTCTTGTTGTGAAACAAAGCAGAAAAGAAGAAAGAGAGAGAAAGAGAGAGAGAGAGAGAGAGAGAGAGAGAGAGAGAGAGAGAGAGAAAGCCAAACACTGACCAAACCAACTTTGAAGGACTTATTTCATCTTACAATGTCATGTCCCGTCATGTCCCAGTCCATCACAGAGGGAAGTCAGGGCATGAACTAAAGTAGGACAGGAACCTGAAGGCAGAACCTCAAACAGAGACCATGGATTTGTGCTACTTACTGGATTGTTCCTCATGGACTGCTCAGCCTACTTTCTTGTGCAACCTAGGACCACCACCATCCCAAAGCTGGCACTATCCACAGTGGGATGGTCCTGCTACATCACTCATTAATCAAGAAAATGCCCCACATGATTGCCTACAAGTTAATCTGATGGAAGTAATTGATCAATGGCGGTTCCTTCATGGAAGGAGGCTGTAGTCTGTGTCTGGTTGATTTAAAACCAGCCAGCACAGTCATGAGTTTATTTCCCTTCTGCACATATGGAAGCTACGCCGGCTTGAAACTGACTACACAAGCAGCCTGTTCTAAGTGATTCGGGGGTGGGGGGCTGCTCTGTGTCCCTCAAAACGAACTGTGCACCAAGCTTTCCCTGAGGTCATCTAGTGCCTTGTCCCTCCTGCTTGGAACACTTAAGAGACTGAGTACTCAGACGGATGTGTCTGCCTCGCAGTGATCTGGAAAAATGAAAATCTTCATTGCTCGTGGCCCTGGGGCTGGGTCCTCTGCGGGCTGTTTTCTTTGGAGATCCAGGTGCCCTCGAGAGCTCGCAGTCGCAATGCAGCGGCGATGACCGCCCCCCCCCCGAAAATAACTCTCTCAAGAGTGTCACTTAGGAATCTTTATGGCTCTTGTGGTTCATCTATCTTTCTAACAGGTCAGCTCCTGGCTACCTGTGAAAGAGATTTCTCAGAAAACCTTCTCAAATAAATCACAAATTCTCTCTCTCTCTCTCTCTCTCTCTCTCTCTCTCTCTCTCTCTCTCTCTCTC
>JANHMN010000012.1:15965917-15976352 GCA_030674055.1 Rhabdomys pumilio
CTCTCTCTCTCTCTCTCTCTCTCTCTCTCTCTCTCTCTCTCTCTCTCCTTAAAGGAACAAACCTTTATGAACATGAAGGTAACAGAAGGAAAAAATAAGGTTTTCTGAAAGTCCCAGGGACACAGCCAGTGCCCCTCTCTTATCCTTGAACACTCCCCTGCTGCTAACAACTGCAGCTGCTCCTCACAGTTCTCTCTCCTTGTGTTTCTCTCTCCTGGAGATCACGGTCAGAGGGAGCTGGGTTGATGCACTGCCTATCGGAGAGAAAGAGAGGGAGGATGTTTCTGGAACTCATGCTCAAGCACCTGGAAGTGAGCCAGCACACACCCAGAACCATCATTTATGAAGAAAGGGGCCCCATGGAACCTTTCATCCTCGAGAATCATCAGTGGTGGGAGGGAGAAGAGATGCCTGCCTCATAGAGCAAGGACGAAGTGGGCTCTTTGCAAGATAGAGGTGGCTCCACTCGGGTCCTGTCTGTGGCTTGAGGGGAGCATGATGTACATCAGGGTACTGGGGGAAGGGCAGGAACTACAAGGGAATAGAAAAGAAAGATACAATGTTTTCATCGCATCTATGAAAGCCTAAAGCAAAGGCCCACAAAAGATCGACCCTACAACTCTGGCTGGTCTGACAAACCCATTGTCAAGCAGCTGCTCAGGGGCTTCCATCACAGCTCATCGGCACTACTTTTCAGAGCCTCTCCCTTCTGCAAATCTGTGATGCGCCGACTCACACTCTCCTTTCCTTCGTGCATCCAAGAACAAGTTCTCAAGATGGAGCCGTGCGCCTCCAAAGAAATACTCAGTTCCTTTAACATGGTGCAGGCACGAGCCTAGACACTACCAAGAACCCCTGCCCTGCTTCTTGGAGTATTGAATCCCCAATAGTACTTTCAAGCCAGGAATACAGAGAGCTATGACTTCACGGTTTGTGATTTATGTGTCATTAAGTCCCAACATTGCTTGGTAATAAATAAATGCTAAGTGCCTACTGCTCCCCCCCCCAACCCCCGTCTGTGTAAGGAGATTTGAGGGTAGCTAGGGGAGGGGCTGCACCCAGCAACAGATAGTAAAACGGTGGTGCCAGTCTCACAAAGCCAGGATAGGAAAATGAAAAATACTGGAGAACAGGTGTAGAAGGTGCAAACAGTTACGGAATGCTGCGTTACCTGTGGCTCCAGGGTAGCTTTAGGTGCCTTTTGGGTCAGAAGATGGAGACCAGTATGCTGAGTGTTACTGGGGAATCAGGTCTCTGACCTAGATTCAGCAGATTGAGTGCTATAAGTTAGTCATCCTGAAAAAGTAAATAAGGCCACTCACGTATATGATTTCATATCAACAAGGATATGGACACCAGGATGAGTCCATACACATCCCTTATCTGCAATTTTTGACACCAGAAATGATTTTTATGTCAAAGTTTGCGAATCTGAGGATTTTAATTCCTGTGTGTAATTAAACATTCAGCAGATAGGAACCAAATCAGAACATGAAATTAATTTATATTTCATAATATACTTTATTCACACAGCTTGAAGGCAATAAATGATGATGCTTTAAGTGAGTCTGCTTCTTGATCAAGGTCCATGGGCTCCGTTCCTGGTGGTGCCTTGGTGTCTGTGATGATCGTTCATCCTCATTGCCAACTTGCCTGGATGTCAAATCAGCATGGAAACATACCTCTGGATATGTCTGTGAGCATGCTCCCAGAAAGGTTTAATAAAAGACTCACCCTCATGAGGATGTTGCCATCCCATGGGCTAGGGACCCAGATTGACAAAAAAAGGAGGAGCAAGTGAGCTGAGCACCAGGGCTCATCTCTCTCTGCTTCCTGACTGCAGATGCAGTGTGACCCCTGCCTCACTCTCTCATACCTTCCCCTTCCATGATGGACGGCACCTTCAGACCGTGAGCCAAAGGGAACTCTTCCTTCCTTGGGTTGCCTTGTCCGACATTTTGCTGCAGTACCTGGGCAAGCAACTAGTACAGCTCTCTAGATGGATTTTGGAGCCTTTTGCATTTCTTGCTTTTCAGGTTTGGAAAATTAGATGTGTACCTTAGGATCCCAGGTTAAGAATCCCTGTATCATTTCCTTACAGGTCTCCTCTGCTACATAACATTTCTGAAGGAAGTGCAGAGAACTGTGGGTATTTTCATAGCCAGCACTGGGCTTTTCCTGGAAGCTAGGATCCTGCTGGCATTATCACAGTGATCTTTTGAGAGGTAGTCACACAACTCCATGAGTTAGCTAGGTAGGAGATGGATAGATCTATTCCCCTTTAATCTCTCCTAGAAGACCTACTGTACCTCAGCAATATTGACTGACCAGTTCACCTGAGGTGGTTTGACTGAGAATGCCCCCCATAAACTCACAGGTTTGAATATTTGGTTCTCAGTTGGTGGAGCTGTTTGGGAAGTGTGAAGAGGTGTAGCCTCATTGGAGGAGGCATGTCCATGAGGTTAGGCATTGAGGTTACAAAACACTCATGTCCTTCCCAGAGTGCCTTTCTATGCCTCCTACTTATGGTTCAAGATATGGCCTCTCACTTGTTTCTGTCATCATGCCTTCAGTCTGCCACTATGGATTCTAAACCTTGGAGACTGTAAACCTAAACACGTCTTGTTATGAATTGCATTGTTCCTGGTGTGTTTTGTCACAGGAATAGAAAAGTAGCTACGACACCACACTCACCTGCTGCAGTGTGAGACCAAGTCTGCTTCAGTTCAATGTGTCTCTGGACCTGTTTTTAGCTGTTCCCTTCTCCCATCTCCCTGTGTCAATCCTTACATCATGTCTTAATGTCCTAATCATGACAACTTAACATAGATGCTGATGTGAGATTGGCAAATGAAGACCAGAAGACAACAGGGCAAACCTTGTCACATATCCTACATTCCACGGAAAAAGAAGACCCCCAAGCCACTCGGATCTCTGGGAGGCTATCTGACTGAGTTCTTTAAGCTGTGATGCCACACTGGAGATGAAATATGGCGGTGTCTTCAGACAGAGGCGTTTTCTGTGTGCTGTACTGCTTCATCCCTGGGGCTTTATTTCCAGCTGACCTCTGTTCCCAGTTCAGCTGTATCTAATCTGCTGCTCCAGTGAGCAGTGGGTTTCAGACTTCCTGTATGAGCTTATTATTCCTAGAGGTCCTGTTTGGGTCTTTCGTAGATTCACTGATGGATACATATCCAACCGTGACTTCCAGCTATTCTGTCCCTTTTAGTTTCATCCAGGTGGCTCAGGCTTGGTTCCCCATCATCAACTTCCTCTCTCTCTTGCTGGGTTGTGACATCCTACATTGTAATTTTGGATTATGAGATCACCTTCAGTGAGAATCTCCTGGAATCTGAGCCAGACTCTCATCCTTAAAGTCTATGAGTATTTGAGAAGTCTATGAGTATTTGAGTGTCTTACTTTGTAGAGACATTGCATCCCCACGAGGGACAACAGCAGAACCCTGTTCTGAGCCTCTTTCCTCTACCATGTAGTAGGTGCACACAGACATCCCAGTGCTGATTTGGCTTGTGTTTCTCTCCTGGCTCCTGGTGTGAACGCTTCTCATGTGTTTGCTTGTTGTCTGGTTTTTGTACCTCAACACGCTCCTTAACGTCTTTTGATCATTTTATTACATTATTAGATTGTTCGTGACCATTAAAATTTGAAAACTGGGAGCCGGAAAGATGGCCCAGTGTCTAAGAACACTGGCTTTTCTTGCATAGCTCCTGGGTTTGGTTCCCAGCATCCATACAAGACCTCACAATGGTCTGTAACCCCTATTCCCAGGGACCCAACATCCTCTTCAGGCTTCCATGGCCACTGTACCCATATGTGACACATGTAAACATAAAACACTCCTATACATAAATAAAAACCAAGTTTGAAATATATCCTTAGAATGTTTAAATTAGTTATGTATTCTGGGCATCCGTCTTTAGTCGTATATAGGATTTGTAAATATTTTTACCCAGGTTGTAGCTTGTTCTTTGTCTTATTTTATCTCCTCCACATGACTCAGCAACACTGACTATCCAGTCCACCCGCTGTGACTTGACTGATAATGGCTCCCCACAGGCTCATGTGTTTGAATGCTTAGTACCTAGTTGGTGAAACTGGGTGGAAACTTTTGCAAATATAAGAGAAAAATAATTTTTATGAGGTTTGCCCTGCTGGTGTCTACTGATTGTCAACTTAAAAGGGTCTCAAATCATCTAGGAGATATATTTCTGGGCATGACTATGAATGAGTTTCTGGATTGGGTTAGTGAGGGGAAGGCCCACTCTGACTTCATGTGGAACCATTCAATAGGCTGTTGTCCTGCAGTGAATCAAAACAAGGCCCTGATCTGAGCACCAGCATCCATCTCTGCTTCCTGACATCAGATGCATCATGACCAGCTGCCTCAGGCTCCTGCAGGCACCCACACCTTTCCCATCATGGTGGATGGCACCTTCAAACCCTGAGCCTAAATAAACCCTTTCCTTCTTCCCCTAAGTTTCTTTTGTCATGTATTTGAGCAGACAAAAGTAACTAATGCCTTTCACACATTCATCATTTCTTTCTGTACATTATTATCTATGTAAAAGACCTCTATTCCCCAGCACGGGTCTGAATGATCTTATGCTGTAGATTTTCTTCCCAACTGATTTCTAGTTTACAGCTAAAGCCACGATGCAGCTCCAGTTAACAGATATCCCCTGCGCATCTCAGTCTTACCATGAGTAGTGGTAAGGGAGACTTACAGCCACGGAGCCTCCGCAGCCCACATCTAGGAAACTAGACCCTACCTATTGCTCAGACCAGAAAAGCACAGCACTGCTTTCTGAGACTCTTGTCTTTGTGGTTCACAGATCCTCCATTAGCAGGATTCAGTTTAACTCACTGTCCTCTATCACACATCACTAGAGTAGCCTCCTCTTGGGCCATCCATTCTTCTCTTGCTGCAGCCTGGGTGAGCCTTCTATATCTGTTACTTTTCTCATCACTGTGATCAATGCCCAGAAGCGTCTTCAGGAAGGAAGGGTATCGTATCATCGTATCATTTGACTCACAGTGTAAGGATCTAGTCCATCATGGCAGTGAAGGTGTGGAGGTAGAGGCAGAAGGCAGCTGATCACATTGTGACTAAGTTATGAAGCAGAGAGAGAGAGAGAGAGAGAGAGAGAGAGAGGGAGAGAGAGAGTTATTTCTCTGTCTTGTTCAACCTGAGGTTCCTACCCATGGGATAGCACTATCCATACATGTAGATCCTCTCTCCTCTGTAAACCTCTCATGATAGACACACCCAGCCCATGCCCATGCCTCTGGGGGGATTGTGTGTGTGTGTGTGTGTGTGTGTGTGTGTGTGTGCCTCTGTGTGTGCGTGTGCGTGCGTGTGTGTGTGTGTGTGTGTGTGTGTGTGTGTGTGTGTGTGTGTTTTATATGCAGAAAACAGACTTGGAAAGCATCTTGGAGATTCATGAATTCGGACTGCTCTAGCTCCCATGGAGATGCTTTTCCTTCGCTTGCCTCCGCCTCCCTATTTGTCGGCACACACAGCCCTCAATGAGAAATAAGCTTCCCTTTGATTCTGAATGCGCTCCAAGTCTTCTGAATCCTGAGGGCTGTGGTGCGAAGTTGGTAAGTCATTCACAGAAGAGCCTGGCTTGGTAGATATGGATTTATAGACACAATGTCCTAAGATAAGGAGCCCCTGGACCCAGAAGGACCATGAAGCAATTTCAGGGCAAAACATGGCCTTTTATTATTAGCCTCATCCATTCATTCATAAGCTACGGTATCGCAGCCGTGCAAAGACCTAGCCATCCATCCCCTCATTCATGCCTAGGCAGGGTACTGAATAACCATTGTGAGAGAAGGGACCTGGCAGGTATTGTGGTGGACAGAGGAGAAAGATGCTTGCTTGCTGCTTGGGACCAGAAGCAGAGTTTCCCACAGATTCCGAACAGCGCACAACTGCTCGACCTCTCAGGTACAAAATAAAGACGGAGGTGGGTGATTATGCAAGTCTGGGGAGGTGAGTTGGAAAACTGGCCCAGCTTTTCGGGGGTCTGGCTTTCCCATTTTCTGTTGAGAAGATTTGCTGCCCGGTGGGGAGAAAGCAATTTTATCCACTAATGGCAGCCACTTTAGACATGCAATCAATGGATTCCTTTATTTATTTTGTTGTTGTTGTTTCTTTGTTGTTGTTTTGCTTTTTGTGGGTTGTTTCATTTCGTTTTTGTTGTTGTTGTTGTTGGTGGTGGTGGTGGTGGTGGTATTTTTTTCAGAGATGATATAACACCTCAGACACACCTAAGGCTAGAACATGTACGCTCTTTCGTAAATATATACAGTTCCTGAGCAATGTAAAAGTGTAGCTGTCTAGAAAGGGGAACAGTTCCCCAACAGAAGTGGGTCAAAGAGAAGGGAAGGAAGATAAGGGGATGAGGGTTCTGCTCAAAGCTTATTAAATGTGCAAAAAGTGGATCATGTGACCCAGTTTAATAATAATTTAAAAATGGGCAAGTTCCTGAGGTAGTTTAAATAAAATGTTCGGCGGCATCTTGAGAGTAAGAATACTTGGTCTCATTTGGTGGTGCTGTTTAGGAGGCATAAGAGGCATCGCATTGGTAGAGGAAGTGTGTCACTAGAGCAGGCTTTGAGGCTTCAAAGAGTCACACCATTTCCAATATGGCCTCTGCTTATGGTACAAGGTATGACCTCTCAGCTCTCCTCGGCTCTTAGCTCTCAGTCTCTAGCTGTACCCACCATGTCTGCTGCATGCTGCCTTTAATCTGCCATCATGGACTCTAACCATGAACTAACTTAAATGGAAGTATAAGCCAAAAATAAACTAACTCTGTCTTCCATAAGTTGCCTTGGTCATGGTGCTTTATTGCAGCAATAGAAACCGAAGTAATGTAGTTACCTTAACTTATAACCCATGATCACATCTGACACTCTAACCATCATTTCTTATAGTTAGCTAATAACTAGTGCCAGGACCCTTTGGCTACATGGATGAATGTATTTATAGAACCAGAAGTTTTGTGTTATTCTGTGTACATGTGTGGGTACACACGAGTTTGCATGTATGGGTGAGTGCATGTGTGCAGGTACACATTCACACATGTTTAGATGCCTGTGGAGGTCCAAAGTGAACCTTAAGTGCATCCCTTAATCACAATCTGCCTTATTTATTGAGGCAGGGACTCTCTCTGATCCCAGACTTCACAGAGTCCAGATAGTCCAGTTAGCCATCTTGCTCCGAGGAGTTCCCTGCCTCTGCCTCCTGTGTCCTGAACTGGCAGGTGGATGTTGTACCTGCCAGATAGGTGTTTACCTGAGTTCTGAGGATTCAAATGCCATTCTTCATGCTTGGGCAGTAGTGACTTGATGCACTGAGTCATGTCCCCAGCCTTTATGACTTTATATAGTGGTTTGGTTTTCACTGGAATCTAGACAGGACTTTAAATATCTCTTGTCTGTTGGACAGCGGCCTCCAGACCACTTACGTCATGCATTCATTTGGTTTTTCTGGAATGTTCTTCATTGTCTCATAGAAAAAGCCAAGCATTTAGGGCTCCTTTGATGTCATCTGAGTGAACTTTCTCTGTTGTAAATGGGAGATAGAGAACTGGGTTTTGTCATAATATAACTCTTTCCCCAAAATACGTTATAAATAGACCCATGTGCGCTATAGGACATCAGCTACCTGGTGGACACACCTGATGGCTGTCAACCTTTAAGGATGCTATAATCTGGTAATGGATGTAGGTGTGGTGACAAGACAGTCTCTCTGACCCCGGATTTCAATCTCTAAATCATGAAACGAACCTGTCCTTCGCTCTTCAAGGCCCAGAACACTTAGTTCCTCAGGTTGTCAAAACTGAAGTTTTCTAAAAATAAAGATCTCTACCTCTTCTATATTTCAACAAGTTACGTTTTTTTTCTTTATAAATGTGATAACTGTGTTAATTCTCTGAGAATTTCATGCACACACACAGACACACAATGTATTTTTATCATATTCACTGGCATCCCTTTCTATAACTTTTCCCAGGTCCACTGCTTATATCCTTACCCCATCCTAACTTCTCGACAAATTTTTTTATAACCCACTGAGTCCAGTATATGCTATTCCTATTCTCACAAGTGTTAGAACACCTGCTGGAACTTGGTTAATCTACCAGAAGCCACATCCCTGAGGAAAACTGTCATTCTCTCCCCCCAGAAGCCATAAATAACTCTCCTAGCTTCTCAGTGAGGATTGGTACTCTTGGTCCATCCACTTCTATGCTGGAATGTCTACAGGCTTCATCTTCTGCATGCCTTGTGCAGGCAGCCACGGCTCTCTGAGTTCATGAGCTCAATGGTCCTGTCATATCCAGAAGACGCTGCTTTGTCCCTGTTCTCCCAGATTCCTTCTTTCAGCCCCCTCTTTCAAGACACTCCCTGAAGCCCCAGGGGGGTGGTTTTTCCATAGCTGTCCTGTTTGTGGCAGAGCTACCCACAGCCACTTGCCTGTTAGAGACCCTCCAGAATGGATGTGGTTCTGCCAACAGCTGAGACTCTCACCAGACTTTTGCCTCCAGAGTCATTTGAACAATACATGTCTTTTGAGACCCTAGATGTGTGGAGATTCGTTACAGTGGCAATTATCTGTGGGAAAGAGGAGTGAATCTCAGATTCCATTTCTGGAAAACAATGGGTATCCTGGGAACAGTCACAGAGAAAGAACAAAGAGAACAGGATCCAAGTTTGCCGATGAAAATGCCCAGGCCTTCAGGAGCCGCGCACACTGGGAGCCTGTGTTGCAGAGAGCATGCCAAGATCAGCAGACAGAATCAGTCCCAGGAGAGTTCCATTTTTTACAGTCTGCACAGCAAACCTCAGGAGTGAGGAGAAGTCTCAGAACCAGGCTGGGAAATGCTCGCTGGCATTTAAAATGTCTCGCGTTATAACACCCTTGGTTTCTCTTCCCTGATTGCACCTGGGAATCTCATTCTTTTTTTTCAGTATTTACAAAGTTATATCAACTACCAACTAGGCTGAGTTCATGCTTGGTGTCATATGATAACACTGAGTATCTTTATTGCTGGTTCAGATGCTCCTGGACTTAGGGGACACATCCAAATGCATTGAAGAGGGCTGTCATACTAAGCATCATAGCCAGCCACACAGTACACTGCACATGCTGAGCACAGTGCTCTGCCCACATACTAGCAACTGGCTGCAAGTTCCAGCTTGTTACTGTCACCCACAGTTGCTAGTGAGGATGTTGCTTGCTGTACATTGACAGCATAGGAAAAGGTTAACAAATTTTACAGCATGGTATCTGTCTGCTATATGTTGTTTTCACATCATAATAAAGTAAAAATAAATTCTAAGTCAAGCTTTCCTAAAATGTGGGTTATTCACACACATGAAGAAATTAATCATTCTTGTGAATGGGAGAGCAATGTATGTTCTTGTGGGTTCACACGTATGTACAGGTATATCTCCAAGTATGTCTGTACATGTTGAGTCCAGAGCTATCCCTCCTCTGAAACTTCCCAACTTTGTTGTTTTGAGACAGGGCCTCTCATAGGCTTGAAACTCGCCAAAAAATCAGACTGCCTGGCCAATCAGCCCCAGGAATCTGCTATTTCCCCAGTACTGGGATTACAAACCTATGCAACTATATTGGGCTTTTTAATGTGTGTTCTGGGGAGCAAATGCAGGCCCTCATGATGCATGGAAAGTACTTAACAGGATCAGCCACGATCCCAACCCATTTCCCTGATTGATAAGTAGTTTCATTTCAACCATGGATTTGTAGGGATTCTCCCATGATCACGTTCAGCATGTTACTCATCCCAGGATGATTATAGGAATTCAGGTCTCTGACCAAAGTTTTTTTCTAGAAGGACACAGAACCCTCCTTAGAGTTTAAACCAGGGGATGAGGAAGACCTGGGGGATTATGAAGTTACAGGGATAGAGTATCAAGTACCAGGTCAGCCAGCCACAGCATCAGTCAGTTCCAGCCAGTCATGCTAGGTAACAAATGTACTCAGACCAATACCATCTTGAGCCAGGAGATGCTTGCGTCTTCCTCACCTTTCAAGTCAGACTCAGGTTTTCCTTAAATTTTTTTTTCCCTGACCATGGATCTCATTTTATTTCTTTTTCATGTATTTTGAATTTTATTTTTGGAGACTAAAGAAGAGGAAGAATGGATGAAGAGGGGGAAAGGAAGAAGAAAAGAAAAGGATGGAAGGAAGAAGACTGGGAGGAGACCAATGCTGGTACAACAACAATTCCTTAGCACCTATGGTTTCCCCAGGACGTCGGCTCTACTCAAATTATCAGTCTGCAAGCACTCAGCCCTTGTATGAAGGTATCCCCTGAAGCACGCACACACACACACACACACACACACACACACACACACACACACACACACACAC
>JANHMN010000012.1:15982949-16003411 GCA_030674055.1 Rhabdomys pumilio
TGAGATAGAAAAGGAAGAAGCCACACACGAAGAGGGAGAGAGGGGGGAACAGAAGGCATGCTTTTCTCAAGGCCCATTTGTAACCAGCACCAGGACTTGCAATAGCAAGCCTGGGTGAGCCTTGTGGGGCATCATGCAGGGCTCACAACCAGCACAGGGTAAATTAAGCCCTAATCATAACTGCTTTTGTCTCCTGATGATGTTTTGTCTTCTATGACAATTTCTGCAGAAATAATTGATTTTATGGCTTGATTTCATTCCTTGCCTATCATGTTGAAGACATAAACACATAATGAGACTGTTGTCTAACATTCAGTGAGATTAAATGCCAGCAGAGTATCTGGGATTAATCAGCCCCATTTCTGTCATTAAATTAGTCAGAACAACTGGAGCAAACAGGCAGGTTTTGCTCAGCATGTGGGCCTGTCCCCAAGGTCTCAGAAGGAGGCCTTGGCAGACCGCAGCTCAAGTTGCAGCTGAGACCAGGCCTTCTCCAGCTCTGCAGCTGAGTGAGTTTTTCACACTCAGCAGGGAAGTCTCTAGTCTGGAAAGTGACTGGGGCATGAGGTAGATAGTTCATGGGTCCTGTAAAGGTTAGAGGCAGGAGCATATGGTCAGTGAAGAGCTTGCCACTAGCTTGTTCTATGCCTCAGACACATTGTCCAAATGTTAAATTTCAGATTCCTAAAATAACAATAAATGGCTTCTTCATTCTTAGTCAAATTGCCAGATAAAATTCAGACTCCCTAGTCGAAGCATTTTTTTCTCTTTTTCTTATATCTGTGTATGTGTGTGTGCTGTGCATACATATTTATGTATGTATAAACATACTTGCATGTAAGCAAGTTCCTCAGTGTACGTGTGCATGTGTGTGTGCATACATATTTATATATGTTTGCATGTAAGCAAATTCACATGCATCTCCACCCGTGTGTGTGTGTGTGTGTGTGTGTGTGTGTGTGTGTGTGTGTGTGATCTATTCTTTGAGGCAGGGTCTCCCAATCAAATCTGGAGGCCACCAATATGCTTAGTCTCACAAAGCAGGGTGTTTGGAGAACTCCATGTTCCACATTTCAAAACTACAATCACATGCTTCAAGCTGCCACACCCACCCAGCATTTATGTGGGTTCTAGGAATCTGAACTCCAGTTCTCATACATATTTATCGAGCCCTTTAAGTACTAAACCACCTTCCAAGCCTCACTCAGTCTTTTTTTCTTTTTGACCTCTGTCTTTTTGTTTGTTTGCGTGTTTGTATTTTTGTTGTTTTGGTTGTTTGTTTGTTTGTTTTTCTATCAGAGACTTGGTATCACGGTGGCCAGGAACTTACTACTAATCTCAGACAGGCCTGGAATTTGCAGCAATCTTCCTGCTTCCAAGATGTTGGGGTTCCCACCGTGACTCAGTATGCCCAGCCTCCAGTTTACTTTAAATTTCAGACTAACAAATACTTTTTGAGAGTACATCATACAAGTTACTTGGAAAATATTTATACTAAAAAGAAAACTCTATGTGCTGCCTGAAATTAAAAGTTAACCAGTCAGATTCCGTTTTTATTTGTTACAAATGTCTTACATTGGTCTCTCCATCCTGAGGTCTTTCATTCCATCAACACCTGCTTCTCTGTGCCAGCATCTCTTTTAAAGCACCGGGAAGGAACATGAGGAAAGAGGATGATGCTTCTCAGGTGTGAGGATTTGAGTCTGATCTTGGGAAGCCACATGAAAGCCAGATGTGGCAGCAGCTGACAACCCCAGTTCCACAGAGGCTGAGATAGGAGGGCACCTAGAACTTGTTGGCAGCCAGTCTAGCCAGTCTGGGCTAGTAGGGCCAGCTCCTGTACTCTCACCTTTGGGACCAGCTCACCTGTGCCCCCTCCACCAGGGTGAGCTCTACTGTGCTGTCCAGTCAAGATGCAGGGCCTGCTCAACAAATTATTTTGTAATGAAATTGTTTTTATTAATTCTTTGAGGGTTTTACACAATGTATTTTCATAACATTCCCCAAATCCTCTCAGACCTGCCACCTTCCCTCCTCAGCAAGTTTATGTGATCTTTTGTTTTTAACCCATTAGGTCCAGTTTGTGTTGCCTGAGTACTTTGAGTAGGTATTGGGCCTACTCTTTCCTGTTGTCAGCATACCAGGGGTCATGACCTTAAAGAAAAGTGAACGTCCCTCTTCTAGTAACTATCAATTGCCCATAGGTTCTCAGACACGGGTGGGACTTCCTGCCCACCTCCCATCTTCTTTCTGGAATTTTGTCTGCCTTGAGATCATGCATGTCTTGTGCATGTTGTCACAACCATGATGAGTTCACATGTGTAATGGTCCTGCTATACCCAGGCAACTGTATCTGTGTAGTCATCCACTGCCCCTGGCTATTACAATATTTCCACCCTCTTTCACAATGATCCCTAAGCTCTGGGGAGAGAGGTGTACATCCATTCTTAAATCAGGCATTTTCTCTTGTTCAAACATGTCACTTCCTCCATTTTCCAGTTTGCTGTCTCTATGGGTTTTGGCCACTTATGACAGAGCCTCAGATATTGCCATCTTAGAGCATCAAAGGGTTAGATATTGCAAGTTTGGGGGTGATAAACATTAATATTGGGATAACATTACGTTTGGAGAGCCCTTCAAGCTCAGATCCCACTTTAGCTTGGTCATTCCTGGCCCAGTGAGCTTTCAGAAGAGCACATTGATATGATATAACAGTAGGTCCTGAGCCAACGCTTTCTCTTCTGCTACTGCTTTACTGATCACACCCTAGTATCATTCCTGGCAACGTTATGCAACAACACAAGAGTGGTTCCAAATCAGAGGTATGGGTCACAGCTCAGTGGGCACAGGGATACCTGTTCAAGCATGAGGACATGAGTCCAGTCTCTAGCACCCCTGAGAAAAGTCTAGCATGGTGTTGTGTGTCTGTAATCCTAGTGTTGGAAAGGTGGAAGCAGGAGGATCCCTGGGGCTCCCTGACCAATCAGTCTCTCCTAACCGGCAAGCTCCAGGTTCTATGAGAGACCTTGTCCCCCAAAAAGTGAATTGATGAGTAATAATTACACAGATTCAATCTTGTGCAAGCCCATTGGGATCATGGCTGCATTGGCTGCACTGAGCCCTGGACAGTGTTCCTGTCTCTCTTCAGGCTTTTCCACTCAACAATGTTCTCTTAGAGGAAGTGGTATGAAGATCCTGCTCAGGGCCGAGCCCTCAAACTGTCACTCTCTCCCGAACCACTTGCTACTGATGTATTCTGGGAGAAGGCAAGTCACTGTCTTCAGTTGTGAACCCACTGAAGGTGGTTGCATCAGGTTTTAAGGGAAAGTTCCAAACTCATGGTCACACAGATGGCCCTGGTTAAATAAAAGACATGAACACGGCAAAGGGACTTTTGCAGGGGCGGGGTTGTCTTGTGGTGAGAGGGAGATGAGGTGGCAGTTACAGTACCAGAATATATATATATATATATATATATATATATATATATATATATATATATGAAACTGTCAAGGAAAAAATAAAAGGTTATTGTTTTAAATAAAGGTGGACAGTAATGAAGGAAAACCCTTGTCTTGGTTAATGTGCCCATTATTGCAGTCAAACACAATGACCAGAGGCAAGTTGTGGAAGAAAGGGTTTTATCTTGTAGCTCCATGTCACCTTCTATCACTGACAGAGCTCACTGGAGTAGTTCAAGGAGGAACTTGTAGCAGGATACTTGTTCTGCTACATTGTATTCACAGTGGAGCTCCGTGATTAGGCAGTAGAAGAGGAGGTAGAGCTGGGAGAGAACAAGAGGAAGGGGAGGAGAAGGAAGAAGCTATCAGCCATGGAGAACCACAGATGGGTTGAAAGCTGTCCTGCGTAGCAACTTCTATCAAAAGGTTAGATATTGGGTAACAACTCTGATTGTGTGGGCATCTTGTTGATTGAGCATTTCTAAATATATAAATCCTTTAGATAACCATTAAGTTTTAAGCGTCTTCATTCTACAGGGTACTGCAAGGATGGCAGATATTATCTGGGGTTCAGCTGAGCTTTGTGGATGCAGCTTGGTGGATTGGCAGAGCCATCCCCCATGCTGGCATCATGTGGGTGCCAGGGCCTGCCCATCTAGCTAGCCAGTGCTCTAGTCCGAGCCGAGGAGCAGCGAGAACATGGCAGCTGCCTGGGAACAAGCCGGACCAGGAGCCATTTTCTAAATATCACCCCTACAGGAACTGATAGAGACCATGGATGGGTGCTGCTTACTGGCTTGCTCATTGTGGCTTGCTCAGCTTGCTTTCTTCTAGAACCCAGGGCCTCCAGCCCAGGAATGACACCACCCATAGTGAACTAGGCTCTCCCACATCAATTATCAACCAAGAAAATGCACCACAGGCCAGTCTGGCAGGTGGATTTTTTTTCATTTGAGTTTCTCTCTTCCCAGCTGATCTAACCTGTGTCAGGTTGACATAAAACTAACCAGTATGTTACGTGACATGCACCTTTGGCTTCCACATGCATGCATACATATATATACACACATATACACATATACATACACATACAAACACACATATACACACACTACATATACCTACACATTCTACACATTCACACATACACATGCACACACACACACACACACACACACACACACACACACACACACGGGCACAAGTTTGTTTTCCATATAAGGAGAAAATAGGCCACACTAGCAGAGAACACTGGTAGATATCACAGATATTCTGTTGTCCCAGTTGGTGACCTAAAACAGAACAGCTCAGGGTACAAATCCACACCCCTACTGCACATGGAGTCTTGCCCTGGCGTCTACAACTCCTCCTATATGTTCACCCCATCTGTTCAACCTTACTGACTGTTTTATTCCCCAAAATCATCTTGACAGTGACTATTAGCTTGAGAAGACAAAGAATCAGTTCCTTTTCCAGCCATTCTGGTCTACCATGGGGACAGCAGTGGCATTAGACATTCTAAAAGTTGATGTTCCTGCACAATGTTAACTCACCCAAGTCCCCCAGGCAGTTGGACCTGATAGAGCCATCCCATATCATGTCCATGTGACAGCATAGGGCTTCCTTCCTGATGAACATGGGCCTCTCTGCCTCCTTTCCCCTGCCTCCCCTGCAGGCCACTCTGCACCCAGACACCATGGCATTCCTCACTTGCCTAGTTGGTGCCCTCTTCCACTATGTCTCCCCTCTCTGTCCCCAAAGGAAAGAGGTTCCACTTCTCCACAGCAAGTGACCAGAATCCTCAAAGACCCCATGCTCCCTGGCCTTGATGCCCATCTTCCCCCGCCCCGCCCACCCCACTGTGGCCAGCTGCTTCTCACCTTCTCCATAGTTTTAGATCAAACACTACAAATTTGCAAAGTACCTCCCCGCCCCCTGAGTCTTGCATTCCTCTAAGCTACCACTGGCTTCAGATTCTACTTAAATGCCCGTGAGTCAGGCTGCTCATAAAGAGAAACAGATGTCCTGGAGTTGCTATGGAGACCAAATGCATCAAGGAAGGCCCTGCTCAAAGCCCGGGAATAACTAGAGGCTGTGTTGCTAGTGTCAACTGTCTCATGGTGTGTTTGGGGGCCCACTCACTCATTCAAGGGAGACTTTCTATTCTAAGATTTGTATTTCTTGGGACAAATGCATTCAGTCCACGGGTGGGCAGTGACGGGGTGTCTGGTTAACTATTTCTTTCTGACTAACTGCACACTCTGTAGCTGCCAGAACAGATTAGTTCAAACTATGTATTTTGAGACAGCAGGAATTGATTCTCTACCATTATGAAACCAAGGAGTATATGCATTAATTTTCTATTGCTGTATAATATAAAACAAAATGACCAGGGTAACTTATAGAAGAAAGAGTTTAATTGGGACTTAGAGTCTCAGAGGGTTACCATCCACGGTGGCAGAGCAGAGGTAGAAGGTGGCAGGTAGCCCGTGACAGGTAGCAGTTGGCAGGTGGCAGGTGGCAAGTGACAGGTGACAGATAGCAGTTGGCAGGCGGCAAGTGACAGGTGGCAGGTGACAGGTAACAGGTGGTAGGTGGCAAGTGACAGGAGGCAGGTGACAGGTGGCAGGAGCAGCAATTAAGAGTTCAGGACTTCAACCACAAGCAGGAAAAAGAGAGCTAGCTAAAATCTCAAAGCCTGCCTCCAGTGACATACCTCCCCCAGCAAGGCCACTATATCTCCTAGTTATTCCCAAATAGCCACCAACTTCCAAATACTTGGGATTCAAGTATTTAACTTCCTGGCATTTATGAGGCACGTCCCATTCAAATTATCACAGAGAGGTAACCAGGGCTAGACACCATCCCCTGCCTTAGAGGATAATCCCTCCCGTGTCTTCACATCCCTGGTGGTTCTAGAATCCATTGGCATATAGCTCCAGCCTCACTCTCCAGCATTACCTGATCTCTGCACAGCCTGTCATCTTTTCTTATAAGGATTTATCATCACACTCTGAGCCTAACATAATCTGTCTCACTGTTCTTAGTTTAAATACATTTGCACAGACCCTGTGTCCAAGCAAGATCAACTTTAAAGATCTGAGAAGCAGGTTTTGGAGGTCTCATCTGGGGCACACTCAGCCCACCTTGTTCCTCATAAAGGAAGAGGATGTTTTCCATCTGACTCCAGAGAGACACTACTGCCTGCTCTGGCCACACCCACCCTAAGCTGAGTAAATGAAAGTAAATGCTCAAGGAAGGGGAGGTTCTGACTGATGGAAGGTGGTTTGTTTTGCATACAAAAGCCACGCCTTGTAGGTAGTTGTTGAACACAGATGCAGGGGGACTCTGGGACTGAGGTAGTCATGACCCCTGTCTGAGCAAGCCACAGGTACACAGGACACTCACTCCAAGTGAAGGCCACAGGGCTCATAAAGCCAGGCAGGAGTTTTCTGGGAGTTGCTGGGAAGAAGCAGAGAAGATTGTGTCCCAGGCTGGAGGAGCCCAAGGAAAGAGGGGATCGTCATGCCTAACACTGAGGCATCAGAGAGGCATGCGGGTGGAGGAATGTTTTTTTAGTAGGGAAATGGTAGATTTACCTGGGGGAAGAGGGCAGGTAAGGTTTGTGGTGGCCAACACTGGAACAGTAAGGTGGCACATGGGTATATGCTGAGTACATGTTTATAGAGATGGGTGGGAATTGCAGGGGACCTCAGAGGTGCTGCCTCCTCTCACAGGAGCCCACAGAGGAGTCCACAGAGCTGCCTGGAGCAGGACACATGATCTGAGCCTTGTAAAGTGCAAGATAGATAAGCCTGTGGCAGCAGTTTCCTTGGCTAATCTGCCTGAGGCTACACAGTGAATCAGGATGGGACTCATCTGCCCAAACACACAGTCAAAGGTGGTCTGAGCTGGTGGGTGAAGGGTAGGTGACATGAATAAGTTTTGGTATGACAGTATATAAATATTCCATGACACACAGCAGCAACCAATACTGGCTGGCTGTCTGAAATTCAAATCTAACTGGACAGACTAAATCACACCTGCCAATCTTAACACAAACACACCCCTACACATATCACACATATACCAAACACATCACATGTAACACACAATCTAGAAAACATATACATACACCTATACCATGAACATAGTACACATAAACATACAATGTACTCAACATATGAAATATGCACAGTTATACCACATACAACATGTATGTCAATGAAATGTGCATGATGTATATAGCTCACAACGTGAGTACACACACAATACATTCATCACACCTAAGAAATGAACGCAACATCTATGCCAACCATCTGGCATGTCACAAGTTACACACAACACACATGAACATAAGACACAGAGGCACCCATAGAATATCTGACATACATGAACCCACAACACATACGACCGTATACACTAGACATGTCACAAGCGATACAATCACATGCAACATACGTGTAACACCCATAACATACAGCACATGCACTAGCAGAACCTGGGGTGCTCGTTCCTACTGTCACATGGACTTCGCATCACTCGTCCACTCTGCCCCTTGCTCCCCAGATCTTCCAACAGATGTCAGTCCAGGGTCTAACCTGAAACATTCAGATGACAGGTCTAGTTTGGTACACCCTTCCTCCAACCCAGTGAGGGATTTCTCTAAGCTCAGTAGCTACCGACTTCTCCATCGTCCAACTCATGGGGTCCCCATCGCCACCTCGTGTTTCCCACTTTGCCTGCTTCTTACTTTCCAGCCAACCTGTATCTTCAGAGTCATCGATTTATTCAACAAGTGTGAATGTGGACGATGTCATCTAGAAGCTGGGAATACAAAAGCGATATAGTCACTCACTTAGGACCTTCAAGCCCTAGGCTCCTCACCCACTCAGCTCCATTGCCTGGCACATGGTGAAACTGTCACGTATGTCATGTTCCATTCTGTGTCAGGAGCTGGGTGGGGGAAGTGGGAAAGTTTCTACATTTCATTGTGCTTGACAGTTCTATAATGCCCCATCTTCTTCCTCTCCTTCATCCTTCTTAAGATAGCCCTGGCTGGCCTAGAACTTGCCTTGTAGACCAGGCTGGCATTACACATTCTCTGGTCCTCCTGTCTCTGCTTCCTGAGTTCAGGGGCTACTGGTGTATATGTCTTAACCTTATTCTGAACCTCCAGGTGAGCTAAATGGAGGTAGATGGGTAAATGGCACAGTATGTGTGGGTCTTAGTTTCTTATTTGTTGGCGTGATAAAATAATCCACTTAAGGGAGAAGGAGGTTATGTTGGCTTACAATTCCAGGGGATACAGTCTTTCATGGCAGGGAAGACATGGATGGAAGTGGACAGGGAAGGAATGGTGGCAGGGGTCGAAGGTTGGGGCTAACCACACTGCATCCACGCTCAGCCTGAATAAGTGAGGCCATGCTATAAAGCCTCAAGGCTCACCACCAGTAACCCTTTTCCTCCAGTGAAGCTTCATCTTCTAAACATTCCACAACCTTCTCAGACAGTGCCACCAGCTGCAGACCAAGTGTAGACATGCATGAGTCTGTGAGGACCACTTCTCCTTCAAGCTGGAGCACTGGGTCACTTGCTCATCTCCTCTAGACCAGGAAGTTTGGTATCATCTTCTCTCCAATGCTGTCTTCTTTTGTTTTAATTTTAGAAAGAACTGTAATCTGTCTCTCATTGGAAGCGGATGTCAAATATACACTTACAGTTCCATGACAGCCATGAGGACTTCACCTGCCCACTGAGTCACTTTATTTATTGTTGTGGCAAAGGTAGAGAATGGCTCTTTAGAGCTGGACTTTCCAACACTATATGGGCTGCTCAAAAGTATTAGCTTCATGCCCTACCTGGAGGGGTGAATTAGGAGACCTGGGACCAGTAAAGGACAGGATGGAAGTCCCTCGGGCTGAGAGAAGACTAAAAGTCACAGTATAAGCCATTGAGGGCTAGGAAAAGAGTGGCCAGCTAGGGACTTATCTGAGCGCCATCTCATGGAATATCTGGCTTAGTGGGGATGTCACTGTGAATAAAACACAAAGGTAAAAACTGGACAGGCATCATCAAAGCTGCTGACTAGACACGCCTGGTACACTTCCCCTTCTGTAGAGGAAGAAAACAAGAAAAAGATAACAGTAATTTCTACAGAGCCTGAGGCAGAGGGCTTGAGTTGCAGGGCAAAGGGGCAGGGGTGTCTCGGAGCAGGAAGACACATAGCCGCCTCACAGAAAGAAACTAATCTTAATGTATCTACCTTTATAACACTAAAGAAATAACCTGAACCAAGAGGGACACAGCACGATGGGCAGAGGGCAAGCAGGAGACCATTCCTAGCCAGAGGGCAAGCAAGAGACCATTTCCCAGTCAGAGGGCAAGCAAGAGACTATCCCAAGGCAGAGGACAATCAGAAGAACATTCCCAGCCATAGGGCAAGCAGGAGACCATCCCCAGACAGAGGGCAAGTCAGAGACCATCCCTATATAGAGGACAAGCAGGAGACCATTTCCAGACAGAGGGCAAGCAAGAGACCATACCCAAGACAGAGAACAATCAGAAGACCATCCCTGGCCACAGGGCAACAGGAGACCATCTACAGACAGAGGGCAAGCAGGAGACCATCCTCAGACAGAGGGCAACCATCCCCAGTCAACTCTGCTCTCACCATTCACACCAGGGCACTCATTGTAGGAAGTTCTGGGGATGTGTGTAACTCTGAATCCAGACTGAGGAATTAGAATCCACTACCGTGCTGCCCCAGCAGAATCCAGCATCCCATGCAACTCCATTGTTCAGATGTTGCTACATAGAGATGCTCTGAGATCATATTCACCCCTCCCATGGCCTGGGATCCATCAGGGTAGCCCCATCTTGAGACCTCAGTCCACAGAGTACCCAGAAAAGAATCATATGGCTCAGCCTACCTGCCCATGGCCCTAACAGCACCTGTGGAGCATATCTTTAGTAGTCCACTCTTCAGGGCCCTGGAGAAACAGTTGAGTAACCCACCCATTGTCTCAGACACCCTCAGATTCCTCCCCTTCTCAATTGCAGGAAGAAGCCAGCTGTCCTTACCTAGACATCTTTCATCCTGGAAACAGCTGGACAGCCTTGAGCAATCTAGCTCACAGAAGGTTACAGTACAGAGCAGTGGTCCTGCCCACCTATAATCATGAGGGTCAGCTGAGAATCATCTTCTGAGTGACTCTAAGAAGTACTACTTAAGTTTCTATGGCCCTAGGCGTAGTTAAGCTGTCTATTCTAGCTAGAGTCTCAGCCCACGAGGCCTAGGA
This sequence comes from Rhabdomys pumilio, assembly GCA_030674055.1. Lineage (NCBI taxonomy): Eukaryota > Metazoa > Chordata > Mammalia > Rodentia > Muridae > Rhabdomys > Rhabdomys pumilio. The sequence continues at coordinate 15,993,712 of JANHMN010000012.1, forward strand.
AGCAGAGGGTTGGTCTATTCACCTACCTTTGAGCCACACCATCACTGTAAGATTAACTGTGAAGTCTTGGGTCCATGAATCTGGCTCACCCACTGGTTGGATTTCAGACACTCAGCATGCTGTGCCACAGCCATCTATGCTCACCAGCCTGCTTTGCCCTCTTATGAAGCTTAGAAAGTGATTCAGTGTCCAACATCTGCAGCAGGGGACACCCCATCTAGAACTGCCAAGAACCTTCCACAACCTGAAGAAATTCAAGTCTTCTAGTCTGTGCAACCTGGTCCATGGCCACATGACAGATGCCAACAATCTTTACTGCAGTTGGAGGATATACAGATGCCACACCCAAGCACTAACCAGGAGCTGGGGCTAACATGGCCTGTACGGTTAGAACCTACAGCCCACCCCTAGCAGGAAGCTCTTTCCTGTGACAGATCCCCTATAACAACGACAGCCAGCTGACCCACTAGATGGCACAAGGCTTTGGGAAGCATGAAAAAGCATAATATCTCCCAAAACCACAAAGCTTCTGAAGACAGACCTCCCCCCACACAAGGAAAGGACAACTGATAAATTGCAAAGAATAATTTTTTAAGGAAAATTAAGGAGATACAGAGAGACCACAAAAAGAACCAACTATAACCCTGAATAAGACAGATAAAAACATGGCAAGCTTCAACCGTGAAACTGTTCGGGGAGAAGGAAAAGATAAGTTCTCAGATGAAAGAAACATTTTACTGAGATAGAATAAATGGGGGGGGGGGGAAATGTGTGGTGTCTTCTTTTGTTTTCTGTTGCTGTGATAAAGCACCGTGATCTGAAAACAACTGGGAGAAGAAAGGTTTTGTTTTGCCTTACAGGCTAGCGTGATGAGGAGGAACTCGGCAGGAACTTGGAGGCAGAAACCGAAGCCAAGATCATGGAGGAACACCGCATACTGGCTTGCACCCCTTTGGCTTTCACTGCATGGTTAACTCGACCATTTTTATACAACCCAGGATGACCTGCCCAGCTGAAAGCTCTCACATCAATCATCAATCAAGAAGATGCTTCACAGGCTTAGCCATAAGCCAGTCTTGTGCAGGCATTTCCAATTGTGGTTTCCTTTTTCAAATAACTCTGACTTATGTTGAGTTGCAGGGCAGGGGGCAGGGTGGGGAGCCTAACCAATACACTCAGATAAAACCTTTGAAAGCTACAGGACATCGTCAAAAAGCAATGAATGTCTTCAAGAATATCACAGAGGGAGAAAAGAGTAGGAAAATACAGGAAAGATTCAAGAGTAAAGTGCTTCGCAAAAGTTTCCAAGTCTTTGGGAAGACAAAGTTAAACATCAAAAAGTCTCCCAGATTCAATCAAGGAAGATCTCCTCTGAGATGTATCAGAGTCCAACTGCCATGAAGACAAGATACAATGTAGCAACTGTAATAACAGCCAGAGAGAAAGATTGACTCCCTTACACAGAACCCATGCTAGACTCCTGGCCAACTTCTTAACAGGAAGCTCACAGGTCAGAAGAGAACTGGATGAAATACTGAAGTCCTGAATGAATGGGAATGCCCACATAGGGACTGGAAAGGGTCATGTGCTCCAGGCTAAACGACTTGATCACTATCTGTAGAGAATGGTTACCCTTTAAACCTGGGGCAGTAGGAGGGGGGGCCATACTAAAGTAAGCTTCAGAATCTATCACCAACAGATGGTGTCAGGAGGAAATGAGAGTCGTGATTCAAAAAGGGAGTGATCAATGTTATCAATTTCAGAGCTTAATTTTTGTTCAAACATTATCTAATCTCATCTTAATAGCCACGCCCCCCAAAGTCTTTTCTGTACCTCTGAAGCTCCACTTTCAGAGCGTGTGTATGTTTCTGATGACAGGCGGCTGTCACCCAAGAACCTTGGACATAACCTCACCTTTTCTGGCCATGTAGGATGCTCCTGGGGAGGTGTCAGTACCACCTAGAGAGGCAATTTCTACAGCAGGCATTTATGGAGTTCCATGCTCCTGCAGCTTTCACTCTGTGCCCTGCAAGAACTATAGTCCAGGCTAATGTCTTCAACACCATGGCTGCTTTGATTAGCTTCACACACATGGTGCGTTGCTGATCACCAGACTAGAGAGCCCAAGCTGAAATCTAGGTTAAAATTATTATGTGTGCTAAACTGCTCTGGACAAGCCACATTGATTCTGACTTAATTATTAGCAGAGAACTTCCAAGTGAGTTTTGTAATGTCTTAAATACTTAGGTCAAGTAAGAGTCGTCTCCCACATTTGTACCCAAAAAGTAGATGCCTGGACAATGACACAGTACTTCTGTGGTCATAAGAGCTGGCACAGACCAACATCTAAAGTCAGAAAATAGGGTATAAATCCATTACCTGGCCAAGCAGGACTAAAGCCATGGGGCAGCTCTCTAAAGACTGTGAGTACACAAAGCCTACAGGGAAGCCCTCCAAAGCACCTGCTAAATGCGCATTCCTAGGCAGCTGTGGGGAATGTTTTCTTTGGACCCTGTTTTCTACAATTCTCTGTAGAAAGAGATACAAGCCAAGACAGAGCTTAAATGTGGAAGAAGTTATTTGGGTTCATGGTTTGAGGGGTTAAAGTCCATCGTGGTGGGGAAGGTGTGTGTGTGGGGGTGGGGGGCAGTGGCTTGTACCTCTGTCCACAGCAGTGTGAGGTTGTTTGCACACATGTTGACCTACCTGGTGTGAAAAAGTCACACACACACACACACACATACACACACACACAGAGAGAGAGAGAGAGAGAGAGAGAGAGAGAGAGAGAGAGACAGAGAGACAGAGAGACAGAGAAACTGAGACAGAGAGGGGAGAGAGAGACAGAGAGACAGAGAGATGGAGAGACAGAGACAGACAGACAGAGACAGAAAGAGAAGGAGACAGACAGAAGGAGAGAGACAGAGACAGACAGAGACAGAGACAGAGACAGAGAAGATCAAGTGTTGCCAGTGGTAAATATTCACACAGGGAATGGTGGAATAGTGCCAGAACCCAATGGCACTTGGAATTAGCAGATGAAGCTGCTGGCTGACATTCCTGGTGATCTTGCTGTCCAGACACTTAATATAATTAAGATCCATTGCCATGGAAACAGTAAAATGTTAGGTTCCTATGTAGCTGTGCGTATTCTGCAAAACCGATGTCAGAAACAGCTCTCTCACGTCTGCACTGGAAAAAGAGAGCTAATGGAAGATCACCATCCCTTCCTTCGAAGTGACCCCAGCACCCGCATTTCTACCTGCTGCTTCCTTCAAAGCAGAGAAGGTCAAGACCCACAGCACTGCCATGGCTGTTGCACATATGCTTGCTCACAACGTCTTCTGTTGGCCCTTAAAGAAAGGCTGTCTTTCAGGTAGCCATTTTTCCTTGGGAGTCTGACATTGCTAGTACAACAGAGTCGCACAAATTTAAAAGTGTACAGCTTTTCTGCTGCCACGAGTCACTCATCCACACAGCTGAGGAGCCTCTGTCATTCTCCATTCTGACTCTTAGCCCTTCCCTAGAAATACATTTTTGGGGAGCAGCAGAGGATTCCACAAGCTTATGCATTGCTTGGCTCTCTCCTGGGCTGAGTCTCTGTTCTAGTTTACATCTTCTGGTAAGCATCACCAGACATGCCAGGGCTCTCTATCTGGAAAACTCTCTGAGTTTCCATGGCAATGGGTCTTAATTATATTAAGTATCTGGAGAGCAAGATCACCAGGAATGTCAGCCATGGACATCAGCTCCTCCCCTACCTACAGAGTCTCTCTAGTGACTCCAGTGCAGTGACTTCCCAATCTTGGCCTGGATCCACACTGAGCTCTGAGGAGATGTGAGATGTGGCCATTGTCTTTATTCTACTGCACCTGGGCACAGAAGGCAGGGCAGGTGCCACCCCTGCTTTGAGAGTTTCATAACATTATTGTCCTTGTACCTTAGCTTTTTCTCATGATCTGTGACAAAGCATCCTGACAAAAGCTTAAGAGGTAAAGAGTTGGGTTTGTGCAGGTTAAGGCCCATCCTTCTCTTCTGGAGATTGTATGGAGATGCCAGAGCCTCTCACCACCTTTGCTCTCCCTCCAGAGCCACTTGAAAAGACTTCCCAAACATCTTTCCAGTTGGTTGGACCTATGAAAGACAGTAGTGTCACATGGGCTGGAGGCTGTGGAGCTCCTAATTTGTCTTTATATTAGTCAGGCTTCTCTAGAGAAACAGAACTGAGAGGATAAATTATATATACACACACATATAATTGTAAACGATTATGTTAAATAACATAATATAAATATGTAAATATGAATTTATGATTTACTCATGTGACTTACAGGCTGTGTTCCAACTATTCCAACAAGGGCTATCTCTCGATGGGCAGTCCTAGAATCTAATACTTATTCAGTCCATGAAGCTGGATGACTAAACTGGTCTCCAGTGTCTATCAAGATCCCGGCAAGGGAATGAACTTACCGGTAAGAGTGAGGCCAAGCAGGCAAAGAGCAAGGACTTCCTTCTTCCATGTTCTTTCTCTAGGCTGCCACCAGAAGGTGTGGACCATATTTAGGGTTGATCTTTCCAACTCCAATAATTTAATCAAGTAAAATAAGTCTCTGGCACTGGCAGCTCTAGGAGTAGACTAGGTTTTAACGTCTATTAGCCAAGGGAAGGTGCCTATGCCTCAGAGGAGCTCCAAACCAGAACCACTGGCTTCTCCAACCAGCATCTATCCCCAGCACCCAGCCAAGGCTCTAGACCCATAATGTCTTGAAGATTTCACTTCTCAAAGCAGCAAGCTAAAGGGGTGTGTGTTTACAGATGCAGAATGTAGCCTCCATTTGGATAGTGTGTCTGTAAATGATTCATTTGTCAGTCTCCCCAACAACAGGCACTTCTTGGACCAGAGGTGTCCTACACAGATCAGCTCTCCAGCATGCCATGTGCACAGGGCAATGTGCAGAAGGGACTTTTCAATCCCATTATCTTTGGATTCTGTGGAGTAAAATAGCTATGTAATGAGGGTGACCTCATTATCCCTTCAGGCAAGGGACTAAGGTTTGTTGGTCTCTAAAACCTTCAGAACTTCTAATATGGGTTCAGGAAGTGATCTTGGAGACTGGGAATCAGTCACTAAAGTGCTTTCTGGGTAAGCAGGATGCCCTAAGTTTGATCCACAGAACCAGTCTGACACAGGGGAAGTGGAGGCAGGATTGCTGGAGCTTGCTGAGTACACACATGCACAAATACACACAGAAGAGAGAGGATGGTGTGGCTGTATGCAAGGATGCAGATGTGATTGGATGGATGGATGGATGGATGGATGGATGGATGGATGGATGGATGGATGAATTCTACCCACATGCCAGCATAAGTTAGTGAATGGGAAACATCAACACAAGGGCAGCACCGCAGATTTCTGAGCTACTGTTTCTAGAAGCAAGATTTTCAATAAGTGAGAGACAACTCAGAAAAAAATATCCCAGTCAATTCTTCATGGAATTTGTTTTAAAAGTCAGATGGAAAGCCTGCTTAATTTAACAATTATTCTAAAGCCCTAGATATGCTTGTGGACACACAGAGTAAGGGAGAAACTGGCCCTGGGGCTCAGAAAAGTGACCCAGGAAGAGTCAATTGCTCTTCTCTCTAACCCAGCAATCCCAAGACCTTCATACTGGCAACTCCACAGTCCTCGTTCACCTGGGAGCCTCCACCAAGCTGCTTCTGAGTGGTCCTGTCGTAAGCCTGCATTCCATTCTTTGGATCTCAAAGTCCTCCTTTGTTTTTCCCCAACACCTTCTGTCCTCAGCTTCCTTCCTGTCTTTCTCAATTGTCTTATTTGCTTCCTTGTCTATTCTCTTTCCTCCAGGAAAGCTTCCCACAACTAAAACAGACTGACTTTTCACATATCTGCAGATATGCTGCTGGAAGGGAAGCCATGATGGGTTCTCTTCAACTGCCCTCTTATACATTACAACAGCCTCCATCCATTGCCTCACCAGACACGGGAGCAGGAAGGATGGGGAGCAGGAAGGATAAGATGCAGGATGCACTCCTGGAAGAGATTTGGCCCGTGATGAGCAAGTAGGAAATGACAGTGAGACACAGCAGCTGTGGTGTCAACAGTCAAGTTGCAGGTGAATAGATGTAGCATGCAGGTGCTAAGGAGGCTTAGCAGAGCCTGACCTCACAGGTGGAAATAGTAGGGGATCCTCCTGCCATGACATTGTCAGTGTCAGTATCTGGAGTTGAAAAAGATTGCTTTCCAAACCTGAGGTATTTTCCAAAGGTCCTATCAGGCACCTATCAGGTAGATGTGTGTGTGTGTGTGTGTGTGTGTGTGTGTGTGTGTGTGTGTGTGTGTGTGGAGGGGTGTGTGTGGGAATTCCATTGGTCTACCTCCAAGTAGCCAGCTTAAACAGATAGTCACTTTATGTTATCCTGGTGAGCTAGTTCATTGACAGTCTGTAGCTGCTTTACCCAGGAAGTGGCCAGCAGACAAGTCACCACTTCTCTGGTGACTGCCCAGACTTGAACTCCAACTGGGATAATTTAGACTATAACAGTGATTTGTTTCTGTCTAAACCTAACTTTTAGTTCAAGATGCTAGAACTGAGGGCTGTCAAGACGGCTCAGCAGTAAAGAACACTAGCTGCTCTAGGAGAAGACCCAGATTCAATTCCTAGATGGTAACATCCATAACTCTGGCTTTAAGGGATCCGATGCCCTCTTCTGGCCTCTGTGGGTACTAAATGCACATGGTGCACATACATACATACAACACTTGTGTGTGTGTGTGTGTGTGTGTGTGTGTGTGTGTGTGTGTGTGAGAGAGAGAGAGAGAGAGAGAGAGAGACAGAGAGAGAGACAGAGAGAGACAGAGAGACAGAGAGAAAGAGAGAAAGAGAGAGAGAGACAGACAGACAGACAGACAGACAGACAGACAGACAGAGAGACAGAGAGACAGAGAGACAGGGGGCTTTAAGAAAACAAATGGCATAGCCAGGGTTCTGTCAGGGGTCCTGGCATAGAAAGGAAAAGAGTTCCTGGACCACAGATTGAAGCTTTGAGGGTGCCTGCTTCCTCTCAGCTCCAATCTTAGCCCATGTAATGCTAATATTACCTCCAGGGCATGATTATTTTAGGCCTCCTTGTAGATTTTGAGTGTATTCTTTAGCACTTTGATATTTAAAACATGTTTTTTTCTGAAGCAGCGGTTTTCCTGCGTTACGGACTATATAAAATTTATTGGAGCCCATGTCCTGTCAAAACTCCTTAGGAGGAAAGCTGCTGGGATGCATTGAGACGGGGCGACCTGGGGGAGGGAGGGTTGGCAAAGAGCCTCATAGATAATAAAAATTGACACTCACAATGGCCTGTGTGTGTGAAGATCCCCTCCAAGGCAAATCAGCATGCTTGTCTTTTAATTAACCTTGAAATGGGAATATTCTCAAGCATTGAAATCTTTTTTGGGTGAACTGTGATGAAGCAGAGGCCTCATGTTATCATAATAACATCTTAAACCCAATAATGCATTTAACGTATGTCTAGTGGAAATGTCTGTAAGTGCCACAACATACTACTGGTAATAACAAGAGCCAGGAAGCCTTTACATAATTTCAGAGATGAGGCAGGCATCTTGTCTAAATGTCCCCTGCTCTCCTTGCCATTCTCTCTCTCATTCATGCTTTGTCCCTAGTACCCAGCGTGGAATCCTAGATCTCTATGCAGTCGGACTAGTCAATATCCCTCTCTGAGTGCAGAGAATATCTACCACATTAACTCGTGTCTATCCCTCCCTGAGTACAGAGAACATATAACACATGAGCTCCTGTCCTGAGCTTCCCGCATGTGACCAAGGCTGTGTCTCTCCCCATAAGCGTCTTCCCTGTCAGTTCCCTAAAAGGTGGCAGGAAAAGCATCGTCTTCCTAAGAACCATGCCCAGACTCGGCACCTCACCTATGCTCCCAGTGGGAATGGATGAAAGGAGCAGTGTTGTTAACCATCTGCACAGGCAGAGGGCCTTAGAAAGACTAGATGCCCAGGAGATAAGCACAAGGTTCAGTGGCCTGGGTGCCTTGGGAAGGCACAAAGGCAGACCACTCTTCCACCCTTCCATCTAAACTCAGAGGCCCCTCCCACTCTCTGCAGGCTCCTGAGCCAGCACCAGCCCAGCCTCTCCTTGCTCTGTCTCCTCACAGGACCGTCAGTCTGTTCTTGCACTAATTATGGCCTGTCATCCAGAACAAATACCTCATATGACAAGTGAGATAATTAATACGCTCAGAGAAAACTTTCTTTTTTCTTAATTAAAGCACACAATTCCTTTAAAGAGCAAGAAATGTATCTATTGTGTCCAGCCGGTGCAGGTACACTCGAGTATGTATAGAACCATTGTGATTTGCTTACACTGTGTTTTCCTCAATTTCCTTTTTAAGAAATTAAAAACAGATAGACCATTTTTTGAAGCAAAAATCCAGGAAGTACCAAACGTACAATGCTGGCAGCTGTTTGGTTCGTGTCTGTTGCATTGTGCAAACATCTGTAATACCCAGTTACTGAATTATTATGATCTTGTTTAGTTACAGAGATAGTGGGGGAGGGCAGGGGAAGGGGAGATGACTCAATGAGTAAAGATTTTGCCTTGCAAGTGCAAGGACCTGAGTTCACTACCCAGAACCCATGGAAAAAGCTAGGTGTGATGGAATATGCTTATGATCTCAGCCCTGGGGAAATGAAGACAGGAGGGCCCTTGGGACTCCATGGCCAACCAGTCTAGCTGAACTGTGAGCTCCAGGTCATGAGACCCTGTCTCAAAAAACAATGTGGATGGCTCCTGAGGTAGAGCGCCTAAGGTTGTCCTTTAGCCTCCTCAAGTATGTTCACACACATGTACATGATTACATGCATGTATGTGTACACACACACACACACACACACATTCATGCGCACATATACAAAGTCACAAGACAGCAGGGACCTTTAAGAGAAATGCATGATCACAGGCTTAGGCATGGCAGGGACTCCTTTTCTGAACCTTCCTTTCTGTAGGGTTGGAACTGGAGCATCTCAAAGCATTTGGCCCAAGTTTGTATTTAGAGATACGGCCAGCAGATCTCAAGATAAGAACAAGAAATAGCCAGTTGTGTCCAGATGTGAGAAAGTGCAGGAAACACTCAACCTGATAAGAAACCAATGGAGTGCAGAGGGAAGCAGACTTCTTGTCCCCTGTGTCCCAGACAGTGCAGGGACAGCAGCAGGTTGCCAGGGGACATGCTGGGCCTCAGACCAACAAGACTAACACAGAGGTGCATGGGAAGTAGAAGCCAGCAAGTAGCCATGCCAATAATGATAAAGAAGTGAACATCTGTCTGCTGTGGCACCCCAAAAACCTCTACTCCCACCCCTTGGGAAACTACAGGTGGGGAAGAGTCACCTTACCGAAGGTCACTTTGATAAGACAGGGATAAAGGTCTCAGCTCCAGGCATCTATCACTTTATCCCCTCCATTTAGAGAGCAGAAATTGGGCATTTGTTCACTCTGATTTATGCTCCCTTTTCCTCCTTGAAAAATGTTCGATCCCCTGGCTTTAGCCATCTGGGGAAAAAGAAAGAGCACAGAATTTCTTGTAAAAGGCTCTTCTAAGCTCACAACTAACTCTCTCTCTCTCTCTCTCTCTCTCTCTCTCTCTCTCTCTCTCTCTC
>JANHMN010000012.1:16003421-16028394 GCA_030674055.1 Rhabdomys pumilio
TCTCTCTCTCTCTCTCTCTCTCTCTCTCTCTCTCTCTCTCTCTCTCTGCCTTTCTGAAAAGATGATGAGGCCAGGGCAGGCACAGGTCTCTGCCTGCAGTGGCTCTGAGCCAGCCATATCCATGACACCCCAAAAAATAGACAGGGAAAAGAGAGCCATGTTCAGACAGCAGAGGGTGTCTGAAATGTGGGTAAGTGTCCTGTCCATAGCTGAAATCATGAGCTTGGTGTAATGTCCATGGGAGAGGCCTGGTGCTTACCAGGAGGTTGAATACCTACCCAGAGGAACAGATATAGGGTGTCTGTTCTGTACCCTAAAGAGGAATGGCTGAGCTTGGTGTCAGGGTAGGAGGTAGGGATGTCAGCATATGTGCACTGCCTAAGATTTTCTAGGAGATGAAGAGACGGGAAGAAAATTCATGTTTATGCCCATTGCTTGGAAGGGATGGTGGGAAATAAATGACTTGTAGGTCATCTCATTCTTGAGTGAAAGCTCTAGCTCCACCTACCCCAGGAAGATAGTATCATCCAAGAATGACACCTATAAAGAGATTAAGGGACTCCTGTCTTGGCAGAATGAGGTATTCTTTTCATCAAGGACCTAACTAACACCAGGTCACATATTAACACTTATTCCTGCCAGGGGCTCCAACCATCCAAAAACCAGAAAGAGGCAAGGTTGGGGCATAATCATGATAGTATAATTAAGCACAAACCCTGGTCACATGTCAAGGCTACAAACTCTCCTCTTACAATCCATAAAGAACGAGTATTGCCTGTTTTGCGTTACTAATGATCCAACTTCTTTAAAAATGGATACAGGACTATTCAGCATTTCTATTTCTTCTTCTGTGACTTTTGGCAAATCATAGCTTAGAAAAGACGGAGTCATCTGTGGCCATAGAACTGTTCTTAGTCTCTTTTCATTGCCTTAGACCTGAGATGAAGTCCTTGCTTTCATTTCTGACACGAGTAATTGGTGGTTTTTCTGTTTTTAGTGAGTCTGGCTACAGATTTACTAAACTACTGGGTCTTTCCAAAGGAACAGATCCTTATTTTGTTGTTTTTTTTCTCTACTGATTTTCTTTTATTTTCTATTTGTCAGCATCTACTCTGATCGCTACTTTCTTTTTTCTACTGTTTACATTTCCCCTTCTTTTTTTCTGACTTCCTATGTTAGGTGACTCATTTTAGCTTTCTCCAGTGTGTGCATCCAACACTATAAACTTTCTTCTCAGTACTATTTTTGCCGTGTCCCACAAATTTTGACAAGCCGTGTTTTCAGTTTTTAATTTACTTCACAGTATTTTTTAATTCACTTGAGATTTTTGTCTTTGGCTCTTGTGTTATTTACAGTAGCGTTGTTTAATATCTAGGCACTTTGGGCTTTTTTTTTTTTTTTCAGCTGTCTGTTCTAAGAGTGCGAAGTATATAATTCTTATTCTTTTAAGTTTTTAGTGTGCGTCTTATGAAACAGAATGCAGTCTCTCTTGGTGAAAGTCCCACATGATCTTGATAAAAGCTTATTTTCTCCTGTTGATAGATAAAGCAGTCTACAGATATGAACAGCATCTAGTGGATCGATGGTGTTGCTGATGTTAACTGTATCCTTAGTCACTTTGCCTGCTGGGTTTACTCACCTATGATAGAGGGGTGGGAGTATTAAAGCTGTAACATCAGACTCATTGTCTCTGCTTACAGACTTGCCTTCTGTGTATTGTAACATTCCTTATTAGGCACACACAGTATAAGAATTATTATGTCCTCTGTGAGAGTTATCTCTTAAAGTACTTTCAGGACCAAACATCTGTTGGCATACTTAATGGAGTCAAGGGTATAGAAAAGGTGAAAGCCAGGCTGAAGAGATGGCTTGGCAGCTAAGGCACGTACTGCTCTTACAGAGGACCCAAGTTCAGTTCCAAACAGCCAAGGTCAAACAGATCGTAACTGTCTGTAACTCAAGCCAGGGAATCCAATGCCTTCCTGTAGCCTCTGCAGGCACCCCAGCACACATACATGTACACGGATGCAGACACACACGTGATTAAGAAATAAACAGTTTTAAAGAAAGAAAGAATGAAAGAAAGAAGGAAGGAAAGAAGGAAGGAAGGAAGGAAGGAAGGAAGGAAGGAAGGAAGGAAAGAAGGAAGGAGGGAAGAAGACTGGAAGCTATCACCTTCACCAGGGGCCACCAGATTTTCTGTTAGAATGAAGCCCTGTTCCAACTCAGCAATTGAGCTTTCACTTCTGCTCTTCACTGACATTACAACACACTAGTCATGCCCCACCCTCAAACCCTGTGCAGTCAGGTTCAGGTCTCCCTCCTCTAATGATGCTCACCTCTCTCCCTTTAGCCCACCCTACCTGGCACCTAGCTTCACCTCCCCTTTAGTCCATCCCAAACCTGCATATGCCCTTCTACCTCTGGATGTGCCAATCCACTCCGCAGGTCTTTGCCTCCCTGGTACTTACCCGATGATTCCTCTCACTCCCCACTGCACACCCTTGGCTGCTGGACAACCAGAGATTCCACTATAGTCTTCCTGAGCCCTGGAATGTCATCTGTATCGTGTTGCTTCTGTGACCCAGGACTGTACGTGGAGATGGCTTATAGTGTAAAAGTGGGAGGAGACCCTCTTGGATATGAGGGGCTCAAGGCAGCAGCCCCAGGAGGTTGGGGATGTAACTCAGTTGGTAGAGTATTTGATCCTCATACAGAACACTGCGTTCATATATACGCCTGTAATCCTAGCACTTGGGAGCCAGAGGCAGGATTTATTTAGCAAGTTCAAGGCCCGCCTAGAGTACATGAGACCTTGCCTAAAATAAAAATCGCCCAACAGCCCCATTGCTGCTGAGTAGGTCCCCTCATCTGAACTGTAACGACAACCACACCCACCCGGATGCCATTCCGATCCCTCCTCAGTGTTTCTCTGCCTTTAACACGAGCACAGCTGACTCTTAGCAGGAGAAGCCATCGGCAAACTTTCTGAGGCAGGATACTTTTTGGTTTCCTAGTCCTGTTCAATCTGTAAATAATTCAAAGCACACAGCCCTCGCAGATCCCCGCAGGCTGGGCACCCTCTCGGGATGCCGTTGGAATGAGAAGAAAGGGCCGCCTCTCAACCCTGAGTTCAAGAGATGACCAAAGCTTTTAATTTAGTTTGATTGATTTAACATCCTGCGTCCTGGGAGCTGAGCTCAATGTGATCCTGGCTGCTCTCCCTGCTATGCTGGAGCAGTGTCTTATGGGCGGACTCAGAACAATAATAAGACACTTTCTCTTCACAGCACACACAGTGGCCAGGGACCATTTGCAATGAGTGATGGGCCCCCGACTGCTGTTGCATCACCCTGAGCTACGCTCCTTGCAAATTGGAATCCTCTTGCTGCAGGAGCCATCCTCCCTTGGCCTTCCATGGAGGACTGTGCTGTGTCATTTTTACGGATACAGTTCTGGACAGAGGGCCGGTGCTTTGGGACACCCAAGCTGTGTGCTCACCTGGACAACAAATTGATGCTTGGGGTACTTAGCACTGTGTACAGTTCCACTCAATGGTCTCCTTTTGAATCTGTCATATATCTCTAGGTATAGGATGCACGTGAGAATAGCTACCACGAGTTCCACTCCATTGGATGCATCTCCACCAGGAAGTCTCTTCCCTGTCCCAGGGACTTAGCCTACCTTCTTGGGAGCAGTTGTGACCATACATGGAGACTGTCTTGACCTACTGATCACCTTTGCTGACACCTCCAGGAACCGCAGATGCAACACATACTGGTTGGCACTTGGCACCTTAACACAAGCCAGAGTATTCTGGGAAGGGAAACCCTTAGCTAAGAAAATGCAACCATCAAATAGGCTGCTAGGCAAGTCTGAGGGGCATGTTATCGATCAATGATTGATGCGGATGTGATTAGCACAGAGTCGGTCCTGGGCCCTTGTATGAGATGAATGAATATAGTAACTGAGAATTCACTTTGAATTTGGAGATGGCGTGCAATAAAGATTACAGGAAACACACCGCATAGATTGAGGGATCAGCATGTGACGGTTGTATGTCAATCCCAGCACGAGGTGGGTGGGAGGAGATATGACCACATAGAGACTGATGGCCACTTAGAACTGACTGAAAGGTAAAGTTGGTGTCCTGGTGCCTACAAGGTGACAGAAGCCAGTGTTCCAACCCAGCCAGGGTATGGGAACCCAGAGTTAGGAGGTCACAGATGAGGCCAGGGGTGGAAAGACAGAGATGAGAGTTCAGAAGTGGAAGGCCAAGATAGGGATGGGAAGCTCACTGGCCTAGGTGCTATCTTCAGTTATTAAAAGAGTAACAGGCATGAAAGCCCTGGCATTGCCAGGTGTCAAGAAATGGGAAGGCAAACATGCACAGTAGCATCACAGGATGCCAAAGGGACCATATGGAAGGGATGGGCCTAAGCCAGAAAAGTGTGTGTGTACCCTCCCTTCACACTGCCACCCCCATGATGCTGAGCCCCTGCACCAACTGCCTGTTTCCTTTTGCATCTGTGGAGAGACTGCTTGCCTTGGGATGGGCACTGGGAAGGGCTTTTCTGGCCCTTGAGCTGACTGAGTGCTGGCTTATATTCTTTCAGACTAAGGGGCTGTTTGAGACAGTGTTGGTTTCCTAAGCAACATCATCCAGAGGGAAAGACAGGAAGCTACTTGTGGACAACATGCCCCAGTCCCATAGGCATGCAGCCCTTCCATCATGTTGTGTGGGTATTTGTTATAAACACACACTGCTTTCCTCTAAGACCAGAGTTATGTAACTGGGTATGCATGTTCTGTGTATGCATGTTCTGTGTGTGCATGTGCTGTGTGTGCATGTGCTGTGTATGCATGTGCTGCGTATGCTTGTGGTGTGTGTGCATATGCTGAGTTTGCATGTACTGTGTGTGTGTGTGTGCTGTGTATGCATGTTCTGTGTATGCATGTGCTGTGTATACATGTGCTGAGTATGCTTGTGCTGTGTGTGCATATGCTATGTATGCATGTACTCTGTGTATGCATGTGCTGTGTATGCATGTGATGTGTATGCATGTGCTGTGTATGCTTGTGCTGTGTGTAGGCATGTACTCTGTGTATGCATGTGCTGTGTATGCATGTGCTGTGTATGCTTGTGCTGTGTGTGCATATGCTGTGTGTATCATGTACTCTGTGTATGCATGTGCTGTGTATGCTTGTGCTGTGTGTATGCATGTACTCTGTGTATACATGTGCTGTGTATGCATGTGCTGTGTGTGCATATGCCATGTGCATGAATGTACTCTGTGTATGCATGTGCTGTGTATGCATGTGTTGTGCATGCATGTGCTGTGCATGCATGTGCTATGTGTATGCATGTGCTGTGTAGGGATGTGCTCTGTGTGTATACATATGCTGCGCTTGCATGTACTCTGCATGTGGTGTGTGCACACTTTGTGAAGCTATCCACAGCAGCTATTCAAACTCCTTTACACATACATGCAGGCTATGGAAGACTCAATCCCTTTCTAACTCATTTCTACAATACAGGGTCTCTCACTGAACATGGAGCTCACTTTTTTTCTGATAAGCTAGTTAGCCAGCCAGGCCTAGTGCTGGGTTAAGGAAATACATGGCCAAGTCCATGCAGGATGGAGAGATAGCTCAGTAGAGTCTGCGTTGCTCTTGCACAGGACCTGGGGTCACTATGCAGCACTGATATCTGGTGGTTCACAGCCTTCTGTAACTCCAGCTCCAGGGGCTCTGATGCCCTATTTTGGACTCCTTAGGCACTTGTACCCACTTGTGCACAAATACACTCATTCATATATATACATATATATGTATATGTATGTGTATATGTGTATATGTGTATGTTTGTGTGTGTATGTATATATATGTATATGTGTATGTGTATATGTGTATATGTGTATATGTGTATATGTATGTATGTGTGTATGTGTGCATGTGTGTATGTATATATGTATATATGTATACATGCATACATATATATGTATATATATGTATACATGTATACGTGTATATGTATATATATGATTTTGAATAGATGTAAATAATATCATCCTCGATCATTCTTCTACCTTAATTCATTGAGACAGGATCTCTCAATCAATTCCAGAGCTGAGTGATGAGACTTCACTAGCCACCTTGCTCTAGGCACCCTCTATCTTCACCTTCTAAGGATGGGATACCAGGTAAGCTGCCATGCCCAGCTGGTGTTCATTTGGGTTTTAGGGATCCAAACTCTGGTTCTATTGCAAGTGTGGCAAACAGTTTTAGGCACCACACCACCTCCTTAAAGTGTTGTGATAAAAATTCGTTCCTTCCAGGAGACCTTACTATTGCTGATGATCTAATGGCTGCCCATGCTGCTGTGGCTATGACTACAGTTTCTGGTCAAGGAGACTGACTGCTCCTGGTGACTGCATACAGCAATCTGAGGACCTCTCCTGTTCACTTTGCCCTGCAGCGCCTTGACTGTTCCTTGCATCATTATGACAATCTCTCTTGCGTTCTAAGAGACTGGAATTTTTATTGGACCTCACAGCCAGAGTTAATAACACACCTCGGGGTCACTTAAGACTTAAGACTGCTATCCTACCGTGTTCTCAGTCTGTTTGTTTAACCTGCCTTTAAGAGAACAATGTAACAGCCAGTTTTATTTGCCTTGGATAAATCTTATTTGCCTTGGATGTCCCATGTTCAACATTTACAACCAAAGTTAATGGGTAGCTGTAATCTTAAATTATGTACTCGTCCATGCCCGTGACTGGTGAGGGATGCATATGCACATGTATGTTATGGTAATACACACTAGAAACAACAAATAAGTTGAAAGCAAATACATAACAAACAGCCGCCGTAAATGCTGGAGGCAGTATTCAGTATATTACTTGATAATGTTTGTTTATTATGTGTGTCAGCTGTGGTCAGCTGGAATCAGTTACTTAATCCCTTGTAAAATTCTGTTAAAGATTTCTGCTAAGTCTCTTTTATTCCTTTTCCCTGAGATGTTTTCCATACTGCTTGACAAAAATATAGAGAAAAGACACAGACACAGAAATGGACAACACTCCATTCGAACAGGTAGAGATTTGGGCTCAAGTCACAGAATACAGACCGGAGACAACAGAAGACAAAGAGAGAGAACAGTAGAAAATTCAGCTCCAGCATTGCTATTGGTAAAGTTGTTCAGGAGGATATGCTTTGACTTCTTCATCCTTAAACTGACACCAAGGCGTTATTGGTGGCTCTGAGTCACCAACGTGTTCAAACTAACACCTATACTCCGTTTTCACAGTCTTGTAATATTCCAAAGCTGACAACTTGGTCCCCTCCTGCCTCCCTCCTACCCCTGTGGGAGTGCACTGAGGGCCTTTTTCCAACCTTGAAAGGAACTGTCCTCAGTTTCCCTAAAGAGGTAGTGTTAGATGGTTGGATAAAAATGTCTTTGGGAAGGAGCTGGTGAAAGGACTCATTTGGGAAAGTGCCTGCCCCACAAGCGTGAAGATCTGAATTTGCATACAAAGTCTTGGTGGAGCTCCACTGCTGGGGGTAAGCAGGGACAAGAGACACATTTGGCTGCTGGCAACTTACCTAACTATTCAGTGTGCCCCAGGTTCAGTAAGAGTCCCTGTCTCAAAACATAAAGTAGAAGACATCTGAATCTTGGAGTTTTCTCTCAGCTCCTACAGTTTGGAGGCTCTTATAGATCTGGTTGATTGGTTGTTTATTTAAAAATCAAGAACTTAACTTTTATTATAGGTTTTAGCATTGTGAATCCTGAGGACATTTTTTTCTCCTCTTATTTCTTAACAGCACCCCCTCCCCCAAAGTAAAAATCTTTGCATTCCAAAACTAAAGACTGGCTCTGTCTGTTGGGCCTGTGGAGATGCATTCTTACATATGACTGCATTTAATTGGGGGGGGGGGTGGTGAACTGTCTAGAGTAATACTCTTCTATTATTTTTACTGCTCCTGTCCAGTGTCACTGTCAAGATCATTTCTGTCTTACAAAGTGTTCAGGTGGGCCCCGCTCAGTGTATCTCCATTGGGAGGAATGCTTGCTCTTTGATGGTCTGGAGAAATCACCTTCGACTCCTCTCTTCCCAGTTCCTTGATGGTCGTACTTGGGGTAGAAGAGGGAGGAAAGGTTGTCAAGCAGTTTGTAAGATAGTTATGAGTCCATTCTGGAATTCAGTTTCTCCTATAGTAAATTTTGGTGTTTTATGCTTTTCTATAAAATTTCCATTTCATCATAAATATCAAATTTATGAGCACAAAATTGGCTCTAAGACAAAGCTCTCTCCCTCTAAACTGCACTATAATCATGAAAGGCTCCTTCCCCCATAGTTTCAACTTGAGATTACTCTGTTTACTCAACTTTTTCCCCAGAGTTCTATGCATTTCATTAATGTTGTCAAACAAGCTCTTTTAGTCATATTGATTTTTTCTTATTATTTTGAGTGTTTTATTAATGTATATTCCAAGTTCATAATTTCCTTTCTTTAGGATGTTTTCTTTTGGAATGTGTTGGAAGCCCTGTATTCAGGCTTGCTGTCGATTGACTCTGCGGTGCATTTATGATGTTTTCAGTTTCCTATTTTTAGGAATAGGACATAGATGCTAAGCTAGCATCCTGTGGCCTTGCCCTTTGGTTCTTCTTTGAATGATACATGGACAAGACACTCTCTCTCTCTCTCTCTCTCTCTCTCTCTCTTTCTCTTTCTCTCCCTCTCTCTCTCTTGTTCTCTCTCTCTCTCTCTCTTGCTCTCTCTCCCTCCCTCCCTCTCTCTCTCTTGCTCTCTCTCTCTCTCTCTCTCTCTCTCTCTCTCTCTCTCACACACACACACACACACACACACACACTATTTTCCCCCTAGAGCATCTTCTGTCTGTCCACTGTGCTGTGTTCTAATTGTCTTTATTTCAACACCCTTTACCCTCCTACAGTCCCTGGTAATTTGGTCCATCCAAACATGCAAAGATATTTTCTTGCCTGTCTCTGAGATTTATAGACCCCACTTTGAAATGATCAACGTTCTAACTGGAGTTGGTTTTCTTTTTGTTGTTGTTGTTTTTGTTTTGTTTTGTTTTTCGAGACAGGGTTTCTCTGTGTAGCCCTGACTGTCCTGGAACTCACTCTGTAGACCAGCCTGGGCTGGAACTCAGAAATCCACCTGCCTCTGCCTCCCATGTGCTGGGATTAAAGGTGTGAGCCACCACTTCCCGGCTGGAGTTGGTTTTCTAATGATGCTAAGAGGCTGAAGAGCTGACTTCTCCTTCAGCCAAGAACCAAATTTACCAAGATCTGATCAGAGCCTTTTAACCACACACATCCAAAGGAACATTTTCCAAAAGAGAGAGAAACAGCTTAAGCTCAACAGTGGAAGCCATGTGTTCAGTGTGCCCCTCCCCCAGCCCTTTCCACGACCCTGCCCCTTTACTGTCTGAAGCTCTTCCCCTTTTAGCTTTAGTGACAAGTTCCTGTTCACAGCTATCTCACTACTGCTAATTTGAGATTAACAGCTAAGGTCTACTTTTCATTTTTTAAACATGTCATCTCTCTACCATGTGTGGAGCTCTTGATTTTATTTATAGTTATTTTGTTTAGGTACATTTTCGAGCTGTCTTTCACAAAGAGCCTATAAGACGGTAAATTGATTTTCTGTGGTTTCTCATGCACAAAAATCACTTTATTTCCTTCTACTTGAATTTTTTTTTTCTGGGCTTAAAGTGATAGAATCAGAACATTTCCAGACGCTTCAGGGTGTTTTCTTTGGGATGTGGATTGACATTATGAACTCACCACTAATATGAGCTGGCTCGTTCTAGAAACCGCTGTTCTTGTGCCGTTAGTGAGCAGGTTTTGATATGGTTTCTTGATGATTGGAGTTATGGGGCTGCTCCAGAGCACATCCAAGCACTTTTAACCTACTGTGTCCTGCCCCACCCCCTTCTTAACCTAAGCATCATGAGCTGCCAGAAATGTAAGGAGACCTGTTTGTGTTTGAATTTATTGAATGACTGAGAATTCACAAGCCACGTTGATTTTACTGCATTTATCAAGCAGTTCCAATTTCTCTTAATAGCCAACAGCTGGCAATCACAGGTTGTTAACATGCCCAGTGATGGCATGACACTCCTGGGGCTCTTGTCACTGCGGTGTTAGGTGTCTGCCACCCTGTGGGGTCCAGGTGAGGGAGCTGTACTCTTTCTCAGTCTGTTGAGTTCTGTAGGTTCTCAGAGCTGGTTTTTCTGATGTCGTTTAATAAACCCATGTGATCATATGCTTCCAACCTAATTTCCTAAGTGTATAGGTGGCAACTTTTAACTTGCAGGGATATTGCTGCTCACTTGTCCCTCACAGGTGGCACTACACAGCCACCGGCATCTCTCAGGGACATCCCTACTCTGTGTTTTTACTCACAGTGGAACCAAATACCGGGAGTCACCCTGGGTGGGGCACAGCCTGAAGCCTCTGTTTTACATTATGAAGTCACTTAAAACAGGACATAACCTGAGCACCATAATAAATATCAGGCCCTGTCAATCCAGGAAAACCAGCTTTTTCCCCTTGTGAGCAGCCCTTTTACCTAACCCCATACTCTAACCTCGCTCTGTATCCACAGTCCACATCTTTAGGGGAAAGAGGACCACTCAGGTTCCATGTAGCTACTCTGTTGCTCAGTCACGGGTTTGGAGTGGGGACATCTCAGTTGCTCCAGGTTCCCAGAACTCTTGTAAGGTCTTCCCCTCTCCATGCATGCTTCCTCGGGGTACAGTCTGGGACTTTCCCCTGAATAGAATCCAAATTTAGCAACTTCCCGTGATTTTGTGGATGGGCTGCATGATAAGAGAGAAACAGGAGACAGAGACAGACTGTGGTGATTAAACTTGATTGTCAGCTTGCTTGGACCTGGGATCAACTAAGATCGAGATAGGTTTGTGAAGGGATTTCCAGGGAGGAGAAACTGAGGGAGGAAGACTCTTCCCCCATGGACAGCACTTTCTAGCAGGCAGCCCAGATACACTAAGATATCTTAGTGTATTTCCAAGGGGAAATTGGTGCCTCTGCCTCCTGCCAGCCCTCCTCACTGCTGGGTGATCCATTCTGATGGTGCTTTCCTTTGTGGCTACCAGAACCAGCCTCTTCGAATATCTAATGTTGACTGAAGGCTAGAGACTCTTTTGTTTTGTTTCATGTAATATATTTCAATAGCAAACATACAGGAACAACACAGGAGACAGATAACATTAAAATCATGTATTTGCATGCAGGACAACTCAGAAAAGCATAGTGAATGGATGGAATCTACTGTATGATAAGAATGCTACAAACACCATTTAGTTGCTGCCAATAAGAAATTTTCTTATTTCTTAAAAATCCAAATGCTGGCATTGTTCAGAAAAAATTTAACAGGCTTAGTTACAATTGTTATAAAGTCCAACTGTTGAAATGTGTTCACTGGAATATTTTGCTTGCATTAATGCTTTACATTTTGTACTTACATTAAAAATTTACTCACAAGAGTGTCACATTACTAGGCATTAATGATGAGGTTTCTTCACCCCTCCAGTAGAGGGCGCACTCTTGTGAGTGGCGTTTATAGCCAGTTGCTTCCTAGGTACTTTGCCCCCAGTGGATTTGCAGCCAGTCTGCTTTGTACAAGCCATGATATGGGCACCTCCTTACTTACCACCTCTTCTCCTTTGGCTGGAGCTTGGCAAGCGAGAGGCGGTGCTGGCATTGGAGAGCAGCGATAGACTCTTAAGGAATCTTTCAGCTTCCTGAAGAACCAGACAGGGACTATTGGCGTACCCAGGCTTGTGTACTGAGCAGTCACCAGGGTCCCAGCCTCTCCAGTATGCAGATGAACATTGTGCTGAGCCTCTTGTGTATTAGTAAATCTCCTTTCGAAAACTCTGCCTAATACACAAAGACAAGGGAAGACAGAGAAACCATGAGTATGTTCCCAATGTCCCCTCCATTCCAATCTGTCTCTACAGCTGGCTCCCTCTGACTTCATCTTCAGCCTATCATCTAGTTCATATTGTTAAGAGTTAATTCGACTGACATGCCAGCCAGCAGACCTTGGCTTACACAGCTTCACTTTAGAGAAAATTTGGGACCAGACATTGCCACATCCAGGCTTCCTCAGCATTACTGTGTGAACAAGCCTACAAGGAGGTAGTCAGATTATGTTGTGATGGTCCAGCCCAGGCTGCCTCTGCCACCTCTGGTCACCTCTGCTCACCTCCTATCTTGCTCTCCCTCAGTACTCCTGAGGGGATTGCATGAAGCTAAGCCTGAGTCACATGGTTGGTCTTAAGCCTCCCCGCCCCCCAGACTCCTCACCCCTTTCCCTGGAGTCTCTGGCTGTTAGCTCTATTAGTCATCTGGGCAGACACACTGCTCATCTGGACAGACATTTCCCACTCACAACCTCATTCATCCATGGACAGGCTCAGGGCCCCTCTACTGAGACCTTGGGCCCACTCTGATTTGTTGAGCACTCTCTGGGGCACTATCTCAGTATATATGAGGCAGCAACCCTAATTTGACTACTTTGGTCCAGAGGCTTCTTCCTGATGGTTCTGGAGGCTGAGAGGGCCAGGCTTGGGTCACCTTCACAAGACCATTCAGCCTCATCCTTGGCAGAATATGGGAGAGAGAGAAGAGAGAGTAAGAAGGCGAGGAAGGGAAGAAACTGGATGCTTTCTACCCTGTGACAAGGGCCTGAATGCATGCCTGGGGATTCCTCAGCCCTCTCCTCCTCTGTCTCCAATACCTCTGAGTTTCCAGACCAAAGACCTCCAGGGCTTCAGCACCTATCTTCATGAAATTCTTTCTTCTACTGCATTGAATGACTGTGGAATCACAAGGTGGGTATGGGAGGTAGCAGCTTGCCATGGGTTGGGCTAGATCTGAATCCAGGCCTTTCCCTCTCAAACCCACCTCGTAGCCACCACTTTGTGCTGCATCCAACAAACCAAGGCCAGAGAATGCATGAGATTTGAGGTTCCTTCCTAAATATTTCAAGACACTATAAAAGTTTAATATCAAAAAGCATTGAAAAACTACCACAAAATACTGTCTGTCTCAACCCTGGCTTGTGTTTCTTCCCATGGGACCAGAAGGAGAATCATCCCTCGAGTTAAGAAACATATGTATCTGGCTTGTCTAGTGAGGCCTGCTAATAAAGCAAATTAAAGATTGAAGGTCCAGACCCGAGCCTTCTCAGAGGTGAGGCTCAGCTTTCTGGCTCCCACCCCAGCCCCTGCTTCTCCCCTCCACACTTCTTCATCAATACCTGCTAAGGACTCAAGACACAGAGATGGAATCCCTGAGACTCTCTCTTCTGAAATATGTCTTAAGCAAGTGCTTGAGCGCTCAGTGGTTTTGCTAAAGAGTGAGAGTAGGAGGAGATGTAGCCTTCAAGCCATGGTCTATACCAAGGCTGCTTTTTTGTCTCCAAATCCTGATGAGGCAATCAGGACAGAAGCTGGTGGGACTAAGGATGCATACCACCATAACACACCATAAAGGGGGCAGTGAGCTCACTTCTTCCTCCCATGTTATGGAACTCTCTCCCAATAACCTCTTTATGCTCATTAAAGAAGGCTTTGAGCTGATGAGATGATGTGGGGAGACTCTCGGTAGAAAGAATGATGTAATGAGGCTAGAACACATATAGGAGCTGGAGAGATGGCTCAATGGATAAAAGTACCTGCCACACAGGCATGAAGGCATGAGTTCAAAGTCCAGAATTTATGTAAACCTGGATGCAATCTGTGGATATCTACAATGTCATTGCTCCTGTGTGGAGGTAGGAGGTTGAGACAGGAGAATCCCCAAGTCAACAAGCCTGAAATATACAGCAGAAAATCAACAAGGACACTCTGTCCCAAACAAGGTGGAAGACAAGGACTCTCTTGGTTAGGTTTCCATTATTCTGGAAAGTAACCATGACCATGACCAAAAGCAACTTGGGGAGAAAAGGATTTATTTAACTTCATGGTTTATCATCCATCATGAAGTGAAGTCAGGGTAAGATCTCAAGGCAGGAACCTGGAGACAGAAATCAAAACACATACCATGGAGGAACATTGTTTATCCGCTTGCTCCTCATAGCTTGCTCAACTTGGTTCCTTATCTAATCCAGAATCATTTGCCTAGGGATGGTACTACCCACAGTTGGCAAGCCCTTCCACATCAGTCATTAATCAAGAAAATGCTCCCATAAATACGCCATAGTTCAATCCAATGGAAATGTTTTCTCAGTTTAGCCTCCATCTTCCCAGATAACTCTTGCTATGGCAAGTTGACAAAAACTATCCAGGATAAGGACCAATATGCAAGGTTGTTAACCTGGACCCTACATATGTGCATATACCTACATTTGCATATATGCATGGACAGACAAATACTCCATACATGCACACACACATACATCACACAGAGGGACAGACTAACAGAGAGACAAAGATAGACGGATGGAACAGACACATGTCCAAGAATGGTCATGCAAGATTACAGAGAGAAGAGAGAGGTCTCAGGAAGAGACATTGAGGTCTGGAAATTCAGTGGTGGGTAGATTCCAGAGGTATAAAAGTATTGGCAGTAGTGACATCTAAGGAACACCAGCATACTACTCAGAAGGAAATGCAAAAGGAAGTTGAGGATGTTATGACCTGATGCCATCTGCCACTATCACTTTGAAGCTCACATTCAGTATCCACTTGTGACCTGGGCAGTGTAGAAAATTGCCCCATTGCACTGCAAGATGACAGCAGATCTCAGCTACACTTGATCCACCCAATCCTAGAACCCTCTACAAGAGGATAAAGCCACAGAGTTCTAACCCTTGGGGACCAGAAAGAATGGCCTGACTCCCCAGAGTCTCCAGTCACAGACATCCCACCCAACCTGACCATTGCCTCTGAGATTCTCCTAGCTCCATCATTTCCCTATACTGTATATATTCTCTCCTCCATTGTACATGTGAGGAAACCCAGCCCAACACAATCAGAACCTTGTAGTCCCTTGTCTCACAGTGAGTTTCCTGGTTGGTTCCATGCTTTAGCCATATTTCTTCTCCTACTCCCTAAGCTTTCACTGAATCACATGAGGACTGTTGTGATCCAACCCCAAGCAGGGATTTCTTGGTCCTTAAAACCAACTTGGAGGCAAGGCAGTTATCACTAGGCTCACTTTTCAATATCTCTAGGTGGGCAAGCTTCCCACCCTGTAGCTCCTAAAGCTCCCTATAAGTGGAATTACCTCCTCGCCACACACACACATCTCAGACACCTGTGTTCCTATTATTTTCTCTACATATTTCTGCTTCTCTCCCCACACCTGTCTCCCAAATGTCCCTTTTCCCCAAGCCACCAGAATCTCCTCCAAACTTCCTCTGAATATCAACATTCACTACTACATCTGCCTCCCTGGCTTTTGTCCCTTTTACCCAAACCCTCCACCACCAGGGCTACCTCATGAGGTTTTCTGTCTGTCAGTGCCACCCTCTCACTCTAGCAACAGAAGCCACATACAGCTTCAAGGCTGCTCTGCCCAGAACCTGGCTCCCAGCTTGAGATGTGTGGGCTGATCTCAACTCTCTGTCCATGTGACCGTGGTCTCACCAGTGTCGTTTCTAATGTGTGAAATGGTAACTGATAAACCCGTCACATTCCTTGTAAGATTGGATGGCTTAGTTCATGTGAAAAGCATGGAATGGCATTTGTCACATCTCAAACAAGCAATTGATGTTAGGTGCAGATATTGGACAGCATGCCTGAACTACTCCAGCACCACAGATATCTAAGACACTGTCTTTCCCTCTCCCACTGCCATACTGAATTAATTCAAATCCTTAAGTATGGTTCATTCCCCTGGCCAATTCTCATTCGAGAACTAGCTGCTTCGCCTGCCAAAAGTAGACACAGTCCACACTGCACACACCGGTCACTGGGTCCCTCCCCACTTTATTTACAGGTAATTTAAATGTCTCTTCACCTGAGTGATATCTGCCCCTGTGTCCTGTACCCAAGTCCCAGCCCATTCCAGAAGTCACAGGGCAAACATTAGGAGTCCACATCCTGTTAAGACACCAAAAGGCAGGAGATTACAAGGGGCATGGTTCTTATCAGGATGTCACTCACTACCATGCAGCCTCAATGCATGCTGGGAAAAGTGAAAAGATGACATGTGGACTGCCTCTAGGCCTGATGCAAGACATGAGACAATGCTTTAAGGTTGACAATATAGCAACAAAGACAAAAACATGACCTCAGCCTCTGCCGGAGAACAAAGCAGGTTGCATTTTCAGGAGAGCAACCGTTCGGGGAGCTGTCTGTGGTGCTGAATAGAATCCTTCTCATCTCCAGGAAGAGCTTGTCTTTGCACTCAGTGTCTCTCTTTCCATGCAATTCTGTGGGTATTCCCTCGGGCTAGGAAGGGCATGTTTAACATGTAGCGTGCTGCCCATGGTCCCCTATTCTAGGGATGGGGGGGGGAGCACACCGGCTTCTCTATGGTGTGGAGGTGGCCGTCTTCTGAAGCCATCCTGGCTGGCTTACTCAGAAAGTGATTTCCCCCAGGATCAGATAAAGTGTGTCTGTGCAGCCCTAGCGGGGCTGTAGCAGGGAGATATCCCCGGTCCCACTCACGGTTGGCAAATCCCACAGATGGCAACTTGATCAAACGGCAGTGTCTGGGCTAAGCTCCTTATCACGCCCCATCTGTGGGGGCTCTTGAAGCTTTTCTGTGGGAGGATAGCATCCTCTCCTCATGCCTCCTTCTGCTCACAGCATTCCAGTTACTCTGCAAGGAGGAAGCTAAGTTTTTGTTCAAGCCACAATCCCTAGGCTTTGGGTACAGAAAAGTCTCACTTAGGAAGTGTGGCTGCCTGCAGTCCTCTGTCTATGCCTGCTCAGGACTCATCTGTCAGCCCTCTGGGAGCATGTGAGGAGACATGGGTGGTTTCTTTATGTCTGCAAAGGTCTGCTTAGTTATACTATAGAGAAACACACAGCTAGGAAGAGAGAGTTAGGACTTGTGACTTCCCAGGCTCTCTTGAGCGAAGGACATCCACAAACTTTATCAACCTATTGTGACATATTCACTTAATTTGTACCTTGACTATTATGGGATTTCTACCTGCAGTGTTGAGATACACGAAGCAGGTGTAATGATTCCAGCCTTTAAAACGTCATTTAAAGCCTTACTAGAGGATTTAAGTCCTGTTTATTTCCCAGAACTGAAAAAAAAAAAGAAAAAGAAAAAGGAAAAGAAAAAGAAAAAGAAAAAAAAGATTGATTTTCTTCCCCATCTTCCAATCTTATTCTGAGAAGCTGTAATGCCCTTACATTTTTAGTCCAGGAGCTTGGAGCCTGATAAGCTACACAGTGATCCTGGTCCAAGCAGGTGTAGAATCTGGAAACAGTCAGAGAACCCTGGAGCCCATACTCTTCTGCATATAGCCAGACAGAAATAAAGTACATGATAATTAATTCAGAA
Organism: Rhabdomys pumilio; assembly: GCA_030674055.1. Classification (NCBI taxonomy): domain Eukaryota; kingdom Metazoa; phylum Chordata; class Mammalia; order Rodentia; family Muridae; genus Rhabdomys; species Rhabdomys pumilio. Next base: position 16,020,952 of record JANHMN010000012.1, read on the forward strand.
GAAATTCCTTTCAAGGTGCCCTAACAGGAACATTTTGACAAATCCTTCCCTCTGCTGAGGCAAAATTTTAGCCCTGGTGAGGCACTTCTGGGGACACTTGGTGTCACTTTGGCCAACAGGGCTCAGTAAATGGTATCCCCTGTACGCCCATGGACTAGAAGGGACCAGAGACCCACAGACCCACAGGCAGACTCAGGCACAGAGGGGCAGCTATGCTTCACACTGAATTCTGGTGCCTCTGAACCTCTTAGAAGCTGCCCTAATATAGCTGCTGTTCATCCTGCATGAAACCCTGCCGTGTGTGCAGCTTCCAAGACACATGTTAGATGGATCCTGGTCCTACCACCAAAGGCTGAGAACCCAACACATTTGGCAACTGATGTCAGCCACACTCTGGCTTAGCATCCTCACATGTTCAGAATCTCAGATAGCACGGTATTCACACAGGACTCTCTAATACCTGTGTGGGTGTCTCTGGAGCATCGGAGCAGAGACGATGGAAAGCTGGAAAGGACTGCTTGTGTGCCATTTACAGGCAGCTGCTGCCGAATAGCAGGCATTTACTTACAGAAAGGGATAGGAGCCTCTAGGGCAGAACAAAGATGCGTACATGAATAAAGCTGTGAGGAGCTGGGGATGCGGAAGGGTCTTCAACACAGGCAGCCAATGGTCCCCATGCTCTTGCTGTGGCTGTGTAACTTGCCAAGAAAAGCAGAGCAGTCACAGATGATAACAGCGAAGCAGAAAGAAGCTCCACAAGGGGCTGTCTCCCTTCGCCTCATCAAAGCTCCTACCATTCAGGAGATAGGGTAGGAAGCACAATGTTATACTATGTCACAGATAAGTGTGTCACTGAAACTGTCTCAGGATGCATCTAGCTCTAGGCTGGATGGGATGTGATCTTTAAGACAGCATAGCCTGTCCTCTCAATGATGGCCCTGCTCTCTGAAGCCCGCAGTGGGATAAACTTTGTCACCATTTGCCTGGTCCTGCTCCTTGGTCTGCCACAGCCCTGTCTCGTGACATTGTTCCCATCCCTGACTTCACCTCCACCACTGGCCCCACCCATGGCCTCACTCAGAGGCAGCAGCTGCCCTCTGGCTTGCCAATTCCATATCACAACGATGGAAGCCACCAAGCCCTTTCCTCATTCCTCCCATGTCAGACTCACTTGCCTCAGTCTGATCCATCAGCTCATAGACAAGAACTTAATATTCCTTGGAAATACAGTGAGGTCAGAGACTGGCATATGAGTGGGCAGGAATTGTGTCTCTATGGATGAGTTGCTAGGCAGGCTGCCTCTCATCACAGCTGATAGACTAGCCCTTGTGGTGACCAGTACCCATCATGCTCCAGTGTGGAGAGAGTTGCTTTTAGGATGAAGCCAAACCAACATGTGAAACACATGAATAGAGAGGTAGATCAACCCGTGCCTTGAAGACAAACCATCTTTGGAACCTTTCAGTTATAGGAACCAATGCATTTAGTGGTCTGGAGGTCGGGGCCTTGAGACATGAATTCAGGGGTCGCAGTGTCATTCATCTGAGTTCCATTTTTCACTCTCATAACAATGTCTTTGCAGCAACTATTGCAACAACAATTGCCCTTCCTATAATTTCAGGGAACTTTTTTTTCCTTCTATGGGTTAGATTATGTTTACTCTCTAGCAGTGTGGCCCCAACATCTCCCTAGTGCTCTGACCGCAGTGGCTTTCTGTGAATTGTGCTGGAGGTTCTACAGACTGCCTTGGCAGTGGAGTGGCCAAGTCATGGAGCTGTTGTGATATAGGCTATCAGCTTGTCTGTGCTGTAACGTGGGTTCTTTCTTCTGCATGGAGTTAGCTTTTTCTTATATTTCTTTATTTTGTGGTAATGGTAGTTGAATCTTAGTCCTCAGACATGAAAGCTCTCTCCACACTGGAGCATGATGGGTACTGATCACCACAAGGGCTAGTCTATCAGCTGTGGTGAGAGGCAGCCTGCCTAGCAGCTCATCCATAGGGACACAAGTCTTGCCCACTCATTTGCCAGTCTCTGATCTCACTGTATTTCCAAGGAATATTAAGTTCTTGTCCATGAGCAGATGGACCAGACAGAGGCAAGTGAGCAGCTTTAGAGTCTGACATGCAACACTGCTACACCTCAGCCCTCGTCTTCTAAGAAAAGCATGAGGCCTCCATGGTGTCTCTACTAGGGAATCTGCATCCGCTACCCACCTCTGCCTTCACATCCTCACTTCCACACTGCCTTGTTTACAGTATCTTTGAGTCGGGTTCCCAGTCTGGCAACACAATTTCTGGTTTTATTGCCTTTCATAAAGCTTTGATCTAATTTATTTGGCATCTCATATAAATTTTTAAATTATCTTGTCTTACAAAAACCCTGCTGTTTTCTTCTCACACAATCCCATATATGCATAGACTGTACTTTGATCACTCTCACCCATCATTGCTTTCCTGTCTTCCCTCCTACCCCCACTGAACCTCCCTATTCTTCCCAACAAATACCTCCCCCTCTTTTTTTTGGTTTTGTAACACATGGAGTTTACTGGAACTCAGGTAGTTTACCACTGGAGAAAATGACCTCTCTACCCTGATAGCCACTGAGTTCCTCAGGAAACGGTGGGGCCTGCTGCGACTCTCCCTCATCTGTGTTGGAATGTTGAGGGGTTCACTGTTAGACTGGTAACAGCAGCTGTGGGTTTGTGATTGCAAAAGCCACTGTCATGCCTAGAAGACAGCATCTCACAGAACTCCATCATAAGGCTCTTGTATTCTCTCTGTCATCCCTTCTTCTATGTCCTCTGATAGGGCAATGTCAACTTGGGGTATAGGTTATAGGGTATAGGGCTGACCATTCAGCAGCCATTTAGTCTCAACACTTAAAGCAGTAAAGGCTGCTCTTCAAACAAAAGTCCTCTGACCAAGGCTAAAGGCAGCACTAAGGTGTGGGTGTGAACACCTATTTGGAAGCTGGTTTCACATGTCCATTTAACAAAACAACAATAGTAGACTCTCCCACCCCCTCACCCCGCCCCTGCACTGCAGTGCCTATGATGTCCCCATGCATGAACCATGGACCAGGTTTATTGTACCAGACATGAATTCCATTCCTATGTAACAGGCCTCAAGTCCAGTCAGAAAGCAGTTGGTCACCCTCACATCACTCACAACACTCTTACATCTCTGGGCACATCTTGCCTGGCAGGCTGAAATTATAGCATTTAGAGCCTAGCTATGGAGAAGACCATGGATGCCTGTTTGCCTCCAGCAGCCTGCCCAGCAACTTCCAGAGCTATGAAAATTAGTCCCTTGGGAAGAAGCTACTTAGTACATTCTAGATTTTTCTATGTCCTGCAAGCAAAGTGTGTCGTGCCATCAATGATAGGGTCTTACCATTTGGTTCAGATGGGCAACCAAAAGTGGTAACGTCAGCCTGTGGGTTTTTTTTTTCAAGTTTATAATGTCAAATGAGGCTGAGGAGGGAGAACATTTTGGTCTTTTCACAGTTTTCGGAAGAAGTAACTATGCCGCTGTTAAGTAGGATGTTGGTTGTACGTTTGGACAAATGCCCTTCAACAGATTAAGAAGCTTTACTTCCCTTCTTCGTTTGTTTTGCGTTTGGTCTTGTAAATAGATTTGAGTTTTATACAATGATTATGGGACATTATTTCTATTTCTCAGAGAGATATTGTTATTCGTTACACTGTTAATTTTGCATCAGTGTTGAATGCTTGTACTAAACACCAATAGATGTTGTTGTTGTTGTTGTTGTTGTTGTTGTTGATGATGATGATGATGATGATGATGATGATGATATATTGTTAGTTTGTTGCCAGATCCAGCAGTTTGTCTTGCAGAGGTGGGACAGTACTGACAGTTTCATCTTGCTTTGTTTCTTTCCTTCCCTTCCTTTATCTCTTATCCATTCACTGTATCCTCACCTTTCTCTTTCCCTTCCTCGCTCTCCCTCTCTCTCCTCTTCCCCTTCCCCTGCTCCTGCTTCTTCACCTCAACCTAGTTAATTAAGTATCCCTGCAATGTTTACTTTAGAAAATGAAACAAGAGGTTTTTCCTTTTTTTCTTTTAGTGTCTTACAGTGCCAATGGTGACTTAAATACTGGGTGGAGTGTTCCTCCAGCTTGAAAGTCTCTTCCTTGGGGGTGCTCCTAACTACAAACTCCATTTCTCTGATGGCACTATGACTGCTGATGTTCTGCTCTTTCATCTTGGGTGAATTCCAGGTAATCTGATTTTTAAGGACGTGGTTCGTTTTCTGTGAGGAGTGCAATTTACTTACATGTATGGAGCTCTCTTCTTATCGTTTTCTTTTATTAAACAGAAAAACAAGCCCTTGCTTCCGAGGTGATAACGGCTTCTTTCTCCGCTGCCCTTGCCAGCCCTGCACTAATTGAGCTGCTCTCAGAGAACTAGCCTGGCGTCTGGATACTTTTCTGCTACTGTTTCTGCCTTACCAACCTCTGCTCTCCGCCCTGTCATCTTTCTTACTTTCCCCTGTGTTTAGTCTGCTCCTCATCCTCCAGTTTCTCAGGTGAAGTTAAGGGCATTTGTTCAAAAGCATTCATCTTTTCTAACAAAACCATTAAATGATTTAGATTTCCTCGCCGGCTTCGCTTTAACTGCAGCTCACCAAGTTTGTTACCCAGTTAAAAATATTTCTAAACTCCCTTAAGACTTCCTCTTTGGCCAGTCGTCACCTCAGCAATGTCGATGAGTTTCCAGGAGTCTGTTTATAACTCTGCTGTTGATTTCTACTTTAATCCCATTAAGACAGGAAAGAAGACCTGATGAAACCTCTGGGCCAGCCAAGAGTCTTGTTAATAGGAGTGTGGCATCTCCCACTGGAGCTAAGGATCCACATCTTCCTCCTGGCATCTGCAGCTTCTGCTCCCTGGATTTGGAAGCTCTTTTGTTAGAGACAGATGCTGCTGCCATTGCTGTATCTCATTGGTGAATTTATTCTCTTATTGTTCATCAACACTCTCATATATCCTATATTAAGTCCACATGACTGATTTTTAGCACATGACCAATTTCTGTGTCAGTACTCAGAATGGCAGCCTCTTTCCCTCCCCTCCTCCCCTCTCTCTCCTCTGTTCATATGCCCATGCCACTGTGTTTCAAGTGAGGTCCCTCAGGGTATTATGAGTAATATTTACATCAATTTCTTATCGATGAGTTTTTTAATAATATATAGAGAGATGTATATTTGATGATATATAGAGACCTGTGTTTGCTCTAATTATACATACATTGCTAACTACACGTTTGGACTTGATTCCACCACTTCCTTTTTTCTGCTTGTTCTGTCTGGTCTTCATTTTTCCATCTCCTTCCTCCTTTGGGGTTATTAGAACATCTTTCGTATTCAGTAGTCAGCAATTCTGGAGATGTTGCTTTGCACAGATTAATTCTGAGAACAAGAGGATGCAGCACACCTAGCTTCTTAGTCGCCTTAGAAACAGAATGCCATCAGGTCAAAGTTCAGCACAGAAAACTTGCCCCTCCTATGTCCCCTGCCTGTTCCCCTGTGGTCATTGTCTTACATATCATGCCACCCACGTGGAAATGCCATCAAGCTAGGGCACAACACTTTTACTTTTAGCATCAAGCATGTTTTGAAGACTGTAAAATGAGGCAGGATCTTAAACGTGTGTTCTCTTCTGATGAGGCCTCGTACTCATTATGCTGTCCTTTCCCTCTCTCTTTCTAATTTTTATGTTCCATGTCTCCTTTCCCCATCCTTCTCCTCAATCTAAAGCCTTTCCCTTGAGAAGCTCTTGGAGCATTTCTATAGACCCTGAATTCTCAGGTGGGCTACTTAATTCTGATTGCCAATTGGACTGGATTAAAAAACATTTAGTGTATGGGTGACTGCATCTGTCTGAGTGAGCTGCTGAGTGGAGCTTCTCACAGGACAAGTTGCTCCCGTCTGCAAGCATAACAGAGCATCATGAATATTGTTAGGGATTGGTGCCTGCCCATGGGATGGGTCTCAAGTTGGACTGGTCATTGGTTTGCCACTCCCTCAGTCTCTGTTCCCTCTCCTGTGACTGCATTTCTTGTAGACAGGATAGATTTGGGGTTGAAACTTTTGTGGGTGGGTTGGTGTCTCAATTGCTCCACTGGGGCTCCTGCCAGGCCACAGGTGTAGCCTTTTCCGGTTCCATATCCCCAGTGTAGTGAGTCAGAGCTAAGGTCACAGCCAAACAATGGATGTAGCTTGGGAACTCTTATGGAAGAAAAGGAGGAAGGATTGCAAGACCAGAAGGAGGTAGGAACTCCACAGGAAGACTAACAGAGTCAAATAATCTTAACCCTTGGGACTCTCAGAGTTTGAACCACCAGTCAAAGAACACACATGGGCTGGACCTAGGTCTCCCTGCACATATGTAGCAGATGTGCAGCTTGGTCTTCATTTAAGTCCCAAACAACTGGAACGGGGCTGTTCCAAAAGCTGTTGCCTGTCTGTGGGATATACTCTTCTAGCTGGGCTGCCTTGTCTATCTGTTCTTCATTGGGAGAGGAGGCATCTAGCCTCACAGAAACTTGAAGTGCCAGGGTTCGGAGATACCCAGTGGCAGAGGGGGGGGAGGCACCTGCTCAGAGGAGAAGGGGAGGGGAGAATGGGAGATGGATTGTGGGAGGGTGTGACCAGGAGACGGACAGTGAGTGGGATGTAAAGTGAATGAGTAAAATAATAATAATAAATTTAATTTAAAAAGAAAAGAAACATCCAGGGAACTAGTAAGGTCGGTCTTAGGTCTCTCTGTGACAGTATTCCAGAGAGGGTTACTTGAGGCAGGGAGATGGTGAATGTGTGTGGCACCATTCTATGGACTGGAGTCCCAGACTTAATAAAATGAGAAAACAAACAAGCAAACAAACATTGATGGGTAACCACCCTTCTCCTCTCTGTTGCCAGGCCCAAGTGTAAGCGAGCAGCTCCAGGGACCCTGCTCCTGAGGCTGAGAATAGGTCCCACCACCAAGCCTGGTCCCACCACTCTGGGCCGCACCCTTAAACTGTGAGTGCAAACAAGCCTCCTTCCTTGATTCTGACAGGTGCTTTATCCTGGTGCTGAAGAAAGCAACTAACTCGCCAGGGCTTCCTTCAGCTGAGCGTGTTGAGTTTCATCTTTATTCCTAAAGGTATTTCCTGTGGCTATGTATTTCCAAGGTAACAATTCTCCCCTCTCAGCGCTTTCAAAGGTGCAGCATCACTTCCGTCCCACCGCAATGGCTTCAGTGGAGAAGCTGCCTGCTGTGTTGTATCCCTGTAGGGAATACAGGTGACATCGAAAGCTAAGCCACCCACTCCCAGTCCCCCATCCCCACACCTCGCCCCCTGCTTCTCACACCACCACCACCACCGCCACCACCACCACCACCACCACCACCACCACCACCACCACCACCACCACC
>JANHMN010000012.1:16028404-16044342 GCA_030674055.1 Rhabdomys pumilio
CCACCACCACCACCACCACCACCACCACCACCACCACCACCACCACCTGGTGCATCTCCTGGTCTACAGTTTCTCTGCATCTGGGTCAGTATTTCTTTGTGCTCACTCTCCATGGGACTTGATGAATTGATTGTGTTAGTTTTCACATTTTTCCAAGCCTGGTGAGTTTTCAGCAAACCTTTCTTGAACTGTTTTTGTCTTTAAGCGTCTCATCCATTCTCTCAACCTGTGTCCGACACACACCACAAACCCTGGGCACTTTGCCTGCTGGCTTTATCCTCACCATGAGGTGTAGGTCGTTCCTCCTGGACTTCCCTCGAATCCCTGCCTCTGAGATATCTTCCCTTCTGCTCTGGAGTCTGCACGTGTGCTTTTGATTTTATGCAGGTTTTCTTCCCCGCCAGGGCTTAAGGTTTAGTTTAATTTTAGTTCCAGTGTGTTTGTGATGTGTTTGCTAAAGGCTATTTCAAATCTGTCAGATAATCCCAACAGCATTGTGTCCTGGGCACCAGTGTCTACTCACTGTCTTTTCCCAGATCTGACATGGCCCTGTTGTTCCTGTGCCAAGGGACCTGGATGTTCACCCTGGATGCTGCGCATCTTTGGGTGTGAGGCTCTGACAAAAGGACACGATGCTGTTCATGCAGGATGCTTCGTTCGGCCCCACATTTTCAATTCCTTCTTTAGACTAGTCAGGTTAGTTTCCAATAGTCTACGCTTCTGTTCAGATTTTCTCTGTGTGGCCTCCAGTGGCCAATGCAATATCTGCTTTGTGGTGTCTATTCAGACTCTAAGCATTTGGGATGTTCTACCAGGGCTATCCAACCTGTAGGACACAAGACCCATGCATCCCAGAAGAGTCACAAAAATGGCCTATTACAAAATGATAAACCTACTTAAATTCTGGTGGGTTTTTCTAAGTTACTTTGTGACTAGATTGCATGGTTCTCAGTTATAAATTCTGTAGATGACAATGTCTTGTCGTGATGTCAAGATTGGACACACAGTACACGTAAAAGAGTACTGACGATGGCATCCCCCATTCCCATGTATCTTGTTTTTAGGTTAAGGAATATGCAAACCCAAGTTTATACACAACCTTCCTAGGTTCCTATGCTGGCTTGAGCTTCAGGGGTCCCTGGATATCAAGGAACTGATGATGCCCACAGTCACAAATCAAAAAAAATCTAAGACTCTGAATCTCTCCCTCTAAGAAGATGCTTGGACCAGAATGGAGTCTTTCTCACGGAACACTTCTCCTGAGCAGAAGGGCCACTCAGGACCTTAGAGGACACTGACATCAGTCCTGGAGAAATGGGGCCTGAGAAGAAGTTGGACCTGGGGGCGTCAAACCTGGAAAGGCTCTAACCTAGGAAAGATCAGGCCTCTGGTATCCCTGCTTGGGGAAGCCAGGTTTGGTGATGTCACTCATGGGAAGGTAAGACATGGAGAACTTACGCCTCGGGAGGTCGATCCTGGTGAAGTTGGACCTTCTGGATATGGGACATAGGAAGAACTGATCTGGTGAGTCTGGACTGTAGAAAGCAGGGCCTGGTATAGGATTGGTCCACCCTCCATAACACTGGAGCATACTGGCTTTGCAAATTCTTCTCTGTCTGTTGTTGACTTTCCAGGCTCCTTTAACATTGGCTGCTCATTTTTCTGCTTTTCTGACTGTAGTCCACTGGCCTCTTGCCCAGGTCCAGAAGTGACCCTGAACTTTTCCATTTCTCTCCCAGCCATCTCCCATCTAGAACTTCTGAGCTATATACAGCATGTGCTGGAGCACATCAGAGCTGCTCTACCTGGCCAGTCAGGCAGTGGGGTTTGATGTAACTTTTACATTTGTTCTTTGTAACATTAAACAGAATGTCGTGTATTTTTATTGATCTGGATTTGGGAAACATTTTTGAGCACTTTTAACAGAATTCTGGCTCTTGTGTCCCAGACCCAAGTGTCTGGTAATAAGCTGAGGGAAAAAAAATGAGAAATGGATTTACTTTTCTTTTAAGAAAATCAATAAATCACAAGAGATGAATTTAATAAAAATCAGAGCAGAATGAAGGGCTTTGCATTATTAGAACTTTTGTGTTGACACAGGGAAGTGGCAGATGTAAGACAATCCCCAGGGGCTAAAACCAGGCAGCCTGGGTTGGGAACACATGTTCAGGAAACACAGGGTGTGTGGCCTCCATCTTGAAGGGAGACCTCACTGTAAGGTCTTGTCTTCCCACTATGACCAGCCATACCTCCTTCCCAAAAGCTTCACACTGGTGCCTGCCTTCCTCAAATAATACTCAGCCTGGGAGGCTTTGAGTTTCTGAAACTCACCGTTAAGGAACCTCTGCTGAGGTTGGGGTTACACACAAAAGCTAAGTGTGGAAATGTAGATGGTGATCCTGCTGTGTCCCAGGCCTTCACACTACATCCTGAGAGGACACAGGAAGGCGGACACAGGACACTGGTAGAATGAAAGGGAGGGACATATGAGGTGGGAAAGGGCCGGGTACCTCCATTCCTGTGATGGAGACATCTAGGGCACATGGGGAAAGGTAAGTTGCTCATGGTATCTGGATCTTGAAATGTAAATGGGAGGGAAGATTGTTTGTCATCATGGAGAGAGGAGGGGAGGGTATCAGTGTGTGGAGAGGGAAGGTTGGGTATCACAGCAGAAGTTGGGTGTCATGGCAGAGAGAGGAGGAATTGGATGTTATGCATGGTTAAGTGAGGCTTTGATGGCAAAGCAGAGGGAGGAGAAGCTGACTGTCACAGTAGGGGGGACAAGCTATGGGAAGTCACAGTGCAAGGTGGTGTGGGATGTCACACACCAAGTGTGTGTGAAGTGCTCTGAGAAAACCTGCTTTTGTGTATGTTTATATGTATAGTACATGACAGACACATATATGTGTTGTATGTACTATACATGTTCACATGTATGTATTATATATACATGTGTATATACATTTCCCACACATACTATATATTTGCATTTTCAGATAAGTTAAGGAAGAGGATGGACTTCAGGTAGAGCCCATTGATAAGACCATTTGTCAAGTATGGTCAAAGTCTTGGTTTCTTCTCCAAAAACATATAAACATGCACACACTAAGGCACATTTGAGCACATGCGCATGCACACATGCTCACAGAGAGATATATATCCAGACATACACAAACATATACACACTGAGACACATGCACATACATGAACACATAGAAACAGAGATATGCACATAAGAGACACACAGAGACAATACAGAGACAAAGAGAGAGAGATCCAGATATACATGCATGGACACAGACACACACAGAGTCACATGTACATAGACACACTGTCAGGCACACAAACACACAAGACATATGCACACACATAAAGACATATATCCAGACATACAGACACACTTAGACACATGCATGAACAGAGAGACACATACACACACATCTAAATGTATGCAAACACACAGAAACATACCCATTCACACATAGAGAGACATAGGTACACTTAGACACACAGATACACAGACATTCAGAGAACACACATAGACACATAATAAACACAGGCAAACAGACATAGACACAGGTACACATAGACTTAAAGAGACACAAAAACGATAAGCATTGTAAAGGAAAAAGTGTCGCCAGAATGCTGTCAGGAAGGCGTGACCACACAATGGCTAACCCTGCTGCCAACTTTAAACGACAAACCTCTCACTGTAAAAGATTACTTAATTTAGGTTAATTATGGAGGAATGCCTGCCCTGAAAGTGGTAGCACCACCCCATGCTTCTAAGTCTTGGGTTTTATTTAAAAAAAGAAAATTGCTACCTGAGCACCAGTGTTCAATTCTCTGTTTTACTGCAGAAGCACTGTGACCAGCCTCCTCAATCTCTGTCACCAGGCTCCCCATTCCTCCATGATAGACTGTACCATTGAGAGCCACAATAAAACCTTTCTTCCTTCAGTTGCTTTGGTCAGGGTATTTTTTATCACAGTCAGAGCAACCAGTGCAACAACCAGTGTGAAATCAGTGGCCAAAAAGCTCTTCAGGGGAAGCTGCATCCCAGCTAACATGGACAGACTCTGTTTAGCTTCTCCCTTTCAAACTAACCTGTGTTTCTTGATGTGGAAGCTTTCTCAGGAAGAAGTCTTCCCTTCTAGGGGTGAGGACTCTCCTTCTGCAGTGTAGACAGAAAGTTTCTCCTTTGCCACCAGCATCTTGGCTACAACTCTAGACTTGCCTGAACTCTTTCCCTCATCAAACTGCATATTCTGTATCTTTCTGCCCTTCAGTTGCCCTCTGTAACCTTGGACAAAGCAGTGAGCGATAACTATACCCCAGCCTGGATGCTCTCCCCTCTTGAAATTTCCTAGGCCAAACATCTTAGTAAATACTTTTAAAATTCAGGTTTGAATTTAGATTTAATTTAAATTTAGTGCTCAGGGAATGGACAGAATGCAGCCAGGTCTATATGTCCAGACGGAAGCCTGAAAAATACCTAGTCTGGTTCCTTCTAGTGTCCTTGGCTCTCTCTGAAGCTTCGTGAGCCAGGCCTCTACTGTCCACATTCCTCTGATCATTCTTGTCTTCCATGAATCTCTGCTTATAGGAGTCAAAGGCTTTTCTAGCCTAAAATTCCAAACTTGTCCACATTCATCCCACAGACCATCCCTGTGGACCTTAGACTCATCCTCAGGTTTGCTATAGTGATGGCCCCACAGCACAGTACAAATTTCTGTATTATGACGTTTGTTTGTTTGTTTGTTTGTTTGTCTGTTCGAGGTTCTGATTGTTTTTATTTTATTTGTGTTTTTTGTTTTTGTTTTCGTTCAGTTTGGTTTTTAGCTGCTGCTAGGACAAAATATATGTCAAGGCAACTTAAAGACAAAATTGTTTACTGTGGCTCAGAGTTCCAGGGCACAACCCACCATGGTAGGGAAGGTCCAGCATCAGGAGCCTGAGACAGCACTCCCACAGAGTCTTAGGAAACAGACAAAAAGACTGTGCTCAGCTCACTTTCTCTTTTTGATTCAGTCCAAACCCCCAGGCCACAGGGTGGTACACTTAACCCAATTTAGATAATGTCTCACAGTCATGCACAGAGATTTGTTTCCATGGTGATTGTACATCCCTTTCTGGTTGGCAATCAAAATGAACCACTGCAGATGCCCATAATAAATAAAGCAGCAAAGTGTCCCAGAGCGGGAGACGGACAGCCTGGGCTTGTAAGGGGGAAGCCTGTGGGAAAGGGGACAGGACAGATTACAGACATGACACACGAAGTTCCTGCTGCGGCGTTCTAACCACACCACAGAGTCCCGAAACCATCACCTCTGCTGAGAAAAGGAAGGTTCAGAGATGTCAAATGTTCTCAGGGTCTCTCAGTACTTAACTAGGTCTAAGAGGTTCATTCAGGGACCACTCTAAGAGCTAGGGATGGAATGTGGCCAGGAAGAGGAAGAGAAAAAGCTCACGATCAGCACTACAGCCTGTGAGATGATCCTATCTGGAGTGTGGCTAGCCTACTTATACACACACACACACACACACACACACACACATATATATATACATATATATACATATATGTATGTATATATATGTATATATGTGTATATGTGTATATATGTGTATGTGTATATGTGTATATGTGCATATGATATGTATATGTGTATATGTGCATATGTGCGTATGTGCATATGTGCGTATGTGCGTATGTGCGTATGTGCGTATGTGCATATATGCGTATACGTATATATGCATATATGCATATATGCATATACGCATATACGCATATATGTGTATATGTATATATGTATATATGTATATACGTATATATGTATATTGGTTTTTCTAGACAGGGTTTCTCTGTAGACCTAGCTGTCCTGGAACTCACCCTGTAGACCAGGCTGGCCTCGAACTCAGAAATCTGCCTGCCTCTGCCTCCCTAGTGTTGAGATTAAAGGTGTGCGCCACTGCTGCACTGCCCGGCGCGACTGGTCTTTAGTGGAGGAAGAGGCAGCTCAGAGCAGTGGAATCATTCTTCATACACAGGACTGCAGCTAGCTCCTCCCCAGCACCGATGCTTTCTGAGATTTGGGTTTCTGCACATCACCTATGTCTGGTGATGAGTGATTCATACATTAAAAATTCTGCACTCTTCTGGATCATGTATAAAGCCCCACATAACCCTACTCCATAGCTGAGGAGAGGGGCTGCCACTCCTGCTGGAGTACACAAACCAAATATCCTGTTTGTTGCTCCTGATGGCTGTGATGGGAAGCCAGTGAGAGCGTCATGTAAGTAAAAGACCAAAGTTTCTGCCTGAGTAAGGAAAGAGTTAAAGGCCACAGGTTAAGACCAGTGAAATCTAGATAAGGCAGAACCTTCTATCACAAAATCATGAAGAAAGAGAAGTCCACGCTCCCTCACAAACACAGTTAAAACTGCAAACATTAGTGCACAGTGTGTGCTGAGTACTTCCTTTTAACAAAAGAGGCAGGAGACGTATGAAAGATGGGAACCTAGGATGACGCTGATTAAGAACACTGTTTGTTTTACTATCAATTATTGCTAATCCATAGGGCATCTAATTTGTGAAGTTTATCGTGCTTCAGATAAAGCATAAGATACCAAGACCTGGTGTTACCTGAACTGTCAGGCATTCTCTGTGGGTCACACACAGATCATGCCCTAGGTGGCTTTCTGTTGCTGTGATAAGTTGCTGACCAAAAGCAACTTATGAAAGATAGGGTTTATTTGACTTACAATTTCAGGTTACGGTTCATCACTTCAGGGATGTCAAGGCAGGATATCATGCAGTTAGTCATGCCGTATCCACAGCCATGAGCAAAGAGAGAATAAATGCATCCTTGTTTGCTGTCTGTCTGCTTAGTATTCAGCTATCTCTCTCTCTGCTCATCTCTTATAATGCCCAGGGCCCAAAAACTCAGAAATAGTGCTGCCTACAGTGTGCTGGGTCAATTAACAATCAAGACAAATCTTCCATAAGCCTGCTGATAGGCTAACCTGAGCTTGGCAGTTCTTCCACTTAGGTTCCTTTCAGGTAATACTAGGTAATGGCAAATTGACATTTACATATTTGTACAATATTTGTGTGTATGTATGTATATTTTTTTCAAGGAAAAATATGCTATCAATTTGACAATGGAAGTAACTAGAGAGGAGAGTGATACATTGTAATTATATATATGCATATATACATACATATACATATATATACATATATATGATGTGTGTATGTATGTGTATATGCATATACATATATACCTATACATCATATACATATACAAAACATACTGAATCCCCTATAGGCAAGAGGAATTGCTGTGTCTGAATTGCCTGAGATTTATGCCTGCAGCTGTGAGGGATAGTTCTGGCTGAGTTGTTGACTTTGGATTCTGCCATGTGTCCTAGAGATGACCCCATCTCCCTGTCTTCATCAGTGCCAAGGCTGGAACTAAGATGGTAAGATTTCTAGGTAAGGACTTTTAGGTATGGGTGAGCAAAGATGGAGCCTTGAAAGGAATCAGAAATACTCAAAAGGAGTTGGCCTGTGGCTACCCTTGCTTCTGAGGTCTTTGAGTTAGAGAGGATTCTGGATCTCTCCTGGTTGGTGAGGAACATGAATCTCCATATGCTCTGACCTTGGCCCTTTTCATGGTGTGAGAATACTGTATCATCTGGAGGTTGTGGCATGGTCCAGTATAGAAAATGGCCGTGGTACCAATATGTGTGCCTAGAACTTGTTCTGATGCAGGTCTCTGAGTCTGTAATTCTTAATGCTGTGCCATTGCAAAGGCAGTCAAGGCTATGACAGCACACATAGACCCCAGAAGACATCCAAAGGGGAACTATGGAAGCCTCATTTGCACCACCAACATTCCGACAGTTAAGCTTGCCTGCCCGGGTGTGTCCCCGTGTGCTCACAGAGTCACCTCTCATTTCGCTAGAAATCCATCATCCAGAGCTGCTCCAACACAGCCTGTCACATCGCATTCCTGACAGGTGTGGGCTAAAGACAGCACTAAATCTTATATAAGAGCTGCGACTGGTCAGCACGGGGCTATTTTCAGCAGCATCTGATTGGAACAGACTTTGAACACAGAGGCACTTTGACAGTCTGTGATGGATTTGAGGATCTGGATTTAAAGGTACATGTCTTCTTACATTTAAGTGTATGCAAAGCCCTTGGCAAGAGGGCCATCATTTTCACTTTCCTTTCCCTGCCTTGGAGAAGCAACCTTCACCTCTAGCACTCTGTTACCCCCTAGATTCTCATGGACTTTCTAATCTAATGTCAGGAGCAGACTCAGGTAAAGAAGGGCTCATGATGCATATACCTGAATCCAGAGGTTTTCAGTCATTTTTGTGGTTAATAGAGGTTATTCTTTCTCCTACACAGAACAAGGACCAAGTATTTTGTGTTCAGTACACATGAGATGTCCTCACTTCCAACCCTGGCTTGCAGCTGAGGAGAGTCAGCTTTATTCCAGGACATCTGGAGAGCTCAGGACCATAGTCCACTCCTATATGGAGACTCCTTCTTTAACTGGCCTCCCTAGCTTTGATAGAAGCTCCACTCTGCCAGCCCACACTCAAGTTGGGTTCATAGCACACACCAGACTCTAGACTCAAATGATGGTAGGTCTGCCTGGCTGTTGTCTCCAATGGGACGAGTCAAGAGTACTCCATTCCTCTCCTCAAATCTCTCTCCAAATCAATCCACCATGGCAGTAACAAGCACATTCCTTCAAGAGATCAGTCAAGAATCCAGGCTCACCATTCATTGCCTTCTTCCTATACCCAACCCCAGTACGTCACCAAACACCAGCTTACCCTTGCTGCGACATTCTGTTTCACAGGTCTTCTTGACAGATGACCACAGATACTCACCTTGCTTGGCTTTTCTGTAGCAAGGCCTGTTTGTATAGTCAATGAATGCAGATGGTTTCTGGGGCTGCAAGTGAATCAAAACCCCAGTATCTCCTCCCAGTAACTTGGCTTCCCTTGCCTCATCTGGTCTCTCTTGTGAATATCCTGGGTGACCAAAATGCTCTGGCCTGACTGGCAGTATCATTCTGAGTAGAATGTAGACAAGGGATACTCTTTTATTTCCTTTTTAAAAATCTAGACAGCATCTCATGTATTTCCAGGGTGGCCTTGAAATCATGATGTAAGCAGTAATGACCTTGAACTTCTGATTCTGCTGTCTCTATTCACTAAGTGCTCAGACTATAGGTTTATGCCACCATGTCTGATATACTTAGTACTGTGGAGGGCTGTGAAAGGGGTCTTGGTTTTGGTCGAAGCACTGGCTGGAGAGCCCGGAGACCCAACAGGTATCCATTGCCTGTAAGGACAGGCATCTATTTCTCTGCGCTCCCAGAAACCAAGCTCCTAACACGTGGAGTGGAACTCCATTGACCTGCACTGTTCAGTCATGTTCAGGGCAATGCAGTCCCACCCAAAGAGCACAGGTAGAGGGCTGTGAATACAGGCCTCAGGCCCTAGAGAGATTTACATATTAATGAGATGCCTGAAGGCCAGAGGGTGGAGCCAATTAAGCATTCTTTCCCAGCCCCTCCTCCCCCTCTCTCTCCCTATTTAACTCAGGTCTGCCCTGGGTTTCATGGGGGTGCACATCCAGATTCAACCAACATCCATCATGCCAATAAAGTCGTTTTGGAAGGACTTTCTCTTGTCATTGGGGCCGCACCATGAGGAACCGTGGAGAAGGCCTTTAATGAGCGACTGTAGCAGCAGCCACTGTGCCTAACTTCCCGCCTGGAAGAACTTTCAACATTCTGTGCCACCCTACCTACAGTGCTAGGGATCAAAGCCAAGAGCTCAAATATGGTAGGCATTCTCTCTACTATCTGAGCTAAATGTCCAGTCTGAGTTAAGTGTCTCTTCAAATTCTCATCCTGTCCATCCTTTGGTCTAACCCCCTGCTGTCCAGTCCTCATGTCACTCAGTGAGACAGGCAGTTGTGTATTACCTATATCCTATCCCCATACTTTAATGCCATCATCTTGGCATTAGTTACCTGCTATTGGATGTAAACTTAACACACACTTATCAGCTTAGGTGACTCTGGATTCAAGCTCAGTGTTCAGCTCAAGGTTTCAAAGGCTGCAGTCAATATGGCAGACACAGCTAGACTCTTATCTGGATGCCTTGATGATGAAGGCTTCCAATCCCCAGGACATTGGCAGGATGTGTGTCCTGTAACTCAGTCAAGCATGTAGCTTCTCACTGAAATTTGGGAAGCCTTAGAAGTCTTACATACTCACCACCTATACAAACGAGGTTCACCACAATTTCTATAGTCAGCCAATAAAAAGAAGATCTGAGGTCTGCTGACAAGATGGAGACCTGTATAACAAGATGGCACATCAAGAAACAACTATCCTTCACCTTGCCAATCTCTGCTTGTTGAGAGCACTGAATATGCAAAGACAGGAGAGCACTGGAGGCCATGAAATGAACACTGGGAGGTGGGACCACAGAAACCACTCTGCATTTCCCTTCATCTTGTGGACACCACATACTTGACTCATATGTCATTCAGCTCTGATAAATGTGCAGGTCTCCATGGTTGGGGTGGGCCAGAGTTGGGTACCTGTGCCACACGCTTAAACCCCTAGAAGCCAATCTCTGCTTGATCCACGCAAAATAAAACAGCATTCTCTGCAGTATCTACTCCATGGAGCTATCAGACCCAGGACGAAAGACTCAAATATTTCACAAATACCTCCCAGGGGCTCACTGTCTCGGAGATTCTATTTAGTTCAAGTCAGAGATAACTGGAGTTTTTACTTGCCATTAGCCCTTGTCTAGATCCTGTTGAAAATGGAGTTTGGTGACAATGAATGAGATTTCCAGAATAGCCCTGGTCGTGCTGAAACCTTCTGAGGCTTAAACTTAATTTCACAATATTTTGTTTTCTAATCTCTGTCTGTAGTAACAAATTTTGGAATTTTGAACCCTGGGAATTGCTTGAACTACTCAGCAGAACAGCATTTCTGAGAGACGTTATTTACACAGGGCAGTCAAGCCTACACATAGAAACTAATGCATGAGAACTCTGGCTCTTCATAACAGAGGAGGGGATGGGGGAGCTCAGAGGAAACTGTGTTTGCTCCCAAGGCAGGGGCCATCAGGTCTTGGGTACCCTAGTGTCTTCCTGACAAATGTTGCATCATCTGATGTCTGTGCCTAGGCTTCTGAGTTATGACCTACCTACTCCATCTCTGAATCACACATCACCTCCCATTTCCATCTGTGAAGGATGGGTGAATGATACTTCAATCAAAGATTTAATTCAAAGTGTCTACACTATGAATGGATTTTAATTTTATTATTTTCTTTTCATTCTTCAGAAGCTTAAATGTTTTGAGGCAAATCTTTTATAAATTTTCTGTGACTTCTTCTGTTAACTTGTTCCTTAGAAAGGCCTCACCTAATCTGCTGGCAGCTGATAATCTAAGTCTACATTTTACTCATGTTTGAGCATACTTCAAAATGTTATATTTTATTTATTTATTTGTGCTCATTATTTGAGAATTTTATACTATGTATTTTGACTCTATTCTCTCTCTCTCTTCCAACTGTCTCCAGATACACTTCATGCTCCACTGAGAACCCAACTTCATGCTTGCTGTCTCTGTCTCTTTCTCTCCACCCCCCTCATAATGTCAACTGGGGGGCATAAACATTACAAACTATTGTCATTGCTCTCAATTACCCTCTAGAACTTGACAATGAGACCCAATTGCTACAGACACCACACATCTTTATGAGTCGTAGGACATAAAGAAATCAAATAAGTGATGACCTAGAAACGGCATACCACTGGCTATGTGTGCTACCAGGAGAGAAAAGTAACCATCACTCTGACCCAGATGTAAAACCTGAAAGCTACAGTAATGACTATCCTGGCAAGATGTGCCCACTGGTACAATAATGGCATAAATGTTACTGGAGTAACCCACAATAATTTACAGTTATTTCAAATTCTGTGTCTATGTTGTAACTAGCTAAAAAAGTGCATCTGTGAGACACAGACTCCTTTCTTAACATAGACATAGCTTCTGTAAAACATCAATATATTTTATTTTTATTATTATTCAGGTCAGCATATGTGGTTCATTTCTCAAGATTTGTTATTTTAAATTAATTTTGTTTAATTTCCAGGTATTTGGAATACTATACTCATGTTCTTATTACTGATTGTTTCCTTGATTTGACTGGTTAAAAATCTACTCAACAACCCCCAGTTCACTAGAGAATTCATAATTGGTTTTTATTCCAGCTGAAGGGAGGTTTGGCAAATGACCCGTATGTCCTCAGGAACATTGGGTACACTGCTGTCAGAGACAGTGTCTATAGACAACGTTGGCCCACACTGCTTTCTCTAGTTTGAGTTGTCTACAGTCTGGTCCATGTCCCTGTTGGGATATGTACAAGAGGACATTGCTGTTACTGAAATGATTCTGTTGCATTTCCCTCTGTGGTGCATCTCTGAGTGATGCTCTGCTAGTAGCATTCCCAGGCTCTGTGTTGCTGGGGTGTCCTCTTCATGCATGACACTTCTGCAGTTATTAAACCTGTGTCTTTGCATTTCTAATGAATTCTCCTGCCCAAAACCCCACTGTGCCCATTTAACACTGGTTTGGCTCTAGCGGTGTTCTGTTGTTGCTGACAGACATGTGTATTTTCCTGCATGTCACTCTTCACCTACACTTTCACATTTGAAGAAGTCACCCACTTAGATAGGTGCACATACACCAGTGCCTGATACAGTTCCTGATAGATGGAATTTTCTACTTTGTAACTGTTCCCAACAAGTTGTTAATGATTAAATTATTCTCTTGGATTCTTTTACGTAAGTTACATGTATTTTATCATTCTATGTCCCCTCTCATCTTCCTTCTCTTTTAGCTAATCCTTAAACTGAGTTTTTAACCCTTCAGAGAACATTCTAGGACCTTGTCAGCCTTAATTGCATGTGGCTTCTTTCCACCATGTCTTGTCATGTCACACACACACACACACACACACACACACATACACTTTTGCACACACATATTTGCACACACAGACACACTTGCATACACACAGAGACACACACACTTGAACATGTGTATACAAAAGGACATTAGGTGTATTCCCCTTTCATTTCATACCTTGTTCCCTCCAGACAGGGTCTCTTGTTGAACTGAAACCCATTGTTTCAGTTAGGTTAGCTATCCAAAGAGCTCCTCAGAGATGTCTGTCTCTGTTCCCAGTGCTGACGTTACTGGTACATGCAGCCAGGGGTAATAAGGAGAAGTTTCTTTGATGAACACTGAAGACTCCACTTATCTAGGTTGTATTAACTCTGTCTATTTAGCAGAATGATAGCAATAGGTTTTCCTTAGGACCTGTGACCTAGTTACTCACACATTGGGCCTCATTATCCTTGCCAGGTATGGTTTTCATCTCATGAAGCAGGCTTCAAATCCAATCAAAAATTGCTTAGTTACCCTCTTACCATTTTTACTTCTACTTTATATCTGTAAATGCATATATTTTAGAAAATATTTAACTGATAGATGAAGATATAAGACATATAATGTGTAGGAATGTTATATAATGTTTTGGCACATATATTTGTTGCATAATATTTAAATAAGATTAAATATACCTATTAAGACAAAAAAAAAAAAACTCTAACTCAGGTCCCCTTGTTAGCACAGCAACTGCTCCTGCCACTGAGCTATCCTTCCTGCCTTCCAGCCACAATTTTAAAAATGATAGATTTAGTAGTAACAAAGTCACAAGGCGTCCACATCTTTACTGAGTTTCCAGCCACAGAAAGATTCCAACCACCCATGTACCTATCACTGATAATCATTACAATCACTTTTAGTAAAGACTTCTAGGCAAGGGTATTCCGGGGGTCCACATTCATCTGGGAGGTCAGACACAGCTTCTGAAGACAACAGAGTCCTATAGGAAGGTGAAGAGATGTACGTTGAGGAACAGATAAAACAACAGGCACTGACAATGTCAGGTTGGCAAGACCCCAGATCACCAGAGAGATGTATGGTCAGCCTAAGGCCTACCTCATCCAGTGAAAAATATAGAAGAGATGCTAACTGAGTCAGAATCCAACTGGGATTTCAGTGAGGAGAACTGGGAAGGTTTTAAGGATGCTGAGACCGGGGTAGCATGATCAGGATTGTCCAACTGCATTCTTAAAAGGTCATCTGGCTGTTCTATAGAAATCATGTTGTTAGCGAGACCAAGTATTGTGTCAGTAAACCGGGGACTTTGGAAAGCCAGCTTTAAAATCATAATGGCTAGAATAAGGCATCAGCATGGTTATGAGGAAGAATAATGACATGGTAGAGACTGGGAAGAAAAAGGCCCAGATTGTGGTCATTGATGGTGTGACTTAAGGAGTCTATATGAGGATTCTGTTTTCTGGGAAGAAGAGCTCAGGTTCAAACAAAGCTTCCAGAGAACACTGGTTAGATACCAGAGGTGTTACTTGGATGTTCCCAATTTGGGTTTTCTAGTTGGCTGTTGCAAATGCTAGTTTTGAATTTATAAGCAAGACCCAAGCTACAGAGACCTTTAGATGCTGACTGACAAGGTTTGAATTTGTCAAAGGGAAAGGACGAAATGTCAAGAAAGATAATGTAGAAGTGGAAGGATCATGTCTGGCAGCACATGAAGAGGAAGTGTGGGCTAGACCATCTACTTTCCACTTATCACCAGCCTTCTTAACACCTCTGTCCTATATTGATGGTGGTGGCAGTAAAGACGATGATGGTGGTGGTGGTGATGATGATGGTGCTGGTGTAGATGATGATGACGATGATGGTAACAGCGGTGATGGTTATGGGAATCACATTGGTGGAATGATGATGGTGATGATGATGCTGATGGTGACGGAAAGAGATGTGATGACAGCACTGAAAGCAATAACGGTGATAATCACGATTGTGACAAAGGCGATCAATGATGGTAGTGATAATGGCAATTAGAATAAGTTCTTTGGAGAATGTGAAACTAGGATTCACCTTTAAGCAGCTGTTCCTCTGTTCTTTGATGATCCTTTCTTGTTATGTTCCAACATCTGATCTGTTGAATCAGAAATGAAAATATTTGAAGCTGTCTACTTATCTCCCTCCATGATGTCTGCCTATAAATGCCCTTGTCCATAAGATCTTTTGTGAGAGGCTCCTAAAAGCCTCCCTGTGCCAGCCTTCAGATGCTGCTGTTGAGTTAAACTGGCTGTACCTACTTAGACTTTCACTCCTCTGTTACTAATTACTGTCCAAGGGTAGGGTCCAAAGTGCCCATGACGTGTGTTCCACATAGCTCTACAGCCACCTTCATCTATCCTTAGTCTTCTATTATGCAGCCACAATCATAACGGAATGTCACTATGTTACCCACATATCCAGCTCGTTTGTTCCACTGGGGCTTTGCCTAGACTGAAATCCGCTGCCTTCCCCTTTGGAGATGATGTGGTATGTTTGCCACATGTCCATCAGCACCATCACTGGGAATACAGAAAGAGCGCACAACTCATGCCATAGTACTAGAGCCTTATGATTCCACCTGACCATGTAGGATAGTGGTGACACCCCAGTTCCTTGACGCCCTATAACCAAGCCCAATGCCTCCTCTCTCGGCCCCTTCTGTGGTTACCTTGAAGGCCACATCTTCAAAATAGTTCCATTCCAGAGGGATAAAGGAGCTATATCCTGGACTGGGTACATAGATAGATAAGATATCCTCTATCTCTGCCTACCCACCAGCTATAATAGGCTCATGATGAAAGTGGGTTGGAATTTTGTGTCCATCAGTAAGATATGTGTGTGTGTGTGTGTGTGTGTGTGTGTGTGTGTGTGTGTGTGTGT
>JANHMN010000012.1:16046555-16097427 GCA_030674055.1 Rhabdomys pumilio
AGAAGAGGAGGAGGAGGAAGAGGAGGAGGAGGAGGAAGAGGAGGAAGAGGAGGAAGAGGAGGAGGAGGAAGAGGAGGAAGAGGAGGAAGAGGAGGAGCAGGAGCAGGAGCAGGAGCAGGAGCAGGAGCAGGAGCAGGAGCAAGAAGAGTGCTGAGAAGAAGCAGCACTAACTGATACAAATAAGATGAAGTGCCAACTGGAGCGTCAACTGGTCGAAGCCTGTTTATTAAAGCATATTCTCTACATTTAACAGCAGTGAGGACACTCCCACACAGCCTTCTGTTCTCTCAGGGCTGTCTGACTGACCTTTCAGAACTCCGAATTCCTGAAGACTAACTACTGAGGTCAACAATCCTTTCCCCAGAAATCCGGTGGCTCTAGACTACGTCCATGCCATGAGAACTTCAGTCATGCAAGTTAATAATAAAAGTGTTTGTAAAGATGAATCAGAAAACTAGCCATCGATATGGGGCAATGCTTAGATAATTTGAAGAATCTGCTGTGAACAAGTCTTCAAAAGGACAAGTTCGAGGTTTTCCCACTCAGTTCTCTGACAGTTATTATGTGTGCAAACACATACTTCGTGGAAAATTGTATTATGTTGAAATGGGCCTTCTTCAGCCTTTCCCTGCTCCTAATGACAGAGAAGGCATCGTCTTGATTGAGGAGCCTGTAGCCTAGTGGCTGTATGCTTCCCAGTTGGACCACGTAAATATATGGCTTCAGATGGAGGCCCTCACCCAGGTTTAGAATCCTGTAGGCTTTGAGTTCCTGCTGTCTGAGATGAGGCCTCATAAAATAATGGAACCCCAGAAACTAGAATCATGGATGACCTCAGCCAGTCCACATCCAGACAGCATCCTGCTGACTCGGTTGTTGTGTGTTTGTGACACCAGACAACACTAAATTCAGTTGGCCTGTGACTCCTGGTGCCAATAAACTAATTTCTTGCATCTGGTATACAATTCAGGAGACACAGCACTTGATAATACTTAATGAGAATCAGCAATGACTAAGTATGCCATGCCCTGTTCACTAGAGTCTGTTCTCAGGTCTTGGGTGTGGAATAGATTTGCCTGTCAGCTTGACTGGGAACCCTGCCCAGCCACTTCGGAAAATACCAGTGAAGACTCTGTGTGAAGGGATCACTCACACCTACAACCCAGTGTCTGTGTGTGAAGGATGTAAGCTTATCTAATCATCCAAGCCTGTGGCTGGACAGTTGCTCATCTCAGAGTGAACCTCGGTCTTTCCTCCAAAATCCCAACAACTCCTCCTCCTGCTTACTGGAATGCACAGGTGCACATCCTAGCCAGAAATCATGCTCGCTACACACGCAGAATCAGGAGAAAGGCTGGGCTACATGGCTGTTCCTCACTGCAGCTCTTGGCCTGGTTTCCTGCAGACAGAGCATCATCTGCCTGGGAAGGCTTAAACTGGCTCCCCTTGCTTCTCTGAGGTCTGTTTTCTTGACTCCGATATGGTATTATGGCTGGAGAAATGACCCAATAGCTAAGAGCACTTGTTGTTCTTGCAGAAGATCCAGGTTCAGTTCCCAGTACCCATGGTGGTCCACAACCATCTGTAACTCCAATTCCAAGGGATCTAATGCCTCTTCTGACCTCTACAGGCTCCTACATGCATATGGCTCACACACTCACACACACACACACACACACACACACACACACACACACTATATATATATATATATATATATATATATATATATATATATTATACAGTATATATGTATACATATATCTATGTATATATGTGTGTCTATGTATATATATATACGTCTGTGTATATATGTCTCTGTATATGTCTATATGTCTATGTATATTTGTATGTATATGTATACTTGTATGTATAGATATATACATACATATTTGAAGATAAAAATGAATGAGATTAACACTGGCCTACTCCTCCCTGTGAGAAGATGGAGTGTGGGTGCAGCTGCCACTATGAAAATGCTTTGTAGCAGCCAACATGCTGTTCATAGGTCAAACGACATATGTGCAGTCTCTCCTTCTCCCTCTCTCTTTTCCCCTCTGTTACTCTTTCCCCCACTGTGTGTGCACGTGTGCGTGTGTGTGTGTGTGTATCTGTGTCTGTGTGTATGTAGGGGTGGGGTGAGTGTGTGTCTGCTCCAGGAACAGCTGTTCCTGTGATTTAGGGTTTCCAAACACCCATGCTGCTATGGAAGACTTTTCACTTCACATAAATCACAATTAATGGGAATCGCGAGAAGCAAAGAAAATTTATTTGATTTAGGAAAAAGGCATTAGCAGTAAGTAAGCCACCAGGCTATTGGCTATAGGAGGAGGCATGGGGAAGGGCAAAAAGAGAGAGAAAAGTGGGGAGAGGAAAGGAAGAAAAAGTAAGGGAGTGAAGAAAAAGTGAAGAAAGAGAGGAGGCAAGAGTGAAAGAGAAGATAGATGGAGGATGGAGAGAAGGAAGGAGGAATTCAGGGAGGCAAAGGGGGAGGGAGAGGAGGAGGGAGAGAAGAAAGAGGAGGAGGGGAGGAGGGAAAAAGGAGGGGGAAGGAGGGAGAGGAGGAAGAGGAAGGAGGGGGAAGAGGAAGAGGAGGAGGGGGAAGAGGAAGAGGAGGAGGGGGAAGGAGGGAGAAGAGGAAGAAGAAGAGGGAGAGAAGGAGGAGGGAGAGAAAGAGGAAGAGGAGGAAGGAGAGGAGGAAGAGGAGAGGGAGAGGAAGAGGGAGAGGAGGAGGGAGAGGAGGAAGGAGAGGAGGAAGAGGGGAGGGATAGGAAAAGGGAGAGGAGGAGGGGAGGGAGAGAAGGAGGGAGAGGAGGAGGGGGAGGGAGAGGAAGAGGGAGAGGAGGAAGGAGAGGAGGAAGAGAGGAAGGAGAGGAAGAGGGAGAGGAGGAGGGAAAAGAAGAGGGAGAGACAGGAGAGGAGGAAGGATAAGAAAAGATTGTGGGAGGGAGGGGCAATAAGGGAGGAGAGTAAAGAGGGAAACGGGAGGAAGAGAGAAAGGAGATAAAAAGGAAACATGACAGAAGGGAGAGAGTAAAAGACAGAGGGAGGGAGGAAGCGAGAGGGAGAAAGGGAGGAGGGAAAGCAGAAGGAGGGAAAAGAGAGAGAGAGAAGTGGAAAGGGGGGAACTGTCTTTGTGAATAGCTAGATACTATTTAATCTTGGCAGCAGAGATGGCCATGTGATAGGCCTGGGGAGATTTTCCTATCTCTTAGGCAAGCAGGAGTGAGCCCCTGTATGTGTGCTCAGACACATACAGTTGAAAGTGAGAGTAGGTCCTGATTATGCCTCTAAGCCAGGCTTTGGGAAGAGCTGGCACGCAGAGAGAGGACTCTGGGATACGTCCAGATTCTCGAGGATCAGAAACTGTGGTGTTTCACCCCGGGCCTTCTGCTGCATCAGACAGGAGCTGGTCCAGCCTGCAGCCTGGAGTCCTGGAGACTGGAGAACAGAGGATTCTGGGTCTGCGAGAGGCTTTCTGTCTCAACGTACAGCATCCCAAGCAGCAGCTCAGTGGGAATAGTGTAGTGTGCTTGACTTAGAGCAACCAAGCATCCACACAGCCTGGATGGAAAGATGAAACGGACTCCAACTTAAGACCCATGAGCCCCAAACTCCAGGGTATGTTGCTCGACTCTGCTGTCTCTCAGGGTGCATCCAGTCCCTTGGCACTCTGCAAGAAGGGCTCCAAGCACACAAGCACATAGATGATGGTCACCACTGTCCTCTGTGGACCAGCTCCAGTCTTCCCTCAGGTGGGGCGGTGTGAGACAGTCCAGATGGCTGCTGCTGTAGTCAAGAGCCTGGATCTGTTAACAGTAGGTGTTCACAGCAGAGGGAGAGTCCCCTTTAAGCAGGGATGATAAACAACCCTGGCCTAGAGCCTCTGAATGTGATGAACCAGGGAAGATAAGGAGAAGGATGCGGTCAAATCCACCTGGTGCTAACCAGCCATTCACAAATATCTGTCAGGCCTGCTGATGGCCAGGGCAACATTGGAAAGCTCAAGAAAAAGAATTGTGGGGCTGGGTGAAATGCATCACCTCAGGGTTTGTGTGATGCCAAACGCTTTGATTTACGAGAAGGATCAGAAGAATGGCTGTGGCTTTTCACAGCAAAACAGACTATTTCTGAATAACAATTGTTCTCCTCACCCCGGTACATTTAAAAATACTTTGCTGCTGATACTGAGCTATTTAGTACCCAGAAAAGGTGGGGCCAGGAGGAATGCAGGATCAGCTCCCCATGCCCTGTGACTCAGGGTAGCCCAGCAAAGTCCCAAAGCCACTTAAACCAATGTCTTACCTCTCATAAGGGTCCCATAAAGGGACACAGAGATCCCCCTCCCCCGCTCTGGCAGGACATACAGGCTTGCTCCTTAATAAAACCCTTGAGGGAACCTCTGCTCATGCGTTCTGACAAGAACCAGCCTCGGCCTAGAGAGCAGTTCTGAGAGAAGGGGTGACTGGGAGCAGCAAAAGCAAAGGACTTGAAGTCACATCATGAGTCCAAGCCGGCAGCCAATATTCCAGATTGCTCTGTTCTGCTTTCTCCAGACAGCTCTCTCTCTCTCTCTCTCTCTCTCTCTCTCTCTCTCCTCTTCTCTCTCTTCTTTTCTCTCCTCTCTTCTCTCTCCTCCTCCTCTTCCTCCTCCTCCTCCTCCTCCTCTTCCTCCTCCTCCTTCTTCTTCTTCTTCTTCTTCTTCTTTCTCTCTCTCTCTCTCTCTCTCTCTCTCTCTCTCTCTCTCTCTCTCTCTCTCTCCTGCTCAAGTTAGTTTTCCAAGCAATTTTCTCTTGCTATTCTAAAAAATTTCTCTGAACAGCTCATCTCTTCCAGATCATAAGCCCAGTTTTTATTTTACATATCAATCCAGTCATTTACTCCAGGTTCACTTTTGATTTTCCTATGAATCAGCTTCCAATGATATAGCCCTTTGATTCTCAGGAGACAGCAACCCCCCATCCCCACACCCTTTTTTAACATTGCAAAAGAATTCAGAGATCTGCCTGCCTCTGTTAAGCACAGATGATAAGGTAGTGGGGGTAGGACCCTGTGCTGAATTTCCATTTCCACCTCTCCTGGGCCTTACCTTGTTCTGTCCCAGGCCATGCTGAACTCAGGAATCTGTCAGTCTTTGTAAGCATAAAAATTTAGATGAAATTTCCTGTGATCACCACCCTCGCAGTCTCTTTATCTCCTTCCTTTGTATCTTTCTGACCAGCTGGCTCATAGTGCAGCTGTTTCTGTTCCTTTAGATTTATGAAGCCCCTCATATAATTCATACAACATCCTTATAATAGTCATGTGCCTAGCAGTAAAATGGGGGATTGTCTCTACCAAAATGACAGCAGGAACTAGGTGGCCACATCCCTGTCTTGTGTTCAGAATCACAGGCATCCTGTAAAAAATGTGCTGAGAAGTGACTCCCTGCCCCAACCACATGCACTCTTTCTATATCAATTACCCATCACCAAGCGGAGAAACTCGGGATATCATACCACTTAAAGGAACATGGTGTTCTTCCTGTGTTGTCTTTCTTTTGGGGAGTCCCTGTGCTAGCCTTAGCCAAGAAAAGTAGCTGAAGAGAACAGGAAGGAGAAAGAGGCTGTGTGGAGAAAGAGGACTTACTCTGAGCTTTAGGTACAAATGACTGCTGTAAGATGGCCTCATCTGCCTACATGTGGGGAGAGCACACTCAGGTGCACAGAGTTAGTGAGCTTCCTGGGGCTGTAACGAGTACAGGCATATGTCAACTAAAGAGTTTATTTACACCTTTTGGGGAGGAGGGAGGCTTGGGGGTTGCTAGTCCATGATGGCTGGCCCTATCATCTTGGGCCTGTGACAAAGCAGTATATCACACCAAGTTCACATGTTGGAGCAAAATGGCTCTCCTGGCTTCTGGAAGTCCACAGAGAATAAAAAGGAAGAGCGTAGGCGGAGCTAATGACCTAAAGACCTCCCATTGGATCCCATTTCTTAAAAGTTACATCGTTTCGCTGCATCATGAGTTGGGGAACAAGTCCTTACACTTCCTAAGCACAGTACAGAGAGAGGAGAGAGAGGCTTGTATCCATCTAAGGGTGAACAAATCTGCTACCTTGGGTGTAACCGGGGCACCTTCCCCTAAGACTTATTGTAGCATGGGTGTTTCCTCCAAACTATAACACTCCTTCCTAGAATGAGAAGGCTCTGTGAGACTCATAAAGGAAATGACACATCCAAGGCGTGTGCTTGTGCATGTGAGTGCACGTGTGTGTGTGTGTGTGTGTGTGTGTGTGTGTGTGTGTGTGTGTGTGTTAGTTATTGGGGGGGGGCAGATATAAGGAGATGGAGACATGAATGAACCTGGAGTGCATGGTGTAAAACTCACAAAGAATCAATATATATATATTTTAATGTCTGGGCAAAAATGACCTATCAGATGTGTGATTATCAAGCAGCCCCAAGATGTAGTGAATGCACTGAGGCACTGAGAGCCTCCCCTGTACTCTGGCTGCTAAGGCCACATTAGTGTGGAAAATGCCCTGCACAACCACAATGCCCTGGGTTCCTTTAACACAAGGCTGACCTGGTTCCTTGTACCAAGGTCCATTCCAAATGTCTGTCTGACCCCAGGCAGCTGCATCCCAGCTCTGGTCGTGCTTCCTGCTCCTCACTATCAGGTTTGACCTAAACTGTCTAGTCAGATAATTGCACTTCTGCTCTCCAGTGTTCCAGTCCCTAAATGTAAGTTAAGTGTGACTCATGCCTGCAACAAATAGAGCACACATTACTCAGATCCAAATTAAACTGTGGCAATGCTCAGAAGCTGTGTCCCCTCCAACAGGGACAAAGGACTTAGCCAGCTCTCTGTGGGATTCCTTGGACCTAGGAGAAATGGGGGAGGAGAAGGGGGCTCCCTGCCTTCCTCCTGGTACCCTGGTGGGATGGGAGATCTATTGAGCAAGCAAGCTCTGTGGCAGGCTCTCACTTGGAGAGGGGGCAGGATCTCATTTAAAGCAAATTGTGGAGCAATGGGGCTTTCTGGGAAGTGGGAGTTTCCCTCTAAGCCCCATTCCTGTATTAATGGGCTCTCCACCATCCTGGCTCAGCAATACCAGGCCAACAGATTGCTCATTTTGTCCCCAGTGGCAGGCATTAAGCCAGGCGATTTAGGATGAGAACACTCATATTTGGAAGTCTTTTCTTTGAGTACAAATGGAAAATTACCTTTTCTTTGGCGCTGGGAGAGCGAGCAGCAGGTGTGAACACTTTTCTCTCAACACTCTAGTCTTGCCCGTTGCTCCAGCAGGGAGGTCTAGAGGAGGCAAGCTGGGTCCAGGAGGGAGCCCTACCCCACCTCCACCAAGCCTGTCTTCACCCACTTCTTGTTGGGTAGCAATTTCTAGATTGAAACATTCTGTCCCCACCCCGGAAGGATCCTTAAGGCTTTGGAAGTAAATGAAATCCAGGAAGCTTTTGAAGCTTACAGGACAAACAAGGCCAGGTGGGTTTTTGAGCAGAGACAATTGTTGGGGAGAGGAGAGATGTCCATGGGGCTTCAGGGATGAAGCTTTCTTGAGCTGTCACCCAGGCTGGGTTGGGCTTCTCAGGGATGCAGCTACCTTCAGTCACATTCCTCACACAAGTTCCTGTAAGGACCCCTCCACCAGACTTGGGTTGAATCTTTGGTTGTTGTTGTTGTTGTTGTTGTCCTCTTTGGTGTTCTATCTGGGGCCAATAGACATCCATTTGTGTCTTCTCAAGGGAAGCCACCCTACACTCAGGCTCTTCCTGTTTTAACCCAGGCTGCTGCTCAGGTGAGTGAGGCTTTAGTGACTCTATGTCCTTTTTGCGCAAGGAGGAAGACTGGACTGGCATGACCTGGTTCTCCCCTCATCCGACTTTAGGTAATATATTCTGTCTCTGGGCAGGGAGTGAAAAACCCACCTGCCAGTCTCTTAGCCTCTGAGCTGCAAATACAAAGGACAACTTGGGACTCCTGCATCAGCTGTGATGCTCCATGGCCCTGTCCTTTTGATGGTGTCCTTGTGCCAGCTTTCTGTACCTTCCCTGATTGGTCAGCCTGGAAAAAAAAAATCCGTCATTCTCTTGTTATCTAGCCACAGTTGGATATGGCCAGCTGCGCGACATCACCCATCGGACGGGAAGGAATCTTGAAGATCCTGCTACGGGTTCTGCCAAGTGTGGGTAGCTGAGTACGTATGTCTCCAACTGTCACCAACCACCTGAGCGCATGGTCACTCACAGCTACTGAAGAAAACCTGACGTAATTGTCTTAAATACTTATTTTATTGGTTTTAATTATGTATAAGTGTGTGTGTGTGTGTGTGTGTGTGTGTGTGTGTGTGTGTGTGTGCACGCATGCATGCATGTGTGTGGCTATGCACATGTAAGTGCAGTTGCCCTAAGAGGCTAGAGGTATGGGATATCCTGGAGCTGCAGTCCGAGGTAGCTGTGAGCTACCCTGTGGGTACTAGAATCCATACTTGGGTTCTATGGATGAGCAGCAAGTGCTCTTAATCACGGAGTTCTTTCTCCATCTGTAAACCTTTTATCCTTGTAGCACTAGAGATTGTTGCTAGACCCTTGTACATACCAGGCAAGCACACTACTGCTGAGCTACGTGCTTGGTGCTCTGACTTATTTTTCCGTCTCATTAATTGTCCAGGCTAGCCTCCAGCTTCTCTTCTTCCTGCCTCAGCCTCTGGAGTCACTTGAATTACAGGCCTTTACCCATTCTATGTGACACACCCAAACATGAACCGCCGTGTGCATTAGCCCTGAAGGTGAGAGTACAGAGATAGCATCCCAGGGACCAGAAGTTCCAGCTGTGTGGTTTTTTTTTTCCCACCGTGTCCAAGAGAAAGATGGCTGATGGCCAACAGCATGAGCCTCTTCTCTGCTGTGGGCATTCGCTAATGGCTTGGAAGGAATGAGGTGCAGGGACCGCTGACCGCAAAGATGTTTGTGGAACAAAGTCTCGGAATGAAAACAGACCGTGATGATGTTTACATCTCAAGAGATGCCCACCGAAAGGGCAACTACCTGGAAGAGATTCCTGGAAGGCAAGCGGACAGGACGATGCAATCTAGTCTACCTCCCTCCCATCCACTGCAGGGCTTATTCAGTAGTTTAGGAAGAAAGTGACTATATATTAGGAATGGAAGCTATGCAAGGGCTCCATGTGAGGCTGGCCTGGATAAGTACTGCTGTCTACTCTGCCTACAGTTGACCCCATACAAAGGCTGAGCCCTGACACAGACCGTTCCGGAGAGGAAGGAGAGGCCAGACATGTGATGGAAGCTTGCTGGCATTGGTTTTCTCCCATTGTGGAGACAAAGTAGTCCCACAAGTGTGAACACTGCTGGTGTGCTTGAACTGTCTTCCCTACTTGTGTTGCCTTAGCACTCAACACCTCATACACACTGGCAAATACAATTGTCAGTGTAATCTCCTTCTAGAAGTCTCTGGCCAAGGAATGCCTTCCACAGCAGTAGACTCCTACCCATGGATTGTCTGCAATTATCACAAATGCAGAGAGCAAACTGGAAGGCAAATGACACCATGATGCCTCTGTCAAGTACAGCACAGTCACATCATGGAATGCAGCTTGACTCAGGACCGCACTATGGTGCTGTCTTACTGGGTGGGAATGGCAGAGTGTGAGCATGGGTGTGAGAGAGTAGGGGGAGGGAGAGTCTTCTCCCACCACAGTGCCTCTCCACACAGCATGTATATGTGAGCTCATGTAGCCTACACACATTTTATTAGTGGCATTTCCAAGTTAAAAATTGCATGTTCATTTAGCAGAGATGTCTTAATAGCATTTTAATTTGCATAGCTGATATTTACCTCTATATTTGTTTCTACCACTGTGTGTTTCTGAGTCAATTGTGGAGCTCAGGGCTGCAAGGCTGGCCTGCTTCCCATTTGGATTAGATCTTAGTGCCTCTCCTTTTTCACACCCCCTCCTCAGCTTTGTCTCAAGCTTAGAACCATTCGCTTTGTTCTTGCTTGTGTTATACTTTCTTGTTATTCCCAAAAGCATATTTCCCTTTAATCAGCTCAAACCTTTCCACGTTTCTCATGTCTTAGTGGCTTACAAGTTCCACACTTAGGTTTGCAACGCTTACTTATGTGTTAAATCGTGATTATAAACCCGCTGGATTTCTTCTAATCTTGCCCGGTTTTCACTGCCTGGCACCTAATGTTTGATGTCACCTGTCCTTTGTGTCTCTTTTTCTTTACATGCTAGGGTGTTTGTGCTGTGGATGGGTTGGACAGTCTGTTTCTTCTCAGAATTTGGGATGCTTCCTTCGAGACTCTTGTATAGACTAAAATCTGATAGTTACAGGATCATGCCTCTCTGTCTTATTCATTCGATTACTTATGTCTGTAGTGACAACAGCACGCAGCTTTAACTATTTCACCTGTAGACTGTCACATCTTCCAGGATCACTGTTGTCTAGCTTTGCTTTTCCCAATCAAAAAAAAAAGGGGGGGAGGGGGCTGGATTTTGAATATTTTTATATTGTAAACTTTCTTCCATACCAACTCCAAAATCGATCTGTCAAGTGGCACGCAGATATTATTGGACTGGAGAGGATAACACTGAAGCCATAGATGACTTTATGGGCAATTTACCAACTTGACGTATAAGGGAAAGTCCATTTACAGGGTCGTAAGGATGTCTTCTCTCATAAGGGGAATTCAAGTGGAGCCAGGAATAAAGTGATCTAGTGAGCCGTGAAGAACATTCTATATAGAGGAGAACAACTGTGGAACGGCTTCATGAACAATGTGCCTAGTGTTTGGGAAAAAGCTGCATGGTCAAGGTTAATGTAGACTGAGCAAGGTATGGCAGAAAGACCCCAGAGTGAGACCCTGAGTCCCTGGGTCTACAGCAAGGGTATTGCCCTGCTTTGTTCTAATGGGAAGTTCAGTAGATGTCTTAGTTGGAATTTTATTGCCATGAAGAGACATTATAACAATGGCAATTCTTACTTAAAAAACAACAACAACAACAGCAGCAACAACAACAACCTCTAATTGGGACTGGCTTACAGTTTCAGAGGTTTAGTCTATTATTATCATGGCAAGACATATGTGCAGATAAGGTAAGGAGCTAAGAGTTCTATATCTTGATCTGAAGGCAGTCAGGAAAAGACTGGATTTGTTTCACACTGGGCAGAGCTTGAGTGTGTGTGTGTGTGTGTGTGTGTGTGTGTGTGTGTGTGTGTGATCTCAAAGCCCCCCCCCCCCCCATAGTGACATACTTCCTCTAACAAGGCCATGCCTCCTCCAATAAGGCCACATCTCCTAATGGTGCCACTCCCTAAGGCCAAGCATTCAAATATCTGAATCTATGGGGTCCATACCGATTTGAACCACTACAGTAGACGAGACTTAGTTTTTGTATGTTAGGATATCCCCGTGAGTCATAGGGTGTAAGGGCAGAAACAGAAGCAGAGAGGCAAGTGAGAGGCACTTTCATTAGTTCAGAATGGAACTGGTATTAGAAAGAGCAGAGAAAACATCAGGAAGGTTAGTGTGATAAGCAAAGATCAGAACAACAGAGGGGCATGATCAGTGTGGGGTGCGCAGTTACCAAATAAGCTAAGAAGCAGTGCCAAGGAACTCAAGGTCACCAAGGAACCCAGCCTGAGTGACCATAAGAGAGCTATCCCATTAGTCATTAAGAAGTACAGGTGGTCCTGGTATACAATGCAGTCACATCTTGATAAACGTATCACAAACTGAAAAGAAGGTAAATCAAAAGAGCAGAGTCCCTGTACCCAAGTCTCTTGACTCATCAGCATGGCGTGCCATGCACAGTCCAGTCAGCTGTTCCCTTAGAGATCGCTGGGCTGACTGGGAGCTGTGAAGAGATGTCTCTGCCCAGCATTGCAGAAGAGGATGAGTCAGAAGCCACACTGGAGCTCAATGTCAGGTTTCTACTAGGGTCTGATGCACATCAAAGAAGCATCATGTTCACTACACATGCTCACCCATCCCTCCTCATCACTGTCCTTTTCTCTTGTCTTGTTTTTTTTTTTTCTTTCAAAGTAGCAAATATCACTTTCCTGTATAGTTACCACCCAGTTGTCTGGTTTCTCCACTGATGCAGAAGGTCCACATGGACAAGGTTCCCTTTTTGTTTTTGTCATTCTGTCCTCTGTGTGTCTCCAGGGGAACCTCACATTAGAGGCTGGCTAAAGACCTGATGGAGAGAGGGAGTGTACTAGTTACTCTCTACCTCCAATGACATACCTCCTCCAGCAAGGCCACATCTCCTAAGCCTCCCCAATAGCACCGCCAATTAGGAGTCAAACATCCAAATGCCTGAGCCTATTGGAGCCAGGAGTAACAGGGAAGGCATTTCTCTGTGGTTCAAACCACCACAGGGAGGAAAGAGGCATGGAAGAAAGTAGACAATCTAAGTAGAAATCTTTCTTAGGTCAAATGTGTGAAGGTGTGCATTTATGTGTGTGTGTGTGTGTGTGTGTGTGAGCGCGCGCGCACACACACACACACACACATGTAGAGTTAAGATTTTCATATTAGAAAACTATTTTTTAAGTTATTTATTTATATTATCTATATGGATACACTGTAGCTGTCTTCAGACACACCAGAAGAGGGCATTTGATCCCATTACAGATGATTGTGAGCCGTTATGTGGTTGCTGGGAATTGAACTCAGGCCCTCCGAGAGAGGAGCTAGTACTCTTCACCACTGAGCCATCTCTCCAGCCCTAGAAAACTGATTTTATGCTGGTCTCGTGCAGCTTCTTCTCTGAGAACTTTTATGGTAACACGTATTACAAATGTACTGGTATTTCTAACGCATTTCCTTTCGAGCTTTGTCTAAAACACTCTCCTTTATAATGTATGTTTTCCTTTTTGTCTTATTGTATTGGGCAAGGCATCCACAAACACTCTGAAAGGGAGCATCTTGGCTGCTGAGATATCACATTTCTCACTGAAAATACCGACATTTGGTTCTCTGTGCACCATGATTTCTGGTAGACCAACTTGAGCCATTGCATTTTTGGTCACAGACAGTGGACTTCGCTTGTCACATAATGACTATTATCTGTGCGATTGTTTCTGTTCTTGAAGCCACCTGGCCAGAAGAATTTTGTCATGGCCACTCTTGGGAGCATAATGTCAATTATAGTGGCAATGCCTATGCATTCTCAGTGGCTGTTGACTTAGGTTCCCAGCATTTGACAGGCAAAACGCATCCTGCTTGTGAGACCAGACTTTCCTTATGGGTTGTTTTTGCAATTAAACATGTTCTATCTTCAACTCCATTCAGTTTCGGACATGAACACTTCTACTATCTGCAGCTGTTTTGCAGATTTCCAAACGAGTCTTCTGGTCCAAGATGGTCTTGTGGACAGCTTTCTTCCTCTGGAGTTTTGTACATAGGAACCACTGCACACAGATGTTCTTTATCTTTAGGCATCATCCACCAACTCTTCACATCTTCATGGTCACGAGGATCCTAATTAAACACGTGTTTATTGATCCTGGCTTAAAGAGTGGAGGTTGTCAACCCCTCTCTGTAATCAGATAGGCCATGTTCCATTCTGTGCACAGTTTGATTTCCAATTCTCGGGAAAGCAAATTCTACAGAAAGACAAGCAGGGGTCAAAGAGAAAAGTTTGTGGAAGACAGAAGAAAAAGCTGTAGGGTGAAGGGGGTAGCCATAAGATGAGGTGGAGAAACAAGAAAGCAAAGTTAAGGAGGAGGAAGAGGGAGAATAGAATACACAGAGACAAACAGGGGTACATGGCTGTGCTGGAGACCAGGCCAGGGTGGGATTGAACACACAAGAGAGTCAGTAAGCAAATGCCTATGGGAAAGGAGGGAGACAGTTATCAGACAACTACACAAGGAGAGAAAGAGGGTAGGCTGCTAAAGACAGGCTGAGACTATAGCACAATCTGAGGGAAGATTTGGCCAGGCTAGAGCAGAGTCCTCATGGCAAGCTGCCCATCACAAGAGTCCCCTGCCTCACCATCATGATACAGCATCTGGGAGCAATGCCCAAAAGACCACAGGAAGAAAGATGTAGGACCTCTAGCAGGGTACTGTCTAGAGTCTCAAGTCTTTTATGGCCACAGTAGAAGACTTTGATGGCCTCTTTTCAGTGTTGTCATGGAGAAAGGGGAACCAATAGAGAATATAGGAAAATGGGAGGAAAATTGAAGCAATTTTCTATTTAGTGTAAAATGGATTAATATTTATATAAAAGTCCATGCAACAACAAAAGGAGCAATGTTGGCAGATTCTTTTTTTCCAACATACAGATATTAGGGTTTTTTTTCTGTTCCTGGAATAAACACCATGAGTGACAGCAATCTGGGAGGTGAAAAGGGTTATTTAGCTCGTAACTCAGAGTTCATCACAGAGAAGTCAAGACAGGTACTCAAGACAAGAACTGAGTCAGAGGAGGAATGTTGCCTATTGGTTTTCTCCCCCTGGTTTGCTCAGCTACCTTTCTGGTACAACCCAAACCCACATGTTTAAGTCCACAGTGGACTGGGCCCCCAAATCAGCACTCAAGAAAATACCCTACAGAAATAGCCACAGGCCAATCTGGTAGAGGCAATTCCTTGATTGAGACCACCCCCTTTTTTCATATATGTCAAGTTGATGAGAATGAACCAGCAAAATGCACATGAGAAAATAGCATGCATTCATATATACCCCCAGCCTCTGCTAAGAAGACAGTGTGGCTCAGAGCACAAGGATCAGCAATGAAGGCCCCTTCTTTGCCATAGAGGGAAGAAAACTTTTCCAGTTTACATAAATGTTCTCCCAAAGACTACCATTTTCAGCAGGAATTCACTGACTTGATCCCCAGACACCAGGGGAGAAAAATCAAATCTTCTCTTCAACTTTTCTCATGGCTTTAGAAATAACAAGGTTACCTTGAGTTGAAGTAAGTATGACCGGTGATTTAAGGGAGCTTCTGTAAAAAGGATTCAGAAAAGCAGCTTCCTCTTGTCACATGACCATCAGAGAGATGTGATGGAGAGGACTGAAGAGGACAAGTCCTCTATAATCACTCAAAGTGTTGAAAATGTTAGGACTGTTTGAGGGGCTGGAGACATGAATCAGTGGTTAATAACACTGGCTGCTCTTGCAGGGAACTCAGGTTTGAGTTCCAGCACCCATGAGGAAGCTCATAACCCATCCATAATTTCAGATCCAGGGAATCCAACACCCTCTTTACATAATGTTCATGTGTGATGTGCATACATACAAACATACATATATACATACATACTTACATTCATATGCATAAAATAAAAATAAATAAATCTTTAAAAATAATTTAAAGAAAATACTGTGACTTTGGCTCGAATTAGATGAGGCCCCTGATAGAGGATTAACTATAAAATCAAGGGGAAACTTAAAATCAAAGTTGATTAAAAAAAAAAAAAACTATAAGCTTACTATGAAAAAAATGATACCCCAGAACTATCCACAATTTTTATCTTCCTAAAAACCTTGGGATAAAATAAAATATCCATGTGACAAAAGTGAGCAGCCATGGTACTGAGAACATAGCTGAGATCTCACATCTTGTCTCCAAATTACAGACAGTGAATGAGACTGGGCCTGACATGGGCTCTTAAAATCTCAAAGCCCACCTCCAGTGATACACCTCCAAAACAGGTGCTCCTATTCTAACAGGACCACACCTATTAATACTTTCCAAACAGTTCCACTAACTGACAACCAAGCATTCAAACACTTGAGCTTATGTAGGCCATTCTCATTCAAACTGCTACAGGGGATATTTTATTGTGTCAAATCTGCATTTCTGTAACTAATGACATTTTTACCTTCTTTCCTTGTTCTAATCTACCATGAATCTTTTTCTATGTGGTAGCCACTGTCACGAACAGGTGGAGGGTCCCAAGGAAACAATCCCATAATGCAAAGCATCTCAACAAAGCAGAAAGCTTTACTTCCATGTACAAGAGGGAATGTAGCCATGCACAAAGAAGCAGGCAAGCACACCCAGCTTGGGTCTTATTGAACTGTTATTCCTAAAGCCAAGGGGCCCTCTGCCTCATTCTGAGTTGTCTGACCTTGGTCCCACACTCTTATGCAGACAGCTGACTCAGAGTGAAGGAGCTGAAAAGCAAAGTACAGCTTTTGAGAACAGGATGTGACCTTGATTTTAAGAAGTGTTGTCACTAAAGGATTTGAATTTCTGCCAAGTGGTGTCTTTACAGTTGTTTTTTTTTTTTTAAAATGGGGTTTATCTTATTTAACCTTTTGACAGAAAACACTGTACTTTTTGTTTACATTTAGAGTCCTTCACAGCTCCTCTGTGCTTACTCTCTGATTGTTCAACCTGATGTGCCTGAGTTCTGTGTGGAGCCTGTATACTCAGGCCATCCATCATAGGACAAAGGTTTGTATTGCTGAGCTGTCCTGGATTGCCAATGCTTTCTTCCAGTCTTTGGCTTCCCCCTTTCCATCTTCTTAATGGTGTCTTTTGATGTGAAGAAGCTTTTAATTTTGAGGAAGCTCAAATTGTCAATTTATTTTCTCTTCCGGTTATTGGTCTTTTTTTTTCTTTCCTCCTGAGCAAGACCTTTGCCTGCTTCTCAACCACAATTGCTTCCTTTAGTCTTCCTTTAAAAGCTTTATGACTATAGATTTTTTTTTAACATGGAAAACTATCATCTCAATTAATTTTGTGAAAGAGGAGTTGATTTCCTTTTCTAAATGGATGTCTGGTCTGAGCATTGCTTTTGCAAAAGGCTTCCCTCTCTCCATCGAATTGCCTCAATGTCTGTGTCAAAAATCAATTGCCTTTTAGGTCTAAGTCAATTTGGACTCTCTTACTTCCATTGATCTCCGTTCTAAATGGCCACTGCCAGCACATTGTCCTTCTTTGTGTGACTTTCTAGCAAGCACTGAGATCCATTATGAATCGAATCA
This sequence comes from Rhabdomys pumilio, assembly GCA_030674055.1. Taxonomy (NCBI): domain Eukaryota; kingdom Metazoa; phylum Chordata; class Mammalia; order Rodentia; family Muridae; genus Rhabdomys; species Rhabdomys pumilio. Next base: position 16,063,532 of record JANHMN010000012.1, read on the forward strand.
TCAGACTGCTTTTTGTCTTAACTATTTCAAATATCACATGGTGATATGAACTTTAAACTCATGACTATTAGTTAAAAACAAGCCTGGACCCTTTTTATAGAACTGTGTTTGGTCTGTAGAGCTTCATGGCGAACGTGACTGGTCAATACTGAGTGCTCCAATCTATGAACATGGTACACCTCCCCAGTCACACGACTCTTCTTTGATATGAAAATACATGCCTGAGTTTTCCAAATACAGAAGGTCACATTTTGCATTCAGCAAAGTCAGGCTTAAGTGCTCCCTTGACTTCATTATTATCCTTAATTTTTGTATTCTTGATTGTCATTATATAAGAAAGAGTTTTATATTGATTTGTTTTCTGCAACAATACCAAGAGTCTTCATCCAGCAGCGGAATGGAAACAGATGCAGAGACCCACAGCCAAACATCAGGTGTAGCTCGGAGAGTCTTGTGGAAGAATGGGGGGTGGGATAGGATTGAGCAAGCTAGAGGGGTCAGGAAGACCACAAGAAGACCTACAGAGTCAACTAGACTGGACTCATGGGTACTCACAGAGATGAAACCACCAATCAAAAAGCATGCAGAGGCTGAACCTGTCCCCCTCAACCTCCACATTTATAGCAGATGTGCAGCTTGGTCTTTGTGTGGATCCCCTAATAATTGGAGGGGAGCTGTTTCTAACTCTATTGCTTGCCATTGGATCCCCTTCCTCTAATTGGACTATCTAGTTGGGCCTTAGTGGGAGAAGATGCTTTAGGCTATGGTGACTGGATGTCCCAGGGTGGGGTGGTACCCAAGCTAGGCTTCCCATTCTCCTCATAGAAGGGGAGAGAGTAAAGGGGAGAGGATTTTTAAGGGTTGGACTGAGGAGAGGAGGGACACAGGAGTAGGAGAATGATCTGATGTAAAGTAAATAAATAAATATAATAACCTACTATTTTTATGTTGTAGAAAACATAACGTTTCTTTTAAAAATGTTTATGTCATTTATACCTTTTTGTTTCCTGGCCTTTCACTAGAACTCCCGGTGTAACAGGAAAAGGTGCTGCAGACTTGCCTTTTTCTGCACAGGGTTCTTTGGCTGGCTGTGGTGGTCCACCAGAGTCCTCTGTTCCTGTGGTGACTCACACAGTCCATCAGAATGTCAAATAGGGTCATCCCAGCTCCCTGCTGCACACCAACTGCAGACTTTAGGAGCCCTGCCTAGGATCTCTAGGTCCACACTAGTAAGAGAGTGTAGCTGATTTCATTTGTAAATACTTTATTAGGTTTTACCATCAGCATTATGGTGAAATTATGGACTGAAGAAATGGTCTCTCTCTCTCTCTCTCTCTCTCTCTCTCTCTCTCTCTCTTTCTCTCTCTCTCTCTCTCTGTCTCTCATGAATAACATTGGTGGTTGGCCACATTTCCTGCTTCAAAGTCAATCATGTAGGCAAACTGGACACAGCCTTTCTATTGTCTATATAACTGATGTAACTATCAGTTCAATGAGTATACAGAACTCATCAGATTTTCCTTGTTGTCTCACATTGCTAAGTTTTATATATATAGAGAGAGATGGATTTGTCAAGTGGCACCTGAGTTGCAAAAATTCCCTGACTCTTCTTAATACCCATTATCATTTTTTTACATCTGCAGATTTCTTAGTGGCCTCCTGCTAAGGGCCCCCTGGCCTTGGTCCTGCCCCCAGCTGATCCACTGTGCCTGTGGCTTGTGTATGTGTGTGTGCCCTTTACGTTCCCTGTTTCCAAGGTTTTAGGAATTCCATTAGCCTTTTCAAAGAACCCTGCTCCCTTTGTTAAGTTCTTAATTGCCGGTTTTCTATTTCATTTAATTCCAGTTTCCCCTTTATTATTTTTATTATTCTCCTTTCTTTGGGATTAATTTGCTCCTTTTTTTTTTCCTTGCCTCTTAAGGTAGATCATTAACTTTCAAACTTTCTTCCCTCCTAATTATGCATTTAAATTTATAAATTTCTTCCTAAGCTTTATTTAAACCACAGCTCATGTATTTTAATACATCATGTCTTTGTTTTCAGTTAACTCAATGTGAGGTTTTTTTTCTTTCCCCTAGTCTTCATGGTGATTTCTTCTCTGAATCATGGATTATTTGTGTGTTACCATAATTACTAACCACTTGAGTATTATCTTATCCATTTCTAATTTAATCGTAGTTAGTAAGCAAGGCAGGGTGACCCTCACTTATAATCCCTGAACTTAGAAGATGGAGAAAGGAGATCAGAAGTTCAAGGGTCAGCCTCAGCTACATCATGATTTCAAGTCCAGCCTGGGCTACATGATAGCCTGTCTCAAAAAGCAAAAGCTAAGAATAGTTTAATGTTAGGGACTCTATCATGTTTTCTGGCACAATAAAAAGGGTTGTAAGGTATTCCTTCCAGCTCTGTCAGGTATTACTGAGAATAATAATCACTTATAACATCAATCTCACACAATTAATTATTCTGTAACTAATTATTCCTCAATATCAGGTGATTATATTATCCCTTCTTCGTGAACACTCAGAATGCACAGAGAAAGAACCTGCATTTGCCACCACTGAACTCCGCATTTGCTGGTGGGCCATTCAACCGTCTGCATCCTAAATGATGCTATGCCCACCTGTTCCCTCACCCTGAAAGATGAGTGTGAACATCTTCAGAAACGGCCGTGAACATACTCAGCCTTTCACACCCACCTATGTTTCTTAGTGTATTAAATTCGCAGACAATATAGCTCATATCTAGGAAATGCTAAGGAACATTTTAAAAACAAAGTGAAAATATTCAGCAATACCACAAGGCACAAGTCCACATTCAGCTGGGTTCTGAATTTTTACTTCGTGCCAGTGGTGGTGATGCACACAGGTAGAATATGATAGGAGGAGATGGCAGGAAAACCATGAATCATTGACAATAAAAATTAGAAAACAATCCCTTTGCAAAGAGAATCAGGAAGTAACATATTTGAAAGAGGCTAAGGATACAGAGCAGCAGGTAAATGTGCTTGTTGCCATGCCTGAGTTTGATCCCTGGGGAATGTGTGTATGTGTGTGTATATATATATGTATATGTGTATATATATGTGTGTGTATATATATATACACATATATATCCGTATATATATATGTATATATATACACATATATATGTGTGTGTATATACATATATATGTGTGTGTGTGTGTGTGTGTATATACACATACATACATATATATATATACACACACATATATGTATACATATAATATATAATGTTAATTATATTATATTAATATATTATATTATTAACATATATAATATGTTATGTTATTATAATATAATATATAATGTTAATGTATAATGTATAATGTATAATATATATGTGCATCTATGTATGTATGTACGTAACAGTATTTAGGGGTGGTGAAGAGATAGCTCAGTGAGTAAAATACTTGATATGCAGGCATAAGAACTGGCATTCAGATCCTGTGTACCCACATAAAAACAGGCATCAGCCATCCATACTCCCAGTTCTGGGGAGACAGATGCAGGAGGATTCTGAGGGGAGACAGGTGTTACCTATCTAACCAAACTGGTAAATCTCAGGCTCAGTGAGAGACCCCGTATCAAAAACAAACAGCCTGCAATGTTGGCTTCCGGCCTCACAAGTGCACATATGTACACACATATCCCCCCCAGCCCCGACACATACGTGTGAACACCATATGTGCATATTCATGCACACACCAAAAGATAGAGAATAGGAATGTATATAAAAGTACTGGGATTATGCACAGAAAATAATAAAGAGATGCAGACATAAAGACTTAAATAAAGAGGAAGTCATTCCACGATGCTGTTTGATCTCACAGCACAGCCAGGAGGGCAAGCTTCACTGTTCTTTGTATTCTTATGTGTTCATCTCAATAGAAAAAACAAACTTTGAGTTGTATGTGGGAACCAAAGACAATTTTGAGAAAGAACAACATTGGAGGAATTCAGAACATAGCTGGAGAGATTGCTCAAGGGTTAAGAGTATCTGCTGCTCTAGCATATGGGTTAGCTTTCATTCCCAGCACGTACACAGTGGCTCACAGCTGCCTGTAACGCCAGCTTTGGTAGATCTGACACCCTCTTCTGGCTTTGGAGGTCACCTGCGTGTGCACGCGTGCGCGCACACACACACACACACACACACACACACACACACACAAATCTAAAAAAAAATTTTATAATAAAGCTACAAAAATCAAGAACTCACAGAAGTGATGTCAGAGAAAACTTAGATCCATGACCTTGGCTAAGACTTATTTCTCCTAAATATGACATCAAATGCATGTTCCACATACAAAAACTAATCTAACAAATTTCATTGAATCAAAATGTAAATTTTTTGTTCTTCGAATGGAAACATTAAGAAAATGGAAGATAGGCTGGATATGGTGGCTCACACGTTTAATCCCAGCATTTGGGAGGCAGAGGCAAGCAGATCTCCAAGTTTGAGGCCAGACTGGCCTACAATGTGAGTTCACCATTACAGAGGAAAATGCTGTCTTGAAAACAAACAAACAAAAAACATACAAAGAAACTATATACAAAAAGAAGAAAAGGAAAGGAAGGAAGAAAAGAAGGAATGAAGGAAGGAAGAAAAGAAGAAATATATTGAGGTAAATAAATAAGATTTATGATCAAAATTTATATACATGTAGATATATAGAACTTTTAGAAAATTTAGAGCCCTAAAATAAAAACACACATAGAATTTTTAGAACCCAGAAAATAAAGACAGAAAGAAAGAAAGCAGTTCTAAACAGTACTGGGCATGGTGCATGGGCATGGTGCCCATGAAGGAGGCACATGGTTTTAGGTTCATGAAAAGATAACCTTTGGCATCTTAAAATGCAAATTCGAGTCCCAGTAAGAGATGATAAGACTTAACAGTTTGTAAAATGACTTCAAATAGAGAGATGGAGAGCAGCTGGAGAAGATTCCAGAAGCTTCTGTATGGATCTGGGAATTACTTATCTTCCTATGCAGCCACTGTGGAAATAATGGAAATAAAACTGGCTCTTTCTTCAAAAAAATTAAGCATAAAAGAACCACAAGTCCAGCAATGCCTTTACCCAAGACAAACAGAAACATACTTCTACAGAGACCTAGACTTAAATGTTGACGGTTGTTTTATTCATGAATTCCCAAGCTGGATAGACTCATGGGTGGGTAAACAAAATGTTACCTAAGGGAAAAGTAGAATATTCAACAACGAAGACCATCTTAAAGGTGATCTTGCCTGCAGGTTCCATTATGGATGATATTTGTCATTGTGGTGGGATGTGCATACCTCCAAATTGAAGAATACATAGGTTTTTGCTACAGGAAGTGGTCCAGTCACAGTGAGCAGGCAGGAATGAAGGCACTGGAACAGCCACTGGTCCAGAGAAATCACACACCAGTTAATGGCTTCTGGAACCTGAGACCAACAAGGTGGGTGACTGTAGGCACTGTTATAAAGAATGGAGTATGGGGTGTCTCAAGGAGCCCCCTTCATGACTCTCCTGCATCGCCTTAGATACAGCTTACCTCCAAACTGCTTATTAGAGCTGGTAGTGAGATGTAAAAAAATAAAGAGTTAGCATCTGAAAATGTTTATAGAAAATTGACAGAGTAATTTCATGTCTGTTAAAATTAATAACAAAAAAGTGGAGTCGATTTTGTATGCCTTCTGGTTTCTTTCTCTCTATTTTTTTTGAATAATTTCTTTTTTTGCTGAAAATTTCAAACCACATTCTGTGATAGACTGAAAATACCACACCTCCACACAGACCTGTGATGAACCTAGGGTCCACCTGGAGGGAAAGAATGGCAAGGGGCAGGATTCGCAAGACCAAGGACCATGTCTGAGATTCCCAAGAGAATCAAGGGTCAATGTGGTATCTCTGGAGGTACATGGGTCACTTGAATGACCCAGCCATTGTATGCACTGGAAGAAGGGTGACATGGTGTGCCAGTAACATCTTCTGTGAGCTCTGAAATATGGGAAGTTTGGCTGCACAGCAGCACAGGGAGTGTCAAGCTCCATGGACTTTGTGCCTGCCTGATCTTTCAGAACCTTCCTGAGGCACCTGCTATGCAGAAGCAGAGGGGAGCCCTGTGCTCTCTACCAGTGGGATTCCCAAGATGGAGGATCATGTCTGAAGATCCCATAAGAGCCAAGGATCAATGTGGTATTTCCGGGGGGTACATAGGGCACTTGGATGACTCTGCCATCATACGCACTCGAAAAAGGGTCACATGGTGTAAGCAGTAAAGGCAAGAGTGTGAGTTTGTAGCACATGAATAGCACAAGCCCCCACTACTAGTCAGAAACTGAGAATGGTATGCCTTTGGTGTCCTTCCGTGTGTGTGTGTGTGTGTGTGTGCGCGCGCGTGCGCGCGCGCTAATCCTTTATCATTGTTAACATGGTTTGGAGGTCCAGAAGAGGCAATAAACCATGATGATGAGGGGGGCCACTCTTGAAGAGGGGGCCGCAGACAGATGCAAGTCTCTGTCTACAGTGATGAAGAGATACCCAGTGCCCACTAGCACTCTGTCAACTGCCATTTAAATTTCAGGATAAATATATTTTTTTTTCAGCCACTGAGATGTAAAGAGAAATAAACAAGCCTATGCTCAGGCCTCGCTGAGTTGTCCTGAGCTTTAGCTCTGCAAAGCCAAGAATGAGGTGCACTGCATAAACAAACAAATGCCACCCATGTCTCAGAGTATAGAGTCTGTCCTCCAACCCCAACACTGGAGATCTTGCTGATGACGCCATGCTCAGGACAAACTCTTAGAGACCCAGAGGGCTCCATTCTGCTACCAGAGTGGAAGCCAAGGGCAGCAGGGAACCACAAGGAGATTGTTGCATTTTCTTGGGACTGAAATGGAGTTATGAAATTGGTTGTCTAAGTCCAGGGAGACTTCCAGAGGGTTCTGTGGGCATTGGGTTCTGTGATACAAATAAGAATTATCCAGGTGTACACTGTTGAAAAGAACTGTGAAAGGTATTTACTCAAGGTAGTTTGAACAATACTGTGGGACATTAGGAAGGTATGGGAGAAGGCCTCAGAGGCCTGAAGAGGACAAGAAAGCCTTGTGCTTCCAAAGTACAAGAGGGAATGGAAGTGGTGTGTGCAAGGCCATGATGTGTGTCTATATGTCTGTGTGTGTGCGTGTGTATTTGTAATTGTGTGTGTTTATGTACATTATACCTTGTGTATACATCTGTGAGTCAATGGCAACATGCTTGACTATATCTCTGTACATGTGTGTGTGTGTGTTTGCATGTATGTGAGAGAGAAAGGAAAAAAGGAAATTGGCTGTCCCTGTCCCTGTCCCCCAGACCCAGAGCCTAGGCTAGACCCAAGACTAAACACTTGTTTGTTGCCCCAGGAGACCTGCACCAAGAACCAGGCCTTTCCTGGTTTAGTGGTACTTGATCCTGAGCTAAAAAAAAAACCCCAGCCATGATGCTCCTTATAAGAAAGGGTGTCTCTTGTCCTATTCTTTGGGTTTTGAAATATGAATCACACAAGTAAACAGGAAAGGGGTGGAATCACTCTTCAGGAGATGCAGAGGGAGCCATGGAGTGAGGCTCAGCTCATCTGACCCCAGGGCCCACTCGGGGTCCTAACCTTTCTAACTGCTTTCCACTCTCCATGCTTGTTCTAGGTATATTCCCACTACTGAAGATCTACCCTGAGAGCAGAAGGAAGGGAAAGATGGCAGATTGGCTCACCACTGTAGGCTGCAAAAGAGGCAAGCAAGAATGGCCTCTGGGGTAAAAACACAGAACCATTCAACCAAGACTGCAAAGGAGCAGACACTGAGGCCTCCTAGGTCTGAGGGCAGCAGCCTTTCACTCTAAGCCGTCTCTGAGTTGTGATGGAGTCCATGCCAGAGGCCACCCCTGATTTGAGCACAAAGAACAAGTGAAACAGAAGATATCTCCTTAATGACTTCTTGGATGTGTGCTCCCCACAACACAGACTGTAGTGACGGACTCTGAGAATAAGGAGGGATATGAAGAGAGGACCCCACAAACAGTCCTTCTCTTCTGTCTACTGCTGGGCCAGTCTGAAAAACCTGATCACTCTCAAGCTTAGTAGTTCTGTTGCTGTCACAGACAACAGAAATGTACTGGGTCCCAGGTCCTAGAGGCTAAACTCCTGACCTGAGCAGATGAACAACAAAAAAAAAAATCTACTCACCCCAGACAGCACCAATAACAGACAAGTAACCAATTTCAGTTCAGTCCACCTTGGTGTCTGTGGTGGCTTGAGTGAGAAACATTCACAGCTGATTTGAATACTTGGTCCCTAGTTGGTGTCACTGTCCTGGAAAGGTCTAGGAGGTGCAAGAAGTGTGTCACCCAGGGTGTGGGTTTTGAGAGTGCAAACTTCATATCTCTTCCAGTTCATGATCTCCATGTTGTGCCTATGATTCAAGATGTGAGCTCTCAGCTTCCCTCGCCTGTTGCCATGTCTGCTGCTTGCTGCCATCCACCTCCCGTTACCTGCCACAACGGGCTCCTCCTCTAGAACCATAAGCCAAACTGGACACTTTCCTCTATCAATCAGTTGCCTTGGTCATGGTGTTTTATCACAGCAATATAAAAGTAGCCTAATACAGAGTGCCAATGAATTTACCTCCAAGAATATGAGTGAGCAGCTTATTGGCAGGGGCATGGGCAACTCACGGTGGCTATACCTTTCTCTATCTATCTATCTATCTATCTATCTATCTATCTATCTATCTATCTCCCTCTCTCATCCAAAACCATTGACTACCATGAACACTCACTCTCTTCCAGTCCTTACATCCAGAGTTAGACAGAAGAGAAGGGCTGTTTGTGGGGTCCTCTCTTCATATCCCTCCTTAACAAAAATGTTAATGGGCCAGATCTGGAGGTGGTCTCCTGGATGTCATTCATGGTTGCTGTTTAAGAGGGCACCAATTACGACATGTCAAGGGCCAGCATTCTTCAACAAGCTCTTCCTGGTGAGTCTTTTGTGAGATCTCACTGTGTTAGAGGGCCTTAGGTGAATGAGGAAGCAAACAAGGGAGCAATATTTTACATAACATTTTACATGGACCACAGGTATAGCGAGGCTGGCCTGTCCACCTCCTAGAAACCTAACATCACAGCAGCATATACAAGTGTTAAGTCTCCAGAATGCAATGTGAGGACATACAGGAACTACCTGGGTGAGTGGGAGCCCTCTGAGGAGCCTCTCAAATAAAGTGACACTCTGGTGTCTATATCCATTTAGTCTCTACACTCACAAATTTGTGGTTAGAATTAAAAAAGGAAAAAGTGATATATTCTATGGGAGCAGAATATCCCAAAAGTGGGCCAACTGTGCTGATGGACCTGCAGGCACTAGGGCTCCTGTTCCTACCCTCTGGTAAACGCTGGGAGTCAGTGATCAACACTGTGATCGAAAACACTTTAAACACAGGACAGAGGCAGGTCCTTATGACCATACTGGAGGCTCCTCTTTTCCAATGCTGGTATACAAAAGCAGGCACCAGCTAGTGCTCACTGCCCTTATATTCCAGGGACACATCTCCAACCAAAGAAAAGCTAATATCCCCAGAGGTGACAAAATAATATCTGGCCCCCGCAATAAATACTGAGAAGGAATACAGCATTGCGCATTGTGCTACTAAAAACTATTAGAAAGAAACCAGAAGGCATCGGAGATTGGACACTCTGGTGGTAATGAAAAGGAAACAACTGGAGGGGCTGAATTTTCAAGTGAAGTCATTAGCGGTGAAAGCTGAATATAGCTGAGAACAAACCAGGCTCCATAATGGCAGCTTGGGGATCCGGGGCAGGGCTCCTCCAGCCACCAGGAGAGAAAAACAATCAGATAGGAAATACAGGGAGCTGTGGAAGATGGAGAGACAGGGGCACAAGGCAGAATTGCTGAGAACACAGAAGTTAAACAGTAAAAGCTAAACAAATGCTTTCAAGGAGAGAAAGAGTGAGGAGGGTGTCCCGGGAATAGTTTGAATAAGAAATGTCCCCATAGGCTCATGGATCTGAATACTTGGTCCCCAGTTAGTGGCACTGTTTGGGGGAGGCTATGGTGCTTTTAGGAGGTCTGGTCTTGCTGGAGGAAGTGGGTCACTGCAGGCAGCCTTGGGGGGGGGGTTATAGCTCCTCCCACTTCCAGCTTACTCTCTCTGCTTTGCACATGTAGTTAAAATGTGTTCGGCTAGCTTCCTGGTCATGCTACCATGCTGTCTCCACCATTATGGACCCTCCCTCTGGAAGCATAAGCCCAAATAAGCTTTCTTCATTATGTTGATTTTGGTCATGCTGCTTTCTCACAACAACACAGAAGGAGCCAATACAGAGTGTAAATAAGGACCAAGTACATAATAACATTTATGGACAAACATGTCACCATCAACCCACATAAAAATTATCAAAGAAGAAGGAGAAGAGGAAAAGGAGAAGGAGGAAGAGGAGTAGGAGGAAGAGGAGTAGAAGGGGGAAAGAAGGGGAATAGAAAGGGGGAAAAGAAGGAAGAGGAAGGAAGGGGAAGGAAGGAGAAGGAAGGGGAAGGAAAAGGAAAGGGAAGAAGGGGAAGGGGAAGGGGAAGGGGAAGGAGAAGGGAAAAGGGGTGACAAATAAGAGCTAACAACTAAAAAGTAGGAGACTCAGTATTGAAGGGACCGAAAGATGCTTACAGGAAACCAGTGAGGGAAGTATAGGAAAATGTGAAGTAAATTTTAAGATAAAGCTAAAAGAAATCTAAAGGCTCCCAGCTAAGAAGTAAAGCCAATCAATGTAACAACCCAGCTGGCTGGCAACAATGTTGCAGGGAACCCACAATAGTAACTTTAATTCTTCAGGGAAAAATTATGCCCAGGCTGTTACATCAAAGCTAATCTATTATTTACTGCTAAGATAAGATGAGATTTATTCAGGCATAAAACTGTTGATGGATTTGAGGATGCTGAATTCAGGAGCTTATGTTCCCTAAGAGATTCTAACAGGAGCGAGAAATGAGACACGAGGGGAGAAGACATTCGCAGCACTAGTACCCCCAAAACAACAGAATTCTTATCCAAAAACATCTGATAGTAACGCTGGTTCAAATCTACAGAGACACAGCCCAGAAAAAAGAGGACACATGCAGAAATAAAGGCTTAGCAAAGGGTGGCGGGGCTGGGAGATGGTTTAAGCGTTAAAGCATTTGCCATACAGGAGTGAGAATTGGAATTTGGGCCCCAGAACCCATGTGTGGTTATTTGATTGAAAATGCCTCATGTAGTCTCCAGTATGTGAACACTTACTTGGTTGCTGGTTGGTGGGGTTATTTGGGGAGAGGTTTAGAAGGTATAGCCTCTCTGGAGGAAGTATGTCACTAAGGGTGGGCTTCAAGGATAAAAACCTCATGACACTTCTCTCTGTTTCATGATTGCAGTTCAAAAGGCTACCTCTCAGCATCCTATTCCAACCACCATGCCTGCTGCTCACTGCCATGCTGTCCCGCCATTATGGACTCTTATTCATCTGGAACCATAACCTCAAACTCTTTCATTATGGGTATCCTTGGCTGTGATGTTTCTATCACAAGGACAAAAAGTTAACTACTATTCCATATAAGTGCTCAGAAGGTGTGGTGGATCTCCTGTAATTACAGCACTCTTCAGGCAGAGACAGGGATTGAATGAGCAGGCAGACTAGCCAGATGAGCCATATTGATGAGCTCTGGGTTTGATTGAAAGGCCTGCTTCAATGACTATGGCGGAGAGCAACACAAGAAGACACCAGACATCAACCTTGGGCTTTACACACATGCGACATTCTGTTTTCCCTTCATCCCAGTTGTGGACTCATCACTTCCCTGCTGCCTGACATAGATTCTCTTTCTTGTGGACTTGGAGCTATCAAGGATTTGTGGGACTTTGAAAACTGAACTATTACCTAACTATCAGGGGTTCAGTGTTCTTCTTACATTTTCATACGTGTGTGTGTGTGTGTGTGTGTGTGTGTGTGTGTGTGTGGACGTGAATGTGTTTTTGTGTGTGTTTATGTGTGTGTTTGTGTGTACATGAGTGTGTATACAAGTGTGTCTTTGTATGTGTGTGAATGTGTGTTGTGTGTGTGTGAAAGAGAGAAAGAGAGAGAGAGAGAGAGAGAGAGAGAGAAACTTCACTTGTTCCTCCACTGAACATGGATGATTGTAACAATGTGAACTCAGGTCTGTTTGACTTCAGAGCCTTTGTGTGGTGACAGATGTCTACATATTTCACCTAGTACATCCTTCTAGCCATGGACACCTGAAGCGTCCCTAGTACCCTGTCACGTGCATATGCACATGTGGTGTCCCCACACTGTGGGCCTTGCAGATTCCCCTGGCTTTTTGCCCAGGAGAAGGCTTTTGGTATCACAAGAAACACCAGCGTTAACTTCACTGGGTTTGACCATTTCACTCCTCAGGCTGTAGTGACAGACTACACCCACCAGGAACATAGAGGTGGGGAGGGGCTTCATTCTGCTGTATTCTTAACCAACATTCTTAGAATCTGAGGTTTTGCCCACCAGATGGGTGCAGTGTATGTAATTTGAGAGAGGGAATAGCCACTTAGCCCTGGCTGGCCTAGAACCAGTGGTTTTCAAGTCTCCCTTTAGAGGGCAGGTCTTATATCACATACTTTAGCTAGTTTAAAAGTCTGCTGTCTTCATCTTTTAAGAAAATCATGACGTCTTTATTTATGTGCCGAGTGTGTGTGTGTGTGTGTGTGTGTGTGTGTGTGTGTGTGTGTGTCGTCATGTGTGTGGAAGTCAGGGACAATTTGTAGAAGTCAGTTCTCTCATCCCGGCTTGTGGGTCCTGCAAGCGGAACTTAAGTCATCAGCCTTGGCAACTTGACTCCCTGGCCCTCTTGTCTTTATGTCCTCAGCGTCTATTCTCCCTTCCTATTGTACATATGTACTTACTGCTGAGGTTTTAAGACACAGACATCTCCCCAGCCTGTAGCCTGTTAGTCAAAAATCTTTATCCCTGAACCCCAATATGATCTTTAGTGGCCCCCATACACATACAAGCATACCTACAGACACCCTCACATACCACACACTCATTACAAAAAGGAAAAATATTGTAAAATCAAGCTTGGCTATCCAGGCCTATGATCCTGGAGTTAAGGCAATAGAGGCCAGATGAACAGAAATTAAAGGTTATCCTTGGTTACATTCAAAGACAGCTTGGGATACTTGAGAACCTGTAGAAGAAGGAAAAAAATAGATGGGAGGGATGGAGGGAATGGATGAGTGGAGAAGGGAGGGGGAGAGGAAGCAACAGGAAGGAAATAAAGGGGATAGGAAAACAGAGAAGCAAAGGGGGGGAAGAGGGGCCTGGGCGAATGGGAAGGAAGAGGGGAGGGGACAGGAAGAGATGAAAAGAAAGAAAAAGGAGAGGATAGGAGGAAGGGGAGAGAAGAGGAGGAGAGGAGCTTGCAAAGACCCACAGGCTAATCATGGAAAGCAAACCAAACCCAGGCCCACACCACTGACAGGTAAGTGGAAGATACACGTATTTACAGCTAATCAACCCTTAACAAACTCTATGCAAGATCAATGATGGAAGGGACTTAGCTTGGATCTCCATCCTGGGGTGGGGTGGGGTGGGGGCAGGGCAGTGGACAGTCTCTGAGGTTAGCAGGGAGACAGGTTCAAATTTTAAAGCTGTGGAGGTCTAGATAGGATCAAAGGGGCCAGGATGGAGAGACACAAAGGAGACCAGCCTGGGGTGACTCTGTACACCGGAGGTCTCTAGAGACGCACTGACCAATCCACACACAGGCTTTGTGCCCTTCCAGTCATTTATTTTACAACTTGGAGGAGAAAACAAGAAACTGTTAAACAGGGATGGGGAGGAGGGAAGGGAAGTAGGAAGAGCAGAAGAGAAAGAGAGAGAACTGGAAGAGAGGAAAGGAGGAGGGAGACAGGAAAAGAAGGGAGGAGGGAGGCAAGAAAAAAAAGGAAGAGGAGGGAGGAGGCAGAGAGAGGAGGGAGAAGAGGTGGAGGAAAGAAGGAGAGAGGAATGAAGGAACTTGAGATGGAGGCCAGTGTCACAGCACAGGGAGAGGACCGGTGGCCTGCCAGCCTCAGTTCTGCAAGCCTTGGGGAAGCCCAGGGTGTCGCTTTGCTGATTCCTAATAAGAAACTCAGATAGATATGGAAATTTTCACATTTTAATTACTCATTAAAAAGCATCATAGGGGTGTTTACGTGGGTTATTCCACCAAGAGGGTCCTTTTGTTTTGGTTTGGGTTTTTGTTTTGTTTTGTTTTGTCTTTTCATTAAACACAAGTCAGGGCTGCATCACTGGCCTGAGTGTGTTTTAAGGACGCTGCATGCTGTGTTGGCAGAGCGAACTATCATTCCAGGGAAAGTGTGGGGAGGCACACACCTCTAAAATAGCCTCTCACAATATAAAAAGCACAACAGACAGAATTATGAGTGAAAATAGGGAATTTATCACTCGGGATCTCAGCAAAGGCTTCCTAGAAGCTGGCCGGTCAAAGGAGCAGCAACAAGCTGTAAATAAAAGAACGTAAATGCAGGTAAAATTGGAATGACAGGATTAAGCCCATAGCAAAATGCCCATGTGTGCAGGGCACTCTCACAGGATGAGGGACAAGGCTGGGGCCCGACTTGATGCTGTTTGGCGAGAGGAAACCATTGAAACCATTGACAGAAGGTAACCAGGAAACAGCATTGCATGTCCAAAGTGCAAAATGTCATCCTGCTTTAAAAATAAATAAATAAATAAAAGACTCAGGAAATAGGAAAGCACAGTAGGGCTACACCTCAGTGGAGACTGTGGAAGGCTAAATGCATTCAACAATGACAGCAGTCACTCAAGAGCAAAGCCAGGAAGGGCCAGGAGCAGTTCACAGATATGACCTTAAAGACCTGAAAGGGGATAAGACAGAGAACAGACATAGGTAAAATCAAGATCAGCAACACCAGGGCAGCCTCTCATAAACATCAGTCAGACACATGCACGCAGTGCCTTGAAATCCAGTCACTGAAATGAGAGGAAATGCAGTGATCAAGCCCAGACTCTGACTAGTAAATAACAAGGTAAACACTACAGGATTTTTAAGTAAAGACACAAATTTGATGATGTAGGCAAAGTGGAGATAAGTCTGGGGGAAAAAAATCTAATATTCCAAACTAGAACAAGAAGAAACTGAAAAAAAATCCCAATTTAAATATTGCAATGTAATTAAAACTTCTCCTTGGAGGAAATAATAACAACAGCAAAAAACAGATCTAAAAAGATCCAAGAGAGAGTTTCCCAGACTTCCAAAAAAGAATGTCTTTAATAAGGGGGTGGGGAGAGAGAGAGAGAGAGAGAGAGAGAGAGAGAGAGAGAGAGAGAATGAGAGAGAATTTGAGAATTTTGAATGTCTAGGATTTTGATTCCAAAAAGCTATAAACACACTTCTAAAAGTAAAGTCTATGAACTTTTTATTTGTGAATAATCTTACATTTGCTAATAGTTGAATGTTTTTTTAAAAAAAATAACATATCACTGTAAATTAAATTATTCAAAGGAGTAAAAGGCATTTACCTCAGAAAACCTATAATTATAGATTCCCTGGCAGGGGAGAGGGCTCAGTGGTTAAAGGGACTGCACATCTGAGGAATATGCTAATGTAAGGTCAGAGTTCAAAGCCCCAGAAACCAGTGCAAGCTGTGCAGCTGTGGAAGCCACATGGATCCCAGCACTACAGAGATAGAGGTGGAGGAGCCCTCAGGAACCTGGCAGCTAGACTACCTGGATCGGTGAGTTCCAAGGTTCAACGAGAGACTCTTCCTCAGTGAATAAAATGGAGTGGGATCCAGAAACACCCAATGTCTGCTTTGAACTCCACAGGCATTTGTATATGTAAGCACCTATATTATATATGAATGTGTGCTTCCACACAGGAACACACATACACACACAAGCACACACATACACACACATGCACACACACATACACACACACACACATACACACACACACACACACACACACACACACACACATACATCATACGCATGAATGAATATGATTCGCCCTTCTGAGGTACTTAACTGACTTAATGAGAAACAAATATTGACAGAACTGGCCAAAAAAATATTCTTTAATAAAGACCTAACATATTTGTAAATAATATCACACATTTACAAAGATGCAGAAGTAAAGGGAAGTTCCCTTTCCTGACAAAGAGCTCTGCACTTGCAGACTGTGGGGGCCAGTTTCTTCGTGGACTGGGCCATCATCTCCCCTCCCCATGACTTACATCAAAGATTCCCATTCAAGGTGCTGATGCTGAGAACCTGGGGTCATTCTTTACCCTGTGTCAAGCCTGCCTAGCAGTGCCTCACACCTGTAGAAAGCACTTTTCAGGAATCCCAGTCGACCTGGAACTGCAGCCTGTCCTGATCATCCAGTAAAATGCTGCTTTCCTATTTGAACAGCTCTGAGGCCAAGTTTAATTTATAAGTTAAAGTTAGGAAGAGAATAACAGTCCCAAATGATATAAGACAACTTTAGAAATATTCTGTCGTAAATATTATTTTGCATTAAGTATGTCCCCTCTCTCTCTTCTCTCTACCTTATTGTAGTGTAGACCACATGCCATGGAAGGCAAACATAGTATTTCATTTTCACTTTGCCGACTTGAGTAGGGTCACCCTTCGGTTGGAGGAAGCACGCTACGGCTTCTCTTTGACATGCTCATTGTCTAAGTGCCATTTATCCCGGACATTGGAGGCACTAGTAAGTGAAATAAGGGTTATTCAGCCTCAACCCCAGAAAATGGTAATGATCATCCTGCCCACCGAGAGCACGGAGGGACTAACATGCAGGAAGCATAGACAGAGCAAACACACTGGATGAACACATGATTTCCATCACGGGTAGAAAAGACCAATATGGCTCAATATCAAGCCATCTACTCAGTACCTTGTGCAATGGAAACTTTATGATTTGTCCAGCTGGAATTTCCCATGTAATATTTCAAGACTCTATTTGACAGTCTATCACCAAAAACATAGAAAATAGAGTCCTGCGTGGGGTGTGTGTGTGTTGGGAATGTGTGTCGATATTTCCAACTTAAGTCCATTCCCACCTGTTTCTTTTGTAAAAGCTACTTTGTAAAAGTGAACTTTGCTCTATTGTCTTCAAAGTTGTGTGTGACCAAAGTTGTGTCTAAGAGCCTTGCTTCTTAGAAGTGTCCAGGCCAGGTTTAATGATACACTGTGTCAGCCTTGCCAACCCCTCCATCCACCACAATATGTCTCTTACAGCAAACCATAACAGATCTAAGCCATGGGTCAAGAAAAATATCACCTCTTCTGGCCACACCCTGCCCACCAGAGTGCCAAGAGAACAATGATCAGTCAGAAGGAACAGGGCAGAGCCAGTAGGTTCTTACTTATAAAGAATTTGAACTCCTAAAGTTCCCCAGAAGTATTAAAAACAATAGAACACAGAAAGAACAGAATCTCTAGAAATTTGGGGGAGTAGGGTGTCAACCATGCAGCAGCTATCTTCATACCTGTCAATTTGTAATGGTGGTGCATCGTAGCATCGCTGTGATGTCTACAACAGCAAGAGAGACTGAGGATAGATCAGAGAACTTGCAAGACCTCTTAGAGAAAGAACTAAGGGACACAAAGAAAGATTAAAATGTAGGGAAACACATGCTATCCAGAGAAGGGCCCTCAGCATGGGAATCATAGCCCTACTTCTCCCTTGAACCCCCAAATAGCCTTTAATAAGATTCCAAGGAAAAAATTCATCAGTGATTTTCAAAGACTCCAACAACCCAACTGTAACACATGAAACACTTGTGGTCTTTGGGCAAAAAAATGAACCCCTAGAGAGGGAGAAATCAATAGAATAATTAAAAGAGCCTGTCCCACAAGATGAGAAAGAGTAGGCAAAGTATTAATTTTTGTTCTGTTGTATATACGTATGAATTGTGTATGTGTGTGGGCACACTTATGCCTACAGTTGTGTGTGCAAATTTGTATAAGTTGGTGTAGGAAAAAAATATGGCTGGGGGACCACAGGGTTCCTCATGCCACGCTGTGGGTAGTTGGCTGGGAATGCTCTGGGTTCCTCCAGCTGGAAGTTAGGCCAGCTGGAAGTTAGGCCCGGCTGCTCATTAAAGGCCTCTCCACAGTTCCTCACTGCATGGCCCCAACACACGAGGAAGTCCTTAGGTTTCCAAACTAGTTTATTGACATGGTGGATGGTGAATGGATCTGGATGAACAGCCAAAACCCAGGGCTGACCTGAGTTAAATAGGGAGGGGAATAGCGGGGAGGGGCTGGGGATGAATGCTTAATCGGCTCCACCCTCTGGCCTTCAGGTACCTCATTAATATGTAAATCTCTCTAGGGCCTGGGGCCTGTTTATCACACCCACCACCTGTGTATATGACTGAAGGGTGAAGGTGGAATGGAGATTAGACCTCATGTCAGGCCCTACAAGTTGGTACCTTGTATCTTCCTCTATCTACTCTCCACTCTGTTTACTAATGCAAGAGCTCTCTCTGGACCCAGAACTCCTCAATTTGGCTACTCTATCTAGGCAGCTTGCCCAGGGATCCCCTGTCTGTGCCTCCCTCGAGCTGGGATTATAGTCAGCCAGCTCATCTGCATGGCTTTTATGTGTGTTCTGAGGACCCAAACTCTGACCCTTATACTTGAGTGGCAAGTGCTTTATCCACCGAGCCACATCCTTTTGAAAAGTGTGGTTTGTTTCAGAAAGATGAAAGACATAAATAGAAGATAGAGAGCTCACAGTCAGACCTGCGTGTTTAGGGACCTGTTTTATGCGAGAGGTGACAGGACACTGCAGTGAGGACAAAAAGGACTTCTTAACAGATGTCACTGAGTATGACTGGGTGACCTCATGGGCAAAGCTACAATGGAAGCTCTCCCACGCTTCCTGGTGATTATCTAGCTAGAGCAGGGCTCAAAACCTAAATTCAAATTGCAGGAGTGTAAGGCCGGGAGACAAACTGGAAAGTCCTTCTGCAAGCGATTCAGCTTTTCTTACATAACACCTAAGGGCTGCAGCATATTCTGAACAAAGCAAGTGTATTCCACCACTGCAGCACTTGGGATCAGGATTCAAGGATAAAGGGCATCACTTAGCTAGAGACACATTGGGGGAACTCTGTGATTTAAGAACTCAGCCGTAAGTAGACAAATGCAATAGTCAAGGAGAATAGAAAACCAGAAAAGTAAAGAAGTCCAGGAAGCTGGCTCAGTGGATAAAGGTGCCTGCTGCCAAGGCTAAGGACTGAGTTTGAAACCACATGATTGGAGGAGAGAGCCAACTCCTACAAGCTGTTCTTTGACCTCCACACAAACATAATGGCACATGGTCAGGCATGTGTGCGTGTGTGTGTGTGTGTGTGTGTGTGTGTGTGTGTGTGTGTGTGTGAAATGAATAAAATGTAATGGTTTTCTTAAAAGATAAAGACAGTAGGTTTGAATACTGGCTAGCATATGTAATATACAGCCTGTGCCCCCTCCAAAGGGAGACTTGAAAGACACTGGTATCTTCAGGAGAGAAACTATTTCAACAGGGCTCATGCATGTGCACCTTAAAATGATAACAAGAATATATATTTCAGGCCAGACATGGTAGTACCTGCCTATAATCTCAGCATTCAGGTGACAGAGGCAGACAGATTACAGCAAACGAAAGCCACCTTACCCTACAAAGTTGTAGACCAGCCAGGGGGATGTAACTATGTCCTCTCTCAAATATATACACTGCACCCATCTGGTGGGTAAGAATCTCAGAGTCTAAGAATGTTGGTTGAGGATACAGCAGAATGAAGTAACACCACCCCCATCTCTGATGGGTGTAGCCTGTCACTCCAGCCTGCAGAGTGAAATGGCCAAACCAAGTGAAGTCAACTCTGGGAAGACACAACCTACAAGTTGCTTAGGGCCATAAAGTAGATTTTAAAACCAGGGAGCATGAGCTATAAAGCAAGAGGCTGAGGCTCTGTGCTTGTTGGGTGTCACTGTAATATTGCTAGCTCCCTCCAGCCCTCATGGGTTTGACTTCTCTGTCACAGTAGACCACCTCTAGGAACTGTGAGCTGGTGGCAACTCTTCCTTCCTTAAGTTGCCTTTGTTAGGACATCTTATCACAGTAAAAAGGACAAAACAAAAATGGTCACTAACTGGTCTGAGCCTCAGTGTCCTCAGGCATAAGACAAAAAAATGAGAGAAAAGATTTCTCAAGTGCTGGGTAGAAGGCTCGTGGTTAAGAATGCTTGCTGTACCAACTCGAGGATCTGAGTTCATATTCTCAACATCCATATAAGCAAAGGCTGGGCATGGCCCTGTACACTGGCATCCCCCATGCCAGGAGATATAGAGATTGGAGGATGACTGGCTCTTGGCTACCACCACCACAACCCTAGTCAAGAAACATTGAAGTTCAGGTTCAGTGGGAAACCCTGCCTCAAGAAAGAAGGCAGAGAAGGATAGGGTACTCAACATCCTTCTCTGGCCTGTTCCTGTTAAAGATATGAACCTGTAAACACAAACGCATACATGAACACACACACATGCACATGCACATATGCACACATACACACATACACATACACTTCTTTATTTCTCCATGTTCAAATCCAAATTCAAGAAGGAAGAGGACAACTGCCCTTCATATGCTGATGGTTAGCTATCAATGCTGACTTTAGGCTTCTGTTGATCCACTGAGGACCAATACCCATTCATAAGTATATCTCCAGATGACAGCCATTGCTTCAATGACAACCTGATTCTACTAACCTGCATCTACACCCAAGGTCATCCATCCCCAGACATTCCCTCCGGAAGCCTGTCAGCCTCTGCTCTGTGTTTCTGCAGGCCTCCACCAGACAGGCAATTTACCTTGTTTAGGTGACAGCGTCCTCCAGGCATAGCTCTCTCCCTTACTTAGCGAGAAATACTTTCAGTCCTTTTGGATTCAGCATTTCGTGTGAGTGGCACTTTCCTGCTTGGACAAGGATAATGAAGCTTATGTTCTGGAGATAATGTGAGGCTGACCGATGGCATCATTAAGCGCTCATGAGCAGAAGTGCCTACCATGGCTGGCGGGAATGAATGAAGCCCGCAGCGTCCTCTGTGAACTGCAGAAAGGAAAAGAGAAGCTGAGAAAAACTGTGAGAAGGGCGGAACGCACTGGCCCACACAAGTGCAGAGACTGTGATTCACGAACCGTAAACGCTTCTGTTTTCGCACGCTCAACGTGGTAAAGGCACTGACCAAAGACAGCCACAATATTAAGCCCAAAAGAGCAGTGTGGGCAAGAAAAGCTACCAGAAGACAGGTCGGATTAGCACCAATGCTTATGAAAGACTGTGAAAAGTACAAGGCAGAAGAAACACATTTAAAATAGAACAAGTAGAAAATAAATGGTCACAGCTAAATTTAAAATATTTCAGCAATTATATTGAACACAGTGAGGCTGTCTTCCAAATCCATGGCAAAATTGTCAGACTAAATGATAAGCAAACCCAAATATAGACCACTTACGAAAGACATAAGCTTGGTAAGTGTATTCCTGCTACTCCCACCCTGTAGGAGTTCCAGGATTGGAGAAATTTTCAGGCTTGCTGGCCACCAGCCTAGCTCCATGTTCAGTAAGGGATCCCACCTCAAGAAAAACAAAGTGGAGAGCAATAGAACAGGACACTTAATGTTCTCCTCTGGCCTCCAGGTAAGTGCACAGGTGCATGCACCTGTATGCACTCATAAGCATGCAACAAACACACAATTATAAAAGAAAGGTGCAAGGCTGGAGAGATGGCTCATCAGTTAAGAACACTGGCTGTTTTTCCAAAAGACCTGTGTTTGATTCCCAGCATCCATATGGCAGCTTAGAACTGTCTGTAATTCCAATTCCAGACGATCTGACACTCACACAGACATACACACAGGCGGAACACAAAGGTACATAAAATAAAAACAAATTATTTTTTTTTAAGTAAGTTACATTCTAAAGTCCTATACTTTAAATTCCATTAAAATGAGTGACAAGCTGGATGTGGCAGCTCACATCTGTAATGCCAACAGTTGGGAAGCTAAGGCGTGAGGATGCCTGAGAGTCCAGGCTGGCATCAAAGGAGACGCCATTGCGGATTCAACCAGTCTTCAAAGACTTCACTGAAGACTCAACAGGCCTTCAAAAGAGATGTCATGGAAGCTTCCATGAGTCTTTAAAGGAGATGTCACTGTAGACTCAACAAGTCTTTAACAGCAATGCCATGGCAACCTTCATGAGTCTTGAAAGGAGACATCACATTGCAGACTCAAGGAATCTTGAAAGGCGACATCATGGTAGATACCATGACTCTTCAAAAAAAATGACTTCACTGCAGATTCAATGAGTCTTCAAAGGAAATCTACTGCAGATACCTCAGGTTTTCAGAGGAGAAGCTACCGCAGCCTCGACAGGTCTTCAAAGGCAAGAAGACATTTTGAAGGCCTTATTATAACCAAAAACAGTTTGGAAATTGAGGTGACAGGTACACATCCCTTGTCAGACACAGTTCCTTCATGTTACATAATGGTAAATATTAAATTTAGCCATTGACGGATTAAACAACTTTAGTTCCTAATCTAAACATTTTCTTGTACACAAAGAAATTCAGCATCTTCCTGGTGAGTTCTTCACAACCTTTAAAGATTGTACAACATAATGTGGTACAGAAAGTACAGAGAAGAACCATTAACAACCCCTCGTGACACAGTCAGTGCCTGACCAAGAATAGAATGAACTTTTCTACTCTGCTAAGGACCTCTAAAAAGGGAGACTAATTCACAGCCAGTCTCATGATCTCTGAGAAAACACTTAAAGTTTTCCCCTGAGATCAGGAAAAGGAAAATAATTTCTGAAACTTTCTCCAATAAGAAAAGGAAATATAATGGAATGCATAATAATTAGAAATGAAAATTTTAAAGCACCACAGTTAAGTATGAAGGAAACTCCAAAATAATCAGAAAAATTATGAGTATTATTAAAATTAGCAAGGGACTTCAGCAAGATTTCCTGATTCAATTCAAATGATAAACAAATTACATCTCCATCCTGAAGTTTATAATCAGATTTTTTTTTTTTAATTTCCACTTATGATAGTATTGAAAACAAAGTCTAATTCCTAGGGGAAAATACTTAAAGGTAGATGTGTAATCTACATTATGGACAATGAATATTACTAAGAAATCTCACAAAGCATACTTAAACATATGTCATCCATGGATTTGAAGGCACACAATGCATTATAACTGTCAGTCTTGCCTAATTTTAACTATAGATTCCAAGAAATTTCAATGAGAACAGGGGAAGCAAGGAGACTGATACCATAAGTGCAAACAGGCAAACAGATCACAGAGAAGGAGACAAAGTTGACATGAGCAAGTGCCAGAAACCATTAGAACATGGAATGGACTTGAGAGACCACATACACAAGATTCCTAGAATCCATGCTATCACCTAGATCACAATCATACAGACAGAGACTGTCTGGTGCAGCCATTTTAAAAATCCAAGGTCAAAGCCAACAGTCTCAGATTTGGGCATAAACTGAAGTGAATGCTGGATCATTTCAGCTTTTGGGTTGAAACAGCTTTCCATCCTCCACTCTCCGGCCATGCCAAGCACCTGTGCATGTACCTAGAGCACCTCCAATGTGGCTCATGAGAGCCAGTTGACCCTTGATCACCTCATGCTGTGATCACCAGGAGGCAGCACTCCCAGTGTGCCTCTGATTGTGAAGTGCAGACACAGGAGCATCAACAGCGGTACACAGTGGTCCTCTCACCGATGGATGGGTGGGGCTTTGTTTCCACTCCTCCTTAGTATTTTGTTTCTAAGAACCAATCACTTGAGGACAGGGGCATTCTGAAACAGTCCCATATAGAGAGTTCAGACACCTACTATGTAACATAAGACAGACAGGAGATTAGAAAAGACCCGAGAAGACTATTTGTGTGTTCCCTGGAATCAGGCCCAAAGACATTCCACAAAGTTCTTTTTTTTAAATTTTTTTAAAGATTTATTTATTTTATGTATGTGAGTACACTGCCAATCTCTTCAGACACACCAGAAGATGGCATCAGATCCTGTTACAGATGGTTGTGAGCCACCATGTGGTTGCTGGGAACTGAACTTAGGACCTCTAGAAGAACAGTCAGTGCTATTAACTGCTGAGCCATCTCTCTAGCCCTCCACAAAGTCCTTTTAAAGCAATCCTTAAAGACAGAGAAAGTGATCTCTTCAGAGTTGCCACACTATAAGATTCTTGTGTTATGTTTGTAGCCAGTCTATCATCATCATCATCATCATCATCATCATCATCATCATCATCATCATCCTCCTCCTCCTCAGACATGAAAAAGAAATGGGAAAATATGACTATTCAAATAAAGATAATAAATCAGTTGGGCTCCTAGCTGAAAGAGACCTGACAGTACATCTGCTGGACAAAGACAAGATGTGATGGTATGAATGAGTAACATCCCCATAGGCTCAGGCATTTGAGCAGGTGAGCTCTCTGGTTGGTGATGGTGTTTGGGGAGCTTTAGATGGTGCAGCCGTGCTGGATGAAATGTGTCACAGGGGTGAGCTTTGAGAGTCTGTAGCCTCGCCACATTTCTAATTCACTCCCACTGGTTTGACCTTGCAGTTAAGGTATGATCTCTTGGGTTCCTGCTCCTGCCATCATGTCTGCTACTCGCTTCTGTGCCTCATTGCTAGGATGGACTCTTACCACTCTGAAACCATAAGCTTAAATAAAATCTTCCTTCTATAAGATGCTTTTGGTCCTGGTGTTTTATCATGGCAACAAGAAAAGTAGCTAAAACATCCAGAACAATGGTACCAACAGACATTAAAGACCTGAAAGAAGACACAGAGTGAAGGTGGATGTTCCAGAATGGAAAGAGGACAATAACATGAGATGCTTGCTGGTGGGACTCAGAACCCCATCTGAATAGGCCGAAGGAAAAAATAATGATTGTGACGCAGATTGCTAAGTCTGGGGGACAGAAAAAAATGATTGCAGAAAAGTGATTGCCCCGCCCCAGACACTATGACAAATCACTACCATGCACCAATTTCTATTCAGACTATCAATAGACCTTCATCAGGAACCATGGAGCCCAGAGGCCAGGGCAGGCGCAGGCTAAGCAGTGAGCAGAAGAAATAACAGTTGGTCAGTTTTAACTGTCTACAGTGACACAACTCAGCATCATCCAGGAAGAGATTCCGAGTGAGGAATGTTTGGATCATCTTCGTCTTTGCTGACTTGACTGTTAATGAGTGTGGGAAGGTCCACCTGAAGTGTGAGACGGCCCTTCTGCTAGGGCCCAGATAAAAGGACGTGGAATGATGAGAGCTTGGCTCTGTTGCTCGGTTGGTCTTGACTCTTGCTACTCAGCTCATCTTCTCTGTTCACTGATATGAGAACCAGCTTATTCAAACTTTCAGCGTCGATGGAAGACCAGCAGCTCTCCAGGAACCCTCCAGGCCTTCAGCACTAGAAGGGGGACTGCTGAGGTAGGTAGCCAGTGTATTGGACTGAGCAACAACTACGACATTCAGCCTCTCAGGTATGAGATAGCCATTGTTGGCAAACCCAAACTCTGTAGTGTTATCTGATCAGAGAAAGCCCCTTGTGAGGTATACCCATTCTATGACTTCTGTTCCTCTAGAGAACCCTAATACCATTACCAACAAAGAATCGTATAACTCACAAAACTATCCTTCAAAATGGAAGGCAAGAGAAAGGCATTTTGAGCAGAAGTTAAGAAGCTGAAGTAAATAGAAATGAAGACAGAGACTAGAGAGATGGTTCAGTGGTGAACGGTGCCTGCTGCTCTTTCCTGAGACCTGGAGTTCAGCTCCCTTACAAGAGAGCCCAGCTTTCAGTCAATTCCAGATGTCATCATGTTGGTAACCACGGTTACCTATCCTGTCCCAAACACAAAGACATTGAGAGTGAGAGGCTAGAAAGAGTCATCCTCAAATAGCCACCAGAAGAGAATAGAGGACACTGTCCTGCCTCAGACAAAGTAGCCTGTGACCAGGAAGGGTCACAAGATACATACATCATACACTCAGGGCACTTTTAGCACAGCAAACGCTTAGAAATTTTGACAGTCTTTCATACCTGATGAAAGATCATTGGGTGTGGTCCTGCGTTCTGCCTCCTACTGGGGTATGGGAACACCACTTGGGCAGGCAAAACAGAAGATGCTAGACTGCATTTACTCTATGCCTGCAGCCAGGTGATGGGCTCGAAGGAAGCGGCTGATGCACTGCTCAGGGGGTGGGAGAATGCAGCCTTGGGTGGGGGCCTGCAGGGGTTCTCAAACTCCTGGACAGCCAGAGCAGCTGGGTTGTGGAGAGTTGGGAATAGAGGAGGCCAAAGAGCTGAAGACGAAGTGAACCCATGGCTGGGGGAGTGGAAGACTACAGGGAGTCCAGGAGCTCCGAGGAGGCCTTCTGCAGGAGACTTAGATGACACAGTTCTGTAGATGAAGACTTCCTCCATGCTCCCCAGGTTGGTTCTTGATGAGAGAGACAGTCTTTGATTCCAAACTGTTTATTGATTGTTCATCACAGAAAATGGGTGTACACCATCTCCTCAGGGTGGAACAGAGACTAGATACCTTTTTCAGGAAGAAATGTCGGGGCTGGGGGAAGGAAGCTTATTAACTAAACTCTCAGGACCTCTAGATACCTCATTAGCATGGAGAACTCTGTTCTGAGCTACAGTGACCATAGGTCACAGTCCTATGTAGGGAGTATGGCCATGTGACAGGGATCTGGTCAGAAGTAGGTAAAGCTCCTACCATACTCTGGTATGAGGTTCTGGGGCTTCCAAC
This sequence comes from Rhabdomys pumilio, assembly GCA_030674055.1. NCBI lineage: Eukaryota > Metazoa > Chordata > Mammalia > Rodentia > Muridae > Rhabdomys > Rhabdomys pumilio. The sequence continues at coordinate 16,090,509 of JANHMN010000012.1, forward strand.
TCACTCAACTTTAGCAAGTTTCCTGGCAAGGTTCACTGCCCCTCAACCAGGCTACACAAGTATAAGCCCTGGCTCACAGGCTACAGGAGAGCTCAACCTTGAGGAAAGTACTGTGAGAGTCTGGCCCATCAGGAAGAGCAAGGACCAAGTGATGTGAAGACAGGACATACTTACAGCATCAAGCACTCAGCACAGAAATGTGAACTTGGCCTTGGTGATCCAGGACCAGGGTAGGAGTGGGATGCCCTCCTCTTCTGGTGTGTCTGAAGAGATTGATAGTGTACTCACACACATAAAACAAATAAATCTTCTTTGCACGCTCCACAGATTTGCTTAAGCGAGCCCTACACTCACAGTGCTCTTCAGACTTACTGTTTAAAAGAAGGTTGTGATAACGGGAGCAGAGCACGCGTCTCCACTCACAGAGGATATTGAAAGAGACCGTGTTTGTTAGCTTAACTTATTAGATCCGTGGGCACTGTTTAATGCTCAGAAGGTCTATTTACCAGCCACACAATTGAAATACAAAAAGAAAAGGAAGCTCAAACATACTATGTTTATTAGCGCCACTTAAATACTTAAGAGAATTTAATCATCTATGCTAATAAATAGGATCAAACATTAATCAAAGTTGAATCTAAAGGGATAAAGAAGTGATTGTTTTCAGTGTGTGATTTTTTTAACAAGTCAAATAACAATTTTGAAACTAGAGTTTAAGTGACTCTTGAGTCCTGTTTTCAAAGGATGGAATGGTCCTCCAGGATTTGAAAGAGTCAGGGGATATATGGGATGGAAACAACCATGGTTCCTGGTATTAAGTAAATAGAAACACGGGTAGCACCACCCTGATCCAACCCCAGAGCTACAGTTCTTCTTTGTGGCCTCTGGGTGGGTCTAATACCATCACAGGGATCATTGTAAGAAGGAGGCTGTAAGTCGGAGATGGACACTAGGCTGTGGAGGCAGAGGCAGAGGGATGGGGTGTGGGGCACACTCAGTTTGAATGACAGAGGGCTATAAACCACCAATCAGAGGTGGGTTCTAGAGGCTGGGAAGGGACAAGACCTGAACCTCTCAGAGTTACTAACTACAAGTTTGCATGTCCATGCTGCTGCAGAGCCGACATCGTGGTAATTTCTGACAGTAGCCATGGAATTCAAGTTCTTTAGCCTCGGCCTTGGCCCCACATCTGGCTTCCCTCCATCTTCTCTTCCCTACCCTATACCCCCATCCCCTGAGAAGTCACACAACAGACAGGAACAACAGCCAGGCTCATGTGTGCAAACCCAACTACATCAAAGCTGTCTGGAATGCTCTCCTGACCCAGAAGAGTTTCAGAGGTCCTCCGATACCTCCCCCACAGGAGCACCCTGGGGAAACAACTGGCTGTCAGGCACCATCACTGCAGGGAGCTTGGTGGAATCTTCCAATTAAAGGTACTTTAATTACTCCTGGCTGCAGAACCTAGGCTTGGTCTCCTGCCTTCAGATAAGGCTGTTAGGAGACAGAGCAAATGGAATTCCTCTCCAGACAGCTCTCCAAGGCCCACCTGAGCCCTCTTCCTGTCCCCTCGGAGCACACTTTAATTATTCTGGCCTAGTCACAACACTTTACATCTGAGGAGGAAATTGGATAATCCCTTTAGTGACAATTAAAAGAGAGGATTTGCCTGCAGGTCATCAAGGGCATCTGGGAACATGTTGGCTGCTTTTCCTCCTCTCTCCTTAATCCCCTTATCTGGGCTCCTTAGGGCCTCTTTCTTTATTACTTTAAAAAACCTTATCTGAAAGGAAAGAAAACAATCAGAATGCCTGCGTGATGGTTATCACAGTAGCGCTAAAACCCAGAGGCTGCAAGGCTCACGGTACCTAAAAGGCCCTAAGACATAGCCAAGTAGTGGACCAAGAAGGGGCATCACACATGCGCAGGCTACTGGGAGCCACGCACTGGAAGCTGAGACTCAAGTACTGAGTGAGACTGATGGTTGAGTCTGTCAAGGCCAGGCATGTCCAAAGCATCAATGGTTCCATTGATGTTGGTGCAATGTGGGTCATCAGCAGGAGTGAATGCTTCCCCCGTCCCAGAAACACTTCTTATATGGGGAGGTGAGAACTCTGCTTTATGCTATAAGGAGGCAGAACGGAATGTGGCATGACCAGCTAGCTGGACAAGGTGGAGGATGTGTACCTAGACAATGTGGACAAGTGGGCACATCTGGGCATTTCCCATCACAGTCCAAACAAAGTCTGACACATGAGTCAAGGGACAGAGCAATCCCAGGTGAGAAGGCATGATAACCTATTCAAAGTCAATCAAGATCCTAAGGCGGAGTCAGAGTGAAGCACATATCTGCCCACCTCCCAGACCCAAGTGTCCTTCCATTCAGTGGAGAACAGAAGACAAGGCTACCCATCTGTCACCTGGAGACGCAGCAGGTTGCTTAGGGATCCCATGGTTTTGCCTGGAAATGGGCTCAGTCCTTCATGATGTTGCAGACATCCACCATGGCCACTGTCCTGGTTTCATAATTGGACTGTGATAAAACAACATAATAAACAGCAATTTAGGAAAGAAAGGTTTTGTTTTGGCTTCTGGTACCAGATTACAATACACCATGACGGGAAGTTAAAGTAGATAGTTACAGTCACAGTCAAGAGCACAGAGAATGAGTGTATGCATGCTTACTACTCAGCTGGCTTTCTCTACTTCTACACAGCCCAGGACCTCCCTCCTAGGGAATGACGCCATCCACAGTAAGTCTTCCCACTTAGGTAATCAAGACAATCCCTCATAGACATGCTCCCAAGCCAACTGTATCCAGAAAAACCCTTACTGAAACTCTCTTCCAAAGTAAATCTAGATGTGTCAGGTTGATGATTAAAATTAACCACCACAACAGGAAACATAAACTAGCTGGTCATCGGTAGAACCCCAACTGAGTCAAGGACCAAAGTCAGCCAGTGAGGATGTGCTCACAATGTTTTCATCCCACAAATTGATATACGGCACTAGTAATGCAGAAGTTTAGGGGACCTGGTGAGGTCACCAGGACCCTTCTCATTGGGAGAAATGTCCTTACAAAAGAAGATCAAGGGGATTCTCTCACCCCTGCCATCAAGTCAGACTCAAGAAGTGAATGCCAATAAGAACAAGGACATGGTGGTCAGGATGTGGCTCAGCTGGTAGATTGCTTTCCTGGAATACATGAAGCCTTGGAGTTCAATCTCCAAAATGAGGTATGCTGTTGCACAGTTAAAATCCCAGTACTTGGGAGAAAGAGGCTGCAGATTCAGAAGTTTGAGATCATTCTATAATGAGTTCCAGAGCAGTCTGGGCTACCTGAGACCTTGTCTTGGTAGATAGATAGATAGATAGATAGATAGATAGATAGATAGATAGATAGATAGATAGATAGATAAGATAGATAGATGACAGATGATAGATATAGATAGATAGATAGATAGATAGATAGATAGATAGATAGATAGATATAGATAGATAGATAGATAGATAGAGATAGATAGATAATAGATGATAGATAGATAGATAGATAGATAGATAGATAGATAAGATAGATAGATGATAGATAGATAGATGATAGATAGATAGATAGATAGATAGATAGATAGATAGATAGATTTTTTTTTAAAAAAACAAATTAAATTAAACCAAGAGCAGTCAAGGTTCCCTTCCAGAGCCTGTAAGATCCTCGGTATCCAGGTTATGAAGAACCACCATAGCCGAAGTGGTCCCAGAGCCAGAGCCAAGGTTGTTGAGAGAACACCAACATTCTCACCTAGTGGGCTTCTTCACTCACATTGCTCACCACTCAGGCCAAAGGATGAGACCTGGCAGCTCTGCTCTCCCTGAAGTTCCATCTGCCAGCGGTTGGTCACGGCTTCCTCATCAGCCTGAGCATGTGGACCTCGTAGGCACTTTAGGTAACACTGCAGAGCCTAGGGCAGGATCCTAGGTGAGCAGATCCTACAGTGAGGCATGCTGTAGTGTGGATCAGATACTGCTTGCTATCCATACTGTTAGTATTTTGTCTAAGCTCCTCCCCACAGTTACCTGGCAATAGACAGGTGTCCCCGAATCACTATAAAAGGAGCTGCTTGCCCCCTCCTCAGTCTCTTGCTCTAGCCTTCTTGCTCCTGCTCTGTTCTCTTGCCACTCCCCCCTCTCTTCATTCCCTTCCCCCCTCTCTCTCCACATGCTTGTGACCTGCCTCTACTCCTCTACTTTGTTTCTCTACTCCCTACCTCTCTCTCTCTCTGTCTCTGTCTCTCTCTCTCTCTCTCTCTCCCTCTCTCTGCCTTTCTCTGTCTCTACTACCCTCTTAACTCCCCTCCCCATGCCCTAAATAAACTCTATTCTATACTATATTGTCCTGTGTCTGGCCCCTCAGGGGGCAGGGATGCTGGGCCCACAGAGGCACCCCTTTTCCTCATACCTTACCACACATACACCAAACATATCCCCTCTCCTTATTTTTTTTTTTATAAACACAACACATACCACTTAAGCCAAAAGGGAGCTGGAAGGCTAAGCTGCCAATGGATGGCAAGGACAGGTGAGTGGTTTGTCACCTGATCTAACCAGTTTAGAGGTAGAAGGAATCCCAGTTGGCCACAGGTGCTCCTTTAGACTCTCCTTGGTCTCTTCTGAATATCTTGACACCCCATGCAATTGGCTTAATCTGCTGTTCATTTCCAGATACCTGGTGTTTTTCTGCTGAGCCTATCCAAGCACACAGATCAGCTCCCAAACCTTTGGCCCACAAACTCTCAAGTCCAAATCATGAAGTGTAGTTCAGTTTGCATCCCAAACCTGCTCCAAGCATACATCGATCCAGTCTGCACAGACAAATCGATGCCTTTTATGGGTCTCTCCTCTCTCATGATCTGTTTCTTAACTTTTTGCTCCAACCCAGCAGCTGCTGAAAACCTGTGATGCTGAGCTTGCCTGGATTAATATTCAAATGTTGCTCTAACTAGCAGTGCTGTGAGGGAGCTGTGGCTGAGCCAAGACCTGGAGACACAAACCTCACTCAGCCTGCAAGACAAAGGTAGGATCTGTGGGCTGGTAACCCTCACCCCTCAGGTGAGGGAGCTGGAACTGAAACCAAGAGAAGGGGAAGTCGCCATTGTCAGAGTTACAGTGCAGGAGGTAGCATAAATACTTCAACAAGAGAGCATGACACCAGAGTCTTCATTTGTGGAAGAGAAAAGACTCTCATGAGTCTGGGGAGATGATTCTGTGAGCAAACTGTTTACTGTGCAAGCATAAGGTCTTGAGACACAATCCCCAGTATCCATGTAAAAAGTTGGCCATGGCAGTGCATGTCTGATAACCTATTGCTAGAGAGGTAAAGATTGGTTTGTATGTCTGAGTCTCGCTGGCCAGCCAGTCTGGTTCAGTTCGTATGTTCTAGGTTCCATGAGAGACTTGTCTCAAAAATCAAGGCAGAGAGTAATCCAGAAAGATACTTGGTATTGCCCTCTGGCTTCTACATGTACACATACACACAGGTGAAAACACACACACACACACACACACACACACACACACACACACACACATTATCTGAATCTCAAATAAGAGGATAAAGGTGACTTTCAGATCACTGAGGTATCATCTACTGGGCTGCACACACATGCATTAGTTTAAGGGCACACCTTTCCCTCTTAAATAGAGACTGAGACTCTGAGATGACTTCGATAACTGTAGTTTTTTTCCTCCAGTGAGATGCAAATGACTTGTCTGGTGGGCTCGATAACCCACCAGGTCATGGCCTCTTTGCTCGCAGGACTTTGCTGGAGCCTGCTTTTTTTCCCAAGGCCTCATTTCAGCTTTCTGGCTCCTGGTTTTGCTTGGAAGTGTCTGATCCTGACTTCTCTCTGAATTGCCTTCTCTTGCCTGCCAGCTCCCTGCTCACAGAGGTAAGTTAATCCCTGACAAGGGCTCTCTGTGTGTAAGAGTGGATTCTTAACTTCTAAGAATTGGCCTTTGATTGCTCTCAGCCACTGCCGTCCTTATTCCCACATATGCCCCAGCTGTAAGTTTTGTTCCCAGACAGCACCATTTAGGCTATCTCTGCCCAACCTGCAGACTCTGGCCATCCTCCCAACTGGCTCCAACAGTTCCCACCTGCAGACACACACGCACATAAACACACACACACACATAGAGACACAGACATACACATACACACACACACACACACACACACACAGGAACACACACATACACATACGCACACAGACACACAGACACACACAGAGACACATATACACACACAGACACACATATACATATGCACACACACAGACACACACATATACATACATACACACACACACAGACACAGACATACACATATACATACACATACAGAGACACAGACATACACATACACACACAGACACACTCACACACACACACATTCATTCTGCAAAGAAAGTCAATTCCTGTGACCTTCATTCAGCATCTCAAAGATTTTTGCCACCCCATGACAAATAAAACAGTTTCTTGTCTTCCATTTTAGTACAGGGACAGCATGCCTCTCCAAGGCTGTGCAATCGATGACTGGATAGATGGATAGATACACAGATGAATGGCTGAGTAGATGAAGGATGCATAGATGTACAGGTGGACAGGTGAGTGATAGATGGATGGATTGGTGTAGGGGATAAATGGGTGGATGAATAACTAGGTGAGAGAGTGGATGGATGGATGGATGGATGGATGGATGGATGGATGGATGGATGCGTGAATGGTGGATGGATGGGTGGATGGTGGATGGATGGGTGATGGGTGGATGGTGGATGGATGGATGGTGGATGGATGGATGATGGATGGAAGATAGATGAATGGATGATGGATGGATGATGGATGGATGATGGATGGATGGATGGAT